>CM053587.1:207296536-207313379 GCA_028646515.1 Pseudochirops corinnae
AGCCCTTCTATATGACCAAACTATTGTACAATGTGAAAGTATTTGCAGATCCTATACATGATTGCACGCCACCATGGGGGGGGAAGGGAGGGGAGAAAATCTGAAACTCAAGTGATTGTGGAACTGAATCTTGTAAATTAAAAGTAAATGAGTAAATAAAAAAAATTAAAAAAAAATATTCATGCTATACAGGCATAAGGATTCTGAGTAATCTATAAACTTTTGACTCCTTCATTTCCTGATCACAAACTATATTCCCCAATACAGTTTTTGCTATCTTGCCATGTTCTCCTTCCAACTAAACTCAAAGTTTCAGGATATAGGTTGACCTAATTTGAAGGATGCTGCCAAGTTCTACACAATTTCTCTACTTCCTCAGCACTGACAAATGGTGATGCATAAGCTGAAATTATCTTCATGGTCATAAGTCTGTTTATGCCCTTTGAGAGTACTATAAGGTAACATGACCAAGTTCATCATGAGATGACAACTTAGGGCACAGAATACAATCAGTTCTACCAATTCCTTTTTTTTTTTCCACACTGAAGAAACCTTATAAACTATCCTATTTAGCTGATGTCTTTATATGTTCTAGTTTCATTTTGAGTGATAACAGAAATACAGGGTGTCCCAAAAGTCTTGCAGTTTTAAGCTTTTTGGACATCCTGTATTAATAAACGTAGACCAAAGTAGACCAGCTCCTCAAACAATGCATCAATTCACTGATTGCTGACCAAGGACAGATTATAATAAGTACAACAGACAGTTAGAGCATCAATAAACCTTAGGGAAATCAGTCTAACCCTCTAATTTTACAAATAAGGAAAGAAACCCAGAGTATACTAATGACTTTCCATTAGTCATTCAGTTAATGATGGGCAGTAGGGATTCATATGGAAGTCTCTGCTATGCTACAACTGCATCTCTTTTACAATAATTTAGCTCCCATTCAAATGTCTTCTATATTGATCGATTTAGAAGCAACAGCTAATATCCAGAGAAAGCTTTCCATCCTTTAAAATCTTCAGAACTGGTGGAGAGTAGAACTTGGCAAAGGATGTGCCCATCTCCTTCTACTGCAAAGTTAATCATCGCAAATTATAGGTCCTTGGAAGTGAATGCACAAGTCTTTAATTATTTCACAAAGCTCAGAGTGTTTGCTCAGCCTTAGAAAGCACAATAAACATTTAACTGATAAAATATTTCAAAGGAATAGGACAGGAGATAGGAATTGAACCATTATCAGTTAGAGATACATATTAACCTCACCTCAAACATGAAACTGGTTGCCTTCTCTTATTCTATAAATCATTTGGTGTGCTTAGGGGCTACTGGAAGACAGGACACTGACCACTACTATTAATGGCCAGGATTCTAATACAAACTGATAACCTGTGAACTTTCTATACCATCTGGCCATTCTAGAATGGAGACTAAGGGATGCTGGGGATATTCTGTCCATTATGCTAAACTTGGGACTCAGAAAGACCTGAGTTTAAATTCTGCCTCAGACACTAGATATGGAACCTCTATTGTTGTTGTTGAGTTTCAATCATGTCCAACTCTTCATGACTCCATCTGGGCATTTCCTGTAAAGATATTGACATAGTTTGCATTTCCTTCTCCAGCTCATTTTACAAATAAATGAGAAAGTTGAGACACAGTGATGTGCCACTTGCCACACAGTTATTAAATATTTGAAGCCAGATTTGAACTCAATAAACTGAATTTTCCTGATTGCAAGCCCAGTGCTCCATCCACTGCACCATCTAGTTGTCACTAAGTATAACCTTGGGTAAGTCATTTTACTTCTCTCAGACTCTGTTTTTTCATCTCTAATGTGAGGATGATAAGAGCAACCTACCTGACAGGGTTGTGGTGAAGCCTTAAAGCACTACTAAAATTCTATCATTAGTCTCCAAACAACACAGAATCCTTGGGAGATCCATTTACATTTTTTGGTTCTTCCTTTAAATTCAATGTTACTTTGAAAATGGAAAATATTTTGAACATTTTGATTACTTGTACATTATTGTTTGTAAACTAATTCCCTACAGTAGTGGTCTCAAACTTTTGAATCTCAGGACCCCTTTATTCTCTTAAAAATTGACAACCACCACTCTTCCCAAAAAGATATTGTTTATATGAGTTAGGTCTATTTAGATACCACATTAGAAATTAAGATGTTTTAGTCTTATTACGATAATAGCTGACCTCATGGACCCCCTGAAAGGGTTTCAGAGGCTCCCAGTAGTATCTGAATCACACTTTGAGAACCATTGCCCCAGAGTATTACTTCATTCCGTACCTCCCCCTGCCAACCCCCCAAAATATCAAGAAACTTCTAATTATACTTAGAAATCATACTGGTAGAGCTGGTAAGGGCCTTAGAGAGCATCTAGTCCTGTCCTTTTACAGATAAGGAAGTTGAAGCCCAGAAATATAGACTGGTTTGTCCAAAACCACACAGCTAATAAGTAAGCAGAGCTAGGTCCCAAGACCAGGTCCAAAAAGGTCCCAGTGCCTTTTGCACTACAATAAGCTGCCTTTTCATCCTTTTTCCTGATTTATACAAAAGCCTCTTTCATCACAAAAATGGGTTATATTAACTATGAATCACTGACATTAATTCTGATCATATGCTTTCCACAAGTTTATTCAGTCCAAAAATAATTCTCAAATCAAAGAGCTCCTATCTTACTCAGACTAATTCTACTGACTCACCCACTGGATTCTTATTTAAACCTGCAAAAGTTTTAACAACTGTTTGGGAAGAAAATTAATTGGTCAGTAGTTTTCACACTTGTCTCTCATTTACTTTCCCCCTCCATTTTTATGGCAGAAAAAATGCTTGCTAAAAGTCTTTCTTGGAGGAAAGGAGGAAGACAGAGGAACTCTTTTTTTCACATGCATGAAACCACTAGTGCACATCTTAAATTGAGAATGGCTAAACAAACTGTGGTATTTGAATATAATGAAATATTATTGTACCATAAGAAATGAACAGAAGGAATTCAGAAAAACAAAGAGTTTTATGAATTGATACAGAGTGAAGTAAGCAAAACCAGGAAAGCAACCCAAAGACTGTAACGATTTAAACAGAAATAATAATAATAAAATGAAATTGAATATTCTATAATTATAATGCTCAAGCTTGGCTCCAAAGAAAAGAGAAAAAAGCACCTTCCAAAGGCGTACATGAACTGATAACAGAGTGGAGCAAGCAGAACTAGGATAATTACATATATATAATAACTACAACATTATAAAGGGAAATAAAAGACTAGAGCTGATCAGTGCAGTTACCTATCACTATTCTACAAGACTGATGATGAAGCAGGCCTTCCATTGAGGGATAACAGACTATAGATGCAGAATGAGACATAACATCTGCAGATGCAACAAATACAATATAAATTCATTTTGCTTCATTATTTTTATTTGTTATAATGGCAGGTTTTTTAATTTGGGGGCAAGGGAGAGAACTGAGGGGGTAGTGATAATGAAGAAAAAATGATAGAAAAGAATGCCAATTAAACCTTTAAAATTACACAGAGTACAAAAGTTCAGAGGAGTAACATACAAGCAGAACAATGATTGTAGCATGTTAAATATATGTGCATATATATACATATACATGGATGTATATGTGTATGTGTAAAGTATGTGTAATGTGTGTATGTTGTGTCATATAAAATTGATTTAATTGTTTCATATGCAACCAATCCTTTCAGGTCTTCTTTGTATATGAAAATATTTGTCTGTTGCTGATTTCCTAGTTCATGATTTTAAAAAAGTTAAAAGAAAATGTACCTTCCTTAGTTTGAAGAGGGGAAGAACTGTTGGTGTGGAATGTTGCTTACGTTGTAAGAAACAATCATTGAGCTGGTTTGATTTTGCTAAACTTTATTTCTACATAAAAATCTTTGGTAGAAGAGAATGTTTGATGGGATGGAGGAAGCATTTAGAAATGAATGTGACATAAAAGCAAAAGGCATCAATTAAAAAAAAATTAAGCTATCTACACTAATTGCTTCCACTTTTGGATCTTCCATTATCTTTCCAATCCTTTGCAACCACCATTCAGGTGAAACTGCTTGCTCCAGCGTCACCAATGATCTATCTCTTTAATGGTCAATCCAATGAACTCTTCCCAGTGCTCATTTATCTTGACCTTTCTGATGTGTTTAAAATTGTTAACTAGGTAGATACATTCTATTCAGTGGATTTCCAGCACTCCTCTGTTGTGGTTCTTTTCCTACCTGACTGACCAATTATTTTCTGTCTTCTTTGCAGTATCATCACTAAATTCCCACTCCTTGTGATAGAGTGCACACTTATTATGCTCGTCTGGACCCCTTCTTTTCCTTCTTGAACTCTTTATGATCTCATCAGTTCCCATGGATTCTACCATCATCTCTAAATATATGTCTACCAACTCCACATATTCAGTCGTAGACCTTCTCCTGTGCTCCAGTTCCCTATCTTTAATTGGATACTCAAAACTCATGTTCAAAACCAACCTCCTTATATTGGCCCTTAAATCCATCCACTCCTCCTAATTTCCCTATTTCTCTCCAGAGTACCACTATTCTTCTAGTGACCTAGGACTACAATTTCAGTGTCATCCCCAACTTCTTACTCTTATGCATTCTCCATATCCAATTTGTTGGTAAGTCATAAATTCAACCTTCTCAAGATCTCTTACATCTATCTTCCCCTTTTTCTACATTCACAGCATCCCTACTTCAGACCCTCCCGCCTCCCCTCTTCCTGAACTATGGGCTCTTAATTAGGTTCCTTTTCCAATTCATGTTCCACATAGCTTCCAAATTCAAATTTCTAAAGCAGGGTGAGGTCTCACCATGTCACTTCTTGCTCAAAAAAGCTCAAGTGACTCTTTATAGCTACTAGGATAAAATGTGAACTCCTCTAATTGGCAATGCCCCTCAACAATATGGCTCCAGCCTATTTTTCTAGGTTGATTACACTATTTCTTCTTGTACATTCTATGCTCCAATCAAACTGGCCTACTTGCCCAGACAAGGTTTCATTTTCTTCCTCCGCCCATCTGCATAGATTGTCTCCATACCTCATAAACTCTACCTCCCCTTCTCCATTTGTTGAAATCTCACTGAATGCCTTTCACCGCTCAGATCAAGAGCAACCTCCTTCACAAGGCAATTCAAGTTCATTCATCTCTAAATGACTATACTGTGAAAACAATAATTGTCTTGCTTTAACATTTGTATCCCCAGCACTTAGTACAATGCCTGGCATGACATTTTAAGCAAGTCCTTAATAAATGCTTGTTGATTGCTTGATTGAAGGGTAGCATGTAATTTCCTTGAAGGTAGGGGCTGGAGTTTTTTGGTCAGATTGCATAGTAAATACTGGCTGAATTTAATTCACCTCTTTACTTACAATACCTTCTTACCTAAGTATGATTTAAGAAAATGAAGCACAGCCCTTAGTTAAATAAGTTTATAGATCAGTGATGTTTTAGTTCTGGACTATTTTTAAGATTATTGGTAAAATAAACTTTGAGATCAATTGAGGTCAGGGCTTTTGGACTCTTTTTTTGTATAAAATGCATGTGCCACCACCCCACCTCCAAGAAACACAATATTAAAAGAAAATACATGGCAGGCTGTCGAATCTCACATGTTACTCCTTTTAAAGACTATAAAATGCTCATTCAACATTTGTTTGTGCACGGTAAGAAACAGCAGAAATGGAGCCAAAGAAAAATCAATGAAAATTCATCACTTCAAAAAACATATAAATAGAAACATTTAGCTGTCATTTCGTTGGTTTCTTCTCATTTGAAATCCCTGAGATGCAGCCAAATCAACCCTTGAATTTAATTTTTTTCTCATAAACTTCTCATTTCCGGGAAACTACACAAGATGCTTTCGTTGGCTTTGCTGGGAGAAGAGAAGAACTCAGAACTTAGATCAAGTAACATCAACTAGGGGTCAAAACAGTCCCCCAAATCCTCTGACAAAAGAATCTGAAAGAAATACTTCAAGATTCCCAGATAATTCCAAGCGATACTATGACAGAGTTACTTTCTTAAAGTGAAAGATTAGTTTGGAAAACAAAATGCTGCCAAACCAATATTAGTTCAGAAATAGAAATATGGGTCATCGAAGTTTTGAAAGTGAATGTCTTCTTCCAGAACATATATGTAAAAATACACATACAAATGTATATACACTTACACATATACATTAATGCTTCCAAATCAAACAGATACATATGGCATATATCAAAGTTAGAACAGTATCAAAAATATCTATTTCCTTTACCCTAATTAGATGACAGATCTCGATACCATAGAATGTACTTAAGTACAGGAACCACAGAGATCATCTCACCCAATCCCATTTTGCAGATGAGGAAATAAGGCGTAGGTGGGCTAAACGAGTGCCCACAGGATACAGAACAGTAGAATCAGGATCTGAACACAGATCCTCTAACTACATAGTCAATGTTCTAGGCATTTTCCCTTGTTGTCCTCCAAGCCTAGAACGTTCTCCCTCAACTTCTACCCTCCATGGCTTCCTTTAACTTCCAACTAAAATTCTACCTTCTCCAGGAAACCTTCCCCTATCCCTAATTCCATAATCTTTCCTCTATTAATTATTTTCTATTTATCCTGTATATAGTTTGTTTTGTACATATTTGTTTGCATGTTACTTCCCCCATTAGATTGGAAGCTCCTGGAGGACAGGGACTGTCTTTTGCTTTTTTTTTTTTTTTTTTTTTTTTTTTGGATCCTCAACACTTAGCACAGCATCTGGCACATAGGAGGCATTTAATAAATTTTATTGAATATAATGGGGGGGGGGAGAAACATCTGTGCCCAATAAAGAATGAATCACAGCAGCTTTTAGTATTACTGACAGCAATTAGACTAGGACAAATTACAAATGTTTTTTTTTCTAATTGGTAAGTATTTATTAAGTACTTACTAAATGAAATGTGCTAGGCTATGCATGGGAATCTGAAGAGAAAAACAATATAGTCCCTTCACTCAAGAAATTCACATCCTAATGGGAGAGACAAGACAGAGAGGTCTTAGCTCTGAGTTGGTTCAAAAAGCCCAGTAATCATTACAGTGCAATAGGCAAAAGAGATGGCAATTAATCTTCATTAATTGTATTTCCATTGATAAACTATATCTTTTTCTAATGTTGAACCATGTGACAATTTGTGTGACTTTGACAGCAAGGAATTTTGTTTCAGGACCAGGAGTTCACATGAGTTGATTCTCTACATAACAGCAGCAGTGTTAGACTGGAAACAGGGCCAGTGATCTGAGGTGGGAAGGGCGGGGGCAATTCCCAGGGTTCTTGGACCCTGACTCCTGCACTGTGTCAACTGGCATCCATGAAGAAGTGGGGACATAGGTGGTGGTGATTTAATTCTTCTCCTTTCTCCCGTGGAAGACTTGAATGCCTTTTCCTTCAAACAAATATTTCCTTTTCTCAGATCTGTGTTAGAATATCTTTTACCACATTCATTCAAAAAATACTTATTGAATGAATGAAACTAAATGAGACCAAAAAAATCAGGTGTTTTCAAGTGTGAGGAGATGTTAGGACTAAGATGGAAATGGTATCACTGAATATTAGAGCAGGTTTCCCTCACTTTACAAAACTACAAAGCCAGTTAAAATTAAATTTCTATAAAAAGAATTGTCTCCCAAAATAAAATTCACACACACACACACACACACACACACACACACACACACAAAATCAATATCCTGCCCATCCTCATACCCCTACCTGGATAGAAAAGGTTAAAGTGGCGGTCAGTCCTGCAGTATGCTAGGCATGTGATACTATGCCTAGTAGGAATGTTTTACAACACTTTTAAGAATTTTTCAGCTGTTTACAATACTTTCTCGGCTTTAAGTTATATATGTACTCCTGGTTTCCAGAATTTGTTCTCCCAACCCCTTCCTTTTTGTTTATGTTACTGATAATATCTAATATAGTCACTATTTACTCAAGAAAATTTCTTAATTTTGTGGTTTCAAGTTCGGTAAAGTAAGCTAATGGTTTACTTTTAAGTTACCTAAAACAAGTACACATGACCCCACCTATATGCTCTAGCTCCCTATGTGGGTACCTCAGTTTGAAATCTTCCCACATGCTTATTACACGTAAGGGGTATAAAGCGGGTTTTATAATCTATGGTTTTACATACAGAGTTGGGAATACTGAGCCCTCTGAACTAGATAGATACACACATGCAACATGATACATACATAGACATACATATACACACATAAATACATGTACATATATATGTGTCTAAATATACAACTAGGAATATCTTCATCATTGGTTCCTAATCTGACACTTAAAAAGTCATAATCACAATCAATGAGAGGCACATAGTATCAAGCATAGAGGGCCTGCCTACAAAACAGGAAGAACTGGGAACAAATACTGTCTGAGTCACATACTAGCTATATGATCACAGGCAAGTCACCACCTTTCAATGCCCCAACTACGGCTAAGTTACGGATAAATTGGAGTTCTTTCTAAGGTCCCCTCCAGCTCTGTTCCTATGATCCTATCCGCATAAGTGCAGCAGACTTTCCTCAGTCAAAGCTCCCCAAACGAATGAAATCACATATGCAGAGCAATAAATAAATTGTTTTTAAAGATTATATTCGCTTTCATCTTTGCCTGTTTCTGTTTTGGCCGCAGGAGGCACCTGAGTTATTTGGTCACTCGTTCTTGGTCTAACCTCATTTCAGCTGAGGGATATGTTTCTAAGGCCTGGTCAGTTAACCTCTTGAACAACAAACTTCCTCTCTGAATATGAAAATGTGAATTTGTATTGCTATTTGTCAAGTTCACAATAGTTTTTAAGGGGAAAAATACATTTCATCCATAAAATGGATTGCTGTCAAGGCTAAATAATTATGCTAAGTAGTAACTACTGATATGCTTTCTAAGAACACAGTAAATTGTAGTAATTTGTAAATTATAATTTGTAAATTACACAGTAAATTGTAAATTTCTTGAGGACAGGGCTTATCAAAAATACATAAGCCCCCATAGCAGTATAGTACTGTTCAACTTATATGTATGTGTGTTTGTGTGTATACAAAGATATGCAAAACCAACTGATGCTAATAAGTTGATTTGCCAATTTCTCCTCACACATGTATTCTGATAGCTACTAGTAAGACCAGATAGATAAAAAACATGATGGTTCGTAACATCATAGACTTATGGCTTTAACATGGGTAGGGACCATTTAGTACAATTCTCTCATTTGACAGAGGAAGAAACCAAGGTGTAAAATCAAATGACTTGCCCCAGCTCACACAGTTAGTGTTAGGAGTAGGATATGAACCCAGGTTGTCTGTCTCAAGAGTCAGTGTTCTTTCCACTGCACCAAGAATAGAAACATGGGGAATACATTCTGATTCACATATACTTTTATTCCTACTAAGTTTCACCACGGCTAATATTTTTCCTTCCAAAACTTTTGTAAACCCATAACTAAGTTAACTGAGGGAGATTTTTTACAGTGGCCATGCTGAGAAACAGGTTACTATGTCTCAGCTTCTCCATTTGTTGGGACTTATAGGTCAGCAGGCTGCCAGCCAAGAAAAACCTGCCCACTAAGATAGAAAAAACCTTCCAGCAGCAGATAGAATTACTGCAAATCTCATTTCTGCCAACCACCAGAAAGAATTTTAAAAGGGAGTTACAAAGATCTATCACAACAAAAGCTCTTCCCTGTAGATAAGACTGCTTCCTGGGTACACAGAGACCATAAATCTCGGTGTCCCCATTGAAGTTGAATGGAACATCCAGACAAATAGAGATATGGTTTTCTATGGTGTGGAATGCTCTTATCTGCTGAAGGAAGAGATCCTTGCTTTAGACTTGGCATCATAAGCCTAGTGAGAAGAATCTGAAGCAAGATAAGAGAGAGCAAACTAGTCGAGCAAAAAAAAAAAAATGGGGACATGAGATAAGATGTTACTTGAGCCTTGCAAGAAGGATACTATTTAGGGAACTTCAGCCTGAGGTTATCAGCAAGGTAGTGCCCTTTTAAAAAGCTGTCCAGCTTCTAAACTAGTTTAACAGAATATACCTGTAAGTCTTTTTACATGGTGTTTAGATAAAATTCTTGTAAAACATGCTGGCTGTAAAAATTAAGGAATGGTTTTATGTAAGATACATTATAATTTGTCCAGATGCCCCTGAACCCTTAAAAAGAGAGGTTGACAAACTACCTCCTGGGAGGTAGACCATCGAGGACAGGCATGGTGAACCTGTGGCTTTGAGACCACGTGTCCCTCTAGGCCCTCAAGTGAGGCCCTTTGACTGAATCCAATAATTTGTTTTGTTCTGGATTCAAAGGGCCACACCTGGGGTCCTAGAGGGTTTATAATTTATAATCATTAATGGGGAAGGAATCCACTACTAATAGAGGAACAGGAAAAGAAAGGGAGAGAGAGACACATACAGTGAACAAATAACGGGAATTTGTTTTCCATGTTTAGGTTCAGCAGCTATGTTAATAGACAATTTACTTAAAATCAAGGCTACATGAAGTAGCCTTCAAGTTACAATATTTATGTAGCAACCCTTCTGGGCCTAATGCCATGCCACCCCCAGTCTGGCAGATAGTAGTTTTCATGTTGAGTCCCCAGGAAAACAGCTTCCTCAGGCTTAGAGTACTCTGTAAGTCTGCACTCATATAACTTATAGACCCCATCAGGGCACTTACCTCTATGACAGTTGGTTAGTAAACACAATTAGATCAAAGAAAAGGCATTTACTAATATCGTAAAGTAAGAGAGTAGCTATAAAACATTCTCTCCACAAACCTGGGGCACATAATCCCCAAAATACATGTAGCATTAAAGGGAAGTGTAGACCAAATCAAAAGCAGGATGTTCACGAATACAGCCAGTCCACATTTGTGGAAAAGCAGCTTTCTCAGATCGTAGAGCAGTATTCAACTAGTCCAAAAATGAAAAAGAGAGTTCCTACAGCTATAATCCGAACAGTAGAGATAAGTGTGTACACATCTTCAAAATAATGATCATAGTTATAGCAAGTGATGAAAACATAGGCTCCACATCCGCAGCAACTCATGTGGCCCAAAAAGGTGAGGATTAGGGGTAGGGGCCCTCTATTGGAAGCACAGAGGAAAAGACAAAGATCTCCTCTCAAGAGGTAGAGTTTTGGCTTTTTTTCCATAGTTGGGTCTCCCCTAGATTGCCAGGGATCATACTCCTTGAGTCCATTTGTTCTTCAACTGTCCACAGTTGGCAAGCTAGCTTTTTAAATGCCATAATGGCCAGTTCATGGCCAACCAAGAGCTAGCTGCTATTCAATTCTATCATACACCTTGTAAAAAGGTCAACAGGAACAGATATGTTTTTATTCTTTGTTGAATACATTAACACCTGGTTGTTTGTTACCTGCCTCTTCTGCAATTTCAACTGGGGGAAGAGGGAGAAATCAAATGATCACAATCTCTCTCTCTCTCTCTCTTACACACACACACACACACACACACACACACACACACACACACACACACACACACATATATAACATGCATCTCATCTGTGCCTAGCATTACAAATAAACTCTACAGGCAATGCAGTAATGACTAAAACTAAAATAACTCTCTAGCAATTTTGATAGCCACAGAAACCATTGGATAGGATTCTCATCTCTTTTACCAGGCTCTCTCTAGCTGCATGTGAAAAACACTGTCTTTTAAAAACTCTTTTCATTTTCATAGCTAGAAAGACAACAGGGACATGTAAGTGGATGTGAATAGGTCGCAAAACATCACAAATACAGAATTTCACAAAAGAAGACATGGAAAGAATGTCAAAGAACTGAATGATAGCAAAGATCTGAAAGTCAGCAAGACTGAAGAATATCTAGTACCTTCATGAACTAAAGAGAACATGCAGAAGGCTGTCAGCATGTTGGATAGCTCTCTTCTGGTGGGTGAACTTAGAAGACAAAGGCTGAACAAGCTAAGTAAACATGGAAGGGTCACACTATATATATCACTGAAGGGAATACCTATATTGATAAGGAAATATATTGTTGGAGTGTTGGAGCATTGTGCTAAATGAAAAGTTTAGACAAGACAAGGTTTTGACTTCACAGAGGCTCAAGTAATAGTGGATGCTAAACATCACAGTTATGTGTGGATGCACATATATATGCATACAACTTTTCTAATAAATACCTAAAAAAAAAAACTCTTAAACAATGACTACATTTGTGCTTTTGGATAAAAGTATCAGATTTCTTTAAAGTTAACTGAAATAAAGGGAAAGAGGACATATACTATACCAATTTTAAAATAAAGCCTTTCACTTTCTGATGAGTTGTGCAAGGTATATCTGGCTGATACAGCCATCACCATTTTTAAAATGTCACACTTTGGGTGGATAAGCATTTCATCTTTCATATTTGCACTGAGTCTACTCACATGCTGACACACTCATTATATCTACCCTAATCAATATTTTCACCCTGTGTTCTAATTTAAATTCAAAAAGGAATAGAGAAAAAAGAAAGCTTTCTAGAAAGCTTTCTGTGCCTCAAAACCTACATTCTTCTCCAACCATGAATTATGAAAAATGTCTAATGCCTTCTGAATTCCCACCACCCTACCCCACCCAAAAAGGGTTTTAACTATAATACTGAATAGACAGTCATATTATCACAGAAGCAAAAAGATTAGTCTTAAAAGTATTAGACCAATTAATAGTAACCATTATATAACTGAAATCTGTTCTCTTTTTAGACCAACCAAAATGAACCCAGTAACATTTCACAGATTCAGTAAGATTATCTACTAAACTCATCTTCTGTCTGTCCATTATTCAAATGAAAAGCTGTTGTTCCTTCCTCTCTTCCTCCCCCCCCCCCCTTTCCCTCTCTTCCCACCACAAAAGGTATTACACTCTTACTTTCTGGTGCTCTGCCCAAAAAGAATGTATATTTTAATCTCTGAATCTTTTTTTTTTCTTTTAAAGCCTTAACACCAAATCACCCAGGGTTTCATTGATTGGCCAACAATATAGAGCCAGACCAAGCCCTACTTGATCATTATTTGGGTCCTGATTAGCTTAGAATGAATGTAGATAGCAATTGTTTCAGTTTTGGCCAGAAACCCAGAGTCTTCCCCTCCCAGATGGATTTTTTTTTTTTAAGAGGCTATTCTCTGCTTCTTTTCCCATTAAGCCTTAATCATTGAATGGGAGTTGCCTCACTCGAACTGAGACCAGTCAAAGACCTTAGCTTGAAAAGGTCATCCTGGGCCATCTCCAGTTGTCCTGATCTATATCTGGCCACTGGACCCAAATGGCTCAAGAGGAGAAAGTGAGGCTGGTGATCTTGCACTCCCTCATTTAAATCAAATTCACTCGCATGTCATGGCATCACCTCCCTAATGTCATAGTCCTCTTTCAGAATGAAGGACAAAAAATCAAGTAAACATAAGCAAATTAACAGATTACTTCATTAACACTTATCTAATCAATAGGTAAAATTAATAAGTCATGCATGGTTAATATATCAAACAGCATAAACCACTTCCATTTAAAACCATAAGACTGAGGGGTGACTAGGTGGCGCTAGGGGTGGCTAGGTGGCACAGCGAACAGAGCACCAGCCCTGGAGTCAGGAGGACCTGAGTTCAAATCCGACCTTAGACACTTAACACTTACTAGCCATGTGACCTTGGGCAAGTCACTTAAACCCAATTGCCCTGCCTTCCCCCTCCAAAAAGCAACAACAACAACAACAAACATAAGAAAGTCATCTGTCCCAGATATCCACCTTCCCAAAGATCATGTCAACTTTAAATATAAATTCCATGTTTCTCATGGTATCATGGTTTGTGTTTTTAATTCCTCTATCTGTTTCCAGGTGGGCCCACCCACATGCAGATATGCCCACATACGAGTATCAAAGGGTTGCGGCATTAGGAAGGTTGAGAACCACTGGGCTAGATGGAAGCTAAGGTCAGCATGAAAACCTTAGGCTTAATGAGTCTGCCCACAACACATAAAATTGCTACAAGTAATTAAGGGCATAAAAGTATTATATGCAAGTCCTACTTCAGTCAAACAGGAATTTTAACAACCTTTTAATATCACTATAACAATGTAAATTTATACAATCCATTCTTCCAAGTACTTCAAAAGTCCTCCACATTTTGTTTCATGTAGCAGATTCAAACAACATAGAGCAGGATGCCAGTCACAGAAAAGCAATTTCAAGGCAACAGTGGCTTCCCTATGTTTCTGCATTGAGGGAGAATACTTCAGTTGTCAGGTGTCGGTGACAAAATATAATGGTAATGAAAATTTGAAGGTCTTCCCTGCCCCTTAATAAGCCTAAGGCAATTTGAAGATCTTCCCTGCTTTGAAAATAAACTCTGCCCCCTAATAGGCTGAATGTAATCACATGGAGCCTGTGGTGGGAGAAGTTTGCTGAAGGGTGGAGCAGAGCCCTCAGGAAGCTGAGAGTCAGAGCAATTAGAGACTGGAGGGAAGAGAAGATGCTTTGGAGGAAGACAGGCTTTTGAGTAAATGTTGGTTTGTGGGAAGGGTAAAGGATGCTGTGGCTTTTTGTGCTGTTACGGCTTATTAATTTCTTTGCTACTATGATGGAAATGGCTTACTAGTTTTGGGATTTTGTTTTCTGGTGTCTGAATAAAGGTTTTACTTTCGTCTTCTATATGGAGAGTCTGTTATATTTTGTGATTGAGTGCTATGTCAGCACATTTACTGTGGCCGTTGGCACTGTATTGGCACTACACAAGTGCTCACTGGTTCAGGTATGCAAATGTTCTAAAAAGCAGAGAGAACTGGTGTTGGCCCCATGCAAAAAGATGAAAAGAAAATGCCAATAAAGCATAAACCTAGACCCATCCACAGAGGTTCTGTAATAATTATTGACCCTCCTCATAACCTGAGTTATAAGAAGAAATTATCTTCACCACATAGATTAGAAAATGGAATCTTAAAGCTGGAAGGGACCTGAAAAATTATAAAGTTCAACATCGTCATTTAACAGATAAGAAAACTGAGTCCCAGAGCGAAGTGATTTAATCAATGTCATGCGGTCTTTAACCAAGCTAGAACCTAGGTCTCCTACTGTTGAGTCTAATCCAGGCTAAGTAGAATACTACGACTACTGCTGCTGCTACTACTACTTTGACTATACTACTACTAATTATAATAACAATAAATAATAGTAACAAACATCATCTCATATCTGGACTATTCCAAGTGATTTCTTGGCTGATCTCCTTCCCTAAAGTCTCTCTACTCCAGTTCATCCTTTATTCAGCTGTCATATTCTTCTGAAAGGTTTGGCTACATCAAAACCTTCCTTTCCTACTCCATTCAATAAACTCCAGTGATTAATATGCACCAATCTTCACTGAATAGTTTTCAAAATAGGACTTCTCCACACCAATTAAATCTCAAAAGCAAAAAACAAACAAGCAAAACCTTTTGAAACACATATTACAAATATCATTATCCATATTTTACCAAAGAGGAAACAAGGTCTTAGAAGTTAAATAATTTGTCTAGGGTTCAGACTATCAACCAATAAACATTTATTAAGCTAAGACTAAAACCCAGGCTTTCTTGATTCCAAGATCAAAGCAGTCATTTCCAAATGCCTTAGTGAGGGACTTGAAGAAAGTAAAGAGAGTATAAGTCTTCATCCTGTTCCCATATTCTCAAGGAATTGAATAAGATGTTTGCTTGAGAGAGAAGAATTGGATTGGTACTTCTTTTTCTGCTTTTAATGTATATTACCTACTTCAAAATATGTATATGCTTTCCCTTCCCATCCCATCTTTCACAATTTTTTCTCCTCAATATCCCAGCTGCAGATGGGATGCCCATCAAATAATATTGTTTTCAACTTTACTTTTTAATAGGATTTTTTAATCTCTGTTTTCTTTCACAACATGACAAATATGGAAATGTTTCGCATGACTGCATGTGTTTAACCTATGTCAAATTGCTTACTACCTCAGGAAGGTGGGAGGGAAGATTGAGTAAGAATTTGGAACTAAAAAATTTTTTAAAGAATGTTAAAAATTGTAATTGGAAGAAAATTTTTAAAAATACTTCTATTTCCTGAAGGCAATCCATCCCCCTTTGCTCTTACTATTTAATTCTAGACCCAAAATTTCCATTTGGTGTGTTTGTGTTTGTGTTTGTGTTTGTGTGTGTGTGTGTGTGTGTGTGTGTGTGTGTGTGTACACACATATGCCATTGGCTACCAATCTTCAGGTTTGGGCAACTGTCATTCTCACAGTTCCTCACTGCAGACAAAATGGCACTCCCAATGCCTTATTTGACCTGCAAGGTTTTCCACTACCTCACTGTAACACATTCCATGTATATCTCCCACTATTTTTCCAAATAATTCCTTTGGTTTTAGTAAAACTGGTCTACCATCACAAAAATGCATTCCCCATCTGACCAACATGTCCTTCTCTATTTAACTGAATCCCATCCACCTTTCAAGATCCAGTTTGAGTGCCCACCTCCTTAATTTTTAAACAATTACCATGGTTCTACAGAAGTAATAAATCCATGATTCTCTGATCTTTTTATGCATAAACCATTGTTTTCTTTTTTTAGTTTTCTTTTATTTTTTTATTTTTTTTAAATTTTATTATAGTTTGCATCATTCATTTCCACAAGATTTTGAGTTACATATTTTCTCCCCCTCTTTCTCCCACCCACCGCCCCAAAACAGCCATCCCAGTGTGTCCTCCCTCCCCC
>CM053587.1:207313879-207323918 GCA_028646515.1 Pseudochirops corinnae
CACACTATACTCAATTTTGCTGGGTAGGTGATTCTTGGTTTTAATCCAAGCTCCCTTGGTCTCCAGAATAATATATTCCAGGCCCTTCAATCCCTTAATGTAGAAGCTGCTAGGTCCTGGGTTATCCTAATTGTGTTTCCACAATATTCAAATTCTTTCTTCCTGGCAGCTTACAATACCTTCTCCTTGGTCTGGGGATTCTGCAACCAGGCTATAACATTTCTAGGAGTTTTCTTTTGGGGATCTTTTTCAAGAGGTGATCAATGAATTCTTTCGAGTTCTATTTTGGCCTCCGGTTCTAGAATATCTGGGCAATTTTTCTTCAGAATTTCTTGAAAGATGTTTTCTAAGTTCTGTTTTGATCATGGCTTTCTTGTAGTCCAAGAATTTTTAAGTTGTCTCTCTTGGATCTGTTTTCCAGGTCAGTGGTTTTTTCAAGGAAATATTTCACATTGCCCTCTATTTTTCCATTTGTTTGGATCTGTTTGATAGTATCTTGATTTCTCATGAAGTCATTTGCTTCCATTTGCTCCACTCTAATTTTAACAGAATTATTCTCTTCAGAGTGCTTTTGAGATTCTTTCTTCATCTGGCAAAATTGGCTTTTTAAGGCATTCTTCTCCTCGTTGGCTTTTTGGGCCTCCTTTGTCATTTGAGTTGATCTATTTTTTAGGGTATTAATTTCTTCAGTCAGATTGCTGACTCTCTTTTCATGATTTTCTTGCAACATTCTTATTTCTCTTCCCTATTTTTCTTCCACTTCTCTCATTTGGATTTCTAAATCCTTCTTCAGCTGATCTCTACCTTTTAAGGCAATCTTCATGTTTATTCTGTTCCATTTCTTGATCCTTTCATTCCCCATAAAAGGTATCTGAAATTCCATTGCCATTTTTGCTTTGCTTCCTTTGCCTGCTCATGTTGCCAGTCAATTACTTGACTTTTGTGCTGTGCAGAACTCTGCTTTTAGAGGGCAGAGCTTTGTTCCAAATTGCTTGGGTTTTCACAGCTGCCATAGCTATTAGGATGCCACTGTCTCAGCTGCCCCTCCACATTTGCCTCACTGGTCACACATCTCAGAACCTCCACCCAAGACCATGATACAGATCCAAGTAGGTTAAGGCAAGAGCACTTAGCCTCTGAATGATGACTTGAGTCCCCTGCAACTCCTGTAGTGCTCCATCTGGGCCTTTTTCTGGCAACCTGGGGGGTAATACTTCAGTTTCAGGGCAGGGTGGGCTCAACTACCAGCATTATGTGATAAGCCTGTCTGCCTGCCAGGCTTCCTTCAGCAGGACCTTCGCTTCTCTGGCATTTTGTGGATGCTGGAGCTCTACAATTTGTTTAGAGTCATATTTTATAGGAATTTGAGGTGGCTATGGGGGGAGCTCATAGAGTTTTCCTTCTTCTATGCTACTATTGACTCTACCCCTAATTGCTTGTTTTTATAAGAAAGGATTTGATGAATTGACATTTTTTTTATTTTTGAAAATACTATTTTTTCTCTGTAGCATGAGAATCTTTGAATACTTAAATGCTTGTGAGAGTTCACTTTTAAGTCAATCCAAATCTTGATTAGAATTCACCATGGAAAATACCTTATAAAGTCTTTAATTCCTCTTTCTTATATTTTATTGTTTCCGTTATTTATTCTTTATTTTGTTATTGTTAATCTTTCCCAGTTTATTAAAATCTTCAATATTGTTTGCATCTATTCATGTATAAAAGAGTCTAATAATTCTTTTAGGAAAGAAACTTTCCTCTTCATTTCTTGTGGTTTTTCTTCTCGTTTCTGAAGAGCGTTTTCTTCATAAAAAAACAAATCACTGATTTATCAGTTTTCTTGGTCTTCTCAAGAATTGTGTTCTCCTTTACTTACTCTATTATATTTTCAGTACCTAAATTTTGCCTTTGAATTTTAAAAGTACTTCTTGTGCTTGCTTAAATTAATTGATTAATCATTGGCCTTATATTTTCAGCGTTATGTTAAGTACATTGAACCCAAGTTTTCCAATGGTGTTAACGAAAATATTCAGGGCAATACATTTTTATTTAAAGATCATTTCAGGTACATTTCACACGTGTTGTAGCCTTATTATAATTATCCTTAGAATGACTTTTGACAATTTAAATGAATTAGGTTTTGATCCACTCTCTATGAATACAAAAGACATTCACCAGGGTTTATTTCATTTGCAGATACATACCAAGTTTTATGATGATATCAAAGCTCCAAACTTAATCACGAAAAAATAAACCCAGGTTAATTTATCTAGATAGACAAATAGGTGTTGAAGATAAATTTTTCTACCTTCTCAGTCTATAAAATTGAAATATTTCATGAGATTTCTTGTTGCCCACAATGAGAATCATGAATTTGAATTATTATTTTATATGATTTTCTCATTGCTGTCTCTTGTAAGATAGCCTCTTTGTGGATGAAGTCATTATATTTCATTATTAATTAATATGATCGATTAACTTTTGGGTTCTTCTATGAAAGTGTCCGGTAGACTCATGAAGAACCTCAAGGAATCACAAGTTCTATTATTTTTTTTTTAATTTTACCCAACATTTCTAATGATTCTGGGAAATTTTATTCATTTATAGCATCCAGAAATACAGGTTTTAGAGCTTTTGTCTCTCTTTTGGAGGCCAATAATTCTAAGGGTGTTTTATCAAGTCTGTTCATTAGTTTCATCATCTACAAAATGGAATAATAATAGCACTTACTTCCCAAGATGGTTATGAGGATCAAATGAGACATTTATTAGGATTTTGGATACATTAAATCACTTATATGAGTGCAAATAATAGTAACAATAGTAATAAATGTGGGGGAGAATTACTATTATTCTTTTTATTTAGATTAGTTGCCTTCACCTATAGATATCTCAAATCTTGACTTTGTGGGTTTTTTTTAACCTCTTTATTTGTTGTTTCACCTCTGAATTATTGTCTACTATCAACCTGTAAGAATTCAGCAAATTTAATGAGCATTTCCATGAACAATTCCCACCTGTTATATCTCAGGTCTGCCCTGTCCTGTCCTTTTAAAAAAAATTTTATTAAATGCATTTCTATATTTAAAGATGTTGTATGATTCTTTCTCTTAATAAGTTAATTAATTATTGAGATTCTTAACCATAATTTCAATTTGACTTATGAGGGTACTTTTCCATTCATCATTCATTGCATCTGGATAATATTTGTTTGTAGTATTCAATTCAAGGTGTACTTAATGTACATTTCATGTAAAAATGTGTAGGTCATTAGGAATTTAATAACAATTACAATAAAGTTCCTAATTAAGAAGAACATAAACATATTTTACTCAAGGTGCATAACAGGGATGAAGACAAATAAATAGACAATACATATATGGTACATACAAGTTGGAGAAAGTAATAATAGCTTGGAGGAGGGGAACTCCAGAAAGATTCCCTGTAGGAGGTGGTAGCTGAATAATCCTTTGAAAAAAGAGGTAAGGTAAAGTTTAAATTTCCCCCAAATTCCTTCATAACAGATTATAATATAATAGATTTAGAGATAGACTTGATTCCAGTCATCACTGAACCTAACCACCCTCATTTTAGAAATGAGGTCACTGAAACCCAGAGTTAAACAATTTGTGCAGAAGTATCTAGCATTTAAGCATCTCAGAGAGGATTTAAACCTCCATCTTTCTGACTCAGTTCCCTATGCTCTACCTACTACTTTGTATTAAACATAATTTATTTAGCCAGAAGTCAGTAGATTATGTATTTTTTTTAAAATTTGTTCCTGACATGGGTATGTTTCCCTTTCTTTCTTCAAAAGTTTCCCTTATTCTCCAGATTTTTCATATCTTTTTTAATGTCATGCCACAAAAACCTTTTCATTGTGGAAGTTCACTCCCCTACCCATTGCCCCTTTTTCTGATTGGTTAGTTCTTCCCAACACTCATTTTAAGGACAAGGGATGTCTTTCTTCTTGTATTTGTATCCTTGGCACTTAACACAGTCTCTGGCACATAATAAATCCTAAATCAATGTTTATTGACTTGACTTTCACTCATCTACACACATCTCAACAGGCTCATTTTCCCCATTTCTTTAATGAAGGTGTTCTTTAAATTCATTAGGAGATTCTCTCTCTCTCTGTCTCTCTGTCTCTCTCTCTTTCTTTCTCAGTCTCTCTGTCTCTCTGTCTTTCTCTCTCTTCAAAGGAAATAAAGCAGGAGTGTTGAATTTTATCATGAAAACTCTCTCAGCCATCTTGTTGGAAATCCCAGCAGATAATTCCTTAGGTCCTTCTGACAACCCCCAAACCACATTAAATTCACTCAGAACTGGATAGCATCTCTTTTCAGTAATCTGAACACTCGAGAAATGTGCCTGCTTCTTGTGATGTCTTGACATTTTTTCTGCCTGGGGCTAAGAAAGAAAATTTTTGTCATTTGACAGGGATGATGGCATATTTTCTAGAACAGTGGAAATAGGATACAGTAGTTTGTATCCAAAATATCTCTTTGGTGAATCTTGCATTCCATTAAAAACATTTGTATCTTTATTTTTTTAAGAATGCACAAACATCATGTCGTTTCTGAAATGCTGCAATTTGCTTTCCCAGTTGTAGAGCAAGGAGAATACACCATCTGCTTGCAAAGATCTATAGCTTGTTTTATTTGAACCAACAGATTGAATCAAAATTTGCTGCTGGGGGGGAAGTGATATTACAATGCTATTGTAACGAGATTTGTAAATCCTTATTACTGCTGAATAAACAGTGCCCAAATTGCCCAAATATTTAAGAAGAATGGTCACCACTCATTTCTCTGGGGATATATTTATGTATACAGCAAATTTCACACAATGAAACTGTTCACATATATAGTCAATTCTCAATAATGTGTGGTAAATTGCATATGCCAGCCCAGTTCCCCATCCATAAAGTGTTTTGTCCTTAAGGAATACATTTCAGTTTAATACTAGCATTAAGTGAGCCATAATTAGCAAAGTAAATTCACTGGAAATAAAAAAAAAGTTTGATGTTTTATAAGACTGAATTTAAAAAAATAAATTCTAATTTTCTCTTCTTATCCTGTCATTCAAGGCCTAAAGAAAACTAGTCACAACTTAGCTTTGAGCTCACTAATTTGTGAATACTTTTATAATAACTGATATATTCTGCTACCAACTCAGATTGCCAATGGATTATTAGATGTCCTGAATTCACAAGATTTCCGTCCGGATGAATCTGAACTTAAGATTCTTACGTGCCTAATATAAGAAAAGAAACATAAAAGAAAAAAGGTATCATGGTACCATAGAAACATGGTAGATACTAAAGCAATACAACCAACTTCACTTACCTCACCTAGGAATTCAAAGTAGCCCTCCTCATTCAAATCTGCAAATGAAAACCACCAAGAGATGGTTTCCAGTTATGCATAATCACATCTGATTTGACAAGTACAAAAACATTATATATACCAGTTCCTGAGACAGTCAGAATATGTATTTCAATATATATATAGTATCAACGTTTGAGTCACTGTGACTCATTAAAATCTGTCCAAAGATTCCATGTAATTAGATTGGAAATAAGAAGTTAGGTTGATGGGGAAGGAGGAAAGGAGAGAGAGAGAGAGAGAGAGAGAGAGAGAGAGAGAGAGAGAGAGAGAGAAAGAGAGAGTGAGAGAGATGAATGATGATAAATAGATAAATAACAAAGGAGATGATAGAAAAAAAGATAAAGAAAGAATAAAAAAGGAAAGAAGATATTGGGAGAGGTGTTGAACATGTAAATTAACCAATTTAGGGAACTCTTGGATGTTAAACTCCCACTATCAACATAAATTGATACCTCTTCAGATTATTGTTTTATATTGAGCTTGAGTGACATCTTTGACACGCAGTGGCTATATGGCCCTAGGAAAGTCCATAATTCCCAGTGCCTTGGCCATTAAGGTTATAAGTTATAGGTCCATTATATGGCCATTCCCTATCTTTACACATGCACACACACACACACACACACACACACACACACACACATACTCATGCAAACACAAATATATTTATGTGTGTGTGTGTATATATATATATATATATATACATATATATACATATGAAGATATACATATGCATGCTTACATATGCAATAGTCTTTCTGATCATTTTGTTCTTGCAGTTTTCAAGGTATGCAAACTGTCCTCTGATACATAGACACATAGAATAAACTTTTTTTCAAAGCAAAGAATGAAGTTCAAATAACCTCCTTTGGGTTTACTGGAGAGAAAGCATGAAGTCTGCATCCATAAATTGTAACTTCTATTTCATTAGTGCCTTTAGGTTTAATAAAGTACTTCTGTCACAACAGCTCAGTGGAATATGTGATAAAAGATATTCTTACTCTATCATCTCCGTTTGAATATAGGGGCATTGATAGATTATATAATTTACAAATCCATGATTACATAGCTCTTTTCAGAGCTGAGATTCAGACACAAATCTGTTTTGAAAAGGCTTTAGTGTTATTCCCATTATATTATAGGACCATGATAAATAACATATCCTTTCTTTCTTGTATTGTTTGGAATGGTAAGAGAAAAAAATGAAGGATTCAAAATACTGTACATGTATACTTGATATTGGTAAGAGATTTTAGAGTCTATTTAGTCCATTGCAACTAATTAGCTGATGAAATGTTTGTTTTTATAGGTATGTGAAAAAGGAACTTAGAATCAAAACTATAGCAGCAGTACTAATTGCAAGGACTTGCTATAAGCTTCCATCATGTTCCATTGAAAAAGCAGGCTACTTTGGCCCCATTGGGAAAATTACATGCACTTCTGTAGAAAAGAACATTGATCATCTGGAGAATGTTCAATAAAATATAAGCAGTTTAGTGAAGAGACTTGAGTTAATGACATGTGAAGAGGACCTAGAAGAATTTTCTTTATTTATATTGGACACGAGAAGAGTCAGGGTGGGAAGGTTGGGTTGGGAAACAGTATGGTAACTCTGATGCCATCCTATTTGCCATCCAAGAAAAGTCTCATACTTAACTCATTGCAAGTCATTATGAGCCACTCACTATATGTGCCTCTCCATTGCCTGTTAAGTTATTCACAACTTTTATACTTTCTTGACTTTTCAAATCATTTCATGACATGAAACCAGCCATAGACTACCATTGGAATAAAACTGATGTTTTAAAAATCGACCTTTGTTTTCACAAATATTAAAAAAGTCAAATACTCACCCCATCCCCTCATCTCACAAATACACTATTACTTTCATCTTTGACAGACCTCTTCATAATTCAGTTCACTTTTGACTACCCCAGTTTTTTATTTATTTAATGATGTTGTAGGTTAAGGTTGTTAGAAATAAGGATTGTAGTCCTTGAATTTTCCATCCTCAATATTATTTTGGTTGAATTTCTGCATAGTGGAGGAAACATTCCACAACTGTTCTCCTTGATTAATCAATAGGAAATATGGTAATGATGTATCCATGAGAGGTGGAAAAGCCCAGTGAGATCAGTAGAGAATCACAATCTGAAGAGATCTGTTAATTGTTTGACTAGTAGTTCTCACTAGTATTTTTTCCAGGAAGATTACTGAGACTCAAAATGGGAGAATGTTTTGGTTAAAGATGTGTACTAGCCAATGGCAGAGCTGACAATACCCTGGAATGATGGATAGAGAGTCCTGAACTTGGTATAAAATCCCAACTCAAACACATGCCATCTATGTGATCCTGGGAAAGTACTTTACCTATCTCAGTTTCATTTCTCTTGTTTTTTGAATGAAAAAAATATCTTGGCTTACAAAGTTTGTATTTTTTTAAATATATCTTCTGATCTCACCTGATCATAAAAAAAAAACTACCTTTATATATTTATAGATTAGGGAAATGATGATCAGAGATCTCAAGTAAAATGCCAATGGCCACATAGCTGGTAAGTATTGCAGCTGGCATTTTGGTATGTCTTCCTGATTCCAAATGCAGCACTCTATCCCTCCCATCACATAGTATATAAATGTCACATATTTTATGAAAAATAAGTATACACACACATATATACATACATATACATATATGCTTTATATGTGTGTATGTATGTATATACGTATGATTGTAGATTTAGAAATTTGCCATTCTTCAAAATTATGAAATAAAAAGCATATTATCTTGTTGCTTTTTTTCCCAGCCATAGTTATCTTGGCTGTCTTGCAGTCTTCTTCTGGCTAAATGTTCATTTAAAGGCTTGTGGTATTTGCTGTTCATGAGCATTGTAATTCATTTCCTCTATTAAATGCAAACAGTGCCAGAAGGAGGAACATGCCAAAATAAAAGCCATTTTTGCTTAAAAAAAAGCTTGAATTAGCATTTAAAACCCAGGATGGGAAAGAGGAAAGGAGAATCATGATGATAACTGGTTTACTTCTGTTATAGTTCTAACTCAAATATAAATCATTACCTATGACTATAGTCTGAAGACAGCAGTTGGGCAAGAAATCTTTCAAGAAAAATCCAACATCTAAAAGATGTGTCCTAGACCCAAAACTAGATGTAGCAAACTATTCATAGAAAATTATATTTAAGGTGGTTCATAGAACCTCAGAGATGAAGGGGATGGACTTTCATAAGACCATATATTTAGAGTTAAAAGGTATTATAAAAATCTTACAAGTCCATTGCCTCTTTTTACTGACAAAGACATAAAGACCAGAGAAATTAATTAACTCACCAAAGACTACATAAGTAGTCAAAGGAAAAGCCAATATTTAGACTCAAGTCACTTGAATCCAAAGCCAACACAATTTCCATTGCACTAAGCTACCACCCTAGTCTAATATACATTCAAGCAAGAATCATTTCTAGTATTCATTTGGCCACCTAGCCTCAGCTTGAGAATCTTCAAGTCTAGGAGTAATTAGAATTTCTATAAAACTTCAAGGTTCACAAAGTGCTTTATAAATGTGAATGCATTTATCCTCATAACATTTCTAAAACATTGGTGCCTATATTATCTTAATTTTACAGATGAGGAAAGTGAGATGCATAGGAGCTTAATGACTTATCCAAGATAACACACTTT
Organism: Pseudochirops corinnae; assembly: GCA_028646515.1. NCBI lineage: Eukaryota > Metazoa > Chordata > Mammalia > Diprotodontia > Pseudocheiridae > Pseudochirops > Pseudochirops corinnae. The sequence continues at coordinate 207,322,970 of CM053587.1, forward strand.
GAAAAGTTCTGAGGCTAGATATGAAATAATGTCATCCTTATATCAGAACTAGAGCTCTATCCATTGGGTCACCTAGATGCTTTCAATTGGCAATCCTAGTCCTTTGATTTATTTATTTATTAATTTTTTTAAATTTTATTTTAGTTTGCATCCTTCATTTCCACAAGATTTTGAGATACATATTTTCTCCCTTTCTTTCCTCTACCCACGACCCCAAAACAGCCATCACAATGTATCCCTCCTCCCCCAGTCTATTCTCTCCTATGTCACTTTTTGGTTGGGCAGGATGGATCTCCCAACCACAGTGCCTGTGTATCTCAAGTTCCAGTTGCATGAAGTTAATAATAATAATTGCATATATATATATAGATAGATAGATAGATATAGATATATATTTATAACATTTGATTATAGAACTTTACATTCTAGATTCTTTCTCTTCCTCCCTCGTCACCCACCCCAACCAGAAGGATAAGCAATCAAATACAGGCTGAACATGTGAAATTACACAGAATCTCTACATAGTGAGCACACTGTGGGAATCTGATTACATGTCCCTTCTTCCTATCCTCCCCCTCCCATCCACTCTCCACCCAGTCCCTGTCCCTCTAAAAAATGTGAACATTCATCATCACTCCCCCCCACTCTGCCCTCCCCTCCATCACCCCACCTCTCATTCCATTTCCCCCTACTCTTCTATGTGGCAAGATGCCCAGTTTAGAGTTTATGTCATTCTTTTCCTATGCCAAATTCCGTGAGAGTAAGGTTGACTCTTTCCCTTTTGCCTTCCTCTTTTCCCCCTCTATTGTAACAATTATCTCTTGCCTCTTCCATGAGATGCTCAACCCCATTCTGACTCTCCCTGTCTCCTCTCAATCTAATCCTCTCTCTCCTCACAATTGCACCATTTGGAATATTATCCCTTCCTATTCAATTGATCTTATGCCCT
>CM053587.1:207333312-207344845 GCA_028646515.1 Pseudochirops corinnae
ATTGAAAGAGATATTTACATCTAAAGAAAGAGATGCGGAATCTGAATGCAGATTGAAACAAATGACTTGCTCTGTTTCTTTTTCTTGTGCTGTTTTGTTCCCTCTTTCCCACTGATCATTCCATCAGCTACAATCCTTCTTTACAACCTGACTAATGATTAATGGGAAGATATCTGTAGATACTGTATCTGAGTGCATGCTACCATGATGGGGGAGGGGGGAAAGAGAAGGGAAGAAAATCTGAAACTCAAGGAACTATGGAACTGAATGTTGTAAACTAAAAGTAAATAAACCAATTTAATTTTTAAAAAAAAGAAAATAACAACTTAAAAAATAGACTAGCTAAAATGGCAAAACAAGTCAAAAAAGTCAATGAGGAGAAAAATGCCTTAAAAACAGTTTTGGTTTTCTTCGCATTTGGTCATATAGAAAAGGATGTCCAAAGGTTCACTGAAGAAAATAATTCCTTCAAAATTAGAATGAGCAAATGGAAGCTAATGACTTTATGAGAAATCAAGATATTATAAAACAGATTCCAAAAGAATGAAAAAATAGAAGACAATATGAAATATCTCACTGGAAAAATCACTGACCTGGAAAACAGATCCAGTAGAAATAATTTAAAAATTATTGGACTACTTGAAAACCATGGTCAAAAAAAAGAGCCTAGACATCATCTTTCAAGAAATTATCAAGGAAAACTGCCCTGATATTCTAGAACCAAAGGTAAAATAAAAATTGAAAGAATTTACCAATCACCTCCTGAAAGAGACCCCAAAATGAAAACTCCTAGCAATATTATAGCCAAATTCCAGAGTTCCCAGATCAAGGAGAAAACATAGCTTCTACATTAAGGGATCACAGGGCTTGGAATACTATATTCTGAAGGTCAAAGGAGCTAGGATTAAAACCAAGAATCACCTACCCAGCAAAACCCAGCATAATACTTAAGGGGAAAATATGGCCATTCAATGAAATAGAAGACTTTCAAGCACTCTTGATGAAAAGACCAGAGCTGAACAGAAAATTTGACTTTCAAATACAAGAATCAAGAGAAGCATGAAATGGTAAACAGGAAAGAAAAATCACAAGAAACTTATTAAAGTTGAATTGATTACATTCCTACATGGAAAGACACTATTTGTAACTCATGAGACCTTTCTCAATATTAGGATAGCTGAAGAGAGTATATGTGTGTGTGTAAATGTGTACACACACACATATGTAGATATTATGTAGATATGTATGTATATATAGACAGAAAGCACAGGGTAAGTTGAATATGAAGGAATGATATCTAAAAAATAAAATTAAAGGGTGAGAAAAGAATATATTGGGAGGAGAAAGGGAGAGATAGAATAGGGTAAATTATCATACCTAAAAGAGGCAAGAGAAAGCTGTTAAAATGGAGTGGAACAGCAGGGAGACAAAAGGGAATGAATGAGTCAACTTTACTCTCATTGGATTTGACTTAAGGATACAAACTCAATTGGGTATCTTACCCTACAGGAAATATGGGGGGAAAGGGATAAGAGGGGAAGACAATAGAAGGGAGGCAGACTGGAGAAGGAGATAGTTAGAAGCAAACACTTTTGAAAAGTGACAGTGTCAAAGGAGAAAACAGAATAAATGAGGAGTGGGATACAATGGAGGGAAATACAGTTAATTGTTCACAATATGACTACTATAGAAATGTTTTGCATTACTATACATGTATAACCTTTATTGAATTGCTTGTCTTCCCAGTGAGGGTAGGTGAGGAGGGAAGAAGGGAGAGAATCTGGAACTCAAAGTTTTAAAAACAAGTGTTAAAAAATTGTTTTCACATGTAACCAGGAAATAAGATATACAGGCAATGGGGTAGAGAAATCCATCTTGCCCTACAAGAAAGTAAGGGAAAGGGATAAGGTGGGGTGTGATGGGGGCAGTAGAAGGAAGGGCAGACTTGGGGAAGGGGTAATCAGTATGCATGCCATCTTGGGGTGGGATGTAGGGGAGAGATGGTGAGAAAATTTGGAACTTAAAATCTTGTGGAAATGAATGTTGAAAACTAAAAATAAATAAATTCTGAGAAATTTTTTTTTAAAAAGAACATTAAAATTCTTAGAATTCCTCGCATAAGTATAACATAACATACAATGTTATTTGTTCCTTTTAAGTTAAGTACTCCATGCTTTTCTAAAACTATATTGAAGACATAAATCCCATTACACCAGGTCACAACGACATCTTGAAAGTAAATTTACATCTTTATGTTAAGATTTCTAGTTTGCTCTGCTCATTACCCACACTTTGTGCATTTTTATACAGACTTCTGAAACCATGTGTTTTATTGTTCTCTCTCTTCTTGGATATTATCTTTTCTCTTCCTGTGTTTTACTAACAGCTTTGGTAGAGTTATGTGAGCAGTTCTTGATCCTTCCTTTACAATTTAAATCCCTTTTGACTAGATTCATAAGATTCAAGCAACTGTCTATGAGCCCTTGTTAAGTATATTTAAAAAACAAATCATATCTGTATTTTAAGCTACAGGGTAATATTGTTCTTAGTATCTATTTATGAGCCTACAATTCAGTTCCCAAATTTCTCTCTTTTCTAAGTCCACTACCTTCAATAAGCAACACTTATATTATGAATGAAAACAATGAAAATTATTTCACTGAAACAATGAAAACACCTGAGCACTCCAAGTCCTCAGTTTCTTATCTATACTTGATAATTCTAACAGTGATTTTTAGGTCTCCTTTGGTAGTATTACTCGTCCCTATATGAATAACCAGAAATGAGTGGACAATGAGATTTGGTGATTCACTAGAGGCTTTCCATCAACATCCCAGATACATGCCCTTGATACATCCCAGCAGAAAGGAGAATCTCTGTATCATTTATGTCAAATTATCAGACACCTACCTCCATAAAGTTCAACTGGGAATCACCAATCTCCACAACTTGTTCTTTCCACCAACCACTTCTGGATGACCTCTCATCTGATAGTGTCTTTGGAACATTATCATTCCTTTGAGCACATTAAGTTGCACATGTTAGAAATGATATAACTGCTCTTTATGTCCAATGGGCCTCCTTCCCTTCTTTATCTGTGTCCCATTCTTCTACCTTCTCAGCTCCCCATGAAAGTGAGCTTCCCCTATCCCCCTTCCTTTGTTTCCTCTTTGAAGCATTTATTCTATTGTTTCTATGAACACTTATATGAATTGTTTCTATGAACACTACTTTATAACCTGGAAAATAAGGTACCTTCCTGTGTTCTTTCAGTATTTCCCCTAAGTCAGAGACCAGCTTTCAGTTTGTACATACATAGGAGTTATATGGTACTCGTTGAAACACAAGTAGATTATTCTTTCCAGAACACTGCAAAATTTTCTTTGTCCTCTATACTCACTTGAAGTAAGATCCACAGCTCATTCTCTTGACTAGTTTAAAGCTAACTACTGTATTCAATTTCCTGTTTGAAGAAATTGAGAGGCAAATCTAATGAGATTTACTCCAAAAGCTTTACTTTGCTGATGATCACCAGCTACTTTTCTGCACACTTAGTTCTCCACAACCATTTGGGTGGTGAAACCTAATTTATTTAATGGTCAAAAATACATAAGACATAAAGATACAAGACACACAGACCCAAAATAAAACCTAATTATCTAATGAGACAGACCTACCTTATTTCACCCAGTTTATATTCAATGGATTTTGCCCTCTACTTCTCTGGAAGCTAGGCTCCAAATCCCCATTAGGGTGTAGGGAAGAATTAATTTAACAGAGGGAAGTAGACAGGTGAAATCCAATTATCTAATGAGATAAACCTACTTCATTTCATATTGAGCCCCTGTTCTTCTGCTTCTTTTCCTAATGTCCTAGAAGGTAGGCACTCTGATGCCATCGAATTAAAATTAGAATTGGGATCTTTTCTTGCAGTCACTTCACTTTGTCTTTAAATATGTGCATCATTTAGTTACCAAATACTGCTGACCTGGCACAACAGCTGTAATTAATTGATTCTTGAACAATAAAATCTATAGTATTAATAATCAAGAGAAACTGGAAAATAACCCATTCTGCAAGAAAAAAGCTAAGAGGGAAAACAAATTAATCAGATTATTATTCTAAAAGAACACAACTACGCAAGTAACAGCATCAATTTTATCCCAAGACTCTTTTTTACAACCCCATTTTCTGATTCCCTTCCATTCTATACAACAAACATACATTAAATACATAGTTAATAGAGTGCTAAACTTTGAATCAGGTAGACCTACATTCAATATCCATCTCAGATTCTTCATACATCACGAACTTGGAGGTAGGATTACATTCTAGGTATGGAGGACTTAATGATCAATGACAAAGAAATAGGAGAGGGTAACATGAGGACAAGGGATGAGAAATATTTTAGTTTGGTTGGTATAGAGAACATATGAAATTGAACAATATGAGATAAGGATTAAGAGATATTTAGGCATCAAAGGAGGGCCTTTCCAAAGCTTAGATTTACATACGCAATTTTCCTCACAATAATTCTTCAAGATAAAGTAGTATAAGCATTATTATTCCCATTTTATAGAAGAAGAGATTGAACCTCAGAGAAGTTAGTGACTTGCCCACAGTCACAGAGCTAATAAGCATCAGAACAAAGATTCAAATCCAGGTCTCTCCAGATTCCAAAGCAGAACTTTCTCCATATCACAATTTCTGTCACATTGTCTTAAATTTCAGGATTTGGTGGGTTCCATTAAATTACTTTTTTCAGAAAGTAATGGAAAACTTCTCAAGGTTTTTGAGTTGAGAAATAAAATCACCAGAATGATACATTAGGAGAATTACTCTGGCAGTGAGATGGAATATGGACTGGAAAGGGGATAGCCTAGATGTAAGATGACCAATTAGGAGGCTGCTGCAATCAATAATCTAAGTAACAAGAGATAAGTGTCTGATTTACGATCTAATAGGCATGGGAAAAAAAGGGAGGGATGGAGACAAATACAAGAAGAAATGATAGGACTTGTACCTGATTGCAGGAGTCAATTAATACATTAGAATGTGATTAACACATTAGAATGTGGTAAGTGTTTACTGAGAGGTCAGAAAGGAATAATGGACTAGAGAAGAAGGAATTCTAGGATAGTACTAAAAGGATACAAAGATTGAAAACTGGTAAAGTGATTGCTAAGAAACCCCAAAATGTTAATAACCAAGACTACAATCCTCCCTCCTTCTCCTTCCTTTCTCCCAAATCAAGAATTTTTCTTGGACTTTACTCCTGCCAGTCATCTTAGTCACATTTAGATCATTAACCCTTATTTTGAACCAGAAAAGCTTACCGATAGTAGCTGCTAGACCAAGTATTTGTTGAATCAGTTAAATGAATCAACAACCCTCCTACAAGAATTGGTAGATCTTTGTCCATCTTTGGATTCTCTGAGGTTGTATGTGGAAGCAGTCTGAGTATGATGGGGATATTTGGAGGGCAGAAGTAGATAGTTGGGTTTTTTTTTCCTTTCTCTTTTAAATATCATTTGTTGTTAAAAGGATTCAGAAGCAGACAATATTACAAAATCCAGAGTGACACAAAAGTAAAGGCAAATAAATGCTTACTCTGGCTAAAAAAAAAAAAAGCAAGGTACTAGCTAAGGAATAATCTGGTTATTGGACAGGGCACTGAACTTGCAGTCAGGAGAATATAGAATCCTGCCTCAGATACATACTAGCCTCCTGGATAAGTCAACCTCTGAGTGTTAGCTGCCTCATCTTTACAATGAAAGGGATGAACTAAGCAAGGGTTTTTCACTTGTGGTCTATGGTCTCATTTTTTTTTTTAAATATTTTGATGTGAAGGAAGGTCGCCTAATCATACCAGATCTCAAACTAGCATAAAGTAGTAATCAGGAAAACAATTGGTACTAGCTAACAGAGTGGTGGATCAGTGGAGTAGATTTGGTACACAATACATAGTAGTAAATGACAATCGTATTCTAGTTTTTGAAAAAGCCAAAGACCTCAGATTTAGGGGCAAGAACTCACTATTTGACAAAAACTGATGGGGAAACTGGAAAACAATATGGCAGAAACTAGGTATAGACCAACATACCACAACACATACCAAGATAAGGTCAATATGGGTAGATGATTTAGACATAAAGGGTGATGCCATGGGCAAATTAGGGGAGAATGAATTAGTTTACTTGTCAGATCTATGGAGAAGGGAAGAATATATGATCAAACAGGAGACAGAAGGCATTCTGAGATATAAAATGAAAAATTTTGATTACATTAAATTAAAAAGGTTTTACACAAAAAAATGCAATGCAATCAAGATCAGAAGGAAAGTAGAAAGCTCCATTTTTATGGAAAGTGTCTTTGATAAAGGCCTCATTCCTAAAATATATAAAGAACTGAGTCAAATTTATAAGAATGTAAGTCATTCCCCAATTGATAAATGGTCAAAGGATATGAAATAAAGATAAAGATGTAAAAGATATTCAGATAAAGAAAGCTTTCTGTAGTCTGTTTCGCTAATATATTTTTAATGGAATGGGAAGATCTTTCCCATCCATTAACAGGCCCATGTGACCTGCTTAAGTCACATGGAAAACTAAATCACATGAGTTTGAGTCACGGGAAGTCTGTAATAGGAGGAACTTGCTGAAAGATGGAACAGGAAAGGGTGGAGCATGAAGGATAGAACAAGAAGAGGCTGGAGAAGAGCTGAGAGGAAGTTGGTGAGAATAGTTAGAGCTAAAGGAGAGAGAGAAGAAGTAGGCAGCAAGCTATGAGTGTTTGTTTGTAGGAAGGCCTTAGCAGGGGGGAAGGCTTGGGAATGGTGGTATCCCCTGCATCATTATTGTATATAAATTTCTTTGTTGCTATGATGGATTTGGCTTTCTGGTGTTGGGATTCTGCTTTGTGGTGCTTGAATAAATGTTTTGGCTCTATCTATCTTTGGAGAGTCTGCTATATCTTACAATTCAAACCTGGGAATATGCCTGCATATTCATAGTAGCTACTGTGGGTACTGCATTGGCAAAATATACTCATATGAAAAAATGCTCTAAATCACTACTGATTAGAGAAATGCTGATTAAAACAACATTGAAGGACCACCTCAAACCTATCAGATTGGCTAATATGACAAAAACAGGAAAATGATAGATATTGAAGGGGATGTGGGAAAACTGGACAGGAATGTGCTGTTAGTGGAGCTGTGAACTGATCCAACCATTCTGGAGAGCAATTTAGAGCAATCCCCAAGGGCAATAAAACTGTACGTACTCTTTGACCCAATACCACTTCTAGGTCTGTATCCCAAAGAGATTTTTAAAAGGGGGAAAGGATCTATTCATACAAAAATATTTTTAGCATCTCTTTTTGTGTTGACAAAGAATTGGAAATTGAGGGGATTTCCATCAATGGGGGAATGGCTGTACAAGTTGTGGTATATGAATATAATGGAATACTATTGTTCTACAGGAAATGACAAGCAAGATGATTTCAGAAAATCCTGGAAGTGATGCAAAGGGAAGTGAGCAGAACCAGGAGATCATTATACACAATAACAGCAATACTGTATGACAATCAACTGTGAATGACTTAGCCATTCTCAGCAATTCAATGATCCAAGGCATTTCTAGAGGACTCATGATTAAAAATTCTATCCATCTCCAGAAAAAGAACTGAAGGTCTGAATGCAGATCAAGTATACTGTTTTTCACTTTTTTTTGGTGGGTTTTTCTTTTTTTTAAGGCATGGGGTCTGTGTTTTCTTTTCACGATATGATGGCACAGGTATATAACCTATGTCAAATTATTTACTGTCTCAGGAACAGGGGAGAGGAAGGGAGAGATTTTGAAACTCAAAAATTTTTTTTAATGTTAAGAATTATTTTTATATGTAATTGAGAAAAATAAAATATTATCCAAATGGTCAAAAATATTGATAACTATATTTCAATATAACTATATATAAATTTATCTCCTATAAAATGAGTATAAATTACATAAATAAATGAAATAATATAAATTTATTTTATTATTTAAAAATATTATTCCAAGAAGAGGTCCATGAACTTTATCACATGCCAAAGGGACCCATGACAGAAAAAAGGTTAAAAGCGCCAGGACTAGATGATTTCTTAGCTCTTCCTAGGAACTTATGTAGTGATTTTCTCACAAATATTTAGAAACAGCTATCTGTGATTTGCGGACAGCACTTTTCATCATGGAAAAATAATTACATCACATAATAATGTTAGAAAAAATGGGCTTTCATATTTCAAAGACTCAAACCTTTTCTTTTCATTTTGCTCTAAACGATAGCTGGATATCTATTTTCCCTTTCAGGCAAAGAGATAGCTGTTATAAACTAAGAAGTTTAAATGAATCATATTTTTCTTCTGTGTAAATAATGGAATCAAGCCCTTTATAAGTAGGAAAGTAAATGAATCTCCTTTCTGAAGAGACAACCAGAAAAAATGGAAGTGCATCCTAATATAAACCTTCAAATCAATTTGTACTCACCCCTGACCTGCTAGCACAAATGCTTTACAATGACTATAACAAAGACAGTCACTGAACTTTTTATACTGACTTTCTCCATTGGTGTCCTTCAGCCTCCTTAGGGACTGCTGTAGACATCAAATGGAAAAAAAAAATGCCTAATACTAGTTCATTCAGCAATGTTTAATGCATTTCAGATATTAAGATCACACAGATAGAGATGGAAGGGACCTCAGAGGAGTCATTTTATATACCTTTAAATATACCCATTTTATATACCCTTCATTTTATAGATAAGGAAATTGAGACACAGGAAAGCTGAGTGCCTTGCTCAACATTATATAGATAGTAAAAGACAGAGACAGAATTTGGATTTTAGTTCTGATTCTTTCTACATCATCATTTCATTATAAGTTAGAGCAGAAGTTCTTCATCTGATGTCTAAGTTTTTTTTTTACATTTTGGTAATTGCATTTCAATATAATTCATTTCTTTTATAAGCCTATGTATCCATTTTATGAATTTAAAAACATTCTTATAAGGGGATCCATTGGCTTAACTAGACAGCCAGGAGTTTGTGACCCCCAAAAAAGCCAAGAAAACAATGCACACAATAACTATCACGATGTAAATGGAAAGAAACAGACACAGGCAGACAGACAGACACACACACACACACACACAGAAAATCAAAAGCAAATGTTACAAAATTATAAAGATCGAAGTTGACTTGAATGCAGATATATGAGAGGATACCCCTAACCCACCCCTTTTTGGAGATAGGAGATCCTTAGTTGCTATATATGGCATATTTTCAGTCTTTTAAATATGATTTCTTTTCTTTTAATTTTTCTTTTTTTTTCTTTAAAAATATTATTTGATTTATGTGATGGTTCTCTGGGAGGAGTGGAGAAGGGATACTGCAAATAACTGTGACAATGCAAAAAATAAAAAAGACACCAATAAAAACTTATTTAAAAAAAAAAAGAACCCCTGGGCTAAACAGCAGTTCTGTAGAGGTGTTACAGAGTTATTTCTGTCTTTTGCTTCTAGTTCCCTTCTCCTACACTCAATATAACTGAAAACTGTTATTCTTTTCTCTTATTCTGCCTATGACTGAATTAGATGAGCTAGATAAGAGCTGGATTAAGTCTCTCACCTGGCCTAAGAAATGACTGGTTTTAGGGTTTTATTCCAGTAATGTGTTATCCTTCACTCAGTCATTCAACACATAACATTTAGTCTGCCACACTATAATGCCAATCACTATTGCAGGGCAGGAATAAATGATACAAAACAAGATACATGATCATGGAATTAGAACTGGACAGGGTCTCAAGGGATCACCTAGTCCAGGGGTGGGGAACCTGTGGCCTCAAGGCCACATGTGGCCCCCTAGGTCCTTAAGTGTGGCCCCTTGAATCCAAATGTCCCAGAACAAATCCTCTTAATAAAAGGATTTGTTCTGTAAAATTTGGACTCAGTCAAAAGGCTATACCTGAGGACCTAGAAGATCACATGTGGTCTCAAGGCTGCAGGTTCTCTAACCCTGACCTAGTCCAACCTTCTCATTTCACAGATGAATTAACTGAGGCCCAGAGGTTATATGATTTGTCCAAAGTCACATACATAGGAAATTAGCATTCTTCCCACTTTACCAGTTTCTAGCAAGTCTGATTTATGAACAAGAGTGTCCCATTTCTGGTGAGACCAAAAAAAAAAAAAAAAAAGAATTAACCTATTTATGAATACAAACTATCAAAAAAGTTTAAAAACCATTCTTAGCTCAGAGGCTGTACAAAAACAGACCTTGAGCTAGATTTGGCCCAAGGGCTGCAATTTGCTAAACCCTGAGTTGGAACATAAATCAGATGGGCAAATAGGTAGAACGTGAATTAGCACTTTTCTAAAAATAATTTGCAAAACTAATCTCAGTGATATACCTCCTTCTCTAACAAGACTTTGAGTATAAAATTAATGCAAGTATTATGTTGCACATTTACTTAAAAGTACTAATTCTAAGTATCTTATGAGGTCAGAAAAAACACCAAATAATCATACTAACCATGGGTGGCATAAAAGTACGTAACTTCTAGAGGAAATGGTACTTATTGAAGTTAAAACTTATTGAAGTTAAAGACTACTAAGAAGAGAAACAAAGTGAGTTTGTCAATTTAATAAGTTTTCTCTGGAACTTGGAGAGAGAACTGGGCTCCAAGTTTTCTGAAATCTACCCAGTGAAGGTTTCCTTTTCTAGAAGACTCCTCAACCCACATTAAGAAAGATTAACTTTTTCTTCCTACTTGCTATGAGGCAAACATATTTCAGTATTATGCACATCAAGCACAAGGAAACTTGTTCTGGAAGAACATCTTGAATTGTATCCCAAGGTAGTCTTTAAAAATAAGAAGTTTCTATGTGTTCTAATTAAGAACAATATTAAAGACTTAAAAAAAAAAAAGATTCTATGCAAAGCTCTCAGTAATATGGTCTTATGATTGCTTCTTTTAGAAATCATGCTATAGTTCTATCAACTGAATTGCCTAACCTAACAGGAATCTTTAAACAAGACAAAAATTGTACCCCAAAACAGGTGCCCCATACTAGGAAAAGTCCAAGTACGTATTTGCTAACTGATTCACCATGAGGGAGGATACTAAGCTCTTGTGGTTAAAAACTATTTTATACTTAAAAGTGTCCTGGCATCTCTTTCAAAATCTTCCAAGAATACAAATCATTTATTACTAAAACTATACAATATAAGCAACAAACAATCTTCCTTCAGTGACTCCAAAGCTACTCAGAATTATGCAGTGCTGCTCAGTCATTACTACTGATCACACACCAGTCATCATAGAAGGATGAAAGTTTAGATTAAGAGAGTTTCAGTTGACAAGCTATGGTATATGAATGTAATGGAATACTATTGTGCTATAAGAAATGGGAAGGAGACGGACTTCATAATTACCTGGAGAGGCTTATATGGACTGATGCTAAGTGAGAAGAGCAGAACCAGGCAAAACCTG
>CM053587.1:207345345-207374189 GCA_028646515.1 Pseudochirops corinnae
TTTCCCAATTTCCCACTTCCGTGTTAATCTTGGTTACATTGGCTTTGTTTGTACAGAAACTTTTCAATTTAATGTACTCAAGGTTATCCATTTTGCATTTTATAATGCTCTCCAATTCTTCTTTGGTCATAAAGTTCAAATTATATTTTTTAAAATTGTTTTTTAGTGTGAGTAACCTTTCAAATTATCTCTTAAGACAACAACTATATATTAGGTTTATAACTAAATTTTCCTAATGCATATTTAACTACTGTATACTTAATCATTTACAATCCACACTGAGCATCATTTATCAGGAAGTATTCAAGGACATAAGATAAAAATGTCCCTACTACAAGGGCAAAGTTCTAAATTTTATAAGCAAGTTCTTAATGTTTCAGCCAAGGGAAGAAGCCAAGCCAGATGAGGGATAGGCAGAAGGCTAGTGTAGACAGTTATAATTCTCTTGAGCCATGTTTGCAGTTACCATTAACTAAGAAAACTACATGACTATTGTATTATATGTCTTTATAGGAGTTACATCACAAAACAATCACCCCCTTAGACCCTCAGTTTTCTTATCTATAAAACAGGGAAAATAAAATCTGTAATACCCATGTCATAGAGTTGTTGTGAGACTCAAATGAGATAATGCATAGAAAATGCTTTGTAAACTTTAGGACAATGTGTAAATATCAACTATTATTATTATTATTATACAGAAATTAGAGACCGCCAAAAGCCTCAGATTACATGCAAAAGAGCCATATGCAAGTCGAAACCTAGTGGATAAGAATCATGGAGGTAGGCTAAGGACGTCTGATAAAAGAACAAACAATTCTACTAGACTGAAAAAGAAGATAATAATAGTGGTAAAGTAAGGAAAAGAAAAAGAAGAAAGAGAATAGCTAACATTCATATGTTGCTATCTATGTGCCAGGCACTACACTAAGTGCTTTAATCATTATTATCTCTTTTAATCTTCCAACAACCTTAGGAGGCACGGGCTAAGATGAAAAAAGTGAGACAACAGTTAAAAGATTTGCACAAAGTCACACAGTCAGTAAGTCTGGAGCTGGACTGTTCTGAATTCAGGTCTTTCTGACTCAAGGTCCAGCACTCTATCCATTGTACTACCTAGCTGCCCAATCTTTAATAATTCTATAATTCTATACCATTTTGTACCAAAATCATTTTTTCAAAACAGTGACACACAAAGAATTCTGAACTCATCTCACATAACAACCAGAGTGTTGTGGGCACCATATTTTAAGAGGTATATAAATAAACTCCTTCACTAAAACCCTAGTCCTATGCATCATCACAGTACAAGGGTATAAATTTTGGAAGGTCTTATAAAACAACAAACTGTTATTCTGCCACCCAAGGATCATCCTGATTAGGATTATAGAGACTGGCCAATGAGTGAACTTTTTCAGCTACAACACATAAAAACCATCTATTAAAATGTGAAAGGGAAGCAAAATGGATCAATGGAGAGAGTGTCCATAAATAATAGTACTGAAAAACTAGACTCCACATTGGAGGGTAAGAATGTCAGTAAGTACTCTAGAAATCAAGTTCCAAGAAGAAAAGAACAGAATTGGGTGTATTAGGATGAAAAAGAAAAAAAGGAAAGAGTATTGTCATAAGTGGGAAGGCAGGGGGCAGGTAGAAAACATAACTGTCTTCAAATACTTCAATAACTTTCACATAAAAGACGGAACTAATTTTTCTGAGCTACCTCAAAATGCAGGTCTAGAATAAACAGGTGACAGTCACCAAAGAAGGATATTTCAGTTCTATATAAGAGCCTTCTAATACAGAAAAAAGGTGGTCCCCAAATGGGGTAGACTCACCTTCACTGGATCTATTTAAGCAGGGTCACTGGAGTATAGAAGCTTTTACAAGGAGAGGAACGGTTAACTACATGAACTTATAGTTCCCTTACTAATGTAAAGACATATTAATGTACTGGTCAGCAATGACTGAAGAGAGAAATTCTGTGCAGATCAGATCATTTCAACAATTTCAAACTCCACATGCTAGCCTTTACACACTTAAAAATTATCAAGAAATGTTGTGGATTATATCTCAATATGAATTGTGTTAAAAACTAAAATGATTTAATATTATAAAAGTCATTTTGAAGAGCCCCTAAAATGGTCTCAAGGACCCTCGAGGACCCTGGACCACACTTTGAGGACCACAGGGCTAATATTTGGCCTATGTACCTATTGTACTCAGTCAAATCTATCAGTCTTTTCCAATTCTAGTCTCTGACTAGAAATACCTCACCTGAAGCAGTGGAAAAGGTCCTAAGTAATATCAAAGCCCTTCCCCAAAACATACTACAGGTGATGACAGGCTGTGGGGCGTCCTTATTCATGCATCATTGTTTGACTGCAGGAGCACCCCCATGCCTTTGTTCTGGTCTTAAACAAAATGAGACAAGACCAATAGACAAGGGAGTAAAAATGCTCTCCTTGAGGCAGTGGACAGAGCCCTGAGCCTCAGAGTAAGGAAGACCTGATACTTCAAAACTGGCCTCAGAATTACTAGCTGTGTGACCCGGTGTAAGTTACTTGACCTGTCTGCCTCAATTTAATCAACTGTAAAATGATAAAAATAGCACCAACCTCACATTGTTCTTGTGAAGATCAAATGAGATCATGTTTATAAAGCACTTAGCACAGTGCCTAGCACATAGTAGGCACTAAAGAAAAGCTTATTTCCTCCCTGTTCCCCCTTCCCTAAGAAAAGACATCTGTGGTAGTGATGAATGACTAGACGTGCACGAACTAGTTTGAGGAGCTGTTTGTTTTATTTGGTTTTGTTGGGGTTTTCTTGGGGGGGGGAGGTGTTTTCAGATTTTTAAATCTTAGTGAATTCTAATTATCAATGTGGAGTAGCTAGGTAGTACAGTAGAATCAGGTGGACTTGAGTTCAATTCTAACTACTCTAGCTGTGTAACCCTGGGTAAATCATTTCACCCTGTTTGCCTCAGTTTCCTCATTTGTAAAATGAGCTAGAGAAGGAAACGGTTAGCCACTCCAGTATCTTTGCCAAAAAAACCCCAAATGGGGTCACAAAGAGTTGGACCTAACTAATCAACTAAATAACAAAATTGCCAACTCAGTTACAAATTTGTCCTCCTCTATTTATAGAGTGAAAGTATAAACATGAGAAGTTTCCTCTTGTCATTGACAGAATCTTAATTTCTTCAAGCACTTTGTAAAAGTGATGCATTTAGAGAAATGATGGGAAATGGGATATAGAAACAGTATACCGCTTCTGAAAGGAAAAATGAGATCAGAGTCAGAGCTAGAGGGAACCTGGTTTTTGTTGGTCTGTGGTTTGAATTCACTTTCTTTGAAACCCCAGTGCTTAGAATAGTTCCTCACATAAAGCAAACAGTTAACAAATGCTTGTTGACTGACAGCCAACTAGTCCAACCACCTTGTTTTACAGGTAAGGAACAGAGTCAGAAAGAAATGAAGGCATTTGCCCAAGGTCACACACAGAGTAAACTGGGAAGGGATTTGAGGTCTTTTATGTCCAAAGTCAGCTTCTTTCTATACCATAGTTCTCTACATAAACCAGTGTTTAATTAAGAAGAAAAGGGTAATTAAAAAAAAAAAACACTATCCCTACCAGAAGTGAATTTTCATTACACATTAACCTATTGTGGCAAAATGTAAAACTGTACAAAGAAATGTTACCATCTCTGACAAAATGAAGGAAAGACAGCTATTATAACCCTAATTCAAATTTCCTCATTCAGTCTTATTTTCAAACTTTCATAATTTTCAAAGAAATGACTATTTTTCCCTTCAGATGCTCATGGGCTCTTTCCTGACTTCCATTTCTAGAGAATTTTTCTTATTACTCTATACTGCCTCATTGCCTCTAAATCCCAGAGGCAAAGAAATGAAAGGAATATCTTTTTCTAAAACACAGTCCTGAAAAGTAACACCGAGTCTTGTATATATTCAACAGCTTTTATCACCCCACACAGTCATTTGACTCAGCTATCTTCACCAGAGAAGAAACTGGGGCAATGAGCACACAGAGGGAAATAAAATTCAAATGCAGCTCAGATAACACCTAACTGTGAAGGTCTGTGTCCAGTTTCTAAGTCTAAGTGAAACTGGCTCCTAGAAAAGAAGAGAACTTTCTACCTGCAGGAAGATGGCAAGGATTTCAGACTTAGGATAACCTCTATGCCAATGAGATTCCTACTGAAAGTCCAGGATTAATTATCATAGTTGCTTTGAGTTCTTTTGGTTTTTGACACATTCAAAAATGGAGATCTATATTTTGCTGCTGAACTCTAAACACATTCTAAGTGTGCTCAGGCACTTACCTGATAGCTCCATTTTTCCCCAAGGGAAAGTTCTTTTTTCCTAGAGTAAGGTAACTTCACCCAGGGCCTTACATTTCAATGTAAGTGATCCCTCCAAGAACTGGACAAGAAGGGAACTATCCAAATTACTGACTAGATGCCTCATGGGGCAAAGGGTTATGATCTCAAAGTAGCCAAGAAAGAAGCATAAAAAGAAATCCACAAAATGAACACATTTCTGAGCAGAACTTCTTAAGAAAAATTACCTTAGTCATGGGCCATTACTAAAAAGGCTTAAGCTTTTACAGTCTGGGAACTTGGAAGCTTTAAACAGGACTGGTCAGACAAAATGAATTTGGCCTGGGTGTGGAAGTATACCTGTTTACATGCCATTTCAATAGTTGAGATTTAAAACAATTGCTGGCAGATTTAAATGATCCAGATGAGGTCACACTTTGAGAATAACTACTTTGTTTCTCAGTTTAAGAATAGATCAATTTTATCTGTTTAAGAATTTTTTAAAAATACTTCAAAACAATGAAAAGAATTATTTGAGTTTATATTTACACTAATGAAATATATACAAAGCATTGCTAACTAAAATGATACATAACAGCATCCAAATAACACCTTCTGTCTGATTTTTAACTTTGTTTCAATGATTAATACATACTTGATCCTCATCATGATGCTCTAACAAAGCTGAGACACGTCTGTGGGAAGAAAATAATTTAAGGGGTCGTGGGTAATTCCAGCTCATATTTATTTTTTAAAAGGACATAAATTAAAAAGCCATTTGTTCAACTGCTCTGCCCAATAATTAAAAGAGAAGTTTTGAGTCTTACTCATGGTTACACTTAGAGAAAGGAAATTAATGGACTGACACAGCACAAGATAAAAATCACAAGGTTGTACTGTAGCTTGGAAACAACTAAGGTGAATCCAAAAAAGACAAGTCTAACGTTTTTGCTATCATCACAGGGAGAGACATGTGACATATTCAGTTCCCTCTAAGGGTCTTTTAGTACATAGACAAGAAGGGAACTGACAAGAAAAATGTAGCTTACAATTTCCTCAATCCTTCTTGATACCTCACTCAGTCAAAATCCTAACAGTCACAGAGACTTCAAATGAGAGCTAGAAGAATAGGGATGAGGACTAAACCTACAATTCTGCAAATAAAGGAAGCCCCTGGACCAGAGAAACTCTATCAATGTAAGTCAGCCCCTTCTCTACAACTTAAAATCTTAGAAAGTTGCCTAGGACAGAGAGCCTAAGTGATTTGCCAAGGTCACGCAGTTAGTATGTGTCCAAGGCAACAGCTGAACCTCAGTCTTTCTGGTTCTCGAGCCAGCTTTCTATCCACATGCTGCTTCTCTAGGAACTAGAATGGATCTTAAAAGTCCCATACATCATACAAATACATTTAGGAAGTAAAAATAGAAAGGAAGAGAGCCTGGGCAACACCTACCTATTTGTCTAATCGTCCCCACCATACAATGTATCCACAAAACAATTGTGAAGGGTCCTACTATTAAAAATAGTACTACCTAATATCTGTGGCTGAAACTCACTATCCCTCAAACTTATTTTAAGAATTTCAGAGACTAAAAAACTACCTCCCATTAAAAAGAAATTATTACAAGGATAATCTTTCTTCTTCTTAAAGTTTACAGGCATAGCTTGTATTACTGCACTACACCTTATTATACTTCAAAGATACTGCATTTTTAAAAAATTTACAAATTGAAGGTTTGTGGCAACTCTGCATCAAGCAAGTCTATAGGTGCCATTTTTCCAACAGCATGTGCTCACATTGTATCTCTATACCACATTTTAACAATCTGCACAATATTTCCAACTTTTCCTTTATTACTATATCTGTTATGGTGACCTATGATCAGTGATCTTTGATGTTATTGTTACAATTGCTTTGAGGCACCACAAACTGCACCCATATAAGAGGGTGAACTTAACTGAAAATATTGTATGTGTTCTCTCCACTCCACCTACCAGCCAATCCCCTGTCTCTCTCCCTCTCCTTAGGACTCCGTACTCCCTGAGACACAACAATATTGAAATTAGACCAACTGATAACCCTACAATGGTCTTCAAGCATTCAAATGAAAGGAAGAGTCGATTCATTCTGCAAACTTCATTGTTGTCTCATTTTAAGAAATTGCCACAGCTACACCAACTTTCAGCAACCACCAACCACCCTGATAAGTCAGCAGACATCAATGTTGAGGCAAGACCCTCCACCAGCAAAAAGATTACAACTCACTAAAGACTGAGATGATGGTTAGCATTTTTTAGCAATAAAGTATTTTTAATTAAGGTATGTACTTTTAAAAAGACATCATACTACTGCACACTTAGTAGACTTCAGTATAATGTAAACATAGCTTTCATATGCACTGGGAAACCAAAAAATACATGTGATTCACTTTTTTGCAATATTTGCTTTATTGCAATAGTTTGGAACAAAATTCCAAATATCTCCAAGATATGCCTGTAAATAATTTTTTAATCAGAGAAAAACCATTAGATGGTTTTTACATCTGATCAGTCTCATCAGATTCAGTCCTCACCTTGTTTTGTAGTGACATATTAAGAAGGTTTTTTGGCAAAGTGGTCCCAAACATTCTAAGTCTCAATGTCCACTGCTTTGTTAAAGGCACTGTATTATCTGTGTTAAGCATAAAATATTGACTTAGCAATGTGAGTCCCTTATCTTAACACTATTACCCTAGAATAGGGGAAACAGAGCTCAGAGGAAGGATATTTAAGGAAAGGAGAGAGGCTTTTTAAAGCAATTGAAATCTTGGATATGTCCCTTTATCTTGTATTTCAGTAAGGAGAAAAAAGCCCTAGTATCAAGTACTCACAAACTAATGTTATCAGTTTTTAAAATAAAGGCATGGGATAAAATATTTTCTTCTTACCTTTTATTTAAAATATATCATATAAGGAAAAAATTGTTTCAAAATCCCTATTCATATAAAAATTAGGAATAATTGGCATAAAACTAGAGTTTTTGACATAGAATCAAAAACACTAAGAAATGGAAAAGATGAGCTTGGTTGTCACTGAGCCTATAAATATGTGTGTGTGTGTGTATGTGTGTATCATTGTTGCCCTTTAAACATTTTTTTTATATCAGACATTTCCCTCTATACCCCCCACCAATCCCTTCAAGCTCTCTCTCTCTCTCTCTCTCTATCACACACACACACACACACACACACACACACACACACACACACACACACACACACACACCTCCCACCATCAAAAAAAAAAGAAAGAAAAGTTAAGCAAAACTCACTATGAAGTCACAATTCTGAACACATAGTTCCCTACCTTCCTACCAAGAGAAGCATCCCACTATTTCTGACTATAACTACCTTCAAAGGCTTGAAATGGGGGCAGCTAAGTGGTGCAGTGAATAGAGTATGGGCCCTGGAGTCAGGAGGATCTGAGTTCAAATCTGGCCTCAGACACTTAACACAAAAAAATCTAGCTATGTGATCTTGGGCAAATCACTTAACCCCAATCACCCTGCCTTCACCCCTCCAAAAAACAAACAAACAAAAGCCTTGAAATGTCACACAGTAAAATGTCCAGAAAGGTGGTACTGTGGATAGAGAACAGAGCCTGGAATCAGGAAGATCTGAGTTCAAATTAAGTCTGGGAGCAGAGAGATACAGGTTCTACTCTGAGCTCTACTGCAATCTACAAGCCACTAGGAGGCAGAGTATTTATTGCCCCCTCCCTACTG
Source organism: Pseudochirops corinnae (assembly GCA_028646515.1). Taxonomy (NCBI): domain Eukaryota; kingdom Metazoa; phylum Chordata; class Mammalia; order Diprotodontia; family Pseudocheiridae; genus Pseudochirops; species Pseudochirops corinnae. The sequence goes on from CM053587.1 coordinate 207,353,451, forward strand.
CCCCACAGCGTTTCTACTCCTGAAGAAGGTCCTGGATGATAGGGACTTTCTTTTTGTTTGTACTTGCATTACTCACTTGTAGTGTAACCCAAACCTCAGTTTCTTCAACTGCAAAATGAGAATAATAATACCATATTTCACCACATAATCAGTCGCATCCTGTGTGGTTTGGGTTTGTTCGGTTGTTTTTTTAGTCTAAAAATTGCTTTAGAACCTTTCACTGCATAATCATCACATGGTATAATTCTGTTGGTCATGCTACTTAAAAAGTAAACAGAGCAGCAATGTATTCACCAGCAGATGTGAATATGCATTTGAGCCTCAAGCCTAGAATTCTCAGTGTTCCTGCATTGTCAGTATTCAATTTTAACATATAACCAGAGAGAGTGAATAATACATGATTTTTAAGTAATACCCAGCACAATTTTTTACAAGCTTCACATAATGGTCACACTCCACTTTTTTATAAAAATTTGTCATAAAATCTGCAATGATTATGCGGTGAAATGCAGTAGCCCCTACTTCCCAGGATGGTTGTGAAGATTAAATGAGACAGTATTTATAAAGTACTTAGCACAATGCCTGGCATATAGTAGGGACTTAATAAGTGCTTGTTTTATGACTGACTAAAATAGCAATAGCCTTGGATTTAGAGGCAGATTACCTGTATTCAAATGCATGCATGTTCCATTACATAGTAGCTATATGACCTCAGACAAGTTTATGACTTCTCTGGGTCTTTATTTTCCTCATATTTAAAATGAGGGGGTTGGATTAGACATCCTTTGAGATCCCTTCCATCTGTAGATCCCAGATCTTGTCATTTATTGTCAGTTGAAAGGACTCTAAGGTTCCTTTTAGCTGTAACATTCTGCAAATCCTGTGATGATTTGCCTGCAAATAAACCACGCCATTTACTTTTTTTCTCTGAAAGTGTCTATAATGGATCTTCCAGCTACAAGGCTAATTCAGAAATAGTTTAAATTGTTGGCAAGCATGTGGAAAAAACAAAAGTCAGAAATAGAGACAGGAAAACACACTCCTTGGAGAAAGGAAAGGAGTCAGTAATGTACAATTGTAAGGAGGATGGTATAGCATCATGTGTACAGGTAGAGAATTCTTTTGTAAGACCTTGGGGTTCTATAATAACTCCCATTTCTAATTTTGATTCTAGTGGTTTAATGTTTTTGTAGAACTTTGTTTTTCCACAACAATCCTAGAAGGCAAGTAGTACAACCGGTGTTATCTCTGCTGTACAGAAGAGGAAAGAGAGAAGGGAAGTAACTTGCCCAAAGTCACACAGCTGTAAATACTGGCACCAGGATTTAAACCCAGGTCACTGAGCCAAAAACCCTTTATTTAGTGCCTACTATGTGTAAGGCATTGTACTAAGCACTGGGGATACAAAAAAAAGGGCAACAAGGAGCTCACAGTCTCTGTAGACCCCAGGGTCAAGGTTTCTCTGTTTCAACACACTACCTGTACTAGCCAACTCAATACAAATGGGTAATGGGCTATGGCGGTCAAAAAGAACCATTGTAATTTGTGGCTAAAATAACAGGAAACCTAATATATATGATAAGGGGTATGGTAGTCCTGCTGTACACTTGTGAGACCTCATCTTTACTTCTAGCTCTGGACATTATATTTCTGAAAGGACATTGATAAACTGGAGTATGTTCTAGGAGACAGTGGTCAGGATGGTGAGAATAGAAATTATGGCATAGGGTAAGCAGCTGAAAGAACTAGGAATGTATTTGAGACACTGTCATATGAAAAGATTAGACTTGCTTTACTTGTTCTCTGAGAATCAGGTGCAATGAGTGGAAGTTACTGATTTAGATGGAACGTGGAGAAGTGGGAAGTAGGACTACAGAGTGCAAGTCCCAGGGAGGAAAATTTTGGCTACATACTCTCCAACAATTAGCAAAGTCTAAAAATAGATTAAGTTGGTTTAGAGGGGAAAGGATAGACTTTCTATCAGCAAATGCAAGCAGAGCCTGGAAGACCTCTTATTAAAGATATTCTACATTATTGAGTAAGGTTGGTATACCCAGGATTCTTAACCTGGATCCATAGACCTCTAGATTTCAGGCGGCACATGAATATGGAAGATGGGAAAAAATGCATCTTCATTTTCACTAACTTCTAACTGGAATTCAGCATTTCCTTCAATTATTTAAAAGCATTATTCTGAAAAGGGGTCCATAAATTTCAACAAACTGCCAATGGAGTCCAAGATATAAAAAAAAGATAAAGAATTTCTGACCTATCTGAGGTCCTCCCAACTCATATACTATAATTCTGCAAAAAACAAAATAGATAATATATAGTAGTAATTGTAAATTGTATAGAAACCTGAGTCCCATTTTAATGAATTGGTAACAAATAGAAAGGAAGAAATAAAAAATATAAAAGATAATTGAAAATTTATGAAGTTGAACTAGCTGTTAAAACTTCATTAATTTAAAATTACTGGGGGTAAGTTCCTTCTTGACATCTAAGGCTAAAATAAATTTGAACTTGCCAGAGAGAGACTTTCTAAAGGCTGAAATTATTACTTTTAGCAATTCTTGCCCATGTAGGTACCTAAAAACCACAACAAATTTAAACCAAACTCCAGGTTTGTTACCTGAGGAACTACTTAAAATCAAAATCTGGGAAAGAGAAGTGCATTATTTCAATCAAGTGTTTAATTCTGCTAAAATTATCTAATTCTGAAAAAAAATATTATGTAACTTTTTTTTTAAAAAGGTCTTTTCTAAGCTGCAGTGGTCAATTATTTTGTATAGAACGAGTAAAATCCAAAACATGATCAATGTAAAGGAAACTTAGCATGTTTTAATAATTGTTTATTTATTAAATATCAAATTATTAATAATAATTAATAAACAGCATGTGTTAATTATTGCAGGGTTTTTAGTAATGCTAATTCAATTAATTTGTCAGTTTACTTTTATTGTTTGGAGAATAAAAACCTTCTCTGACTACTATCAAGATTGACAGGTGTAACCTTGATATTTACAGGGTTCATAGCTGTGTTGTTCTAAAATACATTCATTATTAATGCCAAATAATATTAAGTATCCATTTGTTCAGGCTTCTATGATATTACATAATGTGAAAATTCAAAGAAAGAGAGCCCCTTTTTTAAGGAACTTACCACTATAAATCTGCCTTATATTACAAGACAAAAACTATAGGAGACCCAATCCTTAAACTTCTATTACCAGAAAAAAACAACCCTTTTATATGCTAGATTATATTAAATCAGGTCTTATTATTTAATAAAGTGTGCTCGATAGATAAATAAAATAGAATCTTGACTCCAACAGCTCCCTACTGGTTGCCTTAGCATACATAAGCATGTTTTGTTGCAGGTCAAAAGTCAATCAAGCTTTACTGCTTCAGTGAATCTGTCATCCTGACCTGTGAACATGGATTGCAAAGAAACAGAGTTTATCAATCAATATGCATAGTCTCTACCTATATTCACTAGGGATGGCAGGCGCGTATACTAAAGCTACTTAAAAAAATTCGTAAGAAAGCTGTTCCTCCACTGAAGTCCTACTCCAAATACCTCAACACAGCACAGAGGTAACCCTAGATTATTTCAGCAGAACACAAGCTCCAGCCGATAGAATTAAGCTGGAAAGACTTAGACTGAGGGGTATGGATAGGCTTTGTCTGCCATCTGAGGAAGAGACACAGCAGCTCATGAAACTAAAATGAGTAGGGGAGTAGGGGACACAATCTGCAGCAGTGGAAGGAGTGTTCACAATAATAAAATCAGATTTTTTTAAAAGAAATATAACTCTCAGGGCAGCTAGGTGGCGCAGTGAATAGAGCACCAGCCCTGGAGTCAGGAGGACCTGAGTTCAAAATTGGCCTCAGACACTTAACACAAGGGCAAGTCACTTAACCGCAATTGCCCTACATTCCCCCTCCAAAAAGCAAAAAAAAAGAAAAAGAAAAAAAAAAAGAAATATAACTCATTTAAGGCAACAAAGATTTATCAAGTGCATACCATGTACCAATCCCTAAAGGAGATGCAAGTTTATGTAAGACATGGTTTGCTTCCCTCCATGGAGCTTACCATCTTCTTCCAAGAAAGAGATTACAAGTTAAGTGACCGCATCTTCAGGAAAAAGGTATAAAATGTACTTTTCTACAATAAATTTAACTCAAAAAATTTTAAGTGTCTGTTATGTGCAGGATACCGTGCTAGAAATTGAAAATATAGAGATAAAAACAAAATCGTTCCTGCCCAAGAAGAACTTACATTAATCAGGATGTCAGTATCCCTGACATCTGTATACCTCTGAGACTAACCAATAGGGAGAGACACAAAATAAAACCATGTAAATTGAAATTTGGGTTCCATACAAATTGAAAATAAAATATATGACCAGGTTTAAAACTGACTGGCAAGCATCAAAATAAAATTGCCATATCTCTTAAGTCACAGCTCCATCACAAATAACTCAATCTGAATGTTGTATGAGTTTCAATCTACTGTGTAAGATAACACTAACTTAGCTTAGCTCTATCTTCCTGTGAATAGGCATGCTATACTCAAAATAAATAAATGACAGCCTAAATTCCCTTTACTACATTAAATATCATATATGCAATGTTACATTTTGAGATGGATACATCATTATCCATTATAAAAATTTCAGCACCTACTATATGCAAGGCATCATTCTAGGAACTGTGAGAGATACAACGAAAGATAAGGCCAAATCCCCTCCCATCACAGAGCATCAGATTATTATTCAGAGAGAAAGACAACAGTCAAGAAAAATTACTAGGATGGCATGAGACAAGAAACTTTTCATTTTTCCTTGCATTACTAGTTGTAATTTGTCATAAATAACTCACTTAAATAACATCAAATTTTACAAAATAAACTGACGAAAGATCATAAATGATAGCAAAACACATGGCTAGGTTTTTATAATCTAAAGAAATTAAATGTCCAAAATGTAGATCACCAAGATATTTCTATACTTTGGATATGCCAATAGTCCATTAAAAGACTGTAAACACAAAACACAGTAAACACAAAATGATTTTCAGATCTTTCAAACAATGTTATCTAAAAGTCCTACACAAATACAAAACCAGTCTGCCACACAAATTAAACCAGAAAAAATGTGGAAAGTACATTTATACTTCCAAATCATTGTAATGGGAAAAAAATGCTTACCAATACTTTGTTTTCTACTTTGTCTCCCTTTACTTCCAACTTTACTTTCTTTTTTACGGCAATTTTAATCTTCCTGCCAATAACATCCTTGATACTTTCTGCAAAAAAAGAGAATGGCATAATTACATACTTTAATAACAAGAAAAAAAATCAAGAAAAAAGAGAGAAAAGAGATGGTTCTTCTAGCAAAGGAAAATTTAATATCAAACTGGTCTCATTATTATCAGATATTCTCAATCCAGCATTTATTAGACACCTACTGTCCAACCTCCAATGAATTAGGAGTAGTGAGAGAGAAGCTTAACACTTGTTTTGATCCTGGAAGAACTTGTAATTTTATTAGAGAGATAAGACATACACATGAAACAGATCCCTAAACAACAAAATGATCAAATACTAAATGTATAACATCTAAAAAGCATTATAGGAATTCAGAAGGGAGAGATCAACAGGTGCTAGAAGCCAAGAAAGCCTCTTAGAATTGTGGTTTCCTTCAGAACTCAGCTGAAGAAACACCTTCTCCATGAAAACACTCCTGATCCTTCCCCCCAAACAAACAAGGCTCCTGATGAACTCCCTCCCCAAAACCACCTGACGTTCATTCTGTATATATCGAGTATATTATACGTTCTTCTGTGTATGTGTATGTACATATGTGTGTATGTGTGTATATATAGTGCATATGGATGTATGTATATATATGCATATAACTTATACTTACATGTACTTGTCACTCAAATAGCATTTATCAAGCAGCATGTTCCAGGCACTATTTTAAGCACTGGCAATAAAAAATAAGGCCCCCCCAAAAAAATCCAGTTCTTGCTCTCATAGTCTAATGGAGAAAGACAATATCCAAACAACTGTAAAAACAAGGATAAACTAGGGGTATTCTCAGAAGGAAGGCGCTAGGATTAAGTAGGACTGAGAAAATCTTCCTGCAGAAAGGGAGAGTTTAGCTGAGACCTGAGAAAATTTAAGGAAAGTAGGAAGCAGAGATAAGTAGGGAAAATATTCTAGGAATGGGGATAGATAGTGAAAAGAGTCAAAAGAAGGAATCAAGGAAGAAAACAGGTCAAGATGGATCATCCTGTGCCAGGAACTATAAGGCCAATGTCACTGGATTGCAGAGTACATGGAAGGGAATAAGGTATAAAAAGACTGGAAAAGTGGAAAGGGGCCAGGTTATAAAAGGTTTTAAATGGCAGAGGGTTTTCTATTTGATCCTAGAGGTGACAGGGAGCCACTTGAGTTGGAGCAGGGAGAGACTTCACACACAGACCCCAACTAGCAGACTGTGGCAATAATCTAAGTGGGAGGTAATGAGGGACCATACCAGGGTGATGGCAGTGTCAGAGGAGACAAGGCGCCATACACAAGAGATGCTATGAAGGTAGAAATGACGATTTGATATGGGGGCTGGGGGTGGAGGTTGAAAGTGTGAAGTTGAGAACAACACCTAGATTGCAAGCCTGAGTGACAGAGGATGGCAGTACCCTCACAGTAATAGGATAGTTAGGAAGATGGAAAGTCTGGAAGGAAAGATGAGTTCAGTTTTAGAAGCCCTGAGTTTAAGATGTCAAGGAGAAACCCAGTTATAGATGTCTAATAGGCAGAGATTAGGAGTCAAGAGAGAGATTAGGGCTGGCTAAGTAGATCTCAGCATCATCTGCACAGAAGTAACCAAAGAAACCATGGGAGCCAATGAGATCACCAAACGAAATGGAGCCACTATTAAAATGTTAGTTCCTTGAGGGCAGGAACTATTTTATTTTTCATCTTTGCATCCCAGCATAGAGCCTGGCACACAGTAAGAGCTTAATAAAAACCTTAGTGATGGAGAAGAAAGCAGACCTTGAAGGACAAGGAAGTATGGGGTGGGGGAAAAATGGTGACTGGGGGAAAGATTGTGTCCGAACATTCAAGGAGCAATACCCTACAGAATTCCAAGACTCGTGATAAGGGACCCCAAATGTACATGGCAAAGAGGGAAAGAGAGGATGAAATATTTTGTCCAACTTTATTAAACAATTGTTTTCTAAGAGCCTGGGGTTAATGACACATAGAGCTCTGAATGAGGTTGTCACATGTAACTAACTGGACAGAGCACGTCAAAATAGTGCCTTACAGGGGGAAAAAATGGTAAAATGGAAAACAGGAGGTCCTAACCCAGCCCATTCAAAATTAAACTTAGACATTTTAAGACTAAGTTATTAAGGTAAAATGGAGTAAGTAAGTGGTCAATCTGGGTAGAGGGACATGTAAACAAACCAATAAGAAGTGTCACAGGCCTTCCTGTGCTGCTAATAAATGAGTCAAATTTCAGATTTGCAGGGGACTCTTTGGATAAAGTTTCCTTACCGCTAATTTCTAAGGTAATTTATTTCGCCCATTTTTTTCTTGAGTATATGTGGCCAATCTAAACTTTCAATTACTAAGTAAAGAATGCCTTATTTCCTTGATGAAAAATCTACGGTCCTTCCTACTGTTAAATTTATCTCCTCACTACTCAGGCTACCTAATAAGAATTCCCCTGCTACTTCAAGCACTATCCTGATCTAAGAATGACCTCTCCAGGAGCTCTCAGGATTGGAAGGCATCTTCCTTGCCTGGGCAGGTTTCTTTTCTCTTGGATGGTGGAAAAGTCCATTTTATCCTGAAGAAAATATAACACCCTAACAAAACAAAAAATAAGGCAGAAAAGGCCTTGGAGATTTATACACATATGTGTATATATACACATATATATGTATATATAGTTACATATACACATATAAATAGCTACATGTATACATGTAGTTACATATACACATATAACTATTGTATATATGTACTTGCATAAATTTACATATTTGTTTAGATGCATGTGTATACACATATGTAAGTATATATGTGACATGTTTTCTTTTTTTTTTTCTTTTTGGAAGGCAATTGAGGTTGTGACTTGCCCAAAGTCACATAGTATGTCAAGTGCCTGAGGCTGGATTTGAACTGAAGTCCTCCTGACTCCAGGGCCAGTGCTCTATTCACTGCCACTTAGCCACCCCTATGTAATATATTTTCAAGACTTAAAGGGGAGATGGGGTGATTCTCTTAGGCATAAAAAAAGGTTACTTCTTACCCTTACCTTTAGTCTGAATTTGGCTAAAGGTCACCTTTTCCTTTTGAAATTCACCAAAAGCATTGGCTTCAACAAAGTCTAGCAACAGTTTCTTTGCATTATTTTACCTGCTGAGTTAGTACACCCCCAAAAGAAGAGGACACTCACTTTCCTAAGAAATATTTACTGTCTAAGACAGAAACCAGAGAGGCAAATTCCACAAATGCAGACTGATGAGCATTTGGAAACTTCATCTTGTGGTTGTAGCCAAACATCAGCTGCCTTGATTTGTAGGCTTTCCAGTATGCCAGTGAAGGCTTAGTCAAGGGATGTGGGTCACCGGGGCTAAACATATACACATACATACATACACATATATACACATACATACATATACATACATACATACATGCACACACACAGTCTTCCACTCCCGCTTTCACAAAGTCTAAAGCCATGTCTAAAATACTTAACACCATGCCAAACATGATCTCACACAATCTACCTTAGACTCTAATACCTTTTTTTGAAGCCATGACTGTAACCTTGTTTTAAACCCGAAGTACAGAAACCTACTGCTCACGGCCAAAAACCACAGTCCGACAAGCAATGCCTTAAAAACGCCTCCCTATCATGGTTTACTTCCCCAAGTGTGACTTCTCAGAGGGTCTCCAAACAACAGGTCACCTTGGCTGAGTCACAATAGGATTTAGGATGGAGGGCGCCAGTTAATCATTATTAAAGGCAAGTTTTTATTATTAATTCTCAATTTCCTGGCCTCCAGTTTACGTCAGCCTTTTACACCCCTCCATCCCCCCACCCAGTGAGCTCCACTGGCTACTCCAAGCCACGCCTTTCCAGGCGCAGTAGCTTAACCAGAACAGCATGGCACAGTGATAGTGAGAGGCAGGGACTGCGGAGCTGGGGGAGCGCGCAGAGAGGGTGGAAGCCAGGAGCGAAGCCGCCAGGAGGATGGATGCTGCGCTCTAGGGTGAGAGAGGTGGGCATCTCCTCAAGCTCCTCTAGCCGCCACTACGCCCCCGGGGCTGCTGCGCGGAACTTCCTCGGAGTTTGTGGCAGACGGGGAGGTTTCAGCGCTCAGCCAGGTTTTCCTTCCCAGCCTCTCGAACTCCAAATTGGAGCCTCCCTCCCTTCCATAACCCCTCCTCTCTTCCCCTCCCCTCTTCTCCTCCCCTCTTCTCCGCTCTCTCTCCGCTCTCTCTGCAAACCTCTCCTCAAGCAGCGCAGCGCAGCGCAGAGGCTTGCCGCGGGAGAGCTCGCCTCTGCCCGCCGCCTCCCAGCCCCGAAACCCTCTCATCGCTTACTCAGTCTCCCATCTCTCTTTTGCATTTTAAGACACTTTGATCTTTTTTTTCTTTCTTTTGGGGGTGGGGGGCAAAAGGACAGTAACCAACAGCCCTGAAAAACTTCCCTGCCTACGCTGCCAAACCTTGGTCCCCGCTTGGAGTCATCCTGGGGGAAAGAGGGAAAGGTGAAGGTGGGATGGAGAGGAAGGACATGGAGAAGTACAACAAATAAACATCATGAATCTTACCTATCAACTCTTTGGGCACCTCTGAGCTCTCTTCAGTCATTGTTGCCCTTTACGGAGGGGTACGTAGCTGGTTCAACTATAATTTATTATTCCCACCCTCTCCTAAGCACCTGAAAATATTTTTTTTCTTTAAAAAAACAGATGCGGCTCACAAATGGAGCAGGGAGGAGGCAGGGAGGGAGGAAGAATTTTAAAAAAAAAAGGTTGCAGCCCTCCCCCCACCAAAAAAAAAAGAGTTGCAAATAAGAGATGACTATGTGGCTGCTACATGACGACTCCTCTTCGGTTCCTGGCGAAGGCTGGACAGGGGATACGGGGGAAACAGCCCGCCGGGAGCCGGGGAAGAGGCGGCTGGGATCGCCCGCTGCAGCCGCCGCCACCTCCGCTGCTCCTGCTGCTGCTGTTGCCGCTGCTGCCGCCGCTGCTGCTGCTCCTCCTCTCACTCCCTCACTCTCTCCCTCCGCTCTAGCCGTCTCCCTCCCGCTGGGGCTCCCGCTTCCCTCCAGTCCTCAGCTGCTCTCGCCTCCCTCCTTCCTGCTCCAGACACCTACTGGCCTTAGGTGAAAGCGGAAGGCGTGGGGAGGGGGAGGAGGAGAGGAGCCCTGGAGGGGAGGGGAAGGGAGGCGGGGAGGAGGAATAGGATTTCCTCGCTTTCTATCCGTGGCTCCCCGCCCCGCCGGGGACTGCTGGGTGCACGCAAACCCGGCCCTCCTTCTCCTTCTTCTCCTCCTCCTCCTCCTCTCTCCTCTCCTCCTCCTTCTCCACCTCCTCCTAGTTACTCCTCACCTCGCGAGAGCCGGCCTCCTCAGTAGACCCACGCTTGGGCCTCCCGCCACCCCTGAGCCTGCCCCGGGTGTCCACACACCCGGCTAGAGGCATGAAGGAACTTGGGCCGCCAGACCTAGCTACCACCCAAACCACAAAATCCCTGTGTCTGGAGAGGAGACAGGAACCGGGGGGCCATCTGCTGGCTGCAGAGAGAGGAGATGGGGAGGCCTGGGCTTCTGCGGGTGCTGGGAATGTCTTCTTGGGGGGGGGGGGGGGTTGTCTCTCCCGTTTTCCTCCTTTTGGATACTAGGTCGCAAAGGAAAATTAGAGAGAGAGCAGCACCAGGCTGGCCATCATATTGTTTTGCTAAGAGACAGTCCCCTTTCCTGGAGGAGTTTAATAACCGCCCCCACCCCTTACATGTTGTCATTTTATCTGCAGTATTTATTTTCCATCTTCATGAGAGCACAAGCTAAGCAAAACCTGGAAACACAAACCATATGGTGAGGAATGACTCTGGGCCTCCTCCCCCAACACCCCCCCCCCCAGCCCCATACATTTTCAAGCATGTGCTTGCCAGACATCTGAAATACCCGTCATTTAAATTGTAAAAGCAGCTTGAGAGAAGACCCAGCAACTGTTGCCGCCTCCTCTTCGGTTCTCCCTCCCGTTCTACTTATCAGGATCATAGATTTCATTCTCGGAGGGGCTTAGAGGCCCTGGAGTTTAACCCCCTCACTTTACAGATGAAGAAACTAAGACTTAGAAGGTCTCCCCACTCACTCCCGTTCATTTTGGAAGTTGTACAGTATGTGGATAAGACTGGTCATTCAGAGTCGCTATGTCTGGAACCTGATCAGTAGCAGTTTGAGGACCCAGAATATTTGTGTGCCTCAAATTATGCCTATTAACTCTGAACTAGGAAAGCAAACATTTTCCCAGTGAGGATTGGTTTACGACAGAGAAAAGGAGAAAAGAAGAGAGGGAAACCTGAAGCTTTGGATGTCTCATTTGAAACAGACCTCGGTGAACGCTGTAAACAAGTCACTCCCCAGTTTAAAGTCTCTCAGGCAGCTCTATGCCTACATGATAAAGGCAGAAACACCTCAGCCTGGCATACCAGGCCCTCTCAAATCTAACCCATTCTACCTTTCTTTTACAGACTCTTAGAATTAGAAAAAAACCTCAGTGGTCATATGGTCCAACTCATCTGAGCAAGAATCCTGTCTACAAGGCACCTGAGAAGGGGTCATCCAATTTTTTCCTGAAGATTCCTATAAGAAGTAATTTGTAACCTCCTGAGGCAGCCCATTCCATTTTTTAATACCTCTCATTGTTAGAAAGTTTTTGCTTACATCAAGGAGGTCTTCCTCCACAATTTTCACCCCCTGCTGCTTAGTTCTACCTTGGAGGGCCAAGCCAAGCAGAACAAATGTGATCCCTCTTCCCCAAGACAGCCCTTCAAATACTTGAAGCCAGCTATCATGTCCCCACCTAAGTATTCTCTCCAGTATTAATAGCCTCAGTTCTTTTAACTATCCTCCTAGAACAAGATCTTCAGACCCTTTACCAACCTGATTGCCTTCTCCTAGACACCCTTCTGCTCTTTTTTAACCTTTTTTCTTATTATTCTTCTAAAACGCTTGACTTCAGTCATTTGGGTCTTGCCTTTAGAAAATACCAATAGTTTTCCATTTTTCCAGTTCTTTGACTTTATGAGCCAACGAAATCACCAGTTTAAAAAAAATGCCAGCCAAGGTAATGGGTGACTTACCTTTTCCAGTAAGCCTTTTGCTTATATTAATTAGTCTCCTGACTAAAATGCCCTCTACCCTGGTCTCTTCTTTCTTCAGCTTATTTGAATTTTTCTGGACCCAAATGAAGTCAGAATTAATCCATAAAGCCTTCCCAGGCCACTCCAACTGATGATTTCTCTTTCCTTTGAATTTATTGCCTGTATTTAGCTTCATAGGGCTGACATAGTGTAATGGTAAGAGCATGAATCTTGAAATCTAGAGAGAAATCAGTCAGTTACTACCATATAGCCAACCTGTGCAAGTCACTCATAAGCAAAGGTTAATCACTAATCAACTTATAATAACCACAATGTTGCTATGAGACTGGCACATGTCAAATGTCTAAGAACAAAACTTTCCCTCAAAAGAAATACATAACACTCCTAAAGTTAAGTGAAAATGCTCTCTGATAAAATGCCATGCTAGACTTGGAATCGGGAAGCTTGGGTTCAAATCCTTGACCCCACTGAGCCTTAGTTTCCTCATCCGTAAAATGGGAACAACAATAATAAAATTGATCTCAGGAAAGCATATTGTAAATTTTAAAGCATTCTATGAGTAACATTATAATGTGGTGGATAGAGTGTTACACTTAGAATAAGGAAGACGAGTTCAAATCCTCTCAAACACTACCTCTATGACCCTTGGCAAGTAACTACTCTGAGCCCATTTCCTCATCTATGAAATGGATAGAATCATATTAATACCAAGTTATGCCACAATATTGTTTTGAGGAAAGCATTTTGTAAACCTTAAAATGCTGAATAAAAGTGAGTTATACCTTCCAACTCTCAATTGATGATCCTCTTAATCGTGTGCTTTCCTGGGACATCTGTATATTTTTTATGTTGTTATTTAACAGTAATTTATAGGGTTTGGACTTGAAGTCCAGAAGACCTCAATCAAATCCTGCCTCCGACACACATAGTGTGTGACCTAACTGTGTCCAAATCATTTAACCCATCTATACCCTGACCAGCTTTCTTAGATTGTAAAGAGCGACTCTCTATGGTGAAGGAAGTTGCGAGTAGGACACAGAGGGTAAGGGTTGGGAAGTACCCTAAACAGATCAAATCACAGATGTAGACCAGATTTTTTTTCAAATTGCTGTTTGACTTTTCCTGTTTTCCCAGTCTTATCTCCCCATCCAGATCATAAACCATGTGGGGAGAGGTATCCTGCCTTCATATACTCCTCAGTGCCTAGAACAATATCTTACATTTGATACATGCTCTTTAAATTTATGAATGATTGGTTTGCATACTTGATGATCTCTTAGGCACCTATTCCCTAGGTTGGCATTTGTTTTAGTGAAAATTTTCTTGACTCATCAAATGTCTTTTTCCCATAAGTAAGTAGAATTTAACATCTCAAAATGGTCCTTTCATTCTCCTGTTTGTGTGTTGTTTTTTTAAAAGAGTTTTTCTGGCACATACCAATGAAGTTTTAGAAACATAGCGCTGAAGGTTCCAAACCATGTGGGAACTCATGAAAATAAGGACAAAAGATTTTCTTGTAAGCCCCAGAGGGGGAAGGAATAAAGGGAATACTGTAGAATGACCCTGGAATACTGTGCACCCTGGCTTCTATGAAGGGAAACTGGGATTTCAATGAAAGACTCTTTTTTACTGCAGCAGAATCCTGATTGGCTGTTCTACATCCTAAAGGGGTGGATTCGTCTATGAACCTCATCTCTCAAACACTGAAAATGAGTGACTGATTGGGAGATCAAAGCCATTTATTTCTTAGGTACAAGCCTCAAATATGTTTCAGAATGGCAAGAACATAACTCCAAGGACCACAGTTATTTAAGTGGTGGAACACAACAAGCAATGAATTTCTCCGGCGGAAGAGATTTATGGCAACAGCTTTCAAGATGCAGTGAATCCTTTGAAATCCGTCCCTGCGGACCAAAGTCTGCCCACCCTCCTAACTCTTCAACCCATCCTTACCCTAATCTGGCATTTCCCTTATTTTCAAGCTTATTGACATAGTTTTCTGAGAGAAAAAGGCACATAAACTGGATCTTGATTGTATAAGGTCTCAGCTCTGTGGCCATCTAAGCAAAGAATTATTTGTAGTAGTGTACATATTCTAATAACATAGTATGTGACAAGTATTAAATAGAAAAGAACATTATTTACCTGTAAATCTACTTTAATTTTTAAAATGGAGCAGTAATAATAAATTAGAATCATTGCTCATAATTTATATTTCTATAGCACTTTAATACTTACAAAGTACTTTTTTTCCACAACAGTTCTGAAAGGTGGGTAACAAAAGTATTATTATCATTTCCCTTTCCAGGTGAGGAAATTGGTACTCTGAAAAGTTTATTGCCTTATCTAAGGCTACACAGCTAAGTGTCAGAGCTGGTACAGGATCAGGCTAAGATTCAAACCCAGGTCTGTCCTAACTCCAAATCCAACTTTCTGTCATAACACACTGCTCATCAATGACTGTGCAACAGAATTATTGGAAATTGCTTTCGCTACAGCAAGTTTTATTTGGTTGCAAACGTGTACATACATATATGTGTGTTACAGCAAATAAATTGTTTTAAGTGGTCTGTATTTGTTGAAATGTTTGTTGAATATATTTGATACTGCTAGCACAATAGAATTAATTAAGCAATATAGTCCTAGACAACATGAATGCATTTTGGGAAACGAAGAGAATAAAACTATGGAGTTTAAATAAATACCTAGAAACCTTACACACCATGAATTTCATGGTTTATCTGCTCTGGTCAGGAGTGGCTTCAAGTTGGACAAGGTTGGGAAATGTGTTTGGTATAGTGGAAACAACATTGGATTCGGAGCCAAAGTACCTGGGTCTCGTATCTGATACTTATTATCTATATCATCTGGGACAAGTCATTTAATTTTCCAAGACCCTTATAGAAAAATGAAGTTGCTTTTCCTTTCCCCATGATCCCTGAACTGCCCCTTATATCGGTATATCGGTGTGTCTAGTTTGTTCCTTCTTGAAGCATTACTTGACATTGTGCCTTGATGACATGATCAATATGTATTGGGAGGTGGGAGGGAGATGAGGTATAAACCTCCCTCTGGACTTTCCTCATGACCCCTCTCACTGCTTCCTGCCTTCAAGTATAGGCACAAGGAATCTGACTTTTCAAAATATTTGAATCATGACTCCCAAAACAGTCATTGGGGTGCTCCTACAAGGAATATCCCTGAGAGACACACAACCAGAATTGTATCTTTCTTTCAATCAGTGTCAAGATATTTCATCATGTGATTTCACCCAATGATGAGAAATATTTCTTTCCTTCCCAACTTGATTAGCTAAGTTTTTTTTTTAACAAAATGTATGCCTTTGTTGTCTATAGATTGTTTATACCTAAGTTTACACTTGATACTGTAACCCAATCAGAGTGTTCAAATTTGAGAACAGCACTGAGGCATAAGAACATCTTATTAGGTTATATTAATTGGGGTTGGAGTATGGGATACCCCCTTCCTACACTCTCCCAACAGTTTAACATCTTCTGTCCTTAAATATACTGTAGTATATTTGATAAAGTTTGGTGTTTCAATTCTTTCATCACTCTCTATTGACTTGGGAAGGTTCAGCATAAAATTTTTAATGCCTTCATAACACCTGGCTAGAACTTTCTGAAAGTAGAAAGGCAAATTCATTGGAGGTCTTCAAACAAAAACAGGATAAACACTTTTCAGGGATGTTGTTCAAATATGAAATGGAACAGAGGGCTTCTAACACCCTTCTAACTCTGATTCTTTGAATCTGGAAACAGTGACTATGAAGGGGGTGGATTGGGCAGAGGTGACAAGGCCACTCTCACAAGGATGGGAGGAAAAATACCCAAGTCAACCTGCTCAATCTGCTACTCAAAATAGATTTGAGCTCACACATTCACAGAAACAAAAATTAACTTTATGCATATTCCTCATAATTTTCAAGATTAGGTTAAATTAGCCTATCTAACACTGGCTAAAGTAATAAGTAGGAGCTGAGTAAGAACAGGAAGCTAAGGTTTTATAGGAACTCTTACTGATTAGGCAATTGAAAGAAGAAAGACTCCCCTAGTTGTTTCAGGTATGGGATGGGATAGGAAAAAGAACATTGGGCTAGGAGCCAGGAGCCCTGGATTTTAATTCCTGCACCTGTCATTACTTGTGAGACCTGAATCAGGTCGTCCTTTCTCTCTAGACCTCCATTTCCTTCATTTTAAAAAGAGAGGGAAGACTACAGGATCACAGATTTAGAGCTAGAAGAAATCTTAGAATTCATCTATTCTAATGTCCCTAAAAGCTGGGGTCCAGAGAATTTGTCAGTTTCCAAAGATTTCCAGCTAGAAACCTGGTCTTCTGATTCTAAATCCAGCAACTCTTTCTTTTTAAAAAAAAAATTTTCAATAAACAAAAAAAATCTGTTTTTTTCTCTCTTAAACATCCCTTACAGCTATTGAAAACACAAGAAAAACAAAACCCCGGTAACAAATATTCAGAATCAAGCAAAACAAATTCCCATATGGAACTTGTCCAGAATTATATGTCTTAATCTGTACCCTGAGTCTGTGACCTTTTTGCTAGGATGCACTACCTCACTAGTCTACTAGAATCATGATTGGTCATTGTGTTGACCAGAATTGTTAGTCTTTCATAGTTATTTGTCTTTACAATGTTGTTATTATTATTGTTTAAATTTTTCTCCTGGTTCTGATAATTGCATCAGTTCATACCAATCATCCCAAGTTTCTTTGAAACCTTTCCTTTCCTCATTCCTAACAGCACAGTAGCATGCCATTTTATTCATATATATATATATTCATATATATATATATATATATGGGTTCTTTTCCTCTCCTATCTCTGTAGATATAGGCTTAATGGTGCTGTTGCTAGGTCAAAATGTATTCACAGTTTAGTAACTTTGAAGGCATAGTTCCAAATTACTGTCTATAATGGCTGGACCAATTCACAGCTCCACCAATAGCTTACTAATGTGCTTGTTTTTCCACAGCACCTCCAACATTTGTCATTTTCCCTTTTCTGTCAGTTTTGTTAATCTGGTAATCTGGTACTCTCCATTGAACCCTACTGGAGATGATTCATTCCTCCCTTCAAGTTCAATGCTATCTATGAGTTTACACTATGAGTACTCTTCACCAAAATGGGATATAGCCCTAAAATGACATTTCCTCCCACCATCACTTCCCACACACACACACAAGCCCATTTTTAATTATTCATTTCTATAACTAATAATATCATCTGAACAAAAATAATTTTTATTTGTGAGGAAGGGATGACATTCCCAAAATCACATAAGCATTAAGTGGCTGAACTGGAGTTTGAACCCGAGTCCCCAGACTCTGAATCTGGTATTCTTTCTTTGTTGCCATATTTTATAAATGTAGAAAATGAGGTTCGGAAAGATAGTGTGGCCTGCCTAGGGTCATGGAACCAGAGTAAGGATAATAGCTGTCTTTAAGTAATTGAAAGACAGTCTCTAGGAGAAGAGTTAGATCAGTTCTACTTGTCTCTAGAGCGCAGAACTAGTGTTAATGTATAGAAGTTGCCAAGAGGATGATTTACACTTGAAGTAAGAACTAACTGGTTAGCAATTAGAGCTATTCAATAATATAAAGGGCTACCTCTGGAGTTAAAGACTGCCTGTCCCTGGTGGTTTTTTCAGTAAAAGTTGAATGATATTTTGTCATCTTTGTTCTAGAGGGGATTCTTGTTTAATTATTACTTCAACTTGATGAAGTTCTAAGTTCTAAGTTCTAGTTCTAAGGTTAGTTCTAAGTTCTAAGATTCTGTGGTAACACCTCCACCCTGATAAGACATTAGAAGAGTACACTGATAAACAAATAGGATGGGACTTTCTTTTTAAATTAATATATTTTATTTTTTCCTCAAATATATGTTAAAATCATTTTTAATATTTGTGTTTTTGGGGGGGCAGCTAGGTATCTCAGTGAATAGAGCACCAACCCTGGAGTCAGGAGGACCTGAATTCAAATTTAGCCTCAGACACTTGACATACACAGCTGTGTGACCTTGGGCAAGTCACTTAACACCAATTGCCTTGCCTTCCCCTCAAAAAAAACCCTAAATATTTGGGAGTTTTTGTTAAATTTTGAGTTGTAAATTCTATGCCTCCTTTCCTCCCCTGCTCCCTCTCCATGAGATGATAAGCAATCAGATATGGGTTATATATATGTAATCATGTAAAATATCATATTAGCCATTTTATACAAGAAGACTCATAAAAGAAAGAGAATGAAAAAAAAAAAGTAGCATGCCTCAGTCTGTATTCAAATAATGTCAGTTCTTTCTCCAGAGATGGATAGTATGCCTTGTCATTAGTACTTTTGGTTTGTCTTGGATCATTGTATTGCTGAGAATAGCTAAGTCATTCATAGTTCTTAATCATACAATATTGCTATTTCTGTGTACAATGTTGTTCTGGTTTTGTACATTTCACTTTGCATCAGTTCATGTAAGTCTTTCCAGGTTTCCTACTTGTCATTTCCAATAGCATAATAATATTCCATCACAATCTTATGCCACAGCTTGTTTAGTCATTCCCCAATTGATGGGCATTCCTTCAATTTCTAAATCTTAGCCACCATAAAAAAACCTGCTATAAAATTTTTGTACAAGTAGGTCCTTTTCCCTTTTTTAAAAAATGTCTTAGAGATATAAACCTAGAAGTGGTGTTACTGGATTAAAGGGTATGCAATTTTATAGAACTTTAGGCATAGTTCCAAATTGCTCTCCAGAATGGTTGTATCCATTCACAGCTCCACCAACAGTGCATTAGTGTCCCAGTTTTCCCACATTCCCTCCAATGTCTATCAGTTTACTTTTTTGTCATATTAGCCAATCTGATAGGTGTGGGATGGTACCTCAGAGTTGTTTTAATTTGAACTTCTCTAATCAATAATAATTTAGAGCATTTTTTCAGCCAGAAGCCATTATGTAGTGACAGAGTAGTACAAGACAGCAGAATTGTGACAAAGTTCACATAGCAAGGGCTACCTCCCAACATGTAGCATGGTCGTATAGCTGTGGGGCAAAAGGAGGCAGGCTAGACATCTCTAGCTTCTTCTTCCTATACCCTTCTTCAAGGGAGATTTTAATTTCTGCCAGAAGAGGAAGCAGGAAGTTGGGGCCAAAGGGTTCCACTCTGTTCTCTTTAGAGAAAGAAGGCACTAGGTTAGAATTATTTTATTTGCTCACTTAAATATTATTAACCTAGGGGATATGAGTTTTCAGGTTTAAGGTAACTTCATTTTTGAGAGGAAGCAGGACTCCAGTTCTATATCTGATGTTCAGCCCCTTTCCTTCAAATAAATATATGTAACATTTAGCCAAAAAACCCTAATTTATCCAAATCAGTAACCAAACAGAAATCAGAGAAGGTATACACATAGGAGAATATGTACCAGACAGTACAGAATGAAGGAACTCTCCCATTGGGATTGAGGTAACATGGATCAATGGAGAGTCTCAGTTCTCGCTCAATGAGGATGTTCCCAGAATTCTCTAATGTAGCAAGCATCATGGCAGGGTGGTGATTGCTAGCTCCTCTTATTGTCTTCACAGAGTCTTTTTCTTTGGCAACCTGAAGTGTGGTTGGCATTTTCCATCTTGTCTCTGGAAGCCAGAAATGCCTAAAATCTAAAGGGACTCAGTGACTTGAATATAAATTGGAAAAAGATGGAAGAGAGGGGAGCTCCCTTTCTCTCCCAAGCTTCACTTGCCCTCTATGCAGGGCAGGGCATTCACCTCCATCAAAAAAGGACAGTCTCCCTCGCCAGTGGGCTTTGGGACTAGGATCACAAAGTACTGAACTTCGAATCAGAGGACAGAAGTTGGAATCATGCCTCTGCTATTTACATCCACCTTTGTAATGGACAAGTCACTTAACCTCTGTAAACCTCAGTTTTTTCATCAATACAATGATGGGAATTGAATCAGGTTACTTCTGAAGTCCCTTCCGGCTTCAAATCTATGACCTTAAGTCTCAAGTGGGAAGGGAAGACTGGGATGAGGGCTTAAGAGGCAAAGAAAATAAAACGGGGAGGGGGGGGAGGTGGAGCCAAGATGGCGGCATAGCAGTAGCAACATATCGCAGCTCTCACATAGCCACCCCAAAATACCCATAAAATAGGACTCTAAACCAATCCTAGAACTCCAAAATGCACACAAGGATACTTCCCACTAAAGTCAGCTCGTCTACGAGGAACCATATCAGCACTGCGAACCGAAACCAGCCTGGTCTGAAGCCTCGGCTGTGCCGCGGGGGC
>CM053587.1:207374689-207390466 GCA_028646515.1 Pseudochirops corinnae
AGTCCAATAATTTTTAAATTGTCTTTCCTGGATCTATTTTCCAGGTCAGTGGTTTTTTCAGTGAAATATTTCACATTCCCGTCTATTTTTTCATTTGTTTGGATCTGTTTAATAGTATCTTGATTTCTCATAAAGTCATTTGCTTCCATTTACTCCACTCTAATTCTGAAAGAATTATTCTCTTCAGAGAACTTTTGAGATTCTTTTTCCATCTGGCAAATTCGACTTTTTAACACATTCTCCTCATTGGCTTTTTGGGCCTCTTTTGCCATTTGAGTTAGTCTGTTTTTTAAGGTATTATTTTCTTCAGTCAGGTTGTTGACTCTTTTATCATGATTTTCTGACATCATTCTCATTTCTCTCCCCAATTTTTCCTCCAGTTCTCTTATTTGGTTTTCAAAATCCTTTTTAAGCTCCTCTATGGCCTCTATCCAGTTCATATTTTTCTTGGAAGCTTCCGGTGTGGAGTTCTGACTGTGTTATCTTCCTCCAGTTCCATGCTTTGGTCCTTTTTGTTCCCAAAAAAGGAATCTAAAGTTTGATTGATGGGCTTGCTTTGCTTCCTTTGCCTGCTCATGTTGCCAGTCAATTATTTGGCTTTTGGGCTCAGTAGTAAAACTCAGTTTTCAGAGGGGAGAGCTCTGTTCCAAATTGCTGGGGTTTTCACAGCTGCCAGAGCTATTAGGAGACTACCATTTTTTACAGCCCCCACCAGCTTTGGCTCACTGAAAATGCACCTCAGGACCACCACTCAAGACTGTGTTCCAATCCAGGCAGCTCAAGGCAAGATCACTTAGCCTCTGAATGATTGCTTGGCCCCCCTGCAATCTGCAGGCGGGGAGCTTCTGAAGCAGCCATGTGGAGGTGGCTGTAGGGCCACCACTTCACACTGCTTCTAGCTCTGGAGGCAGTTCAGCCAGACTCTGTCCCCCAAATTTAGCCAAGTTCCACTGACCTTTTCACTTTGTTCTTGGTTCTTGTGTGTTGGTGATTCTGGAAATCGTCACAGCTGCTGATGATCCACTCTCCTGAATGCTATAACCGCAGCTTCTCCTGGACCCCCTGAGGCTAAAACTGCATGGGGCTGGGCTCTGCTTCCAGCCACTGCAATGACCACCTGCCTGGCTGCCTTCAGCCAGAGCTTTGTTACTCCATCATTTTTGTGGAGTCTGGAGCTCTAAAATTTGTTTAGAGTCATATTTTATAGGTATTTGAGATGATATTAGGGAGAGCTCGGGGAGTTCTCCTGTTTCTATGCCACCATCTTGACTCCACCCCTCTCCTTGGTTATCTTTTCTATCTCAATAAAATAATCTTTTCTAAGAATTATTGTTACAATTTGTATTCATTTTCAATACTATTGTGTCATAGATACTAGAGACATAAATAGGATTTTTTGTACCTGGGGCAAGAAGCATGAACAACATTCTCAGTTAAGTGGTTAGGGAAACAGAGATGCCAGGGTACCAGTATGAGCCTGTGATGCAAGGGAGTGGGGTGAGACTTCACCATGGAAGATTATTTGGTGGCTTCCTATTTTAACTAATTAATTATTCTTGCTAACTAGGTGCTTGGTTTTTTTTTCAAAATTTTATTTTAGACTCAAATGTCAGAACATGAATATAGAATAGAGAAAAGAAACAAAAATATATCATAAACTTAAATACAAAGTTAAAAAGAAAAAAAAGCATGTCATGGGCAATTGCAGAACATAAGAGAGGATCAAAATATATAACAACAGATTTTCATTTTTAAGAAAGACTATATGATAAATAATACTTGTTGTGTTGAGAATTATCCATCTTTGCTTCCTTGTAACTTTTCTTTTGTTCTCTGATGTGCACTTTTTTACTTTTTTCTTTTTTCCCCTCCCCCCAATTCCCCTCAGAAGGCTACAATAAAGTTTAGATGTGTTTCTCTATAACTATAGATATATACATAAACTTATACATATGCATACAGAGAGAGAAAGAGAGACAGAGAGACAGAGAGAGAGAGGGAGGGAGAGAGAGAGAGACGTATACTTTCCCAAATCTAGACGCTGCAACAGGTATCTGGTCCATAGGCTCTTGGGACGACAGGTTCAACATCCCTGTCCACTTCTCTCCACCATGGGTGACCTCCCTCCTATACTGTCCCCCAGTTTCCTGTTCAGAGTACAAATGTGACATTGGGCATCTATTTCTTCCTCTTTAAGCAGATAGTGGGTGAGCCCCAGTTCTAAGCTGTCAGTCAATCAGTCAATAAGCATTTACTAAGTGCCAGGCACTGAGCTAACTATTATGGATACAAAGAAATGCAAAAGACAGTCTTTGCTCTTAAGGTGCCCACAATCTAATGGTGAGCAGCTTGCAGTCTAATGGAGTTGGCAAAGAAGCAGGACCCTCCAGCAAGGCACCAAAATAGTAAGAAGTATGCTTCCTGGTGATATTGAGGTTTGCCAGTTGAACTGGGGTTGTTAGAAAAGAATATAGAGAATTATGGCTGTAAGCATATAGGGAGGTGATGCTGGGGTTGATATACCTTCTGCTATCTCTTAAGTGTAGACCCATAGCAACTTTCCTCACATCAAAAGGGGGAAGCGTTTTTTATGCAAATTCTCTAAATTTGCTACCCCTAAATTTGGTAGCACCCTGGGATCAAATCTGGATTGCTTTCATCCTAGTTACAGTTTGATATTCAATGTCCACTGACATCTATGAAATATGAGTTATCTATATAGACTCACTTTAAATGTGGATAATTGTCTTGCCACAATAATACAACAATAGGAAGACAGGATTTTGAGGTGAGAAAGACTTTAGAAATAAACTCAAGCCCAAGGTTAGTGACTCATTCCAGATCACCAAATTATTAAGTAGTAGAGTTGGGCTTCGGACTCAGGTCTTCCTACTGAAAATTCTCTGCTCATTCTACTTTACTTTCTACTCTACCAAACTAGAGCCAGCCAGTTGCTGATAAACACATAGAAAAAACCAAAGAGATAAGAGATGCCTTGGGGTATAATGGAAAGAGCCTCAGAGTTGGTTAAAGGAGACACAACTTTCAATTTTTGCCTCTGACACTTTCATCTTTGAGAGGAGATGATGATTTTAAACCACTATATAAATATTGTCTAAATAAAAATCAGATCCTCTGTTTCTCTTCTGTACTGCCCAAGATCTTATTCTTCTCTAGGTCTTTGATTCATTTTTTTCCTTCCTTGATTAAAATAAAACACACACACATGCACACATATACACACACCCCACGGGCAGCAACTAAATTTTTGTTCAGTTAATACTTCTTACTTCTGTACTCAAATATGTAGATTTCATCTATATATGCTGATCAAAACCTCTCCATATTCCAATAGCTGGCTTAATAAGTTGCCATGGCCATAAAAGTTTTATCACCTGGTAGCCAGATTTTTGATCATGAGCTTTTCCAAACTTCTGGGATGGTATGTGGACAACAAATATGAAGCCTATTGCAAACACCATAATGGAAGACCTTCCAGCTTGGTAGAATCTGCTATGACTTGTGCCCTTGTTAGATACCCTTCAAAACCCCAAGATCATCTTCGGAGCACATTGAGTCATCTGAGTAGACTTAAATGATAGAACCAGACTAATCTCATTTTTCTTTCTTTCTTGTTTTTTTTTTAAACTAGAATCATAGTTCAGAGGAATTTTATAAACACAATTTACCTAAAGTTTGGCAAGATATTTGACAGTCCTTCATATTGTCCTTGTGGACAAGATGGAGAGGTGTATAGACGAGTAAAGGTCACTAAAATCACCAGACCATATATAAAGATGCCCGAAGGTTGCACGCTGACTCAAAAAACCACATATTAACATTATCTATATTCTATAGTATTTTATTTATTCTATTAAATAGTCCCCGAATTCATTTTAATATATTTTGGGGAGCACTCAGGAGTGTGGAATGTTACAGGTAGCTTTGTGGCCCTCAGGCTTCATGTTTTCTGTCTCTAGGCTATCTATAATATAATCAGGTGAATTAAGAACTGACTGAATGACTAGATGCAAGAAGCAGTCATTAGATGACCAATGTCAACTTCAAAGGAGATCTCCAATGGATTACCTCAGGATTTTGAACTTAGCCCTGCCCTGTTTTGCATTTTTACCAGACTTGGATGAAGGCATATAGAGCAGGGTTAGCAGATTGGCTGATGACATGAACCTGTGAAGGCTAACTGATACAGTGTATATCAAAGTCATCAAACAATATCGAAACAGAATAGAACACTGGGTCAAATCTGCTCAGATGAAATGTAATACAGATAAGTATGCAGTTTTCTACTTTTGCCTAAAATCTCAGCTTCCTACATGTAGGAGGAAGGATGTTGTGCAAGAAGAACCTAGGGGCAGAATCCACATTCACTGCTAATCAACAGTGTGGCATGACATAAATGCTAATGTTACCCATTAGAGTCTAGGATGAGGGAGATGATAATCCTGCAGTATTCTGGACCATATTGTGTTCCATTCTGGGGGCTACGCTTTGGGAAATATAGCGACAAACTGAAGGGTGCCCCGAATAGGGTAACCACATTGGTGAGAAGTCTTGAAATCATATGATGAAAAGTTCAAGGTTTAGGGTTTTATGATATAAAGTAGAGAAGACTTATGGACAATATGATAGCTGTCTTTAGTAATACAGGCAGCTAGGTGGTGAGTAGATTGCTGGATCTGGAGTCAGGGAACCCTGGGTTCACATCTAGATGCAAACACTTACTAGTTGTGTGATCTGGGCAAGTCACTTTAACCTCTGTTTGCCTTAACGTCCTCATCTGTAAAATGTCCATAATAATATACCTACTTCCCAGGTTTGTTTTGAAGTTTTAAATGAGAGAATATTTACAAAGTGTATTCAGAACTGAAAGTGCTATATAAGTGCTTTTTCTTCTGATAATAAAGGATTTTATCCCAGAGAGCAGAACTAGAAGCAAAAAATAGAAATTATAGAAAGAAAGTTTTGGGTTTGGCATAAGGAAAAAATTCCAAAAATTGGAGCTGTTCAAAAGTCAAATGGACTGTCTGAGGGAGTTGTGGATTTTCCTCCATTAGACCCTTCAAGCCAAGGCTGAATGACCACCTATACAGGATTATTAGTGGAGTACGTTAGGCTCCATGACCTCCAAAGTACTAAAAATCTGTGATTCTGTATAAGTTTATCTCATTGACCAGATTTGTTATAACAATATAGTCAAATGAGAGGGAAAAGTTTTGAAGCCATTTTAGTATGAGGTAAACTACAAAGGATGCTTATCACATATAGGAAATTATAGTAAAATTTTGACAAGTCTTTTCTGAGTAAAACTTTGTGTGAACAAGACAAACCACTTTGATCTTCTCTTCCATCTTAATATTTAAGCATTTAGGAAATTTTCTTGTCCCATAGTGCATCACACATCAGATTTTGACTTTCTATATTACATATATTTTTAATATTCTGAGGATGTAATCTCCCTCTAATTGTACAAGCATTACTGAGCATGGAATTCTGCTCTTTTGTCTCCTTCATCATTATCTTAATGTTCATGTAAAAATGTTACCATAATTATAACAATGGAAGGTTGGCAGAGCTCTCTTGTCAGTTCAAAAGGAATACTAACGAGTTAAGAAAAATATGGTTAAAAGGAGAGGACTAGATAATTTTTATAAAATTGGTGACAAGCCCACCCAACTCTAACTCAGTAATTAAAATCATGAATTCATTTTTTAAGAGATCATCTGGTCCAGTCTCCTGCCTTCTGGACAGACTACACTGAAATGATCCTAGATCAATGCTCAGGAGCCTACTTACATATGAGAAGAATGCCATCTCTTTTTAAAAAATTAATCAGCCATCGGAGAATAATGTAAAAAGCCTACTCAATACTTGAAACAGAACTAGCCATATTTTGTGGTCCTGAAGTAAAGGAGGTTTTTTTTTTTCCTGCTATGTTTCTATTGGGTAGAAACTGGAAAGTCCAAAATAAAAAACCTACTTTTGGTCTTTTTAGAGAAAGGTGAAGTAATGACTTTTTAGTTGTTAACAAAGGCTCATCAAAGTATTTAACTAGTTAACTAGATTTGTGAGTCTTAAGTATATTAAAGATCAGCTGTGAAATTTTTTGGCAGTGGACAGCAGGATCATTAGACAGCTGAACCCAGCTAAATAAAAATAATTTTGCTTTAGATAGAGAAGCAAATATTTAGATGGCACAGTGGATAGAGCACTGGTTCTGGAGTCTGGAAGACCTGAGCTCAAATCCAGCCACAGAGACTTCCTAGCTGTATGCTCCTGGACAAATCACCTAACCTTGTTTGCCTCAGTTTCTTCATCTGTAAAATGAGCTAGACAAAGAAATGACAAACCACTCCAGTGTCTTTGCCAAGAAAACCCCAAAGGGGGATCACAAAGAGTAGGACATGACTGAAACGACTGGACAACAACATGCAAAATCATGGACTTTTGGAGAAATCTACAAAGATAGATCTGTTGAGATTTAGGGTTTAGGGGTGCACAAGATTCCAAAATACCAACACTCCGGGTCCTGCTGAATGAATTCAACTCAAGTCTTCTCTCAGCCAAAGTAAAACAAAGTTTATTAAAGATTTGCCATAATGGATACACTCTTAAGGAGCCTAAGTATTTGTGACGTTTGTATTGACAAGCTGGCTAGAATAATCTGACACAGAGTAAGCCTGCCCTAGATGAATCTCAACCCTTTCAAGGAGGCAGGATGGATCCTATATACAGAAAGATTGTGGAAGGATTTAGGGGTGGTCTAGAAGAGGACTTTGTGGAGAGTCTTGAGGAGGAGTCTAAGGAGTATCTTGCTAGAACTGAGGTCAGACTCCAGGAATGGAATTAAGGGTGGGAAATAGCTGAAGGCTACCTGGAGAGGACAGACAAAGGAGGGCTAGGCTAGTTTAAGGGTAACAGATTTAAGTATAGATATTTTGTCTGGATCAAGGGTGGGAAGTAGCTGGATAATAGAGGGCAAGGCTAGATTAAGAGTAAAAGAGATTTAGGCCTAGGATAATGAAAGGCAAATGCCTCATCAAGTGGGAAAATTCAATCAGAGTTCAAGGGGTTTCCCAGACTCTGTACCCAATCAGATCCATCAAAACAATTCTGAGTGGACTAGACTGGAGCTAGGCATGTACTCTGACCCATTCCTTTGGTCTAAGTGATCTGCTCTCTTGTTAAAGTATGTAAATGGTCAGCAGTGTGGGATCTTGATTGGTCCCTGTATGTCCATGTTTCAAATAATATATTTAAAGGCACATGCACAGTGCCTAGCACATGTGGCCAGTCATTTTTCAATCCTGTCTGACCCTTTGTGACTTTTCCTTCCGTTCATCCTTCCTTCCTTTCCTTTTTTTTTTTTACATTCTTTTCCTCATTTCTTACCTAACCACTGAATGGTCATTGTCTCAGTCAAACTGAGAACTGGGAGGCCAAGGTCTCCCACTGCATCTAGAGCCTTTGTGACTTTGCACAGTCCTCCCTTACTTAAATCAATTGACTTGTATGTCATGGTATTACCTCCCGAAAGTCAGAGTCCTCTTCTAGAACAAAGGACAAACAACAAAAACAACAACAACATTTGTTTTATTTATACAAAACCTTTTAATTTAATGTAATTGATACTATCCATTTTGCACCTCACTTTCTCTCTCTCTCTCTCTCTCTCTCTCTCTCTCTCTCTTTCTCTCTCTCATTTATTCATAAATCATTCACCTATCCACACTTCTGATCCATTCTGCTATCCATTTCCATTTTATGGGTGAGTTCATCCCACCCACTTTTGAAGTTAATATTACTATTTGTGAATTTCCCTCCATCTTATTTTTGCTTATTATTGTCCTTCTCAGCCTCTCTTTATACCCCATCCAAGTTATCTTATCTTCTCCCCTTACCCTTCTCTTCCTTATTCTACCCACCCCTCTAAGAATCCCTCCCTTATCCTCTTTTCCCCCACTCCCTAAACCTTAATCAACACACTCTTTTAAAAGTCTCTCCCCCAAGCTGCCCACCCCAGTTCTCCCACCTCTCTACAAGTCCAGAAGACTCCTCCACTCCTCCAGACGTACACTGTGTTTGTTTCCTCTTCAACCCACATACGAGTAAGGTTTCAAGCCCTCTACCCCCATCTGCTTCCTCTGTATCAGTTCTTTCGTTTATGTCCCATTTTAATGAGATAATTGCTCCTTTTTACCTTTTCCTATCCAATTTTGTTTTTTTTATTTAGAATCACCCGATCATACACAACTCAGCCCCAACCTTTCTTTCACACTACCTTAGTACTGATGACAGTTCTAAGAATACTGATCACATTTTCATATACATTAAGTAAACAGTTTGACCTTAATGAGTCCCTTGTGATTAATCTTTAATGTTTTCCCCATATTTCTTCTGAATCTTTTATATTAAAATTTCCACTGAGTTTTGATCTTTTTGTCACAAATAACTAAAAGTCTTTCAGTTTGTTAAATATCCATTTTTTTTTCCAGTTAGTATTATACTCAACTTTTCTGGGTAAGTTATTTTTGGTTGCAACCCCAGCCCTTTTGCTCTTCAAAATATAATGTTCCAAGATCTATGATCTTTTAGTGTAGAAGCTGCTAGATCTTGTGAAATCATGACTGCATCTCCTCAATATTATTTTTTGTAGTTGTTGTTGCTTGCAATATGTTCTCCTTAACCTGGGAGTTTTGAAACTTGGCTATGACGTTCCTGCTAAGTTTTCCTCCTGGGATCTCTTTCAGGTGATGAATGGTAGATTTTTTTCTATTTCTCTTTTATCCTTGTTCTAGAACTTTAAGGCAATTTTCCTTAATAATTTCTTGTAATACTGCATCAGATTCTCTTTTTGATCGTGACTTTCAAGAAGTTCAACAATTCTTATATTGTCTTTCCTCAATCTGTTCCCTAGATCAGTTATTTTCATAATGAGATGTTTCAGATGCTCTTCTATTTTTTTTATTCTAGTTTTAATTATTTCCTGGTATCTTTTAACATGAATCAATTCTTTTTGCCCTATTTGAGTTTTCAAGGAGTTGTTTTCTTCCTTAAGATTTTGGAACTCTTTTTCCAGTTGGTTAACTTTCTTGTCATAATTTTCTTGGCTTGCTTTAATTTTTATTTATTTATTTTTTTATTTATCCTCAATCTCTTTTATTTGGTTGTTAAATTCTTTTTTAAGTTCTTCTAAGAATTCTTTTTGGGTTTGTTACCATTTGATGTTGCTCTGGGGTTGCAGTGGTTTGTTTTGTTTTGGTTTGGTTTGGTTTTTGGTTAACCTCACTATCTTTCTCTGAATATGAACTCAGATCTTCTTTTACACCATAGTTGCTATCTATGCTCAGGTTCTTTTTCTTTCGTTTCCTCATTTTTATTTTGTTTTATTTTTAGCAGTTTGCTATTACGCCATCAAATGACCAAAGAATCACAGAGGTTTTGTTAACTCCAAAAATACCAAAGAGCTCAGATAGGTTGTAAGCAAAAAAAATCCTTGCTTTATTCTTTTGGGGGAGGAAAATTAGGCACATGTGTCAGGGACTCCTCTATTAGGAGACCCAAAGCAGTAAGGTTAAACCTCAATTTATATATTTGTGGCTAAGAAAAGAATAAAACGGTGTGGTATAGTAACAGTGATGAGACATAACAGCAACAGTGAAGCAAGGTTGCCTAGTGACAAAAAGTCTAGTCATAGTAGGGCTTCATGTCTGGGCCTGTTGATGCTTGCCCAAATTCAGGGACCATCACTTCTCTAATTAGTTGTAGCAGAAATAATCCAGAGGGTGAATGCAAAGGATTGTTGTTATGCCAAGCTCAGGGCACAACTTGTTTGCTGGCCTTAGCTCTGGAAAACAGGGTGTCTCTGAATAGTAAATAGAGAGGAGTAAAAAGAGAGGGGTGATCTTGGATCACAACAATTATCATCAGGTTTTAATTCTGATGTAATTACTTAGTTAAATTTAATTAAGTTTATTATATCAATATATAATTAATTAATTAAATCAGATTTTAGTTCTGTGGGTAATGTTACTCCAGACATCAGGTCCTCTTTACTGTTGTCCTGAAAGCGTTCTTATTCCCTGCCATAGTGTACCCAACTCACTGGGTGCTTGCTTCCCCCCATCTCCATCCCATACACCTCTCTTAGCTGCTGTGGGGTATCATGTCTAGTCAGCTCTGTCAGGCTGAAGAGGTTTTACCCAAAGAGCTTTAAGGTTGCCTGATATCCCAAAATACCAACACGCTGGGTCCTGCCGAAAGAATTCAAGTCTTTTCAGCCAAAGAAAAGTAAAGTTTATTGGAAGTTCGTTAAAAGTTCACCATATGGGGTAGACTCTTAAGGAGCCAGTCTATGCTAGGTCATTCTATGGTGTTCTCACAGAGCAAGTCTGTGCTAGGGCATTCTGTGGCACTTTCACACCACAGGAGGGAAGATGGGGTCTTATATACAGAGGAATCTAGGGGTGGTCTAGAGGAGGAGTTTGGGGAGGATCTTCAGGAGGAGTCAATTAGGTCAATGCAAGGGTGAATTGATATTTTGATAAGCTTAAGGGTGGGAAGCAGATGGACAATGGAGGGCCAGGCTAGTAACAGAGGTTTGGGCCCAGCCACAGTGAAATACTTATGGCCTCTGCAAAGGCCTCATCAAGCGGGAAGATTCAATCAGACTTCAAGGGGTTTCCTAGAGCCTGTACCTCAGAGATTCAAGGAGAGCTCAAGGGGGCTCCCAGAGCCTGCACTTCATCAAGCAAGGCCCAGGATCTGGAAAAGGATAGGAAAGGATTCAATCTTCCCACATTCAGCCACCTGTTGTCAGGTGAAAGTTTGTGAGGTAAAAGTTCTCAAGATGAAATTTCTTGAGGCCATGAATGAGGTGAAAGTTGAGGTGAAATTTTCTGAGGCCTAGTCTACTTTCCCTTGAGCTGTACCCAGGGCCTGTTGTTTGTTGATTCAATGGAGTTGGCCTGGAGGTGTTTACACTTGACTTAAGCTAAACCCCAGCCCCTGGAATCTTTCCTGAGGTTCTCTCAAATTGTCTTAGGATAACAACTGCTTTACCCCTTTATTTTTGCCGTTCTATGTTCCTTTCATGGTGATTTTTTCAGTTTGTTTGTGGAGGAAATCTGAAAAGCCTAGAAGTTTCTGACCTATTCTGCCATCTTCCCAGAATGTTCCTATCAGCTATAAAAGTATTAAAAAGTTTCACTTCTTTCTCTTGGGGGCCCTGGCTGGTTTGGGAATCATTTCTCCCTTGGACTTCCTACCAACAAGGGGAGAGTGTTACCTTCCCTTTCTCTCTATCACCAACGTTCCTTCAGTGGTCATGGCGTCCCACAGCTTAAGGCAGAACTTTTCTATAGCTTTAATAGGGAAGGTCCAGAGCACACACATATAGGCACAAGTACACAGGTCTTCAATTTATACCCTGCTAAATATAAATTAAGATAAAAAAAATCCATTAGATCAGGGCTTCTTAAACTTTTTCCACTGTCAATCCCTTTTCTCTTGAGAAATTTTTATATGATCCCAGGTATATAGGTATATAAAATAGGTATACAAATAAAACATTTACTGACAATAAAACATAAAAGAAATTTACTTTAAAACAATTTTTGGTATGCATATAATTTTGCCATTTATTAAAGATGAAAGCAAATTTGCATACTAATGCGATGGGTGTGCTTGCTTATTTTTATACAAAGAATTAAATCTTGTTGGGGGAGGGGGTAGTCAGAAGCAAAACACTTTTGAGGAGGGACAGAGTGAAAGGAGAGAGAATAGAATGAATGGGGGAGGGATGGAGGGAAATGCAGTTAGCAATAGTAACTGTGAAAAAAATTTTAAGCAAGTTTCTCTGATAAAGGCCTCATTTCTCAAACATATAGAGAAATGCATTAAATTTATAAAAATAAAAGTCATTCCCCAATTGATAAAAGATCACAAGATATGATCAGTTTTCGGATGAAGTAATCAAAGCTATCCATAACCATATGAAAAGATACTCTAACTCACTATTGATTGGAAAAATACAAGTTAAAACAATTCTGAGATACTACTTCATACCCATTAGATTGGCTACTAAGACAGAAAAGGTAAATGACAAATGTTGGAGAGGATATGGAAAAAATGAGACATTAATGCACTGTTGGTTGATTGAGATTGAACCATTCTGCAGAGAATTTGGAACTATGCCCAAAGGGCTATAAAACTATGCAGACCCTTTGACCAAGCATCCACTACTAGTTCTATATTCCAAAAGAGATTAAAAAAAAAAAAAAAGGAAAAGGACCTAAAAGTACAAAAATATTTATAGCTGCTCTTTTCTGGGGGCAGAGAATTAGAAAGTGAGGGGATGCCAATCAACTGAGGAATGGCTGAACAAATTCTGGTATGTAATTATGATGGAATACTATTGTATTATAAGAAATGATGAGCACAATGCTCTCAGAAAAACCTGGAAAGACTTGTATGGGCTGATACAAAGTGAAATGTGCTGTGTATAAAGTAAGAATAAGATTGTAAAACCATCACCTGCAAATGACTTAGCCATTCTCATCAATACAATGATCCAAGACATCTCTGAAGGAGTTATGATGAGAAAAGCTATCCATTCCCTGAGAAAAAACTGATACTGTCAATACAAAGTGAAGCATTCTTTTTAAAATTTTCAATATTTTTCTTTACTTTTTTTGTTTATGTTTTCTTTCACAACATGATTTTGCATTACTACACATGTATAACCTATATCTAATTGCATG
Source organism: Pseudochirops corinnae (assembly GCA_028646515.1). Classification (NCBI taxonomy): domain Eukaryota; kingdom Metazoa; phylum Chordata; class Mammalia; order Diprotodontia; family Pseudocheiridae; genus Pseudochirops; species Pseudochirops corinnae. The sequence goes on from CM053587.1 coordinate 207,387,469, forward strand.
CTTTCTCAATGAGAGGTTGAGGGTGGGAAGGGAGGAAGAGAGAGAATTTGGAACTCAAAGTTTTGGAAATGAATGTTGGAAATTGTTTTTGCATGTAACCCAGGAAAATAAAATACTAAATAAAAAAGAATTTTAAAAGGGGGAAAAAAGAATTATATCTTGGTGGAATATCTTACACTTCAGGATGTAGAGCACCTTCAATGATTTTCAGAGTTCTTTGATATTTTGATTTTATAATTGTCAATGCTGAAAATGCAGCTTTACATAAATACATAGTACAAAATGGCATAAATATGTTTAAAGCCATTTCAGAAATTGTTGGAAATTCTGTCCTAATCTCAAGCCAAATTCATTTAACAATTTTTTAGGAAACTCAGGTTTTAAACCTGTGTTGCCTGTTAACTCAGCAAATTCTTTTTGAAATTTCAATGGCAGATGACTGGCATTTTTTTATTTAAACTGAGTATGGCTTATGAACCCAATTTAGTATTTTAGAATCAAAATTTGAAGAGAAGGGGAGAGGATTCTGGGAAGATGGTGGGTAGGTCAGAAAATTTCAAGCTCTCAAAATTTTCCCCTACAAGAGTTAAAATAGCACATTAGGGCAAACAAAGTGTGGGTGGAGATAAATAAGAACGGGCATAACTGTGTTCCTCCTGGGGCAATTTGGGAAGATCAGAAGAAAAATTCCTAAATGAGGTTTGGTCCCTATGAAGATTAAACACCTCCAGTTTAGGTTCGGTTTTAACAGCAAGTGACAAGCCTCTTCAACAACAAGCCACAGGCCCTGGGGTTAGTTGGTTTGAGAGGCTGCAGTGGACCCAGCCACCAGAACTTTTACCCCTGGGATAGTGAGGGGAATTGGGCATCTGAGCCTGGGAAGATAGAGGGAACATCTGCTCATAAGGAATGCCAGACCCAGCTGCGCTGCAAAAAGAAGTGGGGGAGAGAAAGAATCAGCACACGGCTGGGTGAGTGCAGAAGCAGTGGGGCAGAAAGCCCCTGGCTGGGGGCATTTACAGGACACTGGAGGTTTGGCTTTGGTTTCAGGCTAGAGGGAAGAACCGAAGATCTGGGTTAAGAGTCACCATTTCCCATACCCAGGGTTAAAGGTATATAAATACATAAAGGTATACAAATAAATAAGCTATCACCACACATACAGACACACACACACACACACACACAAGCACAGGCAAAGGAGAAAAAATCCAACTATAGAAACCTATTATGGGAATACAGATGACAAAGTTTCATCTTCAGAGGAGGAAACTGAAGTAAAGAAACCCCCAAAGAATAATGTCAAATGGTCACCTGCCCAAAAAGAACTTATGAAAGACCTTAAGAAAGATTTTAAAAATCAAATTACAGAGATGGAGGAAAAACTAGAAAAGAAAATAAGAATAATCCAAGAAAAACAAAGAGAGTATGAAAGGAAAGTCAACCAACTAGAAAAGGAGATCCAGAATCTAAAGGAAGAAAATGACACCTTGAAAATTAGTATTGGGCAAGGTGAAGCCAGTGAAATTATTAGAGATCGAGATGATTAAACAAAAGCTGAATAATAAAAAAAACTAGAAGAGAAAGTGAAACATCTTACAAGAAAAACAACAGATTTGGAGACTAGGTCAAGAAGAGAAAACGCAAAAATAATTCAACTAACCGAAAGTTACAATAAAAAAAAAGAACCTTAATACAATTACAAGAAATAATTAAAGAAAATTGTCCTGAAGCATTAGAACAAGGAGAGAAAGTAGAAATAGAAAAAATCCATTGATCACCACTTAAAAGAGAACCTATGAGGAAAACTCATGGGAATATCATAGCCAAATTCTGAAATCCCCAACTCAAGGGAAAAATATTAAAAGCATCAAGATTAAAACAATTCAAATATGAAAAAGAACTGGGGCTCCAGCCAAAAGTAACATACCCTGCAAAGTTAACTATTATCTTGAATAAAAAGAAAAATGGACATGTGATAAACTCTCAGATTTTCAAGACTTTGTTAAAAAAAAAATCTTGAACTTAATAGATTATTCAACATACAAAAACCAATACAAATATAAGGTACATAACAAAGACTGATTATAAGGGATTCATAAGGACAGACTGTTTACTTTTTATATATGTAAAATGTAAAATTTATGTTCTTATTCTTATTAATATTTGAGTAGATCATAAGAAAGATTGGGGAAAACCTGAGCATGATATGAATTTAAAAAGTAAAACCATTATTATTTTAATGTTTAAAATTTAGTGTAATTGTTTAGTTTAAACTAAAATTTAGTTTAAAAATTAGTTTAAAAGCCATTAATTATTTTATACAAACAAGGTGCAGGAGGACAAATTGATACATAGGAATTAAGTGGGGGAGGAGGGTTGGTAGTTCTGGTAACTTACTTTTATCAGGAATAGGTGTAAGAGGGAACAATACATATATCTTTAAAAGAGTATAGAAGTCTTCTAAATTGAGAAGAAAAAAAATGGTAGGGGCATAGGGAGGGGGGAGAGGACAAAAGAGGGATCTTTAGAGGGGAGGGTGAAAAAATAGGTAAATAGGGATATAGAAGTGTCTTTAGATTTATGGGAATGGGAGGATAGGGGAGGGACCCTTGGAGGGGGGTAGGCAAGTCATAGGAGTGCAAGGTAGTGGTTAAAAGTAAAGTAGAAGAGACAGGAGGGATAGGAAACAAGAGATATGCATATACATAAAAAACAAAGATCAGGAGTACAATAGGTTTGGGAATGTATTTGTCTATACGTATATATGTATAGCTATGGAGAAACATATCTGAACTTTATTGTGTCCTTCTAGGATGGGTTGGGGGAGGGGAAAAAAGAGCAAAGTAAAAAAGTGCACAGCAGAGAACAAAAGAAAACCCACAAGGAAGCAAAGAAAAGATGGATAATTCTCAACACCAGTATTATTTATCATATAGGTGTTCTTTTTTTTTTTTGAGGGCAATTGGGGTTAAGTAACTTGCCCAAGGTCATATGA
>CM053587.1:207390966-207431027 GCA_028646515.1 Pseudochirops corinnae
TTCAGTCCATGATATTTTTTAAAATCTCTGTGGGGCTCTGCTTTTCAATTTATTTCAATTAATTCAATTAATTTCAATTAATTTGAATGGGGAAAATTGATTTGATATATGAGCAAATTGAGTTACGAGCTCAGTAATGGAACAAATTAAACTCATAAGTCAAGGTACCACTGTATTGCTGAGAACAGGAGAAATCATTCATGGCTGCTAATCTTACAATATTGCTGTTACTTTATACATAGTACATTTCACTTTGCATCAGCTCATGTAAGTCTTTCCAGGTTTTTCTGAGAGTATCCTTCCTGTCATTTCTCATAGTACAATAGTATTTCATCATAATCACATGCCACAGCTTGTTCAGCCATTCCCCAATTGGTGGTCATCCCCTCAACTTCTAATTCTTTACCCCCAGAGAAGGGCTGCTATAAATATTTTTGTACCTATAGGTCCTTTTCCTTTTTGTTCTTTCTCTCTTTTGGGATACAGACCTGATAGTGGTAACTCTACCACTTTTCTTCCTCCAGAGGAAACAACCTGGATTACTTTGGCCTTCATTTCAGATGTCAATACCCTCATCATACCTGCTAGCAGAGCTTTCTTTGGTTTTAGATGTTCCTTGAACACAACACTCTGCTAGATGTTCTCCGTGACTGGAATGCTCTCCTTCCTCCTAATTTCCAACTCTTAGAATCCTTGGTTTCCTTTAAGATACAACTCATGGGCCACTTGGTCCTTAAGATACAACCTCAAGGGCCTTCCCTGGTCCTTTCACCTGCTAGTGCCATTCCCTCTAAGACTACTTTCTATCTACTCTATTTATTTTGTATATTCTGATTTATATATGTCGTCACCCTCATTAGAATGTAAGCTCCTTGAGGACAAGTAACATTTTTCTGTGTATCCCTAGCGCTTAGTTCAGTGCCTAGTAACATGGTAAGCAGTTAATAAATGCTTGTTGATATCCTTCTTGATTAATTGATTTGACTGCTAACATGAGGATGGGTAAGGCATCCTTCTAACTCCTTTAAGATGACTACCTTATGTGATACAATTGAAATTAATTTCATATATATATGTATATACACAAAACATGATGTATATAATATGTATTACAGGTAACTATACACATATGTAAATGTATACACGTATATTTCATATTATTTGATAACTAATCTTTAAGACTATATTGCAGAGCAAACCCTGAAGGCAAGCTCAGCCCTCTGAAGTTAATGAAATTTACTTGTTGGTCTTCCATTTCTCTTTGCCATCTCCTTCCATACTTCTTAATGTCTGGGTTTTTTTTTCCCCTCTAGGTGCTCATTGCCTTCATACTGCCTTAACTTCATACTTAAGTTCCCTGCCCTGGGAATTGCACCATCTCTGAATCTTATCACTCTTCCCCCTTAAGAAATTCACTGATTTCTGTTTCTTTCTGGCTAAAATTATTCTCTGCAAACTGTCATTTAAAAATACAATGGACACATTCATACTAAGGAAATAGTAGCCTATAATAACTTCACGTGGGGAACATCTTCAAGAGTATTTGCCTTTTAACAGAGTATGATTGGGTGGATACCTAGAATGCTTATTAAGTACTTATTACTGCAAGAGCAGTATTAACATTAACAATAGAAATTAACAATAGAAATACTTAGATAAGCCAGTTCCTCCCCTCAAGGACCTTGAAGTCTAATGGTAGAAGATAACACTTGAAGAGGAACTAGGAGAAGGGGGCTAGGAAAGGAGGAGGAATGATAAGGAAGGAGGCAAAATGAAAAGTAAGGAGTAGTCAAAGATGTTCAGAAGTAAAGTCAGTAGTGGAGTGGAGCATTATTGGGGTCCCTCCTGAAGTAGTATTATAGGCAGGTAGTCACCAATTAGGAGAGTGGGACCTTCGCATCCCTCCAAGATGGCACAGCAGTTAGCAAGAAGGAAGGAAAGATATACAAAACAATTAGTAGTTTCATAAGATCACAACTATGGAATTTAGAGCAAAGTGGAACATTATAGATGTTTTAAACTCTTTTAAAATTTTTTTTATTTTAATTGATTTATTTACTTTTAGTTTACAAGATTCAGTTCCACAATCTCTTGCGTTTCAAACTTTCTCCCCTCCCTCTACTCCCCCCGCCATGCAATCAGGTATAGGATCTGCAAATACTTTCACATTGGACATTAGTCTGGTTGTATAGAAGGTTGTAACCAATGGAGTCAACAATGGGGAAGAGGAAACAAAACCAAACATGGAAAAGAAAGATAGCATGTAGATTGCTTCAGTCTCCATTTAAACTCTGTTCTTTCTAGTTCTTTCTCTGAATGTAGCCAGTCTTTAATTTTGAATTTTAGGCATCATCACCAAGCTATTTCCCATGCCTGGAATGCATACCCTCTATCTCCACCACTCACAATTCTTGCCTTCCTTCAAAGCTCAATTGAAGCGTCACCTCCTTAAAGCTTCCCTGATCCTCTCCTCTGCTCCAGTTGTTATTGCTCTCCTTTTCCTTGGACTATATTTATTTGTAAACATGATGTATCCCCAATAGAATGTAAACTCCTTGAGGACAGGGCTATTTAATTTTTGGTTTTGTATCTCCAGTGCCTAACACTTAATAAATGTTTTTTAAGTTGAGATTTTGGGAGAGATTATTTGAACATAAGATTAGAATTATTAAAAAGGGTACAGCCTTGTTAAATGTATAGCACTGTGAATTCATTTTTCATTCTGGATCCCTACCAATTCTAATATCCTGTGATTTTACTTTTGAGAGACAGCATGAGACAATGAATAAAGAGCTAGAGTTGGAGCTAGAATGATCTAGCTTCAAATCTTTCCTCAAATCCTTACCATCTATGAGCAAGTTAGCCTCTCCAAGCCTCAGTTTCCTAATCTACCTAATGCAGATGCTAGACTGAAAGACATCTAAAGTCCCTTCCAGCTTTAGATCTATGCTATTATGATTTTATACTCTATGAACTCCTTGCGCTCCTGGAATCATGGCATATATGTGACTACCTAGTTCACCTTTTTATAAGACACTGGTCTTGCTCAGAGGCTTGGCCCAGTCAGCCTAGAAAAGAACCTGGGTCTAATGCAGGCTGACCTTGCATTACCACTGTGCATCAGAAAAATTTTGACCACTAGAATCCATTCAAAATGTGCATCATGATAAAAAGAAGTAGCAGCAGCAATAAGAATTAGTAATGTTTTTAAGGGAAAATCAGTTAAGATGACAGCATGTCCTAGAAATGTCATTTCATATTCTAGTAGTCCTTATTGAACTTATGCTAAGCATTCAAAAAGGAATTCTGGCTTGGCACAGAAGGGAAGAGGGACAGAGACAGAGACAAAGAGACAGAGACAAAGAGACAGAGACAGAGAGAGCTTTTCTTTTTTTATAGAAATAATTAGGGGGGCTGCTAGGTGGTGCAATGAATAGAGCACCGGCCCTGGAGTCAGGAGGACCTGAGGTCAAATCCAGCCTCAGACACTCAACACTTACTCGCCGTGTGACCTTGGGCAAGTCACTTAACCCCAATTGCCCTACTTTCCCCCCTTCCAAAAAGCGAAAGAAAGAAAGAAAGAAAGAAAGAAAGAAAGAAAGAAAGAAAGAAAGAAAGAAAGAAAGAAAAAGAAAAAAGAACTAGGCCTGGTAGCCAGTCCTGACTACATACAACCTCTTCCCCCAACCTCAGAAAGCTTTCTTATACAGTGTAATATTCTCCTTTGTTTAAGGCAGAAAACAATAACTTTTCTTTACAGACTCACTGCAGTGGGTCATATTAAGGGATGTGAAGATAGGAACAAGAAACAGAAGCTCAGAGGTTCAAAAACGTCTTTTAAAAAAGAAAATCCATTATGCCAAATTAGCTATTCATAAATGACATACCAGTAAGAGTAATAAAACATAAGATTCACTTTGGGGAAAACTGGGAGTTGATAAAGTTTGTTTCTGACATCCTGACCTTTTCCCTTCTCTTTCTCTTTTCCCTCTCCTCCCCTCCTTAAATTGATATGATTTCTCTGCTTTCAGGCCTTCAATGTCCTCATGCTGCGTTGGATTTGCCCATGATCCCTCAAGAGGACTAGTCTCCTAGCTGTGAAGAGGAAAGATGGGCAGACAGATGCTTAGTGGTATGGTACAGGAGCACCAGGAGAATTATTACTAACCACCCCCCAAAATAGGCTTAAGAGAAGCAGTCAGACAGGAAGGACAAATGAGAGAATATTGTCCTAAAAATGAAAGTTAGAGAGAGTGTCTAGGAGATGGAGACCTACAGTATCACAAGGGTCATTTGAGTTATGGTTAGAAGTCAGAATGAAAAGGTTGAAAAATAAGGTGCAAAGAAGTAGAAGCAGTGATGGTAAAAGGATTTCTTCTAGGAGTTTGACTGTGAAAATGAAGAGAGGTTTAGGATGAGAATTTAAATAAATGGTTAAATGAAGGTCTTGCATTGTTTGATTTTAAAGGCTGGACTAGATCTTAGAATGTACATAGTGGTGAAAGAGCTGGCAGAAATGAAGATACAGAAGATGAGACGGAGGGAATGACCTGAAGAAGATAAGATGGGGTGAGGGCAAAGCCACAAGCCTCTGATCAAGACTAGTACAAGCATGCAGACCTCATGGTCCACAGACTACCTCTATACTGTGTCTTCATTTTGCATAACAGTTCAGTCTGCTATAGACCCACCTTAAACCCAGCCTGTCACAAACTAGCCTGTTTTTTTCCAAGTTTCCAACCTTTCCTGAGAATCTTTGCTCTAGTAAAACTTACTTGTTATATTTCCTACTTTTTTAATCAGGGCCTCGGATAACATTTGCATTTTAGCATGGATCTTCAGTGCTTGGCTATTTATTAGTAGCTTTGTAGATATTCATACATTATTGTGGCACAACTGGAGGTGGAGATATTTTTTTCTGAGACCTTTCCTCTCAAATCATACCATATAAACTGACTTTTCTACATACAGGTAAGATTAATCCTGTTTCTAGTACTGGAAGGAGAATCAGAACTTGTTGGATCATCCTCCTACGATTACAGGATCCTTGGGGAGGGGGGTGTTTTTCTAGCTCTCTCTACTTACCAAAACAAACTAAAAAACATGGAAGTGCTAAAAGGGCAGCTGACTCTGCTTGAGGATAGTAGTTGGTGAGATTTCTCTAAGAATGATAAACTACTAAAGCATTCCATAATACAAAACATTTAAGAATCATTAGTATGACTCATAATATAGTCATAATTATGCTGAATTACTCTCATATAAAATGTCATTTACAAAGCATTGCTCAGTGGATACACACACCTGGTCACTGAGATGTCCAATTTACGACCTATTGTCACTACAGAATGTAATCACTCAGAGATGAATAGGACAAAGGGTAGGTAAAGAATCTTTTTCATCTATTGGGATTGAACTCATCCTGACAAATCTGACAGAATTCAGCAACTGATGGTGTCATATGTTAGGACCAAAGGAAATCTCTGTCCCCCAGTGCAAAATGTTCCCAGTAGGACGTTTCCTCAGCGCATTTACCTATCCTCGTAGTAAGACCACCACAAAAACTAGTTCTGATAAAAGGGCCTAAAATACCTTCTACTCCAAGAAGGATCTGGATCAAGGCTGCCCTTGATAGAAATGGGTGAGAACCCAATCTGATCATGTCAAAGTAAGGCAGTGGGTTTTTTGTTTTCTTTTCTTTTTTGTTCTTTTTTTTGGAAGGGGGAAGGCAGAGCAATGGAGGTTAAGTGACTTGCCCAAGATCACACAGCTAGCATCACGTGAGGTTGAATTTGAACTATGTTCTCCTGACTTCATGGCTAGAGCTCTATTCACTATGTCGCCTGGCTGCCCTTTTAGTAAGGCAATGTTAACATGCTCGCTGCTGTTGTCAACAGCCAGTTTGCAAAGGGTACTATAGTGAATATGATTATATCCTGAATCCAGTCTTCCCTGAGGAGAACCTCAGTCAGCTTCAGTCTTGTTGAATATAATAGGTTCATCCTGTGCTGTCACTTAGTCATTCTACTTTAGAAAAATCATGATTATTAGAATGCATTTGAATAAAGGGAGGAAAACAAGACTCCTCAGTTATATCCAGGTCACTTTGGTTGGAACTATTAGTGACCATATAGAACTAAGGTAAGTCAATACATAGAAAAGCAAGACCACTTTTGCCTGCTTCCTTCCAAAGGTCTGCTGAACACTATGCGATGTCAACCTCTTCTCCAGCAAGGATTTCCTTGGATTGTTCTTGGTCTCACCTAATCCTTCTTCCTGATTTTGATTTTTAGGTGGCATTTGGATCTTTTTGTATTACACACTGGAGCCCGAAGCATCAGGCCACACTGTTCCTGCTCATCAAAATAGATTTCTATAGAAATGTTAACAAATGTGTTCCATTTTCTACTTACTGTCTTCCTGCAAGTTTCATCTATAGATGTTCTTGGGATGGTAAGTTTTAGTTGAATCTCATGTTAAATTTTCTGAATATTTGTTTTCATTTCCAATGTTTGTTTGGTTTTTTTGCCATTCCACAAAATAATGCTGTTCTTCTGTAGTATTTTACAAATGAGTTTTAATTCTAAAATAGCATTACCCTCAACAATTTATTCTCCTGAGCTGGCTCCAGCACACCCCTGCAAGCTAGTGCTTACCTCAATTGATTATCTCCATCTTGCCCTCTGTGTAGCTTGTTTGTCCTTAATCGTTTGCATGCTGTCTTCCCCATTAGAGTGTGAGCTTCTTGAGAGACTGTGACTGGGTTTTTTGTTTGTATGTTTGCTTTTTACCCTTTTTTGTATCACCAGCACTTAGCACAGTGCTTAATACATTGTTGCTGTTGAATCGTTTTTTCAGTCATATCTGATTCTCCATGATTCCATTTGGACATTTCTTAGCAAAGATCCTGGAATGGTTTGCCATTTCCTTCTCCAGTTCATTTTACAGATGAGGAAACTGGGGCAAACAGAGTTAAATGACTTACCCAGGGTTATACAGCTAGGAAGTGTTTGAGATCAGATTTGAACTCAGGAAGACTCATCTACCGGACTCCAGTCCTGGCCCTCTATCTGCTGCTCCACCTAGATGTTTAATAAATGCTTGCTGATGACCATGCGATGTATAGGAGAGACAAAGGCAATGGATGTTGTAGATAGTTTCCTACTCAGATATAAGGCGAGTGATCTTTGAAATCCTTTCCAGTCCTAAGATACTAACATTCTGATCCATGCATGCTCTGCTACCAACTGGCAGTGTGAGTTTGGGCTAGTTACTTTACCCAGAAAGTCTAGCCCCAGATCTGCTGACATTGAACCCTGCATATTTCCAATCATCTTAATTGAGCTCTTAGTAATTTAAATTCAAGGAGAACATTCCTGAGTTGATACAAAGGAAAAAAGAAGCCAGTACTGTCTCCGCTCTCTCTTCCTTCCCACCTCTCCCCAACAGCATTTGATAAGGTTTTTTTTTAAAATCATCCCAAATTTTCTTAGTAGATTCAGTTTAGAAGGAGCACAACGTGACTCGGCTCAGCAGTTTCCGTTCTCTGCTGCGTAATTGAAGGTCTCTTTCTCCCAGGTGCCTTTTCAAAGCAAAAGGCATCGTGGCAGACATGCTGATACCCTTTCTCTCAGTTCTGACATTTCACTTCCATTTGCTGAGAAATGAGCTGGAGGCAAAAAAGGGAGGGTAGGGGGAAGAAGGATCATACAATTAAGCTTTTCCAAAATTCTTTTTTATACTTGGGTGCCAGCAGATTCCACGTGCATCAGCCATCAAAACACGACATCCTATGAAAATTTAATAACAGCATTAGCCCAGTGAAGTATAGAATTGATCCTGGCTTCTTGAACAAATGGAAATGTTCCTTCAAGAATTAAAAAGTAAAACACCTTCTTCCAAGCTTTTACATACATGTGCTGAATAAAAGAAAAGAAAAGAGCAAAGAGTCAGGAAAAGGAACAGTCTCTTTTGCATGAGCAATGGAATTGTAGCCAGATGGGCTGCTTTCATTAAAAAAAAAAAAAACACCTTAATATAATAATGCTTCAAAAAAAATGATGTGTGGTCATTCATCTTTCTCCTGATCTTTACTCCCTCCTGCTCAATACATGATTATAATGAGGAAGTTGGAGGCAATAATTGTATTTAATTTCACAAAAGAAGAAAACCAAACTTTTCATCTGTCTCTCATTTGAGCCCTAACTGTACTTTACACCCACTCTGGCCTGCTGTTCTCCCTCAGATGTTATTGTAAATTATGTGCATCAGAAATACTGGGTGACTCATTTGGCAGAGACTTGAAGAGATGTGTAGCTTTGTGGAAACCAATGAATGGCTTATATGAATTGGAAAACTAGGTTCCTTGTGTATCATGTCCCCCATGTTAAATTCTGACCTTGGCAAGAAGACTGAGGAGCTTAATAGAGGGTGGTAATCACTGACTTGCTATGTCTTCTATACCCTCATAGACTCTCAGTCTGACTTTTCTCTCCACTATAATTTATCTGATTGGTGGCTACCTATTTCTATTTATAAGTTACATTGCAGAATGAGAATGTGGAAGGTAGAGATAGAAAGATTATTGGACTAACCTAAGAGGCTACTTTGTTCCCTCAAAACACACACAAGATCTGCCCATCTGAGGAACACTTTCCAGTTGCAAGAGGGAACAGTACTTCTCTGAAATACAATTTGAACCAAACATCAACTACTTTTAAAATATTGTCCCAAAGTCAGTTTCCCTTCTAAGTTATTTTGGTCGAAATATTTAAAAATTTTTACATTATGTACAGTATTCTACACACAAAGTGCCCCATCTCTGCAAATAAGTGGGATATAATACCCTCTTCTTATCTCCTCTTCTGGACCATACATGATCACACAAAATTCATGGTATTTAGTTCACTGTTTTGAAATATATTGCAATTATGTTATTATATATTGTATATATTGCATCATATTATAATATATTGCATATAGTGACTTACTTCTTTTGCGTCAGTTCCTGTAAGTCTTCCCACACTCCTCTGTATTCATCATATTCATCATTTCATAGAACACAGGAATGTTCCATTTACATCCTTGTACCACAATTTGTTTGGCTATTTCCCAGTTGATGAACATCTACTTGGCTTCCAGTTCTTTGCTACTATAAATATTTTGTGACATACCCAGACTTTTTTGGTCATTGACCTTCTTGAGGTATATGGCTAAACACTGTGCTTCAAAGGGTAACTTTAGTGAGTCTCTGCCTACCTTTGACATGCTTTAAAATCATTACCCCTTATTTGTCCTCAAAAATACAAAGAGGATGGAAAGGTAGGTATTTATTAACTACTCTTCACAAATGAGAAAACCAAGGCATGCAGAGGTTAAGACACAGGAGCATTGACTCTGTAATGAAAGAACCTGGCTTAAAATTCTACTTCTATACTCACACCCTTGTGACTATGGGCAAGTCATTTAAACTCCTTGGGCTTGAGAAGGGTTAAACCAGATGACCTCTGATGTCCTTTCTAGTTCTGTCTATTTTCCTGTGATCCTATGATTTATCAAAGGTCACATACTTCATTCATTACAAAGTCATGACCAGAAACCCAAGTATCTGACTTGTAGCCCTAGGCTCTCTCCATTAGATCACCTTGCCTCTCTATAAACAAAGAGGAAGGATCAGTCACTGTTCCTGCTCTCTGGAAGCTGAGAAGCAACCCTATGCTGAGTTCAGTGGCCAGCTATTACCTTCAGCTCCATCCCCATTCATAATACAAATTCACCTTCAAGTTACTGAGTAAATGCCTCAATCTCTACTGATATGATCTTACAAAAGACATGAAAAATCCGAGTGTTGGGATAGGACAAAAGAGCAGCTAGGCTTGAAAACCAACTGCTGGTAACTGCATTTTACACTGAAGTGGTTTGCCATTTTCTTTTCCAGCTCATTCTACAGATGAGGAAACTGAGGAAAACAGGATTAAGTGACTTGTCCAAAGTGACACAGTTATCGAGTGTCTGAGGCCAGATTGGAACTAAGGAAGATGAGTCTTCCTAATTCCAAGCCATCGTGCCACCAAACTGATACACACACATGCAGATACACACAAATGTATGTTTACGAATACACGTGTATGTATATTTATATACACACGCATGTGTGTGTGTGTGTGTGTGTGTACACAACTTAACCTTTCTCATCCTCAGTTCTCTCATCTGCCAAATGATGGAGTTGGGCTAAAAGAGCTCTAAGGTCTCTGCCAGCTCCAGATCTCTCTCTGAAGGAGACAATGAATTGATCTACATGAACAGTATTGGGCTAAGAGTGGAAGGTGGATGACTGTGAGAGGTTATGAAACAGTTTTTGTTCTTAAAGAATTTTCAATCAAGATACTCATAGAAAGATAACTATGCTAATTGCCCATATTCAGTGAAAAGAGCACTAGCTTTGGAGTCAGAGAACCTGGGTTCAAATCCTTAGCTTCACATCTCTGGGGTCCAACTTCCTGTAAAATGGGGATACCGGACTAAATGGCCTGTGAGGCCCCTTCTAACTCCAAATCTGTGATCCTGTGACTAAAAAGCTCAGTAAGAATCCAGAGGAGGGGCAGCTAGGTGGCACAGTGAATAAAGCACTGGCCCTGGAGTCAGGAGGACCGGAGTTCAAATCCAGCCTCAGACACTTGACACACTTACTAGCCATGTGACCTTGGGCAAGTCACTTGACCCCAATTGCCCTGCCCTCCACCCTCCAAAAAGCAAAAAAAACCCCCAAAAAACCAAAAAACAAACAAAACAAAGAATTCAGAGGAGTCCCAGCGGACTAGAATGGTCAGGAAAAGTTTCATGGAAATAAGACTTGAGCTAGGCCTTGAAAGATGGATAGGTTTCATAGAGTCATTAACAAGATTGTCATAGTTGGAAAGTACCTTAGAGTTCCCCCAGTCCAACCCCAAGCTACACAACACCTCTCACAAGTCATCATTCCATTTCTACTTGAAAACCTCCGGGAACAAGGACCTCACTGTCTACAGAGGCCACACATCCCATGAGGTAAAGAGTAAAGAGGAGAGTATTTCAGGTAAAGAGGAACATCTTGAGAAAGATTTAGTAGTGGGAAAATACCAAGTCTGTGAGGGAAGAGTTTGCGGGTAGAGCATATGGTTCATGTACAGTAGCAGTAGAAGAATGTTGGAAATGTGTGTCAGGAAATGTACAAAATTGCCTTTCACAAAAGTATGCCTGTGGAAGAGGAAGACACTGGAGGGAGGGGGGACATGGAGCTAACGGGGAGGAAAAGGGAGGTTAGAGAAAATTGTCTAACATAATCTAGGATGCAAAGCTGTACACACAAGGAGGGGTGGTAGGAACAGCTGATACTTCAGTCTCATTTCTCATCTCCGCTGATGAAGGGAGGGAAGGGAAGAATACAATCACCCATACTCCTAGACCCCCACCACCCCACACCCCACACCCCACACCCCACACACAGAGTTGGGTACAGAAGTACATTTTACTCAACTCAATAGAAAGAAAAGGACAAGGGTGCTGGAGAATTAGGGGAAAGACGGACGAAGGGAGGGATTTGTTGTTGTTGAGTTGTTCCAGTCACGTCCAACTCTCCATAACCTCATTCGGAGTTTTCTTGGCAAAGATGCTGTAGTGGTTTGCCGTTTCCTTCTCCAGTTATTTTATAGATGAGGAACTGAGGCAAATAGGGGTAAGTGACTTGTTCAGGGTCTGAGACTGGATTTGAACTCAGGTCCTCCTGACCCTAGGGCCAGTTCTCTATCTGCTGAATCACCTAATTGATAGCAGCTGACAGGGAGGGACTAGTCTTAAACAAAACAAACTCTAATTAAAGATATGTAAAAATATTTATAACTCATTTTGAGGTGACAAAAAATGGAAATCTGAGAAGGTGTCCATAAACTTGGGGATGGTTGAACAAGGTGATGGAATATTATTGTGTTGTAGGAAATGATGAAAGAGGTATAAACTTGTATAAGCTGATAGAGAATGAAGTGAGCAGAACCAGAAGAAAATTTTATGTAATTTACATAATGACAGCAATTTGGTAACTCAGACTTTGAAACTTTGAAAGAATTACGAATATTTATTACCATAATGGCCAACCACAGTTCTTGATTGAGAGGTAAAAGACTCAGAGTGCAGAATGAGATAAATTTGACAGGGGCAATGGAGAAATTGGTTTTGCTCGACTCGGCATGTTTGTGCCAAGGTTTTTGTTTGTTTGTTTTCCCATTCATTCTCGATTGGGGTATGGGGTTTGGGGTGGGGAGGTGAAAAGACTTTTGCTGATTTCAAAGAAATAAAACATAATTTAAAAACTAAAAATAATAAAAGCTCCCTATCATGTCTTATGATGGTGTGGTGCTGTTCTGGGTTTTCAAAGGTGAAACCAACAGAGTGAAAGCTCTACCAGGTTCCACCATACTGAAAAGTCTGAGAATAGCCCTGAGGATAGGTGACTGATCTGACTAAATTTGGAGGTTTGTCAATTCAGCTTGGCCACAAAGGGATGGGTTTTCATCCACAGAAACTTTCAAAAACCATTTACTAATTTAGAAAAGAATAGTGATATGCATAGATGGAGGGAGTACCCTCCCCTATGAAATTACTAGTATTTAAACAGCTTAATTCAACTACTTATAAAACATCAGCTATGCGCCAGGCCCTGGGGATACAAATCCAAAAATGGAAAAGCCCCTGTTCTCAAAAAACCGCCATTTTATTGGGAGGAGACAAAATGTACATAGGAAATTAAATACAAAATACATACAGTAAAGGATGGGTGAAATCTATAGTCTGGAATCAGTGTTAAGATATTAAGTGTGTGAGGGAGAGAAGTGGTGTTACTAGTCACTCCGTAAAGTGTGAAACAGAATGGTGTGGTGCAAACAAGACTAGATTTGGTGTCAAAGGATCTGGCTTCAAATTCTATGTTTTCTAGTTAGTTTCTTTGTAAGTTTGGGCATGTATTCATTCATTCAACAAACATTTATGCTATTCACCAGATGCTAGCTAGATGCTGTAGATACAAAGGCAAAAACCCAAAACCATTCCTACCCTCAAAAAGCTTACAGTCTACTGGGGGGAGCAGTAACATACACAAGAAGTGAAATAAAGTAACATGTACAAATAACATGGGGAGGGTGCTACTGATAACTAGGGAGATGGGGGGGGAATAGAAAAGGAAATATCAGGACAGGGTTTCCTATAGTGGTGCTTGAAGGAAACTAGAGATTCTATCAGAGGGAGTCAAGGAGGGAGTGTATTCTAGGAGAAGAGCCCAGATGGTACAAAGGCACAGAGATGGGAGATGGAGCATCATGTAATGATAATAGCTAAGATTTATATAGCACTTCCTATGTGCTAAGTGCTTTACAATTATTGTCTCATTTAACCCTCACAGCCATCCTGGGAGAGAGCTGCTATCAAATCACCATTGTATAAATGAGGAAGCTGAGGGAGTAAAGTGACTTGCCCAGGTCACACAGTAAGTGTTGGAGGTTGGATTTGAACTCAGGTCTGTCTTCGTGACTCTGATTCACTGCTCTATCTGCTGAACAACCCAGGTAACAGCAAGCAGGTCACTTTGATTAGGCTCTTTTTTTGTACAATGATCTCTGGGACAGCTAGGTAGTACAACGGAAGGACATTGAGTTTGGAGTCATTCATCTTCAGGAGTTCAAATCTGGCCTCAGACACTTACTAGTTGTGTGATCCTGGGCAAGACACTTAACCCTGTTTGCCTCAGTTTCCTCACCTGTAAAGTGAGCTGGAGAAGGAAATGGCAAACCACTCCAGTATCTCTGCCAAGGAAACTCCACATGGGGTCAGGAAGAGTCAGACATGACTGAAACAGCTATGTAGCAAATAATGTCTGAATTCCATATCCAATCATTTAAGAAGCATTTGTTAAACCCTTGCCAGTTCCAAGGCATTGTGCTAGGACTGAGGGATAAAACGACTAAAACAATCTCTGTTTCTCGAGGAGCTCATACAATCCTATATATACACTTGACTCCAGTCTACGTGGTAAATTCTGCTCCAGCTGCTCTTGCACACTCCTTAGGAGGTCAAGCAATTCCTTCTCACCTGATCAGGGATGATTCCCATTTCAGGTCCCTCTTATTGGGGGTAGGTTCAGTGGAAGGAACACTGGACTGGGAGTCAAAGTACCTGGGTCCTGGCTCTGCCACTTACTAACTACTGAGCATGAGCAAGTAACTTTGTTCTTCTGGGCCTCAGTTTCCTCCCCTGTAAAAAGGAGTTGACCTAAGGATCCTCCAGTTCTAACATTCTGTGATTCTATGATCCTGTACACCTGTCCTCCTCCAGCCCTTGTAGCAGGCTCTTCTAACACAAGGGCAGACACAGGAGCTCAGTGATCTGTCTCCTCTAGAATAAATTACTTGCCTGTCAACTTCATGCATAAAACATGGGGCAGGCATTGAGGAGAGTGGCTGGTGCCCTGCAGACCCAACAGCTGTAACAGCTTCTGAGGCCAGCCTAGAATCAAGGAGGAAGAGAGACCACTCACTTTCTACAAGTTACCCGCTTAAGGAAGCTAACCAGGACTTTGGATGTAAAAAGGGAGACTAGCGATAATTTAATTTTATACTATTGGACTTCACTTTCCTGACTATTTGGCATTGCTTTAAAGTCTTTTTTTTTCCTCCTGCAATGAGAAGTTATTAAACCTTTTGGGACCATGGTATTACCGTCACGATTGCACTGGATTAGAAACAGACCATGGAGAGAAAGGGTCCGAAGGCGGCAGTTCAGCAGTAAGTGATCTGACAAAGTCAAAGCCGCTGGTTCATAACCTCTTCCACCCTCCCTTCTACATATCCCACTTTTTTCTGTTTTTTTTTTCTCCTCATAATGCCTTCCTATATCTTCTCTTTCTCTCACGTTTCTATCTTTTCTTGTATTCCTCTTTCAACTTCACTCCAAGAAGAAATGTCTACATAGAAATTCCTTGTAGCCAGTGAAAGACCAAGAGAGTCCCTTACCTTGGATTACTCTATCTAGATTTTAAGTACAAACAAATATTTACAGCAGCCAAGTGGGTATGGGTAATAAGAACTTTTCTTCATTATGGAGGTAAAATAGACTGGGTTAAATCAAACAGGCATCAAATAGCAGTGTCACTATGATTCAGTGGAATTAAAGCGTCAAGGGATTTCATTTGCTTTGAAGGATCCCAGCCTGGTGAGATTTAGTGGAGAGGTCACAAAGTAGAATGGAAAGAACCCTGGATTTAGATTCAGAAGAACTGGTCTACCTTCATGATCATAGGCAAGTCACAGTTCCTCTGTGACTCAGTTTCCTCCTTGGTAAAAGTGGGAGGCCCTTCCAGATCTAAATAGTAAGATCCATGGGTTTTAAGATCCTAATGAAATTATTTTTAAGTTCAACAATAATTTCGCCCACAATGAATAGACTATAATTTAGTAGATTTGGAGAATTTATAGAGGAGATCAAAGAGGTCTCTCCTTTATTTTATGATGAGAGACTCATGACCCAGAGAAGATAAGTTGCTTGTCCAAGACCATAGAGTTAGCAAAAGTGAGATTGAATTTGGGCCCACAGTCTCTTTTTCCATTATGCTAACTACTTCTGAAATTTTCTACATAAAAGTTAAAACTGAGAAAGTCATCCCCTGGTATATGTGCTAATTAATACCCATCAGTCATCAGCAAATTAGGTTGTCTCTCTGTCAACATGTTGACTCTCAAAACCAATGTTTTGTTTACTTCATAAATAACTGTTGATCCCAGGAGGTGGCTCAATGTGTAAAATGTTTAAGGTCTCAAAACAACATTTTGAGGCTGGTAGAGTATAAATTTTCCCCTATTTCTGTTTGCTTATTGTTGTGAATTCTTTTTTTGTGTTTTAAATCCTTGATGAGGATAATCAAATTGATAAAGAATTAAGAATAGTCAGGTAAGTGTAGATATACTCTGTAATTTTGTGACCTTTATAAACCATAAAGCTTTATGGAAGGAGTCTCTGTGAGAGGCAGCAGGATGTGTTGGATATAGGATGGGAGGCAGAAAGGATCAAATTTTGCCCTTGATAATTATTAACTATGTGACCCTGAGGCAAGCCACTTACCATCTTAGTTTCCTCATCTGTAAGATGAGAATAATAATAACTGAAGCACTTAACTCATGGGGCTGTGGTAAGAATTAAGTGAATGGAGGCAAAGCGCTTTGCAATTCTGAAAATACCAGATAAAATGTCAGTTATTGACAACGTGGTTATATTCTATAGAATGACCCCAGGACTTAACTTCCTGTTAGAGGGAAGAGGACATTATGGAATCAATTTGTGGCATCTGAGATTTTAGAGAGGTAATAGCATATCTATTATTCTTTTTTTTTTCCTTTCTTTTGGAGGGGGGAAGGCAGGGCAGTTGGAGTTAAATGACTTCCCCAAGGTCACATGGCTAGTAAGTGTTGAGTGTCTGAGGTCAGATTCAAACTCAGGTCCTCCTGACTCTAGGATTGGTACTCTAATCACTGTGCCACCTAGCCGCCTCATATCTGCTGCTCTTGACCAATGGCAGGTTTGGAAATGGAAACCAGCTGCAAAGATCTGATAGAGGTGGAAAGGTAAGACCCCTGAGAGGAAACTTTGGAGTCCGTTCAAGTCTTTGAGGTATGCTCTTGATTCCTCTTCATCTCTCCACCTCTTTTGTTATATTGCTAGAAAGCAAGTGTAACTAATGATGAATTTAGTTGTTTGATAGAATTAGGCAACCACATTTCTAAAAAGAAATGCAACTGGTATAATATTTTGTTTTTCCACTGAAATAACTAAATATGTCACTATTTCCCTCAGTTTTCCCTGCTATTCCTTCCATTTTCTTCCACTGGATCCTAGGTTGAGTTAAAAATCGTGTTCTTGTGACATTGCAAATCACAATGATTTCAAACACTATTATTGTAAATAGAGCAAGATAGCTTGGCTGTAGAATCAACCGTTGTAGGAGAGGACTTTTAAGTTATATGTTTTTGCACTAATGCATGACATGGGTGTCAGAATATTCAGCTTGGGGTCTAGTCAATTGGAAAATATTTACCCAATGAGATGCATATTTAGTCATGTCTTTGTCCTAGGTTCAGATTGGCTTCAATATTAAATCCTATATACTAAGATATATATCTATATCTGATTTAGTATCAAAGTTAAATGGTTCTTTCCTTCTATCAGAAGAGAAGTGGAGAACTATAGGTAGATAATAAGAAATATATTGGCTGATAAAAACATCAGCAAATATGATTCATATGTTTCTCTTGTTTAACTATACTTTGTTTCAAAGGAGGTTTCATTTGGGATCATTAGGATTGGACAACAATGTTTGGAATTTTCTTTTAAAGTGTGAATGAAAAGTTTATTTTTAAAAACTAAAAGGAAAATGGAAAAAATGAGTAAGCAAAGGAAGAAAAAATTGGATTCAGGGAGGTTTTTGTTTTTTCCTCTCGGTAATAGAAACTTGTTCTAGTCTTGCACTCCTTGGTTCACGCCACATGGTTGATCAAAGGCATCATTTCCTTGTCCTGGATGCTGTATTGGATCCTGATATTCCATCTAGGTTTCTGCCAGATGCTGTGCTTAAAAAGCAGAGGAATGAACCAGGGAGCATAGCAGGATCAAGTTGTTTTCAAGCTAAGTGGGGACCTGCATACATTTGAAGGTGGAAAAGAAGGAGTGAGTGAAGATCTACAAAGAGATAAGATAGTTGGGAAGTTCTCACTTCTTATTTTAAGCATAAGCATTTTAAGATCTAGTCCACACATAAAATCAGCCCTAGGCAAAATTGTTAATGAGTGGAAGTTTTTCTCCATTATCCTTCTTTTTTTGGATTCTTTTTTACCCTTTGTCTAGGCTCCAAACCTTCCCCCTGACCCAACCTCTACTCTGTAAAACAAGAAGACAAAGTCTTATAAGTTCATTCATGTTAAGGTGTGAAGGACATCATGTCAGTGGAGTTTGCATTCTTTTTAAAGACTATCAAACATATACTTTCTTGAATGCTTTCTTGAAATGAAAATTTATTGTTACATATTTGAATCCTCTCTTATGTTCTGCTAAGCACATGACATGCTTTTATTTCTTTCTAGCTTTGTATTTAAGTTCCAGTATTCAAGTTTATGATATTTTTTTGTTTCTTTTCTCTGTTTGTGTTCTGGGGTTTGAGTCTAAAATAAAATTTTGGGAAAAAAAGACTACTAAACGTCGTAAAGTCAGGCCTAAAAATAGGCCTATGTAGACAAAAATCCAGTGCCAGTCTGAGAAATATTTGGAGAAGAGAATGAGATGGCTGTGTATTTTCTGGATAGCCCCTGGATAGGTAGTAGTGACTGGAAGCAGTAAGTGTCTGTGGGTGAGGGATAGACACAAGAGAGAAATGGAATAGTTTCCAGTGGCTACTTCTATCCTTTTGCATACCCAGGACCTCAGGGGTTTATGCCACTTAGAAAAGGTCCCTCATGAATTCTGATGGAATGTAAAGATGGTGCCCTACAGAGTGAGGGCATGGAGGGCAGGGACTGTCTTACTTCTTTGCATCCCCTGCATGGAGCAGAGTGCTTGGCACATAGTAGGCACTTAATTAATGTGAGATGATTAGCTAATTGAACAGGTAGAGATAACGGATATGAGAATTCTGACTCCTGTTTCAGCAGCCATAGCTGCCTTTAGGGATTATCCCAAATGGACTGGAATTATAGAAAGTATCGCGGTGTGTGTTGGGGGGTGGAGGAGGGTGAAGGGAGAATAGCTACCTATGATACATTCCCTGACCAGAGCCCATGATTTCCATCCAGCCTTCCTAAATTAGACACAACACAAGAGAAAAGACAATCCTACAAGACAGGCATTGTAGATGGTAATTCTGAATAATTCAGAACTCAAAAACCCTGCTTTGTCTATGTACATACTTGTTGTCCAGAAGTCTGTGAAGATAGAGGAAGTACTTTTTACACAGAGGAAAAAGTGTTTTCTGCCCCAGTAGTTCTTGAGACTATTTTTTGGGAGAAAAACTAATTATATTCTAATTTGTAGAAGCAGCCTGAGTAGGAGAACTGGCCTAGACTAAGAAGGTTCTGTCGTGGTGGGGGTGGCAAGGCACAAGGTTAAAGTCTGTGTTTGGGTTGCTTCTTTGGTTGGTTACTTGGTTGATTTGTCTGTGCCTAAGGTCTCATTAGTGTAAAGAATTCTCCATGAGGAAAATGCTTTTACCAATGGAAATCTGCACTTCGTGATTTACCGACTGAAAGCACTAAAAGGCCAAATGAGTTGCCCAGTTTCACAAACCCAATTTTTGTGGAAGGCAGGACTTAAATCAAGATTTTCTTGCCCCTAAGGCCAGTCCCTCTATCCACTACCCTGGGCTTTCAGCAACAGCTGTTACAAAACCCAAGCACAGCCCCCTCTGTGGGAGCCAATCAAAGGAATGGAAACAAACAGGCTCCCTCTGTCCCATTGAGAAGAAAATGGTGACAAACCTGATGTGATTTCAAGATTAGGGAATGAATTGGGGCCAGGCCACGTCAAGGGGATGTGTACCAGCTTCTCTCCCCAGGCTAACGTGAGTCAGTTGTCTTGTTTTGTTTTGCTCTTTTGACTGACTGGTCAGCCTTATTCAACTCCCTGTGATAGGTAACCCTGACGGAACTGAGGAGCCCTGGTCTCTCAGAGAGAGGCTCAAGTTCATCAGGGTGACCTGGGAACCCTACCACTGGCTACCTGAGATCTGACAGACATAGTCTGGGATTCTGAGAGCAGTGCCATTCTGTCTGCCTGACCCCTGCGGCCTTTGAGATTCTGGGAATGGAAATCAACTGTAAAAATCAGGAATGGGATCTTTGTTACAGGAAGAGGTAAGGCCCCTGGCAGGGACTCGAGAGCCCACTCTAGTTGCAGTTTGAGGGCTTTTGGATTCTACTCTAAACCAGCTGTGGAACCCATAAGCTGGTGTTGGCACTCACCTGTAGAGGAGCAGTGAGGCGTTCTGTAATATTTGGGGGTGTGGATGGGGGAGGACGAGCACACCTTTCAAAGATGCACGGGTAAAGTTTTAGCTGGCAGCCTCTCCCAGATGCCATACTCTCCCACACCACAGATGGTCCCCGGTTTGCTGTGAGAAGTGGCATCAGCTTACCGAACAGCATTAACTTACTATCAGCTTACTGTACTGGCTTACAGTGTTTATCTGGGCTGGGGTGGGCAGACATCTTGTCGTGCCTGGACTCCTCTCACATTTCTGCCAGCTGCACTTCCCTTTTGGGAATTTGTACCAACTTTGTGGGGACCTTTTGGGTGGAAGCTGGCTTTCCTGGATCCCTGATACAGACACTGAACAAGATGAGACCAGCTTGGAAATGCTGGAGGCACATTGATTCTGTGCCAAGCACTGAAGTCCTGCCAGTCAGTTGTTTCTTCATCTTTGGTACCGTAGGGCATGGTCCTTTGGGCTTGGAAGGGCTTCTATCTTCAGGGAACAGAGGAAGTGGGGCACAGGGAGGATATCCCACCTTCTTGCTATCCAATTTCCTTTCAATCCCTAAACATAAGGGTTACTAACTCGTAGGTGGTGGTTTACCTCAGGCACAAGAAAAATTGCTGTAAAAGTATTTAGGGAGTTCCAAGAAAACAGCTTTTGAAATTAATTAGGTTCACAAGGGGTCATGTATCAGCTAGACAACACTGGTACAATCAAGTGAAATTTAATATATATTAAATGTATATGTGTATATATTTTAAAATGTCTGTACATTAAAGAAATTCACTGTTTCATATATTCATATTTTTCTGCTCTTGGTACATGAAAATATTCATGATCTCTGAGACTTGTCAAGTTCATAATTTTAAAAAGAAAAATCAGAAGCAAAAAAGAGAACTTAAAATATTCCTATTATTTACAAGTTCAGGTTTTTTCTTTTTGTTTTTGTGTTGCTTTGTTGTTGTTGTCAATGAGCCCCAATCCAGTCACATGTGGATATTGTACAATAATAGCTTTAACTCAAAAAGCTGTTAGTTCTCCTTGGCCCTGAAACCAACATCTTGTTTACTAGCAGATGGAGCAGTCATGACTCTCCCCTGATTCTCTTCTTTTAAAGGGTTGGGGTTTTTTTTCCTCCCTTATTTGGGAATTATTTATATACCTCCAAACATGGCATTATCTATTTTCTCATCATGGTGAAGAATTGTTTCCTTAGAGTCTTTCCCCTCCTCCTTCCTGCTTTGAATGATTCAGAGTCAGTGAGTACCACCGGTGCCAACAGCACGATTCCAGTGTATACTGTCAAGGAAAGAAAGGATGGGAAATCTGAGAATGGGAGATACTTTGAATAATTTAAGGAGGTTCTGTTGGTTGGGAAAGTGCTCTCTTTGTGCCTACATTGATCGGGACAGATATTTTAGCTTGTCTCCAGGCAAAGCACACAACAGAAAGGAAGAACAGCAAAGGGCTGCAATGGTGCAAGACTAAGTCGTTCATGGTGTCTCTCTTTCTTGGGTTGTCATGATCTAGGATCAGCCAGAAATTAATCACTAGTTTGAAAACTCAGCCATTGTTTGGAAACAGAAAACTGAATCCATGTAACAAGGTATCTCAATTGCAGCCTCTCCCTCTGCCCTGCCATAATGTTAATGGGACAAACCATCTTAAAGAATCTGTTTGGATTCAGACCATTGGGTGAGGACCAAGTAACTTTTTCAAACTATCAATATCCATGACACTGGCTAATTATATAAGAACATATTTAGAGTAACCCACAATGACAATAAGCTTCTCTTTTCTTTTTGAGGGGGGGAAGGCAGGGCAATTGGGGTTAAGTGACTTGCCCAAGGTCACACGGCTAGTAAGTGTGTCAAATGTCTGAGGCCAGATTTGAACTCGGGTCCTCCTAACTCCAGGGCCAGAGCTCTATTCATGGAGTCACCCCAGACAGTAAGCTTCTTATACCAAATCTACAGGGTCACAGTAAAGTGAAGGTCTAGACAGTTTGGCAGAGTCTAGATGATTAATATTAATCTTTTAGGCAAGAAATCCATTTCTTATCCATTAGATTATCACGTCTATATCCCCGTGAATGGCAAAGATAATTAAGTTGAATTCAATAAATACTTGTTAAGTGTCTACTGTGCGCCAAACACTATGCTAAGTACTAGGTTTAAAAAGATAAAATAAAATGGTCTTTGCCCCGAGGATTTACATTCAATGGGAGAGAGAGGACAGGGACTGAAGAGAGAAAGGAAATAATATGTACCCATATAAATAAATGCAAACATATATACAAAACAATTTTCATAGCAAAGGCGCAGGCATAATATAAGGGACAATACTAGAACAGGGGTTCCAGAGGGCACTGTGGTTGTTGTTGTCGTAATTTGTCCTTCATTCTCCAAGAGGACCATGACAGCAGGAAGGTAACGCCATGACTTGCAAGTGAATTGGATTTAAGTGAGGGAGGGCTGTGCAAAATCACCAGGCTCACTGTCTCTTCCCAAGTCATTCAGATCCAGCCGCAAGACATAGATCAGGATGACTGCAGATGGTCATGGATGCAGCAGGAGACCTTGACTTTTTAAGCTAACATCTTTTCCAGGTCTCAGTTTGATGAAGGCAACACCCATTCAGTGACCAGGGGGTGGGGCACAATGGAAGTGTGAAGAGGAGGAGAACAGGGAACACTGGAGGGATGGGCCTGATCCTGCCTCTGATGATTACTATCTGTGTAGTAGTAGTAGTAGACCACAGTTTTCTTATCTGTAAAATCAAGTGGTCAGATTGGGTAGCTTCTAAGGCCCCTTACTTCTCTAAAGTTATGATCCTATAGGCACAAGGGAGCAGGAAGTAATGGTCAGGGGAGGACTTGGTCAGCATAGCCATAGAATCAGAAGGATTACGAGCAGAGCAATAAGATGGTAAATTGTCACGTCTTTCCAAGATACTGACCAGTGATACTGTTAAAGTTTAAAGTCTATTTAATTGGGGGAGGGGCTCTGAATTAATTGTTCACATAACTGTTCATATGCTTGTGTCTCTGGCAAGCAGATTACTTTTCTCCCTCTATTGACAGAGGAGTGAGGTGTGTTATGAGTGGAAAAAAGTCAGTGGGCCTGGAATGGAGCATGTGAGTCTTTGTTCTAGGAAGCCCCATAAACTCCATATAGGTCCTCTTTATTAACTCCCACCTAAGAAGAGGGTGATTTTGAAGGAAGATTGTTCTGTCTCCAGTTACAGATCTGGTTCCATGTGGTGCACTATTACAGTGTCCAAGCATTATTTCCACTGTAAGGAGCAATCTGCCTGGCATTTGCTTCAATTAAGGAATAGATTGGAAAAAAAAACAAATCTGACATCTAAGAAGACTCTGTAAAAGAAGTTTCAGGGAAGAAAGACAAAATAAAGGCCTATTTGATTAATGTTCTAGTCTGTAGTCACTGCTGCCCAAAAGCTTCACCCACTGAGGATTTGGTACAAATATAGTCATATTAATCTATCTTTAATTTTAAAAGTAAATGGGAAAAAAAGAACCATAAAGGATTTGCATGCTAATGTTGCATAAAAGGCAGATAACAAATGCATATTGATAAGTCTTCAAAGAACCCCCAGAGACTTTCTTTTGCCTCTTACTACCAATTGGGAGCTCAGCTGCTATCAGGACAATTTCAAGGGGGAGGAAATGTTTCTTAGCATTAGACTTAGTTTAATCAGGAAATTTGAAAGCAGGCTGGTGGGCCTGGGAACACCTCTAATGGTACAGATGGTGATGAAACATGCATTATATGTATTTTTATAAG
The DNA here is from genome assembly GCA_028646515.1 of Pseudochirops corinnae. Classification (NCBI taxonomy): domain Eukaryota; kingdom Metazoa; phylum Chordata; class Mammalia; order Diprotodontia; family Pseudocheiridae; genus Pseudochirops; species Pseudochirops corinnae. The sequence goes on from CM053587.1 coordinate 207,414,808, forward strand.
ATATAATTATTTGCAGATGGTAAGATTTATAATTGCTAAAGAAGCACACTATAAGCAATCATAATGAGAGTGTACTAAGTGGAGGCCTGGGACTTGGAACCTCCTGAGTTCTGATCCTGAGTCTGACTTTGACTCACTGTGTGGCCTGGGGCAAATCAGTTAACCTCTCCAGTTCCACAGATCTCTTCTATAGAATGGGGATGGCAATATTAACCTCCAGTCAGTGATGATGTATGGAACCCGTGATTAATGACTGTAATTTAAAGCATGTGGGTAACACAGGGTGCCACCTTCCAACTATATATAAAGTCTGTATCTAATCTCTGCCTTTTCCCTGTCTCCCATGTGGGGTCCCAGAGTGAGTCAGTTGCATGTGCACAAATGGAGACCTTTTATTTTTATTTTCAGTTGGGGGAGCAGAGTCAGGCAGACATAGAAGATCAGGAAAAAAGCAAAACAAAACAAAACCATTATGGAGAACTTAATACAAGATCAGGAAAAAGACTTTGGCTTTGGAATTGGAGAACCGGGGTTCAGATTTCACCCCTTTCCTTTGCTACTTACCTGTATGACCTTGAGCAAGTCACTTAACCTCAGCTTCCTCTTATGTAAAAGATGCCCCTTCCATCTCTAGAGTTATGATCCTGTAATCTTCAGAATGAGGAGAGGAGAGTTCAGGAAAGAGCTCTTTCCTACCCTCTTCTACACCAGTGGTGATGGACAGGCATTTGTCAACTAGGTTGTCAACCAAATTGCCAGGAAGGAACACATTCCTGACCATATTTCACCTTATTCATCTTCTTCCTTGATCATGTGTCCTTACTAGAACAATAATGATATCTTAAACATGGAATGGGTAATGGAAAGAACAGAGAGAAAATCTTACTTTCGTTTTTAGAAAAATCCTCACTGCTTTTTGGCTTGTTTCATTCTCCCCTGCCTGCATGTGGGTGGCTAAGACATGTTCTGTTATTACATTCCTAACACACATAGAAACAATTCCCTATCTTCTGCCTAATCTCCAATAGTTGAAATGAGATTTTTTTCTGATAAAACATAATTGGCCAAGTTAGGATCTATCAGTGCTTCCTAACAGACTTTTCAAATTCTGTATCATCTGAGTTTTTCTATAATAACCACTGAATCAGTGAATCTAGCTACTTAACCTAGGCCAGGGGTGGGGAACTTGCAGCCCTCTAGGTCCTCAAGTGTGGGCCATTGACTGAATCCAAACTTCACAAAAGAAATCCCCTTATTAGACAGATTTGTTCTATGAAACTTGAACTCAGTCAAAAGGATGCCCCCAAGGAATCTAGAAAACCACAGGTTCCCTACCCCAGCCTAGGCAAAGACATTGCAGGTAGCATGATGGAAAGAGTATTGAACTTGAAGGCAGAAAAGCTGAGTTTACATCTTTGTTCTGGCACTTATGAACTATGGGACACTAGGAAAAAATTTTTTTCTCTCTATGCCTCAGTTTTCTCATGTGTAAAATGGGGATGATAACATCTGTACCACCTAACTCAGAGTGTTACTATGAGGATAATTAAAAATATATATCTCTATGTGTTGTATATATGTATATATGTATATATGTGTATAGACATATATGTATGTATGTATACTTGTGTAAATCTTAAAATGCTATGAAAATGTCAGCTAAAACTATCAGTTAGGTTACTCAGCTTCTTCAAGCTTCCCACCAATAGCTTGTAAAAAGCACAGGCAGAATGTCTTGATTTTCTTTATTTTGTCTTAATTTTCTAGTGCTTTTCAGTGGCTTTTTCTGGTGCCATTCAGTGTTTCCTTCTGTAGACTTTCACCAGGACTAGGCTCCCTGCCCTTCCCTACCTCTTCTCTTGAAATCAACTCAAAGTTTGCTTTTTCCAGTGCTTTCTATTCTTTCATACCAGATGATAAAGGATGCTAATGGGATAGTGAAGGAAACAAATCTATTGTAGATGATCCTATGATCCTTCCCAGGTTAGATGATCATTGATGTGAAGCTGGAAAGGGTCTCAGAGGCCATCTAGTCCAGATGAGGGAACTGAAGGTCAAATAGAAGTCACTTGCACAGTCTCACAGGTAGTATAGGCCAGAGGTAGAATTAGACCAGACTCTCTCACCAGTCGTGTTCTTTCCATGGGATTACATCACATGGTTGGTAAGTGTCTGAGGCCAGATTTAAACTTGGGAAGATTAATCTTCCAGGTCTAGCATTCCATCTACTGTGACACCTAACTGTCCATATGTAATAATAGCCTATTAATAATTCAAAAAATTATATGTCATATTCAGTGGGTATCCTTGTTCCACTTGGTTTTTCTTGTGTGGATAGCACAGGAAAACTTTAATGTGCTACTACTTCAGAAGAAGAAAGTTCACAATTTTACTCTGCTGGAACAGTGGCCTTGGTAATTTACAACAGCTTTGACACTTAGTAGCAGTGTAAGTGTGGGACGATCACTTCTTCAAGCTTTGGTTTCCTTGCGTAAAATGGAAACATTAATACTTGCATTATGTACCTTAGGGTGAGTGTGATAATCAAATGAGTTCATGTATGTAAAGCATTTAGCAAATCTTGAGGTGGAATTTAAATGTAAAATTATTTGCTTAAAGAAAAGAAACATCCCTCTTCCCTTCCTCCCCTTCTTTCCACCCCACAATAGAATGTAATAAGCTAGGCTTGTCTCTTCTCCTCCTTGGCACCCCAGTTCATGCAATATTGCACATGTGCAGAGTGCACAGCAAAAGCCATAACCTCATTCAGGAAACCAATCTCTATGGGAACAAGAAGGAGTGGGCAGAAATATCACTGCATTGCCCAGTAGCTTTTCAGAATCATCTGATATCATTGCCCCTTTCCAAGGCATCCAGGGAATGATACATTGCTTCAAAAAGATTGAATGTCCCTAACGTATTTTCCCAGCACATGTTTTCCAGTTGGGTAGGATGGAATCTGGGCACTAGGTCCTTGTGATGAACAGAACGAATGTTCTTGGAGCTTTTAATTTTTATTTTTATTTTGCAATGTTTCTCCTCTTGCCTCATTATGCCTGGGTTGTGGGTGGGATCATCAGACTACATCTTGTAAGCAAAACCCAACATGTGAACAATTCCTAGGTTTTACAGAATTATCAGAAGTAGTTTGTAATTGCACATATTTTTAAAAACTCAAGCTCAGTCATACCTGGGTTGGTTCTCACATCTGTAATTGCAACTTCAACAAATCCCTCCCCCCACCCAAAAAAAGCATCAATTCACTTCTTAGAAGTGGCATAAGTCGTAATAAAATAAGGTTTCACACTACCAAGATGACATTGTGTAAATGCCCCATAGAACATTGACTAATTTAAAATGAAAGGGGGGGGGTGGCTAGGTGGCATGCTATGAATAGAGTACAGGCCCTAGAGTCAGGAGGACCTGAGTTCAAATCAGGCCTCAGACACTTAACATTTACTAGCCGTGTGACCTTGGGCAAGTCAACCCCAATTGCCCTACTTTTTTCCCAACAAAAAGAAAAAAAAAAATGAAAGAGAATATTTTAAGCTGAATATCAAATATCAGAAATAAACAAAGATCAGCCTGTAAGATACCATCATTGATTAAAAAAAAAAACCAACAGTTTTATGCTATTTTTTATTTTGTCAAGCAGCAATAAAATTTGCTGTTTTTAAAAATATTGCAATTAAGGTGATGCCATTTATCTTGAAAAGAGCATATTATAAGGGACATAACAGCTATCAATCTAATTGTTTTTCTCAGGACTGAATTGCAACAATCATTTCTATGAGGCACACAGAAAATGCTACCTTGCCCACTGGTGTCTTGGGATCATTAGGATTTGTGAGGATATCTCTGGATATGCCAAACTACTAAGAATGCCAGTTCTGATGATTTCAAAGCAGGAAACACAAAAAAAGTTAAGAACTTCTGATCTATAAACATGCAGATCTTCTATTTGCAGAACTAGGCTTTGAGGTTTCAGTGAATCCATGATACTCATCGTTCTGTCAATGTGGTAACTCTCTGCACTGGTATAGACCACAATCCTTCCATGCCTCTTCATATGGTCCTATTCTTATCCATATCTTTCTGTAAACCCTCCGTATTGGTGCTTTTTTTTTTTCTGGTCTTCCAGATGTTTTGTAGATACCAGTGAAACACACAGGTTGTCTAACTTGCATCCCATTTTCATTAGGTGACTGGTCTACTTCTGTTTCCCCTTATAAAATCCTCAACAATAATATTGTTTATGCCATTTATTTAATATTATTTATTAATATTATAAATAATATTATTTATGCCACAGGCTACTTAACAGTGCTCGTATCTTTCTCTTCTTCTGTGGGTCATGTGCAGTTGCCATGACAGGTGAGAGAACTGCCATTGTTGAAAAGAGAATAAGCACAATTACACTGTTGCTCTAGACTTGGTCTCTCATTGGGTTTGGGGGGGGAGGAGAAGAGGAACAGTAGATTGGTACTAGAGATTACCTTCCATCACAAGACTCTATCAGCCATTATTATCACTGACCATGCTGTCACCTACTATGATTGACTGAATACCCCAAATGACTGATTTTTCCCTTGCCCAATCACTAGCAAATTCCCATCCATCCTTGTGAATGAGAATTTTCATCTGTCAGGGAAAAGCTCCTCTTCTCTTCTTCCTTTCCCCACACTCAGTCCTACCTCTCACGTTATTCCATTCCTTTCTATCTGTATCTTTCCTTGGACCCTATGGAATTGCTGCTTTATTGTCAACAAACTACTTTTCATCCTGGATCTCTTCATTTATATTTTGTCTTCTTTTGCTCTTGGAGACCAGGTTTCATCTAGATGAAATGTCATCTTTGGCCATCTGTTCCAGGGCTAGTTGTTTTTTTCTCATGGCCCCTGACATATTGGGCCAGAAGGAAGAGTTAGGAATACTCTTTGGGCCATACTATCACATCCAAATCCTTTCTTTGCCACCATCACTCTTAGCAACCTTCTGAGATTCGTTCCATCCATCCATATTATCCTGTTCATATCCTCGTTGCTATTAGGAACTGACCCCCTGATCACTCTCCTTCCTTCCTTCCTTCCTTCCTTCCTTCCTTCCTTCCTTCCTTCTTCTTTTTTAATATAAAAATTTTAGTTAAATTAGAATAGAAAAATAAACAACAAAGGAAAATCAAAAAATTATTCTCAATTAAGTGAAGCAGTATGATCCTCGACAGTGTCTTATGCCTGTAGGAGAAGAGTTGTGTTATGCCTTGAAATCACTCATTTGTTCTAAATTAAAAAAAAAAAACAGTTTATTGACATGTTTTATATTTATTTATTTATGTTGCTTTTTGGAGGGGGGAAGACAGGGCAATTGGGGTTAAGTGGCTTGCCCAAAGTCACATGGCTAGTAAGTGTTAAGTATCTGAGACTGGATTTGAACTCAGGTCCTCCTGACTCTAGAGCTGGTGCTCTATTCACTGTGCCACCTAGCCACCCCCATGTTTTATATTTATATTACAAACATTTCTAGATTAACCCCATTTGATAAGAGCTTTCTTGTAACAAAGTATAACAATTAAGGAAAACTAGAAATATAATAATCTTATCTGAAAGTAGATGCAATGTTCCAAATCTGTAGTCCTCTCTCTCTTTATTTAAATTTATTTAATGTATTAAATTATTGAAATTAATTTATATCAAATTTAAATTTTCATTTCCTCTCCCTCTTCACCTCATTGGTAAAAAGAAAAAGAAAACAAATTCCTCATTACAAACATGCATAATGAAGCAAGCAAATTCCCTCATTGGCTATGTTTAAAAATATGTCTTCTTCTGTACTCTAAATCCATCTTCCCTGTCGTGAGGTAGTTAGCATGTTTCATGATCAGTTCTTCACATTCATGGGTAATCACTGCATTGAGCACAGCTCATACAGCTTTAATCTCCTTCCTTATAGTCTTCCCTTACAACCTCTATTAGGGAACATCAGTATTCACATTAATGTATGTCCCTTCAAATACCCAGGCATTTCATTTCATTAACTTCATCAGTTCTCATGGCCTACATCTATCTATGTTTTGGGCAGCTAGATGATGCAATAGAAAGAGTGCTGGGCTTGAAGTCAGGAAGATTTCTGAGTTCTAATATGGCCTCAGTCACTAACTAGTTGCATGACCCTGAGCAAGTCACTTAATCCTGTTTGCCTCAGTTTCCTCATCTGTAAATGGAATTGGAAAAGAAAATAGCAAATCACTCCAGAATCTTTGCCAAGAAAACCCTAAATGGGATCACAAAGAATCAGGCATGACTGAAACAATGAGCAACATCATCTTTTTGTCTCAGCTATTCCCTAAGGTCACACCTTAAATCTGTGACCTAAAACTGCTCAATTTCCACGATCTTAATGAAACTCTGAAATTCTCTACATCGTAATCTCCTGACGTTCTCTCTCTTAAGCCACATTTTAAAAAGTATTCTTCATTCTCATCATGACCTCCTGTCCTTCCTCCTTTGACTTTCCCCCTTTTATTACCTTGTCTCTATGACAAGTTGACTATCCACTATTCTCTACCCTTGAATTCTTTGCCCCTTTGTCCTTCTGCGATGACAATTCACCCCTTGGGTCACCTCCAACATCCGCCTACCTTCCTACTATCCAGCAGCTAAAAAATGGAGGAAATCATACAACTGATGCAATCAGATCCGCTACAGGTTCATATTATCTAATCTCAACTGGTCCCTTAGTGCCACATTTATTTTTCCCTAAATGACTCTCTGTCACATTCCCCACAGAGACAGTTCTGCATCTTTTCCCTGTCCTCAAGCCTCAGTGCCACCCCAACGCCCTCTCTTAGCAGATGACTACACTCCTTGCTTTATTCAGAGGCTCAAGAGATCCCTTATCTCTCCTATTCCACACCTAAAAATCACTCCCCTTTCACTCCTGCTCTCCTTTGCTTCAGTCTTTGAGGGAATCATACCTTTGCTGATGCCTCTGCTTTTGCTCTTCATGTATCTCCACCCTTGTTTTCTGGGAGACTGATTCATTGAGCATTCATTTCATCTCTCTCATCTTCAGTCTCTTCCTATCTACTGGCTCCTTTCCCACTAATTATAAGCCTGCAGGGGTCTAACAGATTCTTTTTTTCAAAAAAATTTTTCTTCTTCACCATGACATCACCTAAAGCTATGGCTTTTATCTTTCATTCCCAAACACCAAGAAAATAAATTTTTTACACCTGTTGCTTTCCATATCTTTGCCATCCACCACTGCCTGCTATGTGGTTTCAAACGTTACCTCTCTACTGAAACTGTTTGCTTCAAGGTTACAAAAAATCTCCTAACTCCTAAGTCCAATGGCCTTTTCTCATTCTCCATTCTCTTCTATCTCTTTACATATTTTAACTATGACAATTCTACTCCTCCTGCTCCTGGATATTCTCTCTTCTCTTGGATTCCACAATGCTTGTCTCTCTTGTTTTTTATCCTATCCATATGAACTTTCCCCCCTCCCCCAAGTCTTCATTAATGAATCACCCACATCCTTATGCCCTAATCATGAATATCTCTCAAAGCTGTCCTGGGACCTCTTCCTTTTTTATATTTATACTGTCTCCCTTGGTGAATTCACATCTCGGAACCTCCCAACACAGAGACTCTTTCTGGGTCAAAATCTGTATCTCTCTGTGTGGCATAGTAGATAAAGGTGCTGGGCTGGGTTCCAATTATGCTTCTGATACTCACTAACCATGTGACCCTGAACAAATTGCTTAACTTTTGTCTGCCTCCATTTCCTCATCTCTAAAATAATAATAGGAATAATAATAATAATACACCCACCTCCCAGGATTCTTGTGAGGATAAAATGAGATAACATTTATAAAGTACTTTGCAAACTTGAAAGTACCACATAACTGCTAGCTTTTATAATTGCTATTTTATTTCAAAGGACAAGATGAATAGTTCTATTTAATAATAGGCCTATATAGTAAACTGGAAGGAATCTCAGGGTCATCTAGTTTAACTGTTCCATTTTATAGATGAGTAAACTAAGGCCCAGAGAAATTAAATGATTTGTCCAAGGTCACACAGATAACTTTGTGGAAGAGTCAGGATTTTAACCCAGATTGTTTGACTTCAAATCTAATACTCTTTTCATTATATCATGGTGTTCTCCAGTTCAGCCCAGACATGGAATCCCTGCAGCTGCTCAGTCTTTCTTCTTCACTGCCATTTCTCTGCCCTTCCTTACCTTGGGCAAAATCTTGCTTTAAATAGAATAAAACATATATACTAAAACTTTAATCAATCAGAGTAACTACAAGAATTAGGGTAATAACAATTCATATTTTTAGAGTGCTTTAGAGTTTACAAAGCATTTTTCTCACAACAATCTTGTAATGGAAGTAATGCAAGTACTATTTTCTCTATTTACAGGTGAGACTATTCTCCTTCCAATCTCAGAGATTCTAAGACTGTTAAGTGACTTACTCACAGCTAGTAATAATAATATTTATATAGGACCTACTATGTGCCAGGAACTATATATGAAAAAAAACTCTTCTGTGCTAGAACTATAATAATTGCTTTACAAATACTATTATCCTCCTTACACAATTGAGGAAACTGAGTTTAAGTGACTTGCCCAAGTTCACATGGCTAGTAAATGTCTGAGTCTGGATTTGAACTGAGATCTTCCTGACTCAAGATCCAGCTTATTATACCTAGCTGCTTCCAGCAAGCAGTATGTAGGATTCAAACCCAGATCTTCTGCATTAGGTATGCATTCTTTCCAGTACAGTAGACTGTCTTCCTAAGAGTTAAAACAGCATTTTTTGAAAATTAATTTGTATTTGATTGATCAAACCATAAACATTTGATAAGCACCTACTCTGTGTCAGGTACGGTGGTAGTTCTAAGAATCTAGAAAATGAAAACAAAATAGTCTCTGATCTCAAGGAGCTTCTATTCTATGGGGGAAATAACACATATACAGATAAACATGCACAGAAATAAATTGCTGTTCCCTTTTCAGTTCTGTCCAACTCATTGTAACCCCATTTGAGATTTTCTTGGCAAAGACACTAGACTGGTTTGCCATTTCCTTGTCCAGCTCATTTTACAGATGATGAAACTGAGGCAAACAAGGCAAAAAAAGGTTAAGTGACTTGCCCAGGGTCACACAACTAGGAAGTGTCTGAGGTCATGTTTGAACTTAGAACTCTAAGCCGTGAACTCTATCCACTGCACCACCTAGCTGTTTGACAGAATAAATACACATAAAATCAGTACAAGTAAAGTCTTGGGTAGAAGATGGAGCTTGATCTGAGTCTGGACAGAAGGAAAGGATTCTTTGAGGCCAGTGTGAGGATAGAGGGCATGTTTCAAGCTTGGCCAGTGAAAAACACAGAGACTAAATTAAAGATGAGGGGCCATGTATTCAGAAGAGAAAGGGGCCTGGCATTTAGCTGAAACTTAAGAGTACAGGAAAGGGAGTGATAAACTAAGAAAAATAGATTGGTGCTAGGTTGTGAGGGACTTTAAAAGCCAAGTGGAGGAGTTTGGATTTTGTCTTGGAGCAAAAATGGGAAGTCATCAATCCACTGAGTGATCTGTGCTTAAGGGAAATCAAGTAGTGACCTTGGGCAAGTCACTTAACCCAATTGCCTTGCCTTCCCCCTCCAAAAAGAAAAGAAAAGTAAAGAAAAGAAAAGAAAACCAAGTGGAAAGGTGGAGAGACTAATTAGGAGGCCATTACAAATTGTCCAGGCTAGAGATAATGAGAATGACGCTGTGAGTAGTGAGAAGGAAACAGATTTAACACATGTTGTGGAGGCAGATACCGCAAGATTTGGCAACTGCTTGGATATGTGGAGTCAGGAATAGTATATTGTATATTCTTATATGTGAAAATATTTCTCTTATAGTTTGCAGGGCCCTTGAGAGCAGGTAGTACTTCATTTTTGTTGTTATACCCATTCCTTTGACTAGCAAAATATATAGTCAGTGCCTCCAGTGCCTAGCACAGTGTCTGGCACATGGTAGGTGCACAAGAAATGCTAACTGACGAACAAAGTGCCTGATATGTAGTAGATACTCAATAAAATCTTATTAAGTTATATTATCATTTTATTATATATACTATATATTTTATTATAATTATTAATAATTATATTAAGTAGAAACATAGCATTTTAAAAATCTCTTTCAAGTAAATCAGGGTAGGTTGACATATTACCCTATAAAGATGATCAGGCGAGCAGGTAGATGATGCAGTGGGTAAAGTGCTGAACCTAGAGTCAGTTTCTGAGTTCAAATCTGCCCCCCAGACACTTACTAGCTGTGTGATCCTGAGCGAGTCACTTAAGCCTGTTTACCTCAGTTTCCTCAACTGTAAAATGAGCTGGAGAAGGAAATGGCAAACCACTCCAGTATTTCTGCCAAGAAAACCCCAACGGTGATCACAAAGAATTGCACACAACTGAGAACAACTCAACAACAACAAAATATGATCAAGCCACTTGATACAATGAATAATTAAAGATGATTTGTAATTACTGCATCAACTGGTTGTATGCTAAGGGTTACTTCTGAGATGCCTAAAAGTGCTTAATATTGGCTTAAACATGTGAAATATCCTCCCTTGAGGCTTGTTTATTTACTTGCACCATGTACAAAGGACTTGCTAAGCAATGGCCTTCAAGTAGACTTTGCCCGAATTACCTTAACTTTGAATTGGTGGAGTTTGAATTACAGTAATAAGGTTTCTGCTCCTTCTGTATGGTGAAATAGATGCATTCACAGGTGCTATTTATAAATGTCCAATAATTGCCCTAATAGCTTTATGCCATCAAATGGAAGCCATTTCACCCTGGTCTGTACACAATAGCCCTAATTAATCACATGAGGGTCCCAAACAGAAAACCCTCCATGCAGCTTTTAATGCTTGTGACATTCTTCGGTTTAATGGGTACGTATAATTCATTTATATAGCCATCTCGCTGAGCACAAAGCTTTCCCAAATGACTCACCTGTGACTCAGAAAACCCAGGCACCTCTTTAATTTTTTTTTATCCTATACAATTTGTTCTAGTTTCCTTGGTGTGTGAATACACTTACAATCAATTTCATTTCAAGATGCCAGGTATTAAAAACATGAATAAAACAACGCTTAGAAACACAAAGGAAAAATCTTACCAACACACCAAATATCTTTATAGCTCCTATAGTCCAACCTTCTTTCTGCCTCCTACAGCAATCTCTACCAGGAATCAGTATGACAGTCTCTTACACTGAAAAGAATCTAAGTGAAAAAAACTTATTTATTCTTGACAAGAAATAAAATGTTCCCAGATCTATTCTAAAGATCTTCTTTATCTCTGCATACCTAATGTAGTAGGTCCTTGTTTCTTTCTTTCTTTTTTTTGCTTTTTGAAGGGGGGAAGGTAGGACAATTGGGGTTAAGTGACTTGCCCAGGGTCACACAGCTAGTTTTTGTGTTATGTGTCTGAGGCCACATTTGAACTCAGGTCCTCCAGCCTCCAGGGCCAGCGCTCTATTCATTGAGCCACCTAGCCACCCCCCAAATCTATTATAAAAGAAAACTCTGGTGGGTTTCAATACTCCAATCACTTTGTGAGCTCATCAGTAGAGGTCATTTCCAACATGTAGTTTACAATCTCTTTTTGTCTGTGTCTTGAAATAAATGTGTGCCAAAAATGAGGAGCCTTCCTCATGTTCCTCTCATATCATATTCTGTGAATACCAATAGAGCACACAGGCTCTCCTTCTGCTAAAGTGTCATTTGCACTGCAAAAGTAACCTGTTTTATTTCTTTGGTGTAACTAGACAACATTATAAAGAACCAAAAATTGACCTTGCATTAATATTTTTACTTTACAATCTTCTGTGGCATATAAAAAGTTTGAGAGATATAGTTTCTGGGTAATTAATAATTTTATTAATTTTTGCTAGCAGAAAATTAATAAAAGGGGTCAGTGCCCCTCATGATTGCTGAAGACTAATCATGGAAGCTTCTTGATGCTTATATGCGCTTGGAAGAGTGGGTGTTCCTGACAGGCAACAATCAACTCTGATTGGTTAACAATTAATGACAATAATGACTATTATGATGAGAGGTAGACCTAGTCTAATGACGGGCTGGGGAAGGACTCTGATCATTCAGGACCTGTCTGACTAGAACACAAGGGGTGAATTTCACCCCGATTAGATTTTCTTTGTAAGGTCTTTCTAGCTAGTTGAGGCAACAAGATGGTCTAGGTGGGGTAAATTTTTGGGTAAGGTCAGAGATCTTCCTGAAAGACTGGACTTTGAAACAGGAAGGAAAAAAAAACCCTGGATCTCTCCAATAATTGCTCATTTAATATAAGAGAGAAATAATCATTTCTCACTTTTGTAATCCTGCCTTTAAGTGATATTTTCAATCAAATTATCAAGAAAACCAAACTCCTTCCTATCTAATCCAACAAGTATTTGTTAATCACTTGACCAATAAATAAACATCTATTAAACACTCACTGGGTACAAAGTGCAGGGATATATGATGAGTATACAAGAGCAAAGTGAAGACTAGGCCCTGCTCTCAGGAAGCTTAAATTCTACAGGGGAGATAAAATATGTAAATAAAAAAGCATTTATGCAATGAAAATGTGATTGGGAGAAAAAGTATCCACAACTAAGAGGATCAGGAAAGACTTCTTGTAGGAGAAAGAAGATGGAGCAGACGTTGAATAGATTCTAAGAGGGAGAAGTGCATTCCAGATCAATTGGCCAGCTTCTACAAAGACAGGAGAAGAAATCTGGAGTTTAAATAGCATTAAGCAGGCCAGTTAAGCTGGGACAGGGTTCAGAAAGGGAAGTAAATTGATCTGAAATCCAAAAGATTTTTGATTGCCCTTGAAGCAGGAATGTGATCAAACTTTACTTAAAACATTTTTTATAGGCCCTTTCACTTTCTCATTTCTGATCTCTGGAAGTCTTGCTGTAGACACATACAGTATTTTTATAGCTTGTTACTACCAAAGTACTTTTGTTCTTCAGAGGGATGGTGGGAAGTTTCTATGTAAGCCCAAGGTATTATTATCAAGCAGCAGGGGAAAAAATACCCACCCATACTTGTATTCCTTTCCCAGAGGGAGTTCAAAACCTCAAAGAGTCTTCAACTCTGGGTTTTTTTCAGCCATTTAGAAAAAGTTCAGGTTTGCATTAGTTTACTGAAGATGTTTTTGATGGAAATTTCCTTCTTTTCCATTCAGTAAATGCTTATCAAGCTCCTACTTTGTGCCAAGTACTGTACTAGATGCTGTGGGGTATACAAAGGTGATTGGTCACTGTCCTCAACTAACTCATTATCTACTAGGGGAAACAACATAGATATAAAAAAATAGAATATTATAAAGCCAATGACAAGCAACTCTCCTGAGGACTGCTGCTGTGAATAACTCTAAGGATCTAATCTCATATTATAGTGAACTCTCTATTTTTTCAGCAATAAACTAAAGCAAAACATTCACAATAATATATCATAACAACTTATTACTAAGGTGGCCGCATAGTTTTAAACAAAACATCATTCAGTAAGTCACAATCTCTTCAATCAATATAAAGTACCCATCTAAAGTCTTCTTTCTTGATTGGAGGCTGGCTTCCAATCATCCTTAAGCCAATTATCCTTAAGAGGTAATTGAAAAGTACCAATACCATCCTTAAGGGGTAATGGAAAGGACAAAGGTCATCCACCCCTAGGTCACTGTAAGTTACAATATCATCAGTCACTACTGAGTTCTCTTTCATTTTGACTCCAGACTGATTTCCAAACCCCATGAGTCCTCTTCCACAGATTGACTGCTCCCAGCTCTTACATGGATGCACAGGTAGGCAGCTCTCCATTCCTGTTCCACATAGTAGCTCACAGGGACTGCTTCACTCCAAGCTCTTCACAGTTTCTGTTTCTAGGAAAACAAAGCTCAACAGGGATACAACAATATTTACACACACATTACCAGCACTATCATCTCAATTCACTTTCTGTCTGAGAAATCAACACAAATCAACAGAGTTCTTCTGTCTGACAAAGTAACACCAACACAGACAGAACAGATGGACACAGTGCCAACACCACAAGTATTCTCCCTCTCAGTTCTGCTTGGTCCCAGCTCATGCTAGAGCTTCTGTCTGCTCTGCTCCTTTGTTCCACCCTTCCTATTCCACCCTTCCTCTTCCACTCTTTTGGCAAGTTCCTCCTGCCATGGGCTTCATGTGATGATGTTAGGCCTATTAAGGGCAGGGAAGGTCTCGCAACTCCTTTAGGCCTATTAAGGGCAACACAATGTATACTGTTTCCAACAAAGACTTGATACAATCAAACACAAGGCTAAAAGGCACTTGAACAGCTAAAACAAGGAGCTAAGTACTACTTTGCTTTCCCCTTACAAATACATTGAAGGATTTCTAAGTGCTTAAAGAATAGCACAGGAAAGGCACTAGGGAAGCATTGAGGAGGAAAAGATTAATTCTAACTTGGAAAGGACCAAGGAAGACTTCATGAAAGAGGTGACATCTTAGTGGAGATTTGAAAGATAGGTAGATGGCCTTGGGAGAAAGGGAGAAAGAGGAAAGTCACATTGTCAGTATAGGCATAGAGATAAGAAAGTATGTAATGTGTTTGAAGAATGGAGTATAATCTGGCTTGCTTATTACACTTAGAAGGGAACAATCATAGATGAGAGTGGAAAAGGCTAGAAAGGCTGATCTGAATCAGACTATATTTTTGAGAAGGCAGATCACATAATTAGATCCAGGGTTTAAGATGATCACTCTGGTAGCAGAAAATAGAGAAGTCTAAAAGAAAGAATTAATATATGAGCAGGAAGACCAGGTTGGAGGCTATTTCATTAATCAAGGAAAGAATTAATGAGGTCCTAGACTGTGGCAATGGTAGCAGGAATGAAAAGAGAGGAACCAAGGTAAAATGCATTTCATAGATATAGACAATGGGACTTAGTAATTGATTGGATATAGGAAGGGTAGAGTCAATTATACCAAGATTTCTAGGGAACTGGTGAGTGGGAAGATAATAAAACCATTAACAGAAATAGGGAAGTCAGAAGAAGAATTGATATGAGTCAGATTATAGAGGGATTTGAATATCCTGAAAAATTTAGACTTAATTTGCTAGAGAAAGGTGCCATCAAAGGTTAGTTATATAGATCAGAATAAAGGTCTGAGGCTCAATCAGAGCAGAGTGATAAGAACTTTGCTCCACGGCGCCCAAATTTAGAGGGCAGTGATAGTACTTAGACTGCTTTAGCAATGAAGAAACAAATTAACTTAGTACCCAATTAGCAAGAATATTTAGTTATAATGTGAAAATCTGTTTAATTTGATTATGTATATATGTGTGTATATAGATGTGTGTGTGTATATTTATATCTATATAGTCTATATCAGATTGCTCGCTGTCTTGGGGAGAGCAGAGGGGAGTGAAGGAGGGAGAAAAAAATTGGATTGCAAAATCTTATAAAAGTGGATATTGAAAACAAAAAATAATTAATTTTAAAAATAATAATTAGTCCTCTTCCTCCCTGAACTGGTCCTAGTCCCCAGTGAGTAGCCTCCTCAGCAACAGCCTGGCTGTACCCTAGGGTTTCTGTCTCTACCATGCCCCTAAACCTTACCAACTCACTTGATCTTTAAAGGTTGCTTTGCTATATTTGGAAATTAATGTGATATAAAACTAAAAGGCACCAATTTTTTTTTCAAAGTTTATCTGAGGCTAAGTTTCATACTGCTTGTCCTAGGCAACAAAATTCTAGTTATAGCTGTAGTAAAGTTAGATAATGAGTCTTCTTCTCCCAATACAACTTAACTGGGTCAGGAGTCATCTGCAGGGCCAAGGCACAAAGAAGTTACCAGCTTCATGAGCATCTCTGCATCTATTTAAATGTGAACTCTGAAAACAAAAAATGTCTTATATTATGCAGTATCTGGAATGTAGAAGGAGCTTAATAAATATATTTTTAAAAATTATGGTGAACTTCTATCCTCCAAAGGGTCTCACACATAGTAAAATTTTTAAATATCATTTGTTGAATAAAGAAGCCATTATTTTTTAAATTTTTTTTAAATTTTATTTTAGTTTGCATCATTCATTTCCACAAGATTTTGAGTTACATATTTTCTCCCCCTCTTTCCCCCACCCACCGCCCC
>CM053587.1:207431527-207447301 GCA_028646515.1 Pseudochirops corinnae
CCTGAGGTAAGAGAGGATTAGATTGAGAGGAGGCAGGGAGAGACAGAATGGGGTTGAGCATCTCATGGAAGAGGCAAAGGATAATTGTTACAATAGAGGGGGAGAACAGGAAGGCAAAAGGGAAAGAATCAATCTTACTCTCACTGAACTTGGCTTAGGGAAGGAATGACATAAACTCTAAACTGGGTATCTTGCCACACAAGAGAGTAGGGGAAATGGGGATGAGAGGTGGGATGATGGAGGGGAGGGCAGGGTGAGAGGGAGGGTTGATGAAAGTGCACACTCTGTAGAGGGACAGGGACAGGGTAGAGAGCGGAACGGGGGGGTGAAGGGCAGGATGGGAAGAAGGGACATGTAATCAGTCTCTCACAATATGCCCACTGTGGAGAGGTTCTGCGTAATTACACATGTTCAGCCTGTATTTGATTGCTTGTCCTTTCAGTAGGGGTGGGTGATGAGGGAGGAAGAGAAAGAATCTAGAATTTAAAGTTCTATAATCAAATGTTAAAAATATATATGTGTATATATATATACATATACGCTATTATTATTATTATTATTAACTACATCCAACTGGAATTTGAGATACACAGGCAATGTGGTTGGGAGATCCATCCTGGCCTACTGAAAAGTCACAGGGGTGATGGGGGAGGACATAGGAGAGAATAGATTGGGAGAGGGGTTATACAATGGGATGGCTGTTTTGGGGTGGTGGGTAGGGGAAAGATGGGGAGAAAATTTGTAACTCAAAATCTCGTGGAAATGAATGATGTAAACTAAAATAAATAAAAGTTCAAAAGCAAAATGAAAAGAAAAGAAACTGAGGCAAACATGGTTAAGTGACTTTCCCAAGATTACATAGCTAGTAACTTTCGGAGACCAGATTTGATCTCAGGAAGATGAGGCTTCCTGATTCCAGACCTGGCACTCTATTCACTACATCACCTGGCTGTGCTACTATTTCTTTCAGATTTAGCCTAACTATTCAATTGTAACAAATATATACTGACCAATTGGTTTGGCATCTGTGCTTTTAAATAGCTTTTAGATTGAATCACAAAATGTTAGAGTTATGATTTGGTAATCATAATCTAGTCTAGCTTTCTCAGAAACTAAAACCCACATGGATGAAGCCACTTGTCCAAGGTTACATGGCTGTTTAATGGCAGAGCAGCCCCCAGAACAGTCATCCCTGGATTTGTACTCTAACACTCTTCTTGTCACATCATATTGTTCATCGTATCTGTGAAAAGAACTACGCCATAGTATTGAGCACTCTCAAATTCTACATAGTTCTTAGGCTCATTCCTTTCAAACATCATTTCCTTTTTTTGAAAATTATGATGATGAAAAAAGATATCAAAAAGTGATCAAGGTCTGATTTTCCCATATATGTCAATAGATGCATTAACAGAGATGTCATGAGACAATCTTTAAAACATAGGATTTGAGTAGTTCTAGGTAATCTGGATAGTACCCACTGATCTATTCATACCAGGCCCAGTATTTGGCTCAGTACCATTGGCTCAGCCAATGAGGAAGCTTTCTGATCGCATGATGGGCTTTTGATGGTATCAACTACATGATGATCTCCATCCATCTATGCAACCACTAAATTATCTAGTCATTTTACCTCTTTCCACCCAAATAATAATAGCTAGTATTATATAGCTCTTTGAGATCTGTAAAGCACTTTACATGTTTTAACTCATTTGATCCTTTCAACAATGCTATGAAGTAGGGGGGACTCTGGAGTTGTCTTCAACAAACTGGGAGAGCAGATTGTTAAATTTTCAGTGTATTTCCACCTCAGAAATCAGCAAAAGCTACAAATCAGGGCTTGATGTATCATTTTGCTGATTGTCTGGACTTTAAACAGTGATGGAGAAAATGTAAAATAGGGCAGATTAAACCTAAAAGCCTGTTGTGTATACACATTTTGTTTTCCCTGAAGAGTGAATGCTTAAGCATTTACCAGTAGGACCCTGGGTAGGTACTATTGTTATTCCCATTTTATAGATGATGAAACTGAGATACAGAAGCAAAAAGAAGAGACAGAAAGAACTTGCCAGACAATTAAGGTATACCTAATCAATTACAAAACAGAATACATGCTCAACCTGTTCCCCTCTTCCAGCATACACATATACAAGGTACACAAATATACCCCTCAAATATAGCTATAATAAGATTGAACTGGACCCCGACCAATTGAATGCCCCAAACTTACTTGAAGGAATTATAGGACTTGACAGAAGAGTTAAGACAAGACAAGGTATTAAGGTATCGCTCTATTCAGATCCTAATCACTTAGAGGTTTCTGGAATAAGTCTTTATAAATGAAGAAGCAGCCACCTATCAGGAATACTACAGATGAAGTTACTGATTAGTTAGGAATTCAGACAAGAGTATTTATATTGTTGTTCAATCATTTCAATCATGTCTGACTCTCTGTGACCCCATTTGGGGTTTTCCTGGCGAAGATACTGGAGTAGTTTGCCATTTCCTTCTTCAGCTCATTTTACAGATGAGGAAACTGAGGCAAACAGGTATAAGTGACTTTCTCAGGGTCACAGAGATAGTAAGTGTCTGAGGCTGGCTTTGAACTCATGAAGATGAGTCTTCCTGACTGTAGACTCATCCCTCTATCCACTGTGCCACCTAGCTGCCCCAGATTTTTTCCTGAGATCTCATCACGTGCTAACTCTGTGGTTCTAAATTGTCATAGTATGGATGGTTAATACCTGTCATAGTATGGATATTAATACAAGAAGAAATCCATCTGAAGAGTATCTACCCACAGGACACCCACTGTGGGCCATGATTGTAAAGCCATTGCCCTAGAAACAGTTTGCTTCATTTTCAGAGAATACTCTCAGGCAGCAGCCTTTCAAAAACAGAACTTTCCTTTGAAGTTCTACACTTCTTTCAAATGAGCATCATTGGAGCTAAGATGATAGATTGCAGGTAGGTGGGATGCTATTTCTGCTCATTCACATGGATGCCTTCATCTTTGCCAAGAGAACACGTTGTGGTTAATCATGCCCCAGGATCAAAGGGAGAGAAAAATAAATCAAGATGTTTCATGTGATTTAAGATGAGTCACTGCATCATCCTAACATCTGCTCTTTAATGTAGTCAAGAAAGGAACCTCAGGTCTTGGAGACCAAACTCTTTGGGAAGTAGTACAACACGGCTATAGTCCACTAGGTGGGGCCATAGTGGATAGAGTGCCAGGCCTGGAGTCCAGAAGACTCACCTTCCTAAGTTCAAATACAGCCTCAGACACTTACTATGTGGCCATGGGTAAGCCACTTAACTCTGTTTGCCTCAGTTTCCTCATCTGAAAATGAGCTGGAGAAGGAAATGGCAAATCACTCCAGTATGTTTGCCAAGAAAACCCCAATTGGAGTCAGGAAGAGTTGGACACAACTGAACAACACATAACTATAGTGTGATCTGCTTAGAGAATGTAGAATTGACTACCTTGAACCTGGGCTTTAACCTGAGCTTTGTAAAACACCAAGTACACACTAAAAGTCCAGTATCTTATAAATTGCTGTAAAATTTTCCCTGAGCAATGGGGAACACAAACTGAGGTTTTCATATATTGTAGAAATTAGTCTATGTAAACAACATGTCTTAGAGTTGGGAAGACCTGGGTTGGAATCCTGCTTCTGGTTTACTACTTCTTCATGGCCTTAGACAAGTCACATGACTTCCCTAGGCCTCAGTTTCTCCAATGATAAAATGAGGGGGGTCATGACCTCTGAGGTATGTTCTAGCTCTAGATCCATGATTTTCAGATCCTTTGCCACATAACAGCTGTGTGACCCTAGGCAAGTCATTTAATCTCTTCAGTGGCCCAAATAACTGTCTAAGACTGAGACTCAGATGCATTTCCAGTCTTCATGAGTAGAGAGTTTCCTCACAGGGAGTTCGGTACACCAGTGAAATCACAGATCTAGATTGAAATGTGTGTGTGTGTGTGTGTGTGTGTATGTGTTTGTGTGCATGTGTATCCATACAATGAAGTAAAAGGCCTCTTTGGTGCATTCAGTCTTGGGGTGTGAGGGAACTCCTTCACTCATGGCATCTGGTGAGTAAACTATGCTCTAAGTGTAAGAACCGTGAGATAGGAGACTCCCTAAGATCTCAGGGTACTTAAGAACCCTGAGAGCAAAAATGTATTTTCCATCATGTTTCCTTTGGAATTGTTTTAGGTCTTTACATTGCTGAAAAGGGCTAAGTCTATCAAAATCAGTCATCGCACATTGTGGCTGTTTCTATGAACAACATTCTTCTGGTTCTTCTCTCCTCATTCAGCATCAGTTCATATGAGTTTTTCCAGATTTCTCTGAAGTACACCTGTTTATCATTTCTTATAGCACAATAGTATTCCATTACAGTCATATACCACAGCTTGTTTAACCATTCCCCAATTGATGGGCATCTCCTTGATTTCCAGTTCTTGGCCACCACAAAAAGAACTGCTATGAATATTTTTGTACATGTGGTCTTACTAACTTTTTAAGACAAATTGAGTTAGGGGTTTGGGGGGAAAACAGTTCTCATTTCTGGAATCAGGGGACCTGGCTTCCACTGGCAATCCACTGATGATTACCCCTTGGGCGGCCTTGGGAAAGTTGTGGCTCCTCCTTGGGTCTTAGTTTCCTCATCTGTAAAATTTAGGATTTGGGTTAACTAAACTCTGAGCTCCCTTCCAGTTCTCCATCTGTGGTCCTATGACATTAAAAGACCATTTCTAGGGGCACCACTATGGATGTGGTGAGGAGGAGGAGGAGCTCACCTGGAGCGGAGCCTGGGGGGTGGGGATGGGGAACAGGACGTATACCATCTGTGAGAATCCTATTTTGTCTAATTTTTCTCATGAACCAACTGCTAAACGCAGTCATTTCTTTGCAGCTGAAGAGTCTGAAAGTGCTGTCAGCATCCTGCAAATGTTGGCATCTTAGAACAAGACTCTGATTATTCTGCCCTAGTTATGGCTCTGGTCTTATATTCTTGTGAGATTTTTGAAGACAGCAGACACAAGTGTTTCTAAAGAAATTTGACTTTTGGTGTCTTATGATAGTCACAAAGAGACTTCGTTTATTTAACTGCCAAAATGATAGTTCTGACCTCTCTGTCACTAAGATTTTATAACTGGGAAAGGAGGCCAAAGAAAAAGGTTCTTTATCTGAAATTAAGGCAGAAATCATTAATTACGAAGAAGACTGACAGGAGAAGCCAAACAGTAAATCATGCTTTCTCAGACCTGTCACTAGGAACCATGTCTTCTCTTGCTTTTGATCCTGACCATAATAAACTTTACTTTCCTCCAGAGTCCCTGCAGAATCTTATTAATGCCATCCCTCTTCACCTGTAAGGCCTAATGCTCTAGGGCAAATTAACTGTCACTCAAGTCTAGCTCAAATTTCCCCTCTTCCAGGAAGCTTGCCCTGTTCCCCCAAGTCA
Organism: Pseudochirops corinnae; assembly: GCA_028646515.1. NCBI lineage: Eukaryota > Metazoa > Chordata > Mammalia > Diprotodontia > Pseudocheiridae > Pseudochirops > Pseudochirops corinnae. The sequence goes on from CM053587.1 coordinate 207,437,006, forward strand.
GTAAGGCTCTCTCCCATCATGGACTTTAGAAAACACTTTGGGTTGCTTCTTAATAATGTATTTCTCAAGTATTGGGGTTTTTTAAAATTGTAATTACAGTATCCTTGTATGAAACATAGACTGTAAATTTCATGACAGCACCAATGAATGATTTATCTAAATTTTGTATCCCACTCCCACTCGAGACCTAGGACGTGGCTACGTATATATTTAGGTGCTTATAAATATATATGTAATTGCTGAATTAAATCCTGTACAGCCCTCCCTCACTTAAACCCAATTCACTTGCGTGTCATAACATCACCTCCCTGATGTTATGATTCTCTTCAAACTTGGTCCTCTAGACAAACTACACACACAAAACACACATACACACACGCATGCATACACACACACACATGCATGCACACACACACGCACACACAGATGCACACATGCACACACACACACACACATACACACACACACTTTAAAGAACAAGAGGGCAATAGGGGAAGGACTCTGGTAACATTAGTATCCAAACACTTTCTCAGAGAATATGAGCTCCAGTGACTGTATTGGTTTTTGCATTTTAATTCTTAGCACCTTAAACAGTACCTTGTACATAATAGTTGCTTAATGAATAGTTGTTAAATTTAATTTAAAACTTTCATGATGTTCCCTGCCTGTCAGGGTTTTTTGAAACATATCAGTTAATCTCTGGGTCTCAATTTTCTCCTTTGTCAAAGAGAGGTAATATTTGCCCTAACCACTGCATCAGCTTGTTGTGAGTAACAAATGAGAGAATGTACTCAATATCACTCTGCAAAGAAGGATTGTATAAATGGAAAGGGACAATAGCATCTCTCCCCAAATCTAAAGACCTCTCTATCACCAGAATAGAGTGAAAGCATGGGTACAGTTGTTATTGGTAGAACCATAGAATCAGGAGCGGCTAGGTGGTGCAGTGAATAGAGCACTGGCCGTGGAGTCAGGAGGACCTGGGTTCAAATCTGGCCTCAGACACTTAACACTTTCTAGCCATGTGACCTGGGGCAAGTCACTTAACCCCAATTGCCCTGCCCCTCCAAAAAGCAAACATTAAAAAATTTTTAAAAAGAACCATAGAATCACAATTCTAGTCTAGTCTATCTGCAGAACTAAAGGGCACCTCAAGGGTCAAGTGGTCTAAACCCTGTCCAAATGATGAGTCTCATCTAGAAACATCCCTAACAAGTGGCCATCCAGACTTTGCTTGAATATTACCAGCAAAAGGAAATTTACTACTTCTCAAGGGAGCCCACTCTGCTTTTGGACAGCTCAGATCACTGAGGGTTTTTTTCTTATAATGGACTGAGATTTGTCTCTCTGTAATTTTGATCCATTGGCCTCAATTCTACCTGCACCAAAAAGAGAAACATGTCATCCACATGACAACTCCTCAAATACTTGTAGACATCTATTATTTCCTCACCTCCATCCTCAAGTCTTGTCTTCTTCAGGCTAAAGATCACCATTTTCTTTAACTAGTTCTTTTAGGACACAATTGGTTGAAAGTCATTTGGTTGCTTTTCAATTGTCTTGTATAGATAATTGATTCAGTTCTCCACTTTATTTTGACTCTAGAGATCTTACCAAAGGCTTCTAGCTTAAAAAAAGTGAGAGACTCTACTCCAGAGTCTAAAAATAAAAACACACTCATGGTAACATGTTCCCCTGCCACAAAACATTTAGGCCAACCCCTAAACAATTCACTGAAATTCAGATTCCTCTTAGCTAAAAGTATTTTCCACCTTCAAAATAAAATGCTATCTGCCAGCTAAAGAGAGGAGGGGATAGTTCATCTCTCACAGTTTTTCCTGTTATATAGCTGTGCTATATTTAACAGCTCTCTCTGACTTCCTGTTCTTACAGTCTCCTCTTCCTGTCAATAGAATTCTCAGAATACATCTGTCTTCTGGAAGCTCTACCCAGAGTGTTATCGGAAACTTGTGAAAGGCTGCTTTGCAGCACAGACTGTGCCCATGTTCATTACCTTAAGAACACAGGTGACTCATCCTTCTCTTGGAAGCTCTTCTGGGGCAGAGGTGAATGAAAATGGACAAGGAGAAAGAAGATCTTGAGAATATAACACTATGATGTAAATAAGTGAGGACTGCCCTTAATGAATACAAGACCAGAGAAAGAGGAAGGACAAGGTATATGGAGAAGAGAAAGGAGAAGTGGAAAGGAGATTGAAAGTCAAAAGGCCAATATACAAAAGAATTTGTTTTTAGCAAAGAAACAAAGTTTCGTAAGCCTCTGTAATAAAAGTATCTTGCTAGAGAAGCCTTTAATGGGAAATACTTATGCACCTAATATGGTTCTTGTACATAGGCACATTATAAATATTTGTTGAATCTTATTGAAAGGAAGATGAGGAGAAGGCAAGACTGAGGAAAAGAAGAAGAATATAACTCATAGAATAAGAATGTAAGAATCAGACAGGATCTCAAAAATCATTGAGCCCAACATCTTCATTTTTACAGATGAGAGAACTAACTACCCAAGAAATTAAGTGACTTGCAAACAAAGACAATTCTAAACAACTGGAGAAATCTACCTGCCAAAACAAACCCAAGAACTGGATGAACACAATTATAAAACATTTCTCACACAAATAAAGATGGATTTAAACAAAAAATTAAGTGACTTGCCCAAAGTCAAGAAGGCAACTCTTTTCACTACCCAAAGCTTTTTCCGTCACATCACTCATTGCTTTTCATGTATTCTTCGCAGCTGATGGCACAATAGATAGAATGTTGGGCCTGGAGTCAGGAAGACCTGAGTTCAAATCTTAGCTCAGACACTTACTTACTGTGTGACCCTGAGCAAATCATTTAAAGCTCTGTTTTTCTCAGTTTCCTTATATGTAAAATGGAGAGAGTAGCACCTAATTCCCATGGTTGTCATAAAGATCAAATGAGCTAATATTTTTCTTTTTTTAATTTTCTGTTCCAAATTCTCTCCCTCCTTCCATTCCCTCCCTTGCCAATTGAGAAGGCAAGACATATAATGCCTATTATACGAAGAAATCATGTAAAACATATTTCCGCACTAGCCATATGAACAAAAAAGCAAGAAAAATAAAGTGAGAAAAAATATGCTCCAATCTGCATTCAGAGCTCATCAGTTAGTTCTTTGGCAGTATATAGCATTCTTCATCCTGAGTTCTTTGGAATTATCATGGATCTTGTATTGATCAGAGTAGCTAAGTCTTTCATAGCTGATTATCATTACAATATTGCTATTACTATGTACAACTTTCTGGTTCTGCTCATTTCACATTACATCAGTTTATATGTCTTTCCAAGACTGTCTGAAATCACCCCCTTTGTCATTTCTTACAGCACAATAGTTTTCCATTACACTCACGTTCTACAACTCATTTAGCCTTTCTCCAATTGATGGACACACCTTCAATTTCCAATTTTTTGTCACCAGAAAATGAGCTGCTATAAATATTTTTGCACACATGGATCCCTTTCCTTTTTCCTTTGATCTCTCTAGGATAGAGACCTAGTAGCTGTATTGCTGGGTCAAAAGGTTTGACTCGTTTTGATAGGCCTTTAAGCATAGTTCCAAATTGTTCTCCAGAATGATTAGACCAGTTCATCATTCCACCAACAGTGCATTAGTTTATCTATTTTTCTATATCTCCAGAATTTGTCATTTTCCTTTTTTTTGTCATGCTAACCAATCTGATAAGTGTGAGGTGGCACCTCAGAACTGTTTTAATTTACATTTCTCTAATTATTAGTGACAGAGCATTTTATCATTTGACTACTGATAACTTTTATTTCTTCTTCTGAAAACTGCCTATTCATATCCTTTGACCATTTTTCAGTTGGGGGATGACTTTTTCAAATGAGAAAATATTTTTAAAGCACTTAACACAGTGTCTGCCATGTAGTAAATGCTATAAAAATGTTAGTTACCATTATTTTTTTCTAGGGGGAAGGAAGAGGGGTTAGAGACAAATGAGGGGTGGACTGGAACAGAATAGGGGAACATATATCAACAAGTAAAATAATCGTTCACATATGGAAATCAGTCATATTCACAAGTAGCTAAATTAGTTCTACCTTATTTCTCCCTACTCCCATGGTCTCCAGTTCCCTAATACATAGATGATAAAAGAAACTAAGATTTTAATAATAATGATGCTTGCTAGCATTTATGTAGTGCTTTAAAGCTTGCAAAATGTTTTAGATATGCTATCTCATTTGATTTGCAGAATAACCTTGGGAGGCAGGAGCTACTAAAAGCTTCATTTTATAGTTGAGGGAGCTGAGAGTGAGAAAGGTTAAATGATTTCCCCAGGGCCACATAGCTTGTGTCTGAGGCACGATTCAAACCCAGGTCTTCCCAACTCTAAGTCCAATACCACTTTAGTTTATTAGTGTTGTTATTGTCATGAATGAAAAAAAAAAGCATTTATTAAGCATTTACTGAGTGTGAAGTATCAGATACAAATAGAAAAGTGACACTTTCTACTCTCAAAGTGCTCAATAGGAGTAACCCATAAAGGAAGTTTTAGCTTCAAGTCAGATGGAAAGACCCAGTCTTTTTTAGGATGTAGTGGCAAAGCTAATGGGAATATATTTTATTTTGTGTCATTTCCACTGATAAAATGGAACCAACTTCTGATGCTGAGCCATTTGACAGTGCCAAAAACTTTGGTGTTGAGAACCTTCTTTGCCCCATCTTCTGCAGAGTAATGAGAAAGAGGGAGGTGGGGGCCACAACATCTGCAGTTGGTTATTGATTTCCGTCTCCACAATGGCTATCCTCTGGACAATGGCTGAGGTGCCAGGCTGTTGTCAGGTTTGGTGATCCAATAAGCACCGCTTTTCCAAGGGCTCTTGGGTTTACCTGACCATATGGTCAGACAAATGGTCAGGAGTTGGTGTGCTACAGGATGAAACTGGAAGGAGGGCCAATGGTCTGAAGAGGGAGGCATTGCTATTGTTAGGATGCCGGGAGGAGTATGGCTTACTCTACCTCTGGATGCCTTGCTGCTTCAGAAATAATAATGATAGCAGACATTAAGACAGACAACTAAGAGTTGTTGCTTACCATCCTTTTCCCCAATCATTATTCGTATGACATAGATTTCTCATGCTCTGGGTAAAATTTTATTTAAAACAACATCAGACATTTGAGGATATTTTGCAAAAAGAGCAAGTGAAAAAGTTAGTAAATAGAAGACCACTGTCTTACCAATTCTATAGGAAAATCTTTAGCAAAAAGTCATAGGACAACATAAATGAAGAATATAGTCTATCTATGAAACAGAAATGCATAAAGCTAAATATGGCTTAACTTTCTAGACACAAAGAATTTGTCTTTTTATCCCCCTGTAGAATAGGGATGTTCCCAGTATAGATTAGGCTTTGAGCAAGAGACTACAAATGAAATTTCTCCCTCTAACAACTTCCAATGACTAAAAACATATAGAGGGACTAGTTGTTAGGTCCATTCTCATAATGCCAGGGCACTGTTCATCTCTTAAGGGGGTAAGGACAAACCTTCACAGAGTGGTATCCTATGAAGGGATGTCACTTGGACATAAGCACCTGCCTCTACCCTCTACCGTCTCAGAAATAGAAATGTTGAACGAATATCTAATCATCAAATGGCCTAGGCTCCTCAGATGCTAATAGGACAAACTTCATCTTCCAATCAAGCATCTTCCTTTCTTCAAATTGACCAATTTGGTAAATACTGACAGAAGAACCCTAGGCATATATCATTCCTTATACAAGGTCTCATTACTCTGAGGACCTTTGACTAGCTATGGGAAAGAAAACTTTTGACTCCCCTCCTTGAGAAGGGCTAAAGGTGCTGGAGTGGTCTTAAAGCCCTAGAGGGTAGGTCTTCTACTTCTGAGCTTTCACCTCTAACCCATGAGCTTTCTTTTCATCCATTTCTTCTCTTGGAAGATCCCTTGTGGGTTACGGATGATAGAAACACAAAGTGAAGAGCAGGTTAGATCTCTTTTTATTTTTCCTTTAAAAATGAAATTTCTACTCCTATCTCTGTTTTTAGCTGACGTCATTAGCCCCACAAGTCACCTATCAGGAGCATGTCAGCCTGAGGAGAAAAAGGCAAAGATTCTATCCTCTCTTCAGTAGGACCCAGAATGCACAAGAATTTTCTGTGCCCTAGTTAAAGCAGACTAGGTTTGCCTCCCTTTGAAAGTAACCCTAGTACAAATGCCAAAGAGTGTCCCTCTTCTCTCTTCCATCATTCTCTGGGGACTCAGCCTCTTTTGAGCAAAGGAACCTCTTCAGTGTGTTACAGTTATATAATGGTGATTCCCTGATTGGCTAGCTGAGCCCAGACCATAGTTTCCTAGAGTCTTTGCTCCTGACTCTTGTCAAGTCAGTGCCTATTTTCAAACACTCATCTCTGTTCTTGGCAGAAGAAAACCCAGAAGAGAAGAAGGGGGGTGAGGGGGAGCCCAGCAGTTAAACAGTGGTGAGTGACTTTGGACACAAAGAAAAAGCTGTTATCCAGGCCAGGCCAGAGTGGCTGTCGAAGAGCCGTGCTAAGACTGTGAGAGGAGGTATTATGAGGTACAGAAAAGATTTCTTTGCTTTCTTCAGATTACAGTTTTGGTTACATTGCTTCAGTTGCCCAACCTTGTCTGTGTTCACTAACTAGTTTACTCCTTTTTTGAAAAATCCATCCTTCAACAAGAGGATCACATCAGACACCACTAATTTCTAATAACTTTTGTTTCTTTTCATTGGGCTTGGGTATCACTGGGGTTTTTAGCCAAGTGGTGATTTTATTGCTTTTTAAGGTATTTAAAAAACGTTCCGAGTTGAGAGGTAGGGAGGGGAGAAGGGAGGAGGGGAAAAGGGGTTTCACAGAAATGACCCATCACCATCCTTCTGGTTGTGTTTAGCATAGGTTTTTTCATTTTCATTGGGAGGTTTTCATCATGCTACAAGAATCTTCACTATGTATTTTGAAGCTATATAAGATAACCCCAGTGGCACTTATTTAAATTCTGTTCTCAAAGCACTAAATTAAATGAAGCAAGATTTTTTTAAAATTGCAAATGCTCTAAGGCCAAGTTTTTTTCCTTTGGTTATTTGTCTGGACCTGTGATTGTATAGGTGTTAGGGAGTTCTGGTGAAGAAACTCCCTCTGCCAATGCAAATGCATACCTATTCTGCAGTTTATAGCCTTAGAATATTGCCAGGGGTGAGTGGTTAGCCCAATATCATGAAGTTACTATGTGTCAGAGGTAGTTCCTAAACCTGGGTCAGACTGCCCATCAAAGTCAAGTTACTTAGATTAAAAAATGTTTTAATTATGCAAGTTTAGAAACAATTGAAATAACAATCGTGTGGTTTTTCTTTATCATTTGGAATGAAAGACCAGGAAAGAATGTTTCTCCCTGGGATGGACCAAAGTCAGAGTGAAAATATTAGGTTTATGACAAAAGATGAACAACTCTATTCTCTAAAAAGGACAGTGGTCATGTATTAAATTATAGCTAGACTTGAATAACTAGCTTTCTATTTAGACTAAAGTAAATAACAGGGTATAATAAAAAAAAAAAGTCTTGAAAAAACTTTTTCCTTGGTGCATTTTCCAATGATACTCTCAATGACTAAAGTAAAAATATGCTCCTTTAAATCTTTCCCTCAGTCAGTACCTGTCCCTGATTTAAAGTTTTGGGTGGTGGTGGTGTTGCTGTGTGGTTTTTTTTTTTTAAAGGAGTTTGAGGATACTTTTAAAAGAAAAGGAAGAGCTAATCTATAAGTGCATTTTAAAAATAGGTCAAGAGATGACTTGCCAAGTGTGACATTATTCTCTTTAGTGTCTTCAGCAAAAGCCACAAAAAATAGCAAACAGGGATATTTTGCTATTGGCTACTCAAAGGAAATTCATGGCAACAAGAGCCGGATGTACTTGACCTAAACAACATTTTGTACCATTTATTTAAAAAAAGGATAACTCTTTGTCAGTAGTAGGGCAATTCTCATCTCAAGCAACCTTGTTTCCATTTCATGAAAGATGTTTCTTCTCCTACAGACTCTAAAATACTCAAGGCTATATACATATGCATGTACATGCATGTATATGTATACACATTGCATATATGCATCTATACACATATGTATTCTGTATATACATATAAATACATACACACATATAGGTATATATATGGTATTTATCTTGTCCATAACAACAGGTGCATCTAGCAGTTATTATTCTCCCCACATGACTTTTTTGACTGATTTTGTGTCCTGTGTGGCTGACACCATCTCTTTCATTCTAGTTAAAGGATATTGTAGTAAAAAGTTAAATATGACCATGAAAGGAAGTAATTTCAGGCTTACAAAAACATCTTTGGGAAGAATTGAACATATTTATAATTCTTGTTTATTTTTAAAATTTTTTTGGAGGGAAAAAGGCAGGGCAATTGGGGTTAAGTGACTTGCCCGAGGTCACACAGCTAGTAAGTGTTAAGTGTCTGAGGTCAGATTTGAATTCAGGTCCTCCTGACTCCAGGGCCAGTGCTCTATTCACTGCTCCACCTAACCACCCCAAGAACACAGCATTTTCATGTACGTTAGCATTTGATCCTCACAAAAATCCCAACAGATATCATCATTACCATTTTATAGATGAGAAAACCAAGACTGGGAGATCTTAGGATCCTAAGTTTAGGGTTGGAAGACATCTTTGAGGTCATGAAGTCCAGCACCCTCATTTTACATATGAGGAAAATGAGGCCCATGGAACCTAAATGACTTACCCAGGGTCATATGGCCAGTAAGTGTCTAAGTCCTGATTAAATGATCTGACTAAAGTCACATAGCTAGTATGTGACAAGGCTCTTTTCACTATATCATATTGATGCTAAGTAATCTTTCTATTAATAAGTAGTGAATTTGGGGGCGGCTAGGTGGCACAGTGAATAGAGCACCAGCTCTAGAGACAGGAGGTCCTGAGGTCAAATCCGGCCTCAGACATTTAACACTTACCAGCTGTGGGACCTTGGACAAGTCACTTAACCCCCAATTGCCCTGACTTCCCCCTTCAAATAAGAAAAAGAAAAAAAGAGAAAGGTTGAGAGAAGTAATCCTTGTCCCAATAACATGAGATGTGAACATGTTTTCCTAATTAAGAGACATAATTCATATATATTTCATATATCTATCTTATTACTTTTGTTGTTTTCCTCATCCATTTGTTGGCTTGTGCTTGTCTTAGGAGTTTCTCTGCCCCTGCTCTTTGGGCTAGAATTCTAATCTGTGTCCCTTGGCTACCATTTCAGAGAAAATAAGATAGCTGGACAGCATAGCTCAAGAAATATATCATATCCTACTTAAGTTTGAAAATACTAATTAACAAGGTATGGCTAGATAATAGCATCTGGAAAAAGATCTGGGGGTTTTAGTGGACTGCAAGCTCAATATGCGTCAACACTATATCATATATTCACTATACTATGAGCACCAAAAAAGGCTATTTAATACTGATTCTTAGAGTTGGAATAGATTCCATTTATTTGTCCACCAAAATGATAACCTACTACTATTGCTAAAATTTTTGTGCCTGGAAAGGGAGAAGAGAGGCCAAATAAAACGGTTCTTCATTTGAAATTAAGGCGGTAATCACAAAATAAGAGGAAGGCTGACGGAAGCCAAACAGAGCACTTGTACATTTACGTTCAGTTCCAGATTCTATATCTTAAAGATGACTGCAGAGAACCAAGAAGAGTGAAACCAGGATCATAAAGGGATTTAAGATTGTGGCATTTGAGAAAGAACTTGAGAGAAGAGAAGACCTAGGGGTGATATGATAATGGTCTTAAAAATATTTAAAAGGCCATCATGGAGAGGAGAGAATAGTCCTGCTCAGCTTGGCCCCAGAGGAGACTCCAGGTTAAGAATTCTTGTTCTTTGGAAATATAAGGGATGCCCATCAACTGGGGAATGGCTAAACAAGTTGTGGTATATGAATGTAATGGAATACTATTGTGCTGTAAGAAATGAGAAGGAGATGGACTTCATAATTACCTGGAGAGGGTTATACAAATTGATGCTAAGTGAGAAAATCATAACCAGGAAAAACTTTGTACACAATCACAGACACATCGTATGTGTGATGACCAGCCTTGACGAACTGGACTCTTCTCAGCAACGCACAGCTAAAGACAACTCTACAAGTCTCAGGATGGAAGGAGATATCTACATTCAGAGTAAGATCTAGAAAGACTAGAGTTTAAATGGAGACTGAAGCAATACA
>CM053587.1:207447801-207475088 GCA_028646515.1 Pseudochirops corinnae
TGCTGGACAATGCGAAAGTATTTGAAGATCCTATACATGATTGCACGCCACCATGGTGTGGAGGGAAAGGTGGGGGAGAAAATATGAAACTCAAGTGATTGTGGAACTGAATCTTGTAAACTAAAAGTAAATAAACAAGTCATTGGAAAAAAAAAAAGAGTTCTTGTTCTTGGGACGGCTAGGTGGCACAATGAATAGAGCACTGGCCCTGGACTCAGAAGGACCTGAGTTCAAATATGGTCTCAGACACTTAACATTTACTAGCCATGTGACCATGGGCAAGTCACTTAACCCCAATTGCCCCTCCCACCCAAAAAAAGGCAAGAATTCTTGTTTTTATGATTATGTTGCAGAATAGTTACAGATCTGCCTTGACAGAGGAAGTTTTCTCACCTAGAGCTGGCTAGGAGTTCTCTTTACTGATGAAATCACAGATCTGGATGGAAAAAAAAGAAAAAAGGAAAGGAAAAGAAGAAAAAGAAAAAATCAATAGCAATAATAATCATTAGTGTTCATGGTAAATTTCATTATGATGTGCACCTAAAATTTTTTTTAAGCAAATATCTATAAAATATATTATTTCTATTCATCAAATTAAAAAAAACCCTAAAACTTAACACTTAGTTTTTAAAAATTAACAATAGAACTTTATTTTTTTTAAAAAAAAACCTTGACAAACTTAAAAAGTGAGACACAATAGATACACAATTTTATTTGAGACATTAGAATGTACAACTGGTTAGTATGTCTTGTGTTCACACCTGTGATTACTCATATTATAGATTGACTTAAGGTTTACTAAATCCTTTCCATACCCTCTTAAGATGGTAGGGACAGCATTGTCCCATTTTATAGATGAGGAAAATAAAACTTACATGTTCCATGTTGTCACGAAGGGGCAAGCTGCTTAGCTGATGCTCAGAAATGGAGAACGAAGCAGGTTGGGCCTCTGTCCTGAGGGCTGCAAAGGGGAGAGAATGTTGCTGATGCGGTCCTGATAATTGCTGTCTGATTGAAGAAAAGAGGGAGAGTGAGAAAGACCATAGGAAGGCATCTGTCAAAATGAAACAAGAAAGCTACAGTGGTCTGTAACCTACAGGTACCCTTCCTGATGTATCTTCAGGGTTCATCAGTATGCCTGTGGGCCAGAGAAGGCAATGAGAAGAACTCACTTCACGTATGCTCCCTGGGGTACAACATGTGTGTCAGTTCTCTCCTTGGCAAACTGCCCAGTGGTGACTGCATATTGGACACCGTAGGGAATCAGTCCTTGGCAATCTGTCAACCTCAGGCTTGGCTATAATGGTTGAGTTGTTGCTGTTAATAAAAATTATGCTAATACAAAGCCCTTTGTGTCAGAAAGCACCCAATATAGACGTGACCCACTTTTAGACAAACATGACATATAAACTGTTGGATTGTTCCACATGCCATTTCAACCTCACACCCCCCCCCCCCAAAAAAGGTAAAGATGAATTACAAAGTCAATTATTGCCTTGACAAAAGTGTATACAGAATGATTCCTTCAAATGAAAATATGCCTAAATAGGTGGGGCAGCTAAGTGGTACAGTGTGTAGAGTGTCAGGTCTGGAGTCAAGAAGACCTGAGTTCAAATCCAGCCGTAGACATTTACTTAGCTGTGTGACCCTGGACAAGTAATTTAACTCTGTTTGCCTCAGTTTCCTCATCTGGAAAATGAGTTGGAGAATTGGCAAACTGTTTCAGTGTCTTTGCCAGGAAAACCCCAACGAGGGTCACAAAGAGTTACAGCTGAAAAACAATCCTTAAATGTGCTTTGTTTCACAGCTATTTGATTGATGTCTATTTTCAGATATATCTATTACATAGTGTTATAATGCACTACTATTTTCTGTGTTTGTGATCCTCAAGATTGCACTGATTGCTGACTTCAGAGACATTTTTTAAAGGAATTAAAATGGCGCTCAGAGTCAAAATGCTAGGAAATAAATTGCTAGAAGATTAAGGGAAATGCATAAAGATTAGAGGAGGAGAAAAACATAGACACAACAATTTTCAAGAGAACAAAAGTAATTATGTCTTTATTCATGTCATTCCTTCTCCCTAGAATACCTTCCCCCTCAGTGTAGCCAAATGCCATGTGAAAAAAATATGTTTAAATAGCTTACAAATTAAAATGCTTTATAGCTACAAGCTAAAGTTTTAAATAACAATAATTATTAGTATTCCAAGTTCAGCTTAAGTCTTAAGTACTCCTTGCAGCCTTTGACAACTACTCTAGCTCTCTGTGTCCTTCTGCCATAGACTCTTAATGGCCTTTATGTCTATTCTTGTTGTTCAGTCCTGTTTGACTCTTCATGACCCTGTCTGAGGTTTTCTTGGCAAAGGTACTGGGATGGTTTACCATTTCCTTCTCTGATTTTACAAACAAGGTTAAGTGACTTACCCAGGGTCACACAGCTTAGTAAGTGTCTGAGGCCAGATTTGAACTCAGGAAGACTCACCTTCCTGACTCCAGGCCTGGCGCTCTGTCCACTGCTCCACCTAGCTGTCGATAATGTAATGCAAAATTTAGCATTTCTCATCCTTGTACTATTCACTATTGCTTCATACACGTTAGTCAATTTTCTGAACTAGATTGTAAACTTATGAAGGACAGGGGCCATATCTTGCTCTGGAACAGTACTTAGGGCACTGGATTTGAAGTCAAGATCTAGGTCTATATCTCTTTCCTCAGACACTTACTAGCTATGAAAATTTGGGCAAGTCAATCTCACTAAGCCTCATGTGACCTGGGTTGCCCAAGGGCATTTTCCTGTCCCTGACTAGATGTCTTTTTGGATTGGTAGAGAGAATGATAGCTTTTTCACTGCAATGTCATAAGCAATATCCACTTGGCCCAATGTTTCCTCCATGACCCAGGTACGGTCATATTGGAGGAGAGAAGCTTATTTAGGAAAGGAAATGGAAAGATCAATTCCTCTTCCTCCCAAGGTCGTTAAGCTAATGCCTTCCTAACAAAAGATACATAAAAGATACTGTCTACAGAGAAATGCAAGATTTCCCTTGCTTGCCTTGCCTCTCCACTCTTTCTTCCACCTTTAGCCCTAGGAATGGGGCCTGAGCTACAAGGCTAGCTGGTTATTAGTGATTTATTTCTAGGGTTGGTCACTTCAGTCACACTGGGCCTTGTTTGAACAATTCATCTGCTCCTACAAACTGAGTCCCTCCTCACATCATCACTCCCCCACCATGACCTTCTAGTCAACCCCTACACAAAGTCATCAAGTGAGGGGGTCTCTTCAGCTAAAAAATAAACAAATGAGCCAAAAGCCCTATTCAGAGTTGAGATCCTGTTTTTTCCTGCCCAAAGCCTTCGTGACAAAAAGAGAAAGGTGAAAAAAAGAACACACACACACACACACACACACACACACACACTAAAAACCCCCACACAGACAGCTTTGGCCTAGCTCTTACTGTTTTATCAATACCAGGGCCCCACCTCTGTACAGGAAGCTCATGTTAACTTTCAGCCCTCTCTGGAATCCACAGTGCCTAAATGTTGAGAACAACTGACCCTGGGGTTCACCACAATCTTAGGAGTGGTAATCTGAAGCCAGAAATTACATTTATTAATGGAATTTAAAGCCCAAGCCCAAGAGGATGCCTAGAATTGATCCACTCTCTGCAAGTAACCAGAGAGGGAAAAAGTAGAAAAAATTTACAGAGGATATGGCCCAGATGGACTTCTGGTTCCAGTATAGATCCCACTGGGACTCAGGAGGTACAGAAGGTCTTAGTGTATGTGCTGTTAGGTGGTAATTACGGGGTTAATTAGGCCTGGGCTAGAATTCAAAAATTTAACTCTACATCAGTTTCTTCAAAATCACAGCTGGTTGAAAATAACAGTAGCTGATGCTTCTATACCATTTTGTCATTTGTAATATATTTTGCATTCTTTATCTTATGCAAGAATTATTACTTCCATTTTATACACAAGGAAACAAAAGGCTCAAAGAGAGAATGGACATGTCTAAGGCACATGCTAATCTTCCAGCATCTCCTCTAGTCTTCTTTCTGTTATACCACAGCTGTTATCTATCATTGGCTGATTCTGTCAGGAAATCATTTCATTCCTACTTATTTCATTTGTGTCTGATGTTTCCTGATCCCATTTGGGGTTTTCTTGGTGAAGATACTGAAATGTCTTTCCATTTCCTTCTCCAGCTCATTTTACCGATGAGGAAACTAAGTTAAGTGAATTGTCCAGGGTCACACAGTTAATACATGTTTGAGGCTGGATTTGACTCAGGAAGATGACTCCTCCTGACTTTGGGCATGGTGCTTTGTCCACTTCCACCTAGCTGCCTATACTACATTTCTACTACTTCATTTCTTCTACAAACCCTTTAAATTCATTCTTCTTCCTCTTCTCCCTACTCTTCTCCTCCCAAACACATTGTCTATGTCATTGTGTTTTCTTCTGGTGGATGGAATACCTAGACAAGAGAACACTGCTGATAAACAGATAATGTGGTAATAATTATATTTTAAAAATAAAGCTAGAACTGACTTAGAAAATCCTAATGGAAGTATTTCTTTTGAATTGAAAAGAAGTGGGTAGGGTTGCCTATGGAGAATCTTAAATATCTCTCACCATGAAACTTATTGGCCATGAGGTAACTGAAACGCATTTGTTTGGCCCTTCCCAAGGGGCAGAAATGACTTAGAACTTGGTGCTCTCTAGGCTGCTTCTGATGGGCTCTTATTCTCTGTGGCAAGATATTCATCTTCTGCATTTCCTCCTGACTAACCAATTCAGCTGCTATAGGACTTAAGAAAGAAAGGTGGGGGTAGAGGCAGTCTGTTGCTTTTCAGGCTTTTATTCCAGTTCAGAATCATACATTGACTTTTAGAATAGCCAAATGAAACCACACTTTTGGTCGGCATACCTAACATATAACATGGAAAATATCTGGAACTAGGCAACATGGAACACAAGGGTGGAGATTGGTTTTGCCTCTTTTTGTATCCTCAGTACTTAGCACATTGTAAGTAATTAATAAATACTTGTTGACTGACTAAGTGAATAGTGGTCAAAAGTCTTGCATTTAGGTTTCTATTATACCTACAATTAGCATGGGAGAATTTTAGATATAGGTCTCATAATACTTTCATTTTCCTCACTCTCCTTATTGTCCTATAACTCACCTCATGTGAAGTGAATGTTCTGAACATAAATGAGATTTGGGGTATATAAGTTATATAGGGTCAAAGATTTAGAGCCAGAAAGGACCTCGGAGGTCATCAAGTATAACTCCCTTATTTTACTGTGTTTATTCTAAGCTGATTCAGGGGAAAGTATTATACTGTTTCCAAGTAGTTTCTTCTCTTGAGAACAACTACCTGGACAGATCAGGGATGGACCTACTCAAAACCCAGAGAAATGGCAACCAGATTTAGTATCCTCAACCTCCCCTTTCTATGCTTGCTCACACTTCTTAGTACTTCTTCCCTTCTCATTTTCCCAGTGTTCTCATGCTGTCTCAAGAAATGCTCTCCTGCCTCCCCATTTCAAGGAGGAATCTAATATACTCATTCAACTAACTGGTCCATAACTCAGGGAGGCTTTAAGTCATACCTTTCAGGGGCATCTGCATTTTAACAAAGGTAATTATAATGTGGGATTTCAAGTATCAGTATGGATGGGGGTTGGCTTTTTACAAGATTTTTACAAGATTCATCTATAACATCTGTTAACAGCCACCTCCTCCACTTCCCCTTCTTACTTTATGCCTTTATGTGTACACTGCTGGGGACCTCATTAGAGCATCATCACTAAGAGATCCTCAAGCTTAGAGGCTGGATGACCCTTTGTGGACCTTGTAGCAGAAAGAATTCTTGGTCAGATCGGAGTTGGACTCGATGGCCTCTAGAATCCCTTTCAGCTCTTAGCCAGTTCTTTGGGGATCCTTCCCAGTGCCCTTGAAATCAACACATAGGTGACTTGTCTACTATACTTTCACACAAAGCCATTCTTGACAGTGTGTATCCTCTAGGCTATTTGAAAAGCAAGAGTGATCATTGAACTAAGCAGCCATTGTCATCTGTGATGTAGCCTCGCTTCAAAATTAGGAGATAGCACACCCCATGGGATCCAGGACTTAGATTTTAGAGGCAGAGACAAATGATCACTGTCTCTTTCAAGTAGCTTTCTAATTGTCAGTCTTCACCTCTGAAAAATATAGAACTATCTTCATCTGGGCAAATATTCTTCTCAAACTAGAAGCAACCTGGTGTACTTAGCTGACCAGTCTCACATTGGAGAGGTTATAGTTATCATTTATATTGCTCTGACTTGGGCTCCTCTTTCATTAAAAAAAAAAATTACACAGAGAGATCCTGAACAAGATAGGGATCACACTTTGCAGTAAGAATTTTCTGCTTTTTTGTTCACAAATAATTTCTACTTGAGTCAACGTTATAATATACTAGGCATGGGACAGTCAGTTTGACAGTTATCAAGGTTAGTGCTGGTCAGTTTCTTTACAATCAGAAACTATGCACAAGAAAATGCTGAATGATACTTATTTGAGAAACTAAAGTCACCAAAACAGACTAGATAACTGCCTATCATGGGAGTTATAAAAGACAGTCCCACTTTGGGTGAGAGGCTGAACAAGATAACTTTTCGCTTCCTTCTAACATGGCGTTTCAGATTTCATGACCTAATTTAGGTTGCTGCTTCAACCAAAAGGAAATTCCAGATGGGAATACTCCATTTTCTTTTCCAATTGAAAGTAAAAATCTGAGAAGACTTCTAGGAAACCAGGTTGATAGTTGCCTCCTGTTTCATTAAGGAGTTCGAGGTTCAATTTGTTTAATCGTGATGGATTTGGCAAGAGAGAACTTAAATAGCTCTAGATATGACCTTATAAATTAAATATCAGTGGACAGGATTAATAAAAAGGATAGGAAGCCTGGCTAGTTCCAGGCAAAACTGTCCACCCTAAACCCTCTTGAATCAAGGGGAAGGAAGGGTCCCAATGCCAGGAGAGAATGAGAAGGAATGAGTTTCAGATACAGCATTGCAAGAAGATAAATTACTGGAGAAGATGAAGTCCTGAGGATCAGCTGGGCGAGAAATGAAACCTAGAGAAGGACGTGAGAATAAACCACATACAAATCAGCTGAAGTTAGCAGAAAAAAGAGAAGCCTGGAGAAGAGAAGAATTAGGGATGAGGGAGGCAAGGTAATTTCTGTTCACAGGTATTTGAAGGTTATCAGGTGGAAGATGGATTAGACTTGCTCTCCTTGGCCCCAGATGGCAGAACTCAAAGTGATGGAAAGAAATAATTACAGTTGGCCCAAGTCAAATGGCTTGCCTTACAGGGGAGTAGGTTCCTCTTCATTGGAGATCATCAGACAGAAGCTAAATGATCACTTACCAGGTGTGTTATAAAGGGGATTCTTGGCCAAGTATGGATTGCATTAAGTAGCCTCTGAGGTTCCTTCCAACTCTTGGTGTCTATAACTCTGCTCTCTGCTAAAGAATAGCTACTAAACAATATAGTAAATTAATTTGTGCTAACATGTTCCCCTCATCAAGTAAAAGAACATTTGGGCAGAGATAATCAAGTGATAGTTCCCTAACCAAATGAAACTATCCTAATCTTGGAAAACCTAGATCAAATCCATATATTGGAGTGAACCAAAGGGAAAAAAGCATTAATACTCTGTTGCATAGTACTTAATAATAGACAATAAATGTTCATTAATTAACTGATTGGTCATCTGACCTCCCACATTTCCTCTTGCTGCATCCCTGACAGATGACTTGTGATTGTTTTGATATAAGTATTCCATCTTTCCAGATGGCTTATAATTCATCTATGTCTTATGCTGTTAAATCCTTTTCTACATTCTCCAGATGGTCCTTCACTGAGGATCCACTCAATATAATAAAGATCTTTTTCCAGGTCTTTCTTAATAGGTAGTTGTAGAGAACTTGAACTTACCATCTTTTATCCCTCATTCTTACCACTTAACTAACCCGCTCCTTATCCAGTCACTCATTTACTCAACAGTATTCCTGATCATTGCTGAGGTCTACTTGCACTTAGCTTGTGTTGTAAAATTGCTCTTTGGGTCAGCCCTAACTTTAATTCTTCAGGGACTTCAATTGTTCTAAGAATCTCATTAATATTTCATAAAGATGGATCTTTCTACCAAAAAGTGATTCAGAATTTCTGAAAGCCCCGTCCAATGTACTGTATGAAATCAAGTCTGTTCTCTTCTTCTTGTCCAATTCTGGAACCAACTCACTGTCCAGCTGCACTGCTTCACCCTACATATCTGTCCTGACATACTAACTCAAGAGACTGACCATTTTCCTATGTGTCATTATCTTAACATCAGACATTTTATGATCCTATTGTCAAGTTGAATAACAATGAACTGTTCCAGAGTTGAACAAGAGGAAAAAAATAGACTGGATTATATATAGTAAATCTAGGATCATAGATCTTATTGAGGAAGCTAGTACTTGTAGTGTTCTATGACTTGATACAATCAGCACAATATCATCAACAAACAAGCACCTGGAAGACCTCTCTATAGGGAATATTTTTTTTGCATTTAAATCTTGCATAAGTCATCCTGACAACAATGACAATCTGTAATGACATCTATAGCAAACACGTATCTCCTTATTGCACACCTACCTTGAAATGAATAATTATAAGGGTGTTAGATAATGTTATCAATGTGGATTTCATGTGTTCAAGAATCTTTTATGATATTAACAAATGTATGAGGTGCTTCTTGTTGGAGTTGATCCTTAAGGATGCATGTTGGGCTGCCAAGCAAATAGTTTTTTGTTTTGATATTTACTTAATAATAAACATCAAGATCTTATATCTTCTGTAACTAAAAGTCCATTAGTATAAATATGAGGAATTCAGAGAAATTTGGGAAAATTTAAATGAACTGATATAGAGTGAAATGAATAAAACTAGGACAACATAGAAAGCAATGACAAAATATATAAATGAAAAGATTCCACTAGAAAGAAACAAAACTCTGGGGAAATTAAAAATCAGTAATGATCCTGAAGAATAGATAGGAAGATATACTTATCTTGTCAGTCACTCTATATGAGGGTTCTATTTAATTGTTTTGGTTTCAAAGGAGAATTCAATGCCAAGAGTGGAATGGGAGAGTAGAGGAGTATATCCAGAAATTAGAATTTTTTAAAGAGGTAGTTGTAAAAGCCTACCTATTTCTTTCTCATATTTTCATCAAAGGCATACACACACATGTTTGCATGTGCACACACATACACACACACAATTCACACAAAGACTTTATAAAGATAAGAAAGTAGGCATGCTGATTAGTAGCTATTGTATTCTTGTTGAAGTAATAAAATTATCCTTGATTTTCCCCATTCTTTTGACATATTTTTTTACCTGTGATTTCTTGGAATATAGTCCCTCAATGCTTCCAAGATTGTGTTGTTTCCAACACAAATTTCTTTGATGGTCTGCTTGGTTTGCTCCCAGTCACTCTTCCTGACTTCTTTTTCTCAAATATCATTTGAACTTCTTTGTATAGTACACTGGAGACTAAGGTGTTACAGTCCAAATGTGATAGTTCTTTTGTCACTGATGATGAAAACAGATCATTATAGAGTTTAATATAACATAACATATTACATACAATAGGGTAGCTAGGTAGCACAGCGAATAGAAGGCCAAACTTAGAGTCAAGGAGACTTCTCTTCCTGAGTTGAAATCTGGCGTCAGATACTTACTAGCTGGGTGACCCTGGATAAATCATTTAACCTTGTTTGCCTTTGTTCTTCATCTGTAAAATGAACTAGAGAAGAAAATGGCAAATCAATCCAGTGTCTGCCAAGAAAACCCCAAATGGGGTCATAAAGAGTTGGACCTGGCAGAAACAACTGAACAACAAATTACATTCATTACATTTATGTGTTGTCCTCCTCTCAATTTCATCTGTGAATGCTTTTGGAACAATTAATTTGATTCTCATTCCAAGTTCTTTGTAGATTTGTTTTCAAATCTTGGAAATCCACTGCTTTTTGCTATTTTATGAGGTTATACTGCTCAGATTATTGCACCATTCTCCTTTGTAATGTTCTACTAAAGAATTTTTATTCTAAACCACTATTGCACTTAGCTGCCATATCTTTCTGTTTGTCAAGGATATAAAATATTTGCTGACTAAGGCAATTTCTGGGGTCCCTCGGTTTCCTTGTTGTGGAAATTGCTTTAATTGTTTCTATAGGATATAGTGACAATCAAGATCATTACCTTCTAGGCCCTTTCCCCCCTTTTCTTGAGGTCAGAGGCTTCTGTATAATGTTTAAAGCCTCTTTTGTTTCTCAAACCCGAGCCATATTCTCCAACATATCGGTTGATCATCTTTTCCTATGCCTACTTTCACAACGAAGTTAGCAAATATCAAAGTGTATGTTGAATTGACTTTGAGAATCTTGTTAAGTTTTTCGTGGAATTTCTTTACTTCTTCATCCTCTGACAAAGATGTTGACGTCTAAAATGCAATTATCTTCATTTTTTTTTGCTTGTTTGTTTTTTCTCATCTTAAGTACTACGATATGAAATGACCATGTATCTCATGAAATGCTGTTTCTTGCTGTCTTTGGATGTACAATGAAATCTTTGTTTTCCTCTCCAAGGATAGCCAGTCATCCCTCCAATTAGAAACAACTTCATCTTGTTTTCTGATTTTATTTTTCCTCATAATATTAATGTCAATGTGAGTTAGTCCTTCTATTTGTATATCAATTCAATGGACAAATATCTCATACTTAGAGTACCAATAGTTATTTACAGAAGATCTAAGAAACATGGCTTCTTAGCAACTTCTTCCTCATTCTTTGCCACTCTACCACTGTCACTTTGGAAATGGAAGGGAGTGGCGCAGTACTGAGAGCCATTTTGTATCTGTTTTATGGATTGCCATGCGTAAGAATTCATCAGCTAGTGGCCCAACTATGAGTGGTGAGCTTTTCCACATTTATCTGGTTTGGTCTTTAGAGCAAACAGCCAGATGGTATATATTCCTTAATGTGGAGTCAAGAAGATCTGAGTACAAATCCAGCCTCAGACACTTACTAGTTGTGTGACCCTGAGCAAGTCACTTAACCTCTATTTGCCTCAATTTCTGCATGCTGTAAAATTGGGATAATAATTTTTAAAGACTGCAATAATAATAGCACCTCTCCAAGATTGCTGTAGGGATCAAATGAGGTAACAATGGTAAAGCACTTAGCACAGGGCCTGGTACAAAGCAAACACTACACAAATGTTCACTATTTTTATTTTATCCTTATCATTATTCTTTTTTAAAATTATCCTTAGAATTCAAGCTTGGTTTGTTTTCAGAACCTTATCTGAAACCTTTCTAGCATGCTAGAACCAGCCTGAGCTTGCCCAGAGTCACCAATTTGGCATGATGTGTCTTTGGATTAGGACTTTGTGGAAGTCCTCTCTTCTAAAAGAAGATTTTTCCTTTCATTTGCAACAACAACAAAAAACATTAGTTCTACATGATAAACTCTCAAAACAGGAAGGGATTTTAGAGATTGTCTAACAGGGACTGGGAAACCTGTGGCCTCCGAGTCACATATGACCTTCTGGGTCCTTGGGTGCAGCCTTTTGACTGAGTCCGAGTTTTACAGAACAAATCCTTTTATTAAGGGGATTTGTTCTGTGAAGTTTGGATTCAGTCAAAGAGTTGCACTTGAGGACCTAGAGGGTCATATGTGACCTGGAGGCCACAGGTTCCCTATCCCTGCCACCCTAGTCCAATATTCCATATAGGAATTTCCTCCATAATATCCCAGAGAATAATTCAGTCTTGTTGAGTTATATCTTCTAGAGACAGAAAATTCACTAACTAGTTTATCAGTGTTCCACTTAAAACCCATGTTGAATACAGCATTCTAAATGTGGTCCAACTCTGACAAAATATAGTCTGAATATCACCTCCTTTGAGCTAGACATTATCATCATCATCTAGTATAATAAATTACCCAAACAAAAAGCATTTATTAAACACCCACTATTTGCCACATGCTATGCTAAGTGCTGGGAATGCAAAGACAAAAATGAAACAGTCCCTGCCTTCGAGGACCTTATATTCTATTGGGAAGGGTAACATAGTCACTCTATATAGATCATGGTATCTCCTTTTTCAAGGCATCCAGTATCTGTCTCACTGTTTTCCTGCCCTCCCCAGATCCTTGCTTTCTACTAAGAGTATTGACATTTATGTCACTTCTCCCTTTAATTCCCTAACCTCCCAATTCTTCAATCTCAAAATCTAGGACTCTTCTATGCTACCTTAATCACACATAATTATGATCAAATCTTGAATATCACCACTCACAAATGTTCCACTTCCCTCATCAGAAAGTCTGCCATTCCTTAATCTGACCATAACCACCTATAATTCCATCTCTTCCTGTGTCTCATTCCCCCTTAACCTTCATCTTCAGCTTTATCATGGAATCTAATCATTCCATCTTCCAATACTTTTTCAAGCCATTACCCATACTCTACCTTTACTTTCTTGCTTTCCCAGGCTCCATCCTCTAGTTAACAATTCAACATAGCATTATCTTCTATTTTTAAGTACCTTGCCCCTTTGTCCTAGCAATACTTATCCATCAACAAACCCCAGCACTATATTATTCCAACCACCCACCTCTTCCTCTCCTACTCACTTGCTGCTAAATGGAACCCACAATTTTAGTGACTGATTGCACTAAGAATTTATATTATCCAACTCAACGAGTCCCTCACTGTAGTAAGGCAATTCTTTTATTCCTCTCCAATTGATTCCCTATCTCACTCTAAGCAGAAGCTATGACAAATGCTCTCTTCTTTCCTCAAGAATCCTATATTCCTTCTTCTCACCTCCCTCTCACCTTACTTCATTCTCAGTGAACTCCCTCTTCTTGCATTCTCTTAATCTCAAATCCCTTTTGGGACAACTTCCTATAAAAGTTCTTCTTCTAGTCTCTGATAATTCAGTGACCTTTTTGCCAAAGTCAACTCCTTTACACGTACTCTTGATCCCATCTCCTCCCATCTTCTCTAGACTACTTAATCATCATCACCCCTTAAATCTTCAATATCTCACTATCACCTGGTTTCTTCCCTTCTTCCTTCAAAAACTCCTGAGTCCCCATCCAAAAAAATTTAATGATAGCATACCCCTTCACAAGATGACTTTGGAGCTCATCACTCAACCAAAATTGTTTAATCCATAGTTATTAAAGAGCCATTAATCACTAGTTCTGATGACGTTTCTCAGTCCATATCCTTCTTGATTTCCATGCTTCACTTGACACTGTTGATCACCTTCTCCTACTGGATAGTCTTTCCTCTCTGGGTTTCTATGATATTGTTCTCTCCTAGTTCACCTAATATCAGTCTGAGTGCTCCTTCTCAGTCTCCTTTGCTGGGTCATCAACCTTATCGCACCCTCTAATTCTGAGTGTTCTCCAAAGTTTTGTCCAGGCTCTCTTCTCTTCTTTCTGTACTCTCTTTCTCTCTTAGTCAGAGGCAGCCAGGTAGAAAGAATACTGCAGCTGGCATCAGAAAGATGTATTCAAATCCAGCCTGAGAAACTTCCCAGCTACATGACCCTGGGTAAGTCAATTAACATCTCAGCCTCAGTTTCCCTATGGTAAATGGAGATAATAACAGCACCTATATCTTTGGGTAGTTGTAAAGATAAAATTACATTTGAAAATCAATTTACAAATTTTGAAGTACTATATAAATGCTAGTAGCTGTTATTATTAGTGATTTCATAACTCCTTTGGGTTTAATTATCATCTCTGTGCAAATGTATCAGAGAACTTGATATCTAGCTCCAAGCTCTTCCCTGACCTCACCAACTACCTATTAGACAGTTCAAGCTTTATATTCCAATTATATCACAAACTCAACATATCCAAAGCAGAATTCACTATCTTTTCCTCAAAATCCACTGTTGTTCCAAACTTATTTCCGACAAAAAACACCACCATTCATCCAGTCTGCCAGGTTCATGTTTAGTCTCAACTCTTCATTTTCCTTTGTCCCACATTTCTAATCAATTGACAAACATTGACATTTCTTCCTCCACAAGACTTTTCATATTCAACCTCTTCTCTCTGCTCACACAGCTACTACCTTAGTTAGCTTAGACCCTTATCACCTATAGCCGTGACTATTGCAATGGACTCCAACTATTACTGTATTAAGTCTCTCCCTCCTTAGATCTCCTCACACATACTTATTTCTACCCTCCATACAGCTGCCAAAGTAATTTTCCTTAAGCACAAATCTGACCATATCAGTCCTAAACTCACTAAGATCCTGATTGCTGCTAGGATTAACTAGAAACACCTCTGTTTCTATTTTAAAGACCTTCATAGCATATACTATACTTGTTTCCCTTTCCTTCATTCTATGATCTAGTCAAATCAGCCTGATCTCTGTTCTTCATACATGACTCTCCATCTCCCATATGCATTCTATTGCACTGGCTTTCCATCATGTATGGAGCACGTGCCCTTACCACCTGTGCCTCATAGAACCTCTCTTTTCCTTCAAGATGTAGTTCAAGTATCACCTTTTACATGAGGTCTTCTACCTGACTCCTCCACCCCATTACTACTGCCTTCCCAAACTTATATTTCTTTAATGTTTATTCTGCACATACATATTTATAAAGCACTCATCACAATACTTGGTACATAGAAGTTACTGTATAAATATTGCCTACTACTATTGTTGTTGTTACGTATTTGTCTCCTGCAATAGAATGTGAACCCCTTAAGGGTAGATATTGTTTCATTCTTTGTCTTTATTCTCAGTGCCTAATACAGTACTTGGCACATAGTAGGTGTTTTATAAATGCTTGTTTATTGACTCATGCAAGGATATACAAAATATATAAAAATCAGTACATAAATAGAAAGCAATTATACTAGACGTTTCAGCAGCCACCTCACACTGTTGGTCCATAGAGAACTTGTAGGCAACTATCATTCCCCAGGTTTTTTCAATAATAAGATAAAAATAAAACAATAATAAAATGTTGTTATAACAAGTCTTCTCCATCTCCCACTTATGCAACTAATTTTCAGTACTTAAATGAAGAAGTTTACATTTTTCCTGCTCTGTTTAAGATTGTTGAATTCTCCCTAGTTGTTTACCCTCTTAAAAATCATTTTAAATCTTGATTCTGGCATCCAGCATATTCATTATTACTCCAACCACTGTAAAAGATACAGACATTTACTAAATCCAGAGATGGAATCAGGTATGTTGTAGGTAACAATTCTAATATGAAGACAAAACCACTGGACAAAGCAGATCACACTGCCTGCTACTACCTTCCACATTGCCCCATTCACAGTACCACAATCTCTAATGGATTCTTTTAACCATTAGCCTGGTACATAGCACCACTTGCTTTTCTTTCCAAGTCCCATTGAATGGCTGAGGAGGATTGATATAAAATTATGTAGTCATTATGTCTTTTGTCAAATGATAAACATGTCATAATGTCAGGCTCTGGAGCCAATTGGGTGCCCCCTGGCCCTGTGTCAGTGCCTTCCCTTCTCGTGTTGATAGCCTGCTACGGCTAAGGTTCCCAGGGACAGACAACATGCTCGAGCTGAGATACTCATTGCCAACAGCCAACTTGCTATTGTTGGTTGCTTTTACTGTGTTACAGCTTTTTCTTTTCTTTGAGCAATTCTAAAAGCAATTAATTAGCTAATGGAGCACTCATCTGATATTGTCTATTGAGACTTCCCTTAAAGATTCTAAGATACCTGCAGTTGCTATTCCCATTAGAAATGATGATAGGGCAAAGGGAGCCACTGTGTGCCCCAAATAAACCAGCCCTGTTTTCCTTTGCTCCCAAGTTGTTTTATGACTTTTAAAAAATGCATGCTGATGTATAACCTATGTCAAATTGCTTGCCTTCTCAGTGAGGGAGGAAAAGAATTTAGAACTCAAAATCTGAAAAAAAGTGTGAAAATTCTTTTGACAGGTAATTGGGGAAATAACAAATTAAAAGAAAAATACATACTGATGTTAAAAAAAATTGTTTCTGCATGCAACCAGGAAATAATATGTACAGGCAATGAGGTATAGAAATCCATCTTGCCCTGCAAGAAAGTAAGGGGAAAGGGCATAAGTGGGGATAAAGGAGGAATTAAAGAGAGGATATACTGGGGGAAGGGGTAATTGATATGCCTACCATCTTGGGCTGGGGGGTAGGGGAGAGATGAAAAGAAAATTTGGAACTCAAAATCTTGTGGAAATGAATGTTGAAAACTAAAATAAAGAAAATTAAAGAAAAATACATGCTGAAAGTAAGATGAACATGTCTACAAGCCTGATGCTCCAGCTGAAAGTACTGTAGGGTCATACCTACTACTACCCTGTCAAGAACTTTTCTCCTTGGTTTTTTGTTTTTGTTTGTTTTTTGTTTCGTTTTGGTTTTTTGCTTTTTGTAGGGGGGAAGGTAGGGCAATTGGGGTTGACTTGCCCAAGGTCACATGGCTAGTTTTTTGTGTGTTAAGTGTCTGAGGCCAGATACTTTTCTCCTTGTTAATGGTCAATTCTCCATCATAAACGTAGGGGGGAAAATCAAATCTCTTTTAGCCAATCATCTCTTTTGATTTTCTCACTACAAACAGTAAGGTCATCCTTAATGGCTTTAAGATATACCCAGGGAGAAGTTATACCTTAAGGAAGCCATTGCTAAGAAAATCATCACACATAGGGTGGCTAGTTGGCACAGTGAATAGAGCACCAGCCCTGGAGTCAGGATGACCTGAGTTCAAATCTGGTCTCAGACACTTAACACCTACTAGCCATATGACCTTGGGCAAGTCACTTAACCCCAATTGCTCTACCTTCCCCCCTCCAAAAAGAAAAAAAGAAAGAAAGAAAATCACCACACATATCAAATATTTATCACAACATTCTTTGTTAACAAACAATTGGAAACAAAGTAGATGCCACTGATTGGGGAAAGGCTAAACAAATTGTGTGGCACGTGATTATAATGGAATATTACTGTACCATAAAAAAATATGTGTGTAATAATTCAGAAAAGCATGGAAAAATTTATATGAACTGATGCAGTGAAGTGAACAGTCAAGAGAACAAGATGCAAAGTAACTACAGAAATGTAAATGTGAAGAACGACACACACAAAAGTTTATGTAACTAAATCATAAAGACCAGGCAGAACTCAAAAGAAGAGATATGAAAGGATACCTCCAACCCACACCTTTATGGAGTTGGGAGGTACACAGTTTTCAAACTTTTTCAATATATGGATCAACTGTACTGATTTTTTTCTTCTCTAAAAAATTGCTATTTGTTATGTGGGATGGCCCTCTGTGAGGGAGAAAAAGCAGGAAGGAGTCTTGGGATAACCCTGATGATATAAGAAATAGACAACATCAGTAAATTTTTTTTTTTAAAGATATGCCCAGGAAGACTTCCAGTGGAGAGGAACAGGGGGCAGAGTGCTAAGTAAAGTTAAGCAAACTCAGTTGTCCCCTTCCATCTGTTGCTACAAAAATAGAAGGTGAGGTGAGTTTGGCGAAATGGTTTCATGACAGTGCAATATCCTGGAAAGATCTCTGGACTTGGAATCAGAAGACCTGTCGTTTACTAGCTTTGTCATCTTAGGGAAATTACTGAGCCTTTCTTAACGAACCTCAGTACTCTCCTCTCTAAAAGGGACATCATAATATTTGCACTACCTATTTCGCAGGGTTGTCAGAGGTAAATAAGATAATATATGTAAAGTTCCCTATGAATTGTAAAGCACTGTAAAGATGGGAGCTTTTAGTAAGTTATAGGAGATTTGAACTAGATCAAGAAAGTTGTCTCATTCATAGCACCAAGACGGTACTGACTTCATAAAGAAACTTTGAATAAAGGTTCCTTAAGCACTTGTGGAAGGTGACCAGTTCTATTGTGAGACTCTGCTACCATAAGCTCCAATTTCATAGCCCCTGTGTCTGACTTAACTATGGTACTTTCACTGGATTGAAATTACAGTGCTTTGTATTTAGTAGAATATTCCATCTAAAGATGTCAGAAAAGATAATATAACTAAAATGATTTTATTGGTAAAGAGGCAAAGAAATACTAATTATTTGATTAACAGTAAGCCAATGGGATTCTGGTGAGATCATGTCTTCTGTTTTATGTTGACCCAAGTTCTTAGAAAGAGAAAGTATGGGAGGGATGATAGAATGAAGATAGTGAAAGATTACTAAAACAAAGGTCTTGAATTCTGAAACTGTAGACCAGTAAAAAGCAGCAGAACTAGAGAATGGGCAGACACCAAGGGCAGCTAGGAGGCACAGCAGATAGAGTGTTGGTCCTGGAGTTAGAAAGACCTGGGTTCAAATCTGACCTCAGACACATAATAGCTGTGTGATGATTTTGACAAACCAGTTAACCTATGTTTGCTTTAGTTTCTTCATCTGTAAAATGATGATAACAGTAGCACTTACCTCCCAAAGTTGTTGTAAGGATCGAATGAGATGATAATCTTAAAGTTCTTAGCACAATGCCTGGCACATAATAAGCACTACATAAATATTAGCTATTTATTATTATTAAACTATTAATATTATTTATTATTATATTAATAATATTATTAAATGGTATCCTATGGGAAATCAACTCACTTAGATCTGGATCACAAGAAAAATAAATAGCCCTCAAAGATTTAGCACATTTTGGTGTGTGAGACTCACTAGGACCATAAGATTAGATCTTGCAGGGACTTCAGAGGCTTATCTGGTCCAAGCCCCTAATTTTGCAAAGTGAGGAAAGGAAACAGACTCTCAGAGATTGTGTCTTGTCTGGCACAGCTTACAAGAGTCATTGCTGGTGTTTAAAGTCTGGGGCCTCTGAGTCCAGAGCCTTGCATCACGCAGATGAGCCTCCAGTTGCATATTGTAAGCTATATAACTTCGGTGATCTCCTCCTCTCTCACCACCAAGGAGCCTTACCACAGTGCCCTGTACACATTGGCACTTAATAAATGTTTGCTGGATTGTGGATTGTAAATCTGTCTACTCCAAAGTGACCTCAAGTGGTTCAGTTGGCCTCAGGTGACCAGAAGAGTCTTGAGACTAATCTTAGAAAAGGGGCTTATGGGGAGAGACTCAAGTAGAACAGTCGAGCTCTCAAACTTCTCCAGCAAGAATGAAAAAAGAGAACCAGACCCAGCAGTGATCAAGGCTTCCAAGGAGACAACAAGGATGTTTTTTCCAGCCTAGATCCATACACAGAGACATCTGGAAGTCTGTAAGCACTGGGAAAAGCAACCAGAAAATCCAGACTAGTACTGCAGCATTCAAAAGTTTCCCAATACACAGAACAAGGACAATCCAGGGAAACTCAAGGAAGGCAGCTATATAACGAAGGGATCCAGTCAGAAAAGTTCAGTCTGGAAACTTCCAGCATGTAGGCAAGGGGTAAGCCAGGGAAACCTGGAGCCTTCAACTGAGTACCTTGGGTCAAATGCTAACAAGGGTAAGCTACTGCCATTTGGAGGCTCAGTTATGTTACTCCAAAGCAATAATCATATCATGCCTTAGATCAGAATGAGCTCTCTATTAGACCACTTCTTAGGGTTCAGAAAGGCATCTGCTTTGCTGACCTGAGCCACCCCCAAGGTCTCAAAGAACAAAGGGCTCAGGACCCTAGATAAAAATGAAAACCAAATAAGGTCCCTGTCATTCTTTGCATATGTGTGTAGGGCCTGGTCTTGACACACAGCTTCAGTTCAGAAATTAAGACTAGAAAATTAGTAAATAGAAGAAAACACCAATGAAAGAGAAGTACTATGCATTTAGCAGTGCATAAAATACACAATCAAAAAGGAGAATAACACCACAATATCTACCAGCAAAGTTTCACAGGCCAGGGTCCCCAGATGGTCAGTTAACTACTTGCTCTCAAGGTTCTAGGAGTAACCCTGAGGAGTTTGAGTTTCTAGTGTGAAAATTCAGAAGCCCCAACCACTGGGCATCCCATTAAATTCAGTTATCAATACTTCATTTAGCTTTTAGAAAGGGTATTTACTAAAGTGGTATAATAAGAACAGTTGATACAAAGCACTCCACCCCAAAATGTCTGGGATACATTCTCTCCTTAGACTAAAAAGGTCCCATGGAAAGCAGGCTTAGATTCAAAGTAAAATGGTAGTGAGGCATATGTGAAGAGAATACATGGCAATGGAACTCTTGCTGCCTCCTGGTGCTCATGTCCTTTTCTCCCCTCATGGAATGTTCACAAGGCTTGCCATGGGGTGTGGTATAAGTGGTAGGTGAGTTGTTTTGCTCGGCTGGACCTTCACTTGATAGAGCATCTCCTATACAAGTCACTCTGTTGCTCAGGTGGGCCAATGGAATGCTGCCACCCTGGAATCTCTCCAGACCTCAAAATGCTCAAAAGGATGCCACATGGGGTTATCCTCGTAAATATTTAAGAATGGCTCTCCCCCAAAAAAATGTATACGTGGAACACTTTTAAGTGTAATCGGCATTATTAATACTTTCTTAAACCTAGACAATCAATAAAACAGTAAATCAAGTCCTGATTTTATAGCATTGATTTCTGAGTTGTAAATCTTCCTACCAAAAATTTAACAATTAGCTTTTGGATTATTTGGAGCTGAATCCAGTCTATTCCCAGCTAATATTATTGCTAACAGTTCTGTGGGAATCTGCCACTAATTATAGTCACCAGTGGAGTGCCTCTGATGGAACATCTGGATCTCCTGAAGTCACAAAGCTGATGACTGTACACATTAACCTTGCAATATTTATTTACCTTCCTCCTAGACAGGAAGTAGGAGTACCTTTTGTTTGTCTTTGGCATATC
This sequence comes from Pseudochirops corinnae, assembly GCA_028646515.1. Lineage (NCBI taxonomy): Eukaryota > Metazoa > Chordata > Mammalia > Diprotodontia > Pseudocheiridae > Pseudochirops > Pseudochirops corinnae. The sequence continues at coordinate 207,468,769 of CM053587.1, forward strand.
TTTCTCTGTCTTGGCCGAATGCCTGTTGCAGCAACCACACTGGCATACTCAGGATGGCTGCTAACACGGGTTCTTAGATCTGCTTTACAAGGAAAGACAACTGTTTAAGGGGTCAACAATCTTTTAAAATTATATTCACTTGTTCAGGGGAAAAGTCATCACCTTGAACTTCAGAGAAAATATAAACAGAGAAAATACAAGCAGAGAAATAAAGACAAATAGACAGGGCTCTGACTGCCTGAATCAAAGCAATATTGCTACACACTTTACATACCTAGTCTTTTGGATCCAGAGAGCAGTCGGGGAGGTCTGAATATATGGCCACTCAGAATCTCGACCAGGGAATCACAAGATCCTTCTCATAAGTGAGCCCTCAAAGCAAAATACCAACTCAGAGTATGTATATATGTATATGTGTGTGTATGTATATATATATATATATATATATATATATATATATATATATATATATGTACTTCTCAGAGCCAGAAGATATCACAACCCTCCTGTTTCAGGGCCTAATTAGAAATTAGCAAAAGGTTCGAAAGCCTTCCTACAGGCAAACCTCCCCTAACAAGCTTCCCTTAATGGGCTCCACATGAGACTTATTAATGGGTAGGGAAGATCTTATATCCCATTAACATTACAATGCCTTGCCTCCTTTTAGTTCCTGCTCTCTGGATATGATCATGGGGCCTGGGGGGCACTCAATATAATATTCCATCTGGATTACTACCTGGATCCCCTTGCTACCCTCTGAAACAGGCACAAGACTCTGCTTCCTCCAAGCTCTTTTGAACCCGGAGTATAAAGCTGGAGTCCTTCATTGCTCAACTGGACTACTGATAAACTCTCTCACCTCTGGACTAACTGATCTTTTAAAATATAGTTATTTCCTACACGGTATCGTCTGCCTGCATCCAATGGTTAGAAACACTAAAATCCTGTGGAGGGTTAAGGATATATTTACAGATTCCTTAATGCCTACGCATTTGGTTCATTAATTGAATCTTAAGAGTCTAAGCTTTCTGTGACTAATTAGGGTAGAGTAGAACCCCACCCCTACACAAAGAGCTTTGCCCACAAAAACTCTATGTGGTAGTCAGTGCCCATAACTATTATTCCCATTCTACAGATAAGGAAAGTGAGACTTACACTGTATACATGACCTGTCCATGGCCACAGAGCTAGCTTATTCAGAGTCAAGATTTTAATAAAGGACTCCAAATCTAGCACATTTCACAACACCAAGAAGTCTTTTAGAACTAACCCACCCTCTTCAGGGATCCCACAGATTGAGGCTGTTTAGAGCTAGGTTATGATTGCTTCCAGCCAATGTCTGCCCCATCCTAATCCATACTTCTAATCCCTAGTGCTGTTTTTACAAATGGTAAGGGATGCTCTGTATTTAGTAGATGCTTCAAAAGATGCATTAACTGGGGTGGCTAGGAGGCAGAGTGAATAGAGCACTGGCCCAGGAGTCAGGAGGACCTGAGTTCAAATGCGGCCTCAGACACTTAACACTTACTAGCCGTATAACCTTGCGCAAGTCACTTAATTTCAATTGTCCTGCCTTCTCCCCTCCAAAAAGCTAAAAAAAAAAAAAAAAAAAGATGCATTGACTAGCAAAAAAACAAAGAAACAAATAAAAAGCCACTGGAGTCCAGTTGCAGGATCATAGAATCAGAACTGGAAGACCCCTTAGAGATCATCTACTCTACCTCTTTAACTTTATAAATGAAGACGTGGACCATGACAAGTGACATATTTAACGGCAGTCAGGAAACAAATGGCAATTAGGATTTGAACCCAGGTTCTGTGAGATCAAGTCCTTAGTCCTCTGCACTACCCATCACATGCTAAGCCAGTGAAACCTTTGTCACTCCACGCCATCCATCACATGCTTTATTTCCTCCAGAGGTACAAGGTAGAATCATCTCTTAGCTAAACCCATTCTGTTTGTAAGAGCTTGATTATCTCTCTGCCACAGAAATACACAGATTTTTGGGGCAGGTTGGAATTCGTGCTGATTGCATTCATTTGCTTACCCATGTTGCTCATAAAGAAAAGCAAGCTGGGAAAATATTTGTCCAAGGAGATAAGTATTTTCTACTTACAAGGTTGTTCTAGTCTATCAAGAAGGAGAAAACTGCTGAAAGCTTTATCCCAAGATAAAGGTCTTTATAACCACTTCTGGTTTTCATCCAAGCTCTACACCCTTTTGTTCAAACTGGAAAGAGCAAAAGCAGTGACAAAAAAAGAAAAGAATTTCAGTTATTTGGGACCCACCCCTCTTTCTGATCTCATACTGAGGTGGAGAAAGTTATCCCACAGAGAACTACAGCAAAGGAATTTGAGAGAGGAGACTGGGATAATGAATGAATAAATTCATTCAAAAGACTGGGAGAAAGGTTATAAAGACTCCTTCCCATCATTTTTTCCATTCTTTTGTACTACTCCTACATAATTTCATCAATCTGCTCAAAAAATAGCATCATCATGCAAATAGATGTCTACGGGATAGGGAGAACAGAGAAAGAAAGAGGCTGTGACAGGATGCTACAGTGGAAAGAGAAATGGATTTGGAGTTTGAGGACCTGGGCAGGGAGCCTGCTCTGCCATTTAACTCTACGAAAAGTGGCAAGTCACAGATACTCTCTGGGCCTCAGTTTTTTTTTTTCAAAATGAGGGACATTGGACTAGATAATCACTAAGGAAGGAGGTCAAGAAAGGTCTCCAATCCCACTCCATCTTTCTCCCTTAATTTCTTCTTTCTAAACACCTGTGTATTTCATTGACAAACATTTATCGGCTCACAAAAGATGATTGTTAAATTTTCAATATAAACGTTTACACCTCAGAAATCAGCAAACACTCTAAATCAGGCTTATTTTTTTTTCTTGATTGTCTAGGCTTAAGAAAATGATGAAGAAAATGTTAATGTAGATTAAGCATAAAAGTATGTCATGTTTACTTTTTTGTGTGGGAGTGGGGAGTCAGTTGTTAAACATTTACTAGCATACCTCTGACTGACATTGTCGTAAATTTGAAGAATTATGAGCCAATAGGTACCTGCTATTCAGCTGTTAAATTTTACCTTAAAGACACAAGGGACAAATTACTTTTAGAAGTCATAAAAGATGTCTGTATTTATGTTCCAAATCACATGTATGTATATGTAAATAAATTATATAGCATATAAATGTTGTTATTGTTGTTGAATTGTTTCAATAATGTCTATCTCTTTATGACCCCATTTAGAATTTTCTTGGCAAAAACACTGAAATGGTTTGCCATTTCCTCCTCCAGTTCATCTTATAGATCAGGAAACTGAGGCAAACAGGATTAAGTGACTTCCCCAGGGTCACACAACTAATAAGTGTCTGAAACCAGATTTGAACTCATGAAGATGAGTTTTCCTAGTTCCAAGCCCAGTGCTCTATCTGTGGGCCATCTCTGATCATCCTAATCTATGTCTTGCCACTGGACTCAGATGGGTCCAGAGGAAAAAGTGAGGCTGGTGACTTTGTACAGCCTTCCCTCACTTAAATCCAATTCACTTGCAAATCATGACATCAATTTTCCGATGTCTACCTACTCCGTAACCTAGATGCCGTCTATTTTTATTATTATCATTAATAATTCATACTACTATTAATATTATTAGCATTATTTATGAACACATTATTGATTCATGTATTTTATTAATTACATATTGATTTATATGTGATATTTATTAGTAATTAATCATTCATATATTCTGTCTTTGAATATGCCATATATTTAAATATGTCACTATATAATGTATTAATGTGTTAAATTTATATTTAAATCTCATATATAAATAAATATGTATAGATTATACATATGTGAGCTTCACACATACACACACATGCAGTGGGTATCTATGAAAGAAAAAAAAGCCACAACCTGAAAAACAAGTTAATTGTTGTATCAGAGACCTGTATTATTATTTCTTTAGACATTCTGCATATTTAGAACATGCAATTTTGCTCACAGTTAGGGAAGCCAAGCATTCTATTCTAGGGAGATAGTCCTTGGTTCTAGTGCCCTGGACCAGGTACACAGATTATGTAGGGAAAACTCCCAGACCTGCAAGCTCAAGTCTAAGTGTCCCTGTAGACAAACTATGATTTGGTTTTAGTTTTGTGACCTATATTTACTGAAGGTTGTGTTGACTTAGAAATCCATTCCAAGTGGTAAGAGTACTGTCTGTGATGGGAAAAATGTAATCAATGACTAGATGGAGAGCCAGTGGATAGAGAATCAACCTTGGAATCAGTATCAGACCAGGATCTAAGTCCTGACTCTGAGACACACTGGCTTTATGACCTTGAGCAAGAGATTTGATGTCTTGGTGGCCCAGACAACTCCTTAAATTGCAGATTGTGTAGATCTGCATTGGTAGAGGGAGTTTCCACATTGGAATTTTCTTATACCATTGAAATCACAGGTTTAGTACCCAAAACAAATATTTTAAATTGGTATCTCCCTTTGAACCAACTGAGCCTTTGTATATGGGTGGGGAACCTGTGGTCTTGAAGCCACACGTGGCGTTCAACATCTTCAAGTACATTTAGAATTATGTTGAAGTGTGGATTTGGTCAAAGGCTGCACTTGAGGACCCACAGGGCCACATGTGGCCTTGAGGCTGCAGATTTCCTATCCCTGCTTTTGTAAATGAAAAACATCCTAATCTGAAGGCAACTTCAAGAGAAAACAGACTAGTCCATGTTCTTTGATGCTGAGTCTCTCTTATGGATGATCTTACTCATCTGTATAGCTATCACATATATAGTGCTTTAAGGTCTGCAAAATACTTTACCAATATTATTTCATTTGGCACTCACAACAACCCTGGGAAGGAGGTGCTATTATCATTCACATATTTTACAAATCAAGAAACTGATACAGACAGAGGTCAAGTGACTTGCTTAGTCACACAGCTAGTAAGTGTCTGAGGTCAGGGTTGAACTCAGATCTTTCCAACTCTATGTCCAGAGCTCCAGCTTGTCTGCCACCAAATGCCTGGAAGAGGTTTTCCTAATGGAAACAATACTACAATTATCAATTAAGTGCCTAAGTCAACCCCAAAATGTCTCAATAGGTAGATTAGTTAAGGTCTTGAGCCTAGGATTAGGAATCAGGAGATATGGATTCGAGAACCAGTTCCGATTTGATCTGTGAGACCATAGACACATCATTTAACTTCTCTGAATTCTAGTTTCCTCATCTACAGAATGAGACTAATACTACTTACACCAGTAGCGTATCACTGTGAGGAAAGTATGAGATATATATATACTCTCTACTAAATTACATTGCCTCACCTTCCTGGGCAGCAACTTCAGCAGGGCATTTACTCTGGGACTGAAGAGCTGCTGAGAGCCAGGCCCCACAGGGATCATTCTTAGGTCTTAGGCCAGCTTTCCATCATTTTCTTCCATTTCTTTTTTCCCCCCAATTTTTTAACATTTTTATTTAAAGTTTTAAGTTCCAAATTCTATCCCTCTGTTCCTCCCTTTCCTCCTCCCTCCCTGAGATCATAAGCAATCAGATACAGGTTATGCATGTGCAATTATATAAAATATTTCCATATTAGTTATTTTGTACCAGAAGATTGAAATAGAAGGAAAAAAACTGAAAGAAAGTTAAAAATAGTGTGCCTCAATCTGTATTCAATCAATATCAGTTCTTCTGGAGGCAAATAATTTGTTTCATCATTAGGCCCTTGGGATTGTCTTGGATCACTGTATTGCTGAGAATAGCTAGGTCATTCAGAGTTCTTCAATGAGCAGTATTGCTGTTGCTCCTGGTTCTGTTCATTTCACTATGTGTCAGTTCATGTAAGTCTTTCCAGGTTTTCTGAAATCATTCTGCTTGTCATTTCTTTTAGCATGATAATATTCCATTATAACCATATACCACAGCTTATTTGACCATTCCCCAATTTATGAGCATCCTTTTGATTTCCAGTCTTAGCCACCACAATAAGAGTTGCTATTTTTGTACAAATAGCTTTTTTCATTTATTGCAGCTCTCTTTGTGGTTGCAAAAAACTGGAAATATAGGGGAAGCCCATCACTTGGGGAATGGCTGAACAAGCTATGGTATATGAATGTAATGGAATACTATTGTACTATAAGAAATGGGAAGGAGATGGACTTCATAATTACCTGGAGAGGCTTATACGGACTGATGCTAAGTGAGAAGAGCAGAACCAGGCAAAACCTGTACACAATCACAGACACATCGTACATATGATGACCAACCTTGATAAACTGGACTATCCTCAACAA
>CM053587.1:207475588-207493264 GCA_028646515.1 Pseudochirops corinnae
GAGAAAATCTGAAACTCAAGTGATTGTGGAACTGAATCTTGTAAATTAAAAGTAAATGAGTAAATTTTAAAAAAAATAGTATCTTGAAAAAAAAAACAAATAGCTTATTTCCCCTTTTTTTGGATGTCTTTATAAGGATATAAACCTACACTGATATTGCTAGATCAGAGGCATGCACAGTTTTATAGCCCTTTAGGCATAGTTCCAAATTGCTCTCCAGAATGGTTGGATCAGTTCATAAATCCACAAACAGAGAATTGGTATCCTGATTTCTCCACATCTCCTTCAACATCCAACACTTTCCTTTTTTTTTTTTTTTTCATATTAGCCACTCTGATAGGTCAGAGGTGGTACCTCAGAGTTGTTTAAATTTGCATTTCTCTGATCCATAGCAATTTAGAACATTCATATGACTATAGAAAGCTTTGATTTCTTTGTCTAAAAACTGCCTGCTCATTTCCTTTGACCATTTATCAATTGGGAAATGACTTGCATTTTTATAAATTTGACTCAGTTCTCTATTTATTTGAGAAATGAGGCCTTTATCAGAGATACTTGTTGCAATTATCTCCCCCTGCTCCCAGTTTCCTGCTTTCCTTATAATTTTGGTTGCATTGACTTTGTGCAAAATATATGTTTTTATATTACCAAAATTAGCTATTTTATATTTTGTGATGCTCTCTACATCTTCTTATGGTATTTACACATTTTATGTGTAAATCATGTACCCATTTTGAACTTATCTTGGTATTTGCTGTGAGATGTTGCTCTATGCCTAGTTTCTGCCATACTGTTTTCCAGTTTTCCCAGCAGCTGTTGTCAAATAATGAATTTTTGTTCCAAAAGCTTCAATCTTTGGGTTTATCATATACTAGATTACTATGGTCATTTGCTATAATGTAATTTGCACCTAATTTGTTCCAGGGATCCATGTGATGCTAGGTTTTTTTTTTTCTTAGGAAATTCATTGATGGATTGTTCAATTTCTTTTTCTAAGATTGGGTTATTTAAGTATTTTCTTTCTTCTTCTGTTAATCTGGGTAATTCCTATTTTTATAGATATTCATCCATTTCATTTAGATTATTAAGTTTATTGGCATATAAATGGGCAAAATAATTCCTAACAATTGTCTTAATTTCCTCTTCATTGATGGTGAATTCACCTCTTTCATTTTGATACTAGTAACTTGGTTTTCTTCTTTCCTTTTTTTAAAAATCAAATTGACTAATGGTTCATCTATTTTATTGTTTTATTTTTACATAAAAACAGCTTCTAATTTCATTTATTAGTTAAATGGTTGTCTTACTTTCAATTTTATTAATCTCTCCTTTGATTTTCAGGAATTCTATATTTGGTGTTTAATTGGGGGTTTTTAATTTGTTCTTTTTCTAGTTTTTTCTTAGTTGCTTGCCCAATTCATTGATCTGCTTTTTCTCTCTTTTATTGAAGTAAGCAATTAGGTATATAAATTTTCCCCTAAATACTGATTTGGCTGCATCTCACGAATTTTATGTTGTCTCATTGTTGTCATTTTCTTTAATGAAATTATTGATTGTTTCTATGATTTGTCCTTTGACCCAATTGTTTTTTAGGATTAGATTATTTAATTTCCAGTTAATTTTTAGTTTCTCTTTCCATTATCCATTACTGAGTGTAATTTTTGTTTCATTATGATCTGGAAAGGATGCATTTACTACTTCTGCATGTGATTGTGAGGTTTTTATGTTTTAATACATGGTCAATTTTTGTGTAGATGCCATGTACTGCTAAGAAAAAGGTATATCCTTTCTATTCTCATTCAAATTTCTCCTGAGGTCTATTATATCTAACCTTTCCAGAATTTTATTCACCTCCTTAACTTCTTTCTTGTTTATTTTTTTTATTAGATTTATCTAGTTCTGAGAGGGGAAAGTTGAGGTCCCCCAATAATATTGTTTTATTATCTATTTCTTCCTGTAACTCATTAACCTTCTTCAAAAATTTAGATGCTATACCATTTTGTGCATATATGTTTAATATTCATATCACTTCATTGTCTATGGTAACTCTCAGTGAGATTGTTTCCTTCTTTATCTCTTTTAATTAGATCCATTTTGGGGGGAAGTAGGTGGTGCAGTGAATAGAGCACTGGCCTTGGAGTCAGGAGAACTTGAATTCAAATTTGACCTCAGACACTTAACACTTACCAGCTGTGTGACCTTGGGCAAGTCACTTAACCCCAATTGCCTTACCTTCCCCCCTCAAAAAAAAATTAGATCTATTTTTGTTTTTGCTTTATCTAAGATCATGATTTCTACCCCCACTTTTTGTGCTTTAGCTGAAGCATAAGAGATTCTGCTCTAGCTCTTTACCTTTACTCTGTGTGTATCTCTATGCTTCAAATGTGTTTCTCAGAAGCAACATATTGTAGGATTTTAGTTTTTAATACATTCTGCTATCCACTTCTGTTTTATGGGTAAGTTCATTCCATTCACATTTATACCTATGTATTTCCCTCCATGCTATTTTTTATTTGTTTATCCTCCTCCCCCTTATCCCTATCTTTTCCCTCCTTACAAATGTTTTATTTCTGATCACTGCCTTCCCCAATATGCCCTTCATTTTGTCAGTCTCCCCTTCCCCTTCTATTATTCCCATCCCTTTTTACTTCCTTATAGGGTAAGATTTATTTCTATTTCCAGTTGAGTGTATATGTCATTCCCTTTTTGAGCCAATTTTGATGAGAGTTAAGGTTTAAGCTTTGCCTGCCACTCCTCTGTCTCCAATCTTCCTCTCTCTTATAATAGCTCTTTCATGCCTCTTTTATGTGGGATAATTTTCCCCCATTCAATCTCCCCTAGCCCCTTCTTTTCTTTCTCACCCCTTTATTTTGTTTTTTGGAGTATCATCCCATCAAAGTCACCTTATATCCACACCATCTGTCTATATATACTCCTTCTAATTGCTCTTATATTATTAAAGTTGTTGCATTAAAACATATTATCTTGCCATATAGAAATACAAACAGTTCAATCTTATTGAATTTCTTCTGTTTTTCTTCTTTCTTTTTAAAATCTTTTTATGTTTCCCTTGAGGTATTTGGAGGTCAAATTTTTTTTATTCAGTTCTGGTCTTTTAGTTAGAAATGTTTCAAAGTCCTCTATTTCATTAAATATACATTTTCCCCAAAAAATATTATGTTCAATTTTGTTGTGTAGGTGATTCTTGGTGATAATCCTAACTGCTTTGCCTTCTGGTATATCATATACCAAGCCCTCCAGTTCTTTAATTTGGAAGCTGCCAAATCCTGTGTAATCCTGTCTATCGCTCCAAGATATTTGAATTATTTCTTTTTGGCTGCTTGCAATACTTTCTCCTTGGTCTATGATCTCTGGAATTTGGCTATGACTTTCTAGAGAGTTTTCATTTTAGGATCTCTTTCAGGTGGTAATCAGTGGATTCTTTCAATTTCTATTTTTCCCTCTTTTTCTAATATATCAGGGTAATTTTCTTTGATGATTTCTTGAAAGATGGCTTTTTTTTTAAAATCATGGCTTTCTAGTAACCCGGTAATTCTTATACTATCTCTCCTGGTTCTATATTCTAGGTCAGTTGTTTTTCCAATGAGAATTTTCACATTTTCTTCTACTTATTTTTTTTTGTTTTATCATATCTTAATGTCTTATAGAGTCATTAGTTTCTACAAATTCAATTCTAATTTTTAAGGAATTATTTTCTTCAGCGAGCTTTTGTACTTCCTTTTCCATTTGGCCAATTCTATTTTTTAGGGAGTCTTGGTGTTTCAATGTAAGAGTTGGGCTCTGGTCCTGCACTGTCCCAAGCTTTTTGTTCTGAGACTAGGTCTTACTGCTGGCTTTCACTGAGCTTCAGGGCTTAGCTGCTTGCTTTCTCTGGAGGGTAGGCTTCCCTCATAACTTGTACTAGGGGGTGGGGGCCTCCCTGTTGGCCTCCACTGGGTGTGGGATTTATCTGCTGGCTTGCTCCAGGTATGGGGTTCCTGCTGGGTTGCTGTGGTAACAGAGTCTTTCTGGTGGCTGACCCTGGAAGAAGGATCTTATTGCTGGTCTCCTCCTTGTTGTTATGGAAACAGGGTCTCTGTGCTGGTAGACCTTAGGGGCAAGGTCTCACTATTGGCCAGCCCCAGGGTGGGGCTTCACTACTGGTCAGTAATGGGATCAAGTCCTCACTGATGGCTTGTGCTGGAGGTAGAGCTGCTAGCATGGGGCCTTGCTGCACTGTACAGACTGCTCACTTGCCTAAGGAGCTCATTGCCTAGGGGGTTGCTGGCTTGCAGAAGGACAATGCCTGACTGGTGCATTGCCTCAGGTTTGGTGCCTTGGTGCAGACCTCCTGCTGTGAGGCTGCTGCTGTGCTGCTGCTCTTAGACCTCAATCCCCTCCCACCCCAGTGAGATAGACCTTTCCTGCCAAGCAGGTAAGCTACTTCCCTGCTCCTAGATCAATTCTGAGGCAGTTTTATAGTTGTTTGAAGGAGACTTTGGGAGGGTTTCAGAGGATTCCTTCCTCTGCCATCTTGGCACTTGAAGTCCTTCTTCCATTTCTAAACCCTATGATTCTATATCTCAATCTGTTTGGCAACGGTAAGCCACTCAAAGTTTGTAGGGGGGAGTGTTATGATGAGAACTAGCAGATTAGAATGACTACCCTAATGTGAATAGGACACAAGATGGATTGGAAGTAAGAAAGACAAGAAACAAAAGGACAGATCCACATTAAAATGTTAGTGATGTGCACAGAAAGGAAAAATTATTACATATTGGATACCTCTGGCCTAGGAGATTGGAGTTCAAGATCCTAATCTCAATTGTGCCACTATCTAGCAGTTTAACAAGAGATACAGTACTTTGCCCACAGGCTGGTTAAAAATTTCTCCATGTCTTAGTTTGCCTGTCTGAAAGATGAAGGGGTTTGAGCTTCAAAGCCTCTTCAAGGTTTGTTATTCTATGTTTCTATATTGAGGGCAATTTAGAATTCAAAGAAATGAATCTCTAGTTTTGAAATATCAGACACTGCATTTCCTAGCAGGGAAAGATATTTCTCAGCCTAAAGGAAAGATTTGAGTAGGGGAGGGACATCTTCTTGATGTCCCTCAAGTTATCCCACATAGATGACCACCCACAAGTCAGATACTTTGACTTTTGGCATAAGGGGAAATTGTAAAATAATCACATAAATCAAATGTTATGCACAGCAAGGAAAATACAGGGTTTTCACATAAATACTGGGATTTTTGATCACTGGGGAAATCAAAGATTTCTAGAAGAGGAAAAGAGGTTAGAGGTCATTTAGACTTTCATTTTACAATGAGAAAACTGAGACCCAAAGAAGTGATTTACCCAAAGTTTCACAGCTAATTATATACCCCTTGAAGATATATCCTTCCCCTCTTTTACTGGATTACTTCTTCCCCTGCTCTTCCTCTTTACTCAGATCCAAGAAACGGGCTTTGGGACAAGGGTTATTTGTTTTTCATCCCCTCCCTTTCCCTTTGCAAAAATATTTCCCAAAATCAAGCAAAAATCAATCAGCAAAGGGGCAGCTAGGTGGTGCAGTGAATAGAGCACCGGCCCTGGAATCAGGAGGACCTGAGTTCAAATCCAGCCTCAGATACTTAACACTAGCTGTGTGACCTTGGGCAAGTCATTTAACCCCAATTGCCCTGCCTTTCCTCCTCCAAAAAGCAAAAGAAAAAAAATCAATCAGCAAGTATTTCTTAAGGAAGGGCTTTGCTGGGCTAGGCTCTGTGTTGAGAACTGGGGATAAAAAGAAGGGTGAGACCCTGGTCCCTCACCTCAGGGAGTTCATACAACTAGCCATCTACCTACAAGATACATACACTATAAATGGGAAGGAATCCCAGAAGGAAGACCCTAGAAGGGGAGAAAAGCAAGTCAAGGAAGGGGAAAGACCTTTTGTGAACAAATGGAATTAAGTTAAATCATGAAGGAAACCAGGGAAGCCAAGAAATAGAGGATAGGGAGTAGAGTATTCCAGGCTTGGGAACAATCCATGAACACACAGACTCAGGAAATGCTATATCTTCTGTGAACAAGAGCAAAAAGGCCAGTATTTGTGCTAGACTGCAGAGTATTGTGAATACTTTCAAAATTTTATTGTACACCTCTGGAAATCGTGGCAAATTGAGGGTTGAAGACTTGGCCATGTCAGATTCATTTTTTGGCATTTTGAATTCCTTTTAGAAGCCTCTTTCACTTTAAAAGCTTTCTTAACTTGTGCTAACGAGATCTAAAAATCTCACATGTGACATGCTTCAAACAGCAAAATTCACATTCTCACAGCTTGACAGCCCTGGGTGTTGTTTCTTCCTCTGTCAACTCAGGTTTCAAAATAAATACATCCTGTCCTGATTAATGCCTCTGACACTTTATCCATATGTCAGTGAAGTTTTGAAAGATATAAAGCCATGATTAGTCCCATATCAGACAAACACTCTTGATTAAAAGCTTTAGATAAAAAAAAAACAAACGGGTGGAAGAAGCTGCTGCTGATCCCTTTGAATAAAAGGTTCTGATTTGACTGAGATGCTAATGAATTCAGTTCTTAAAACATTTATGCACTGAATAATTAGGTTTTCAGAAGGAAAATATTTGTAGGAACACAGTAAGAAGTTGGGTGGGGGGGAGGGAAGAGCAGTTGCCACAGACCTCTGAAATGTTTCCACAAAGGCATTCTATATGGTACTTTTCCACCAAGTGATCTGTCAATTGCTGTGAACATCAGTTTGGGAGATCTCAGTCTGATCATTTTTCTTCCATGGAAGCACAGAATTTTGAGGTTCAAGAGATTATCAGCTGGGCAGCTAGGTGGCACAGTGAAGAGAGCACCGGCCTTGGAGTCAGGAGGACCTGAGTTCAAATCCGGCCTTAGACACATAACACTTATTGGCCATGTGACCTTGGGCAAGTCACTTAACCCCAATTGCCCTCCCCTCCCCCTCCAAAAAAAAAGCAAAAAAAAAAGAGAGAGAGATTATCAGTCCAGCCTCTTCATCTTACCAGTGAGGAAACTGAGGCTGAGAGGATGAAGGTGGTAAATGAAAAGATGGGATTCAAAGCCAAGCGCTCAGATTCCACAGGCGGGGTTCTTTCCATTATACCACATTGCTCCTTGGACTCCTCATCAGAAACAGAAGGTCTTTATGGTATCAGTTTGTTTACCCCCAAGCTCTGTTTAATGTAAGAAAAATGAAACAAGAAACTCATAAGTTTGCTCATCTCTATTCATTTTGTAGGACAATATTTGCTTTCACAATTCCCTCTCGATTTTTGTACAGTCCCTGCTACTTAAATCCTTCTTAAGTCAGGATTAGCTGTGGTTTTATTTCTGGCCCTAAATTCATGTTCAGTTGGATAGTTATAGCTTGAGGGTTCAAGATAGCTGGAGTTTTCATCTTGACTTATTTTAACAGCTGCTTTCTAAAAAAAAATTCTCCCCTTTTCTTCACCCATCTACTGCCCCCCTGCCCACCCATCTGCCAAAGACAAAGTCCTCATTCCACATTTATCAGCTGACAAGTTAAAATTTAATTTTGAAGATGGATGATCAAAAAGGAAAAAAAATATCCATCATGTAATATCTTCATGACTTTAAGCAAGTCACTTAACCTCACTGGGCCTCAGTTTCCTTATCTGTAAAGTGAGGAAGTTAGAATAGATGACCTCTAAGATCAGTTTCAACTTTAAATCTGTGATCCTATTATTCTCAATAGTCTTCAAATACCAAAACAGAAACTGAGAAGTGGCAGTCACCAATGTTAGGTTAAAGGAGACCTTGAATTTGGAGTCAAAGGATGTGGGTTCCAACTCCAAGCCTCAGCCATAAGAACAGGACGTATCCTACCCTAGAAAAGCAGTGTTTTTAAAATTTGTTTTGCTTCTAATAATTACAATAACAATAATATACACATATTTCTATAGCATTTCAAGGTTTACAAACCTCTTTGCTCACAACAATCTTTATGTGATAAGCAATGAAGCCTTTTAATCTCATTTTATATGTATTTGTAAACTGAAGTTCAGAGAAGTTAAATCACTTACCTAAGATCATGTAATATTTTCATATCATAAAGGAAAACTGCTAGAAATAACGGAATAGTTACACCTTCAGTATCCACTAGTCTTCAGATACCATCCAGACCAGCGGTTTTCAATCTGTGGGTCGCGACCCCTTTGGGGGTTGAATGGGGTCGCCTAAGACCATCGGAAAACACACATTTCTGATGGTCTTAGGAACTGAGACACGGCTCCTCTATCCATCTCCAGGCGGGTCCGCCCACATGCAGATACGCCCCCATACAAGTATTAAAGGGTGGCACCCCCATACAAGTATTAAAGGGTTGTAGCATTAGGAAGGTTGAGAACCACTGATCTAGCCCTCCTTGGCTCTCAAAATTTCAAGAGGAAATTCCTTTTTCCCATATAACCCAGTGGTAGCTTCATATGTTACACTAAGGGACCATGGCCTTACCTGCTTAAGACTCCCATCTTAAAACTCTTTCAGATTATAATCAGGAACTCAAGATTCATTAAGCAGAGGATATTTGTTGAAATTTCCTCTGTGAGAATGATATACTCAGTTCTGTGAAGGAAGAGAGAAAATATAAAATGCAGTCTGCTCCTTTATTTTTTTGGCTCAGAATTATGAGTTCATGGGCTTTAGGGAGCTCCAGATTGGTGAAATTCTCTCTATCAATGCAGATCAGCAATTGCTCTGCCATTTAACATTATAGAGAATTCTGGGCAAATAAGAAATTAAATGACTTCTTGAGATTTCACATAGCCAGCATGTGTCAGCCTTCAGGGCCTCGAAGCCACAGGTTCCCCACCCCTGGTCCAGATCTTCTTGGCTATGAGGCTAACTCTACCACACCAGGAGACAGTGTCTGCTCTTTTAAAATCTTAATTCAGTTCAAATAAATGTATCCTTTGGAATTGACATTGATGAGATGTGCCCCAAGGTTCTATGAGTAGTCTTGAGGAGTTGGTTGTCTTTCTAAATCTATCACCAATGTGTTCTCCCAAATACCAGCTTCCAATTATAGTTAGTATATTCCTTATAGTTAGTATATATTCTTTATCTCATTGATACTCTCCAGTAATTAGTGGCACAAGAACGTTTCTAAATGTAGCATAGCGGACAGATGTTTCAAGAAATAGATTCTTGGCTGCCAGGTCAGATTCACTGCCATAAGGACAGCTAGGTGGCACATAGAGCACCAGCCCTGGAGTTAGAAGGACCTAAGTTCAAATCCATCCTCAGACACTTGATACAACTAGCTGTGTGACCTTGGGCCAGTCACTTAACCCCAATTGCCTTGCCTTCCTCCCTCTCCCCCCCCAAAAAAAACAAAGGAAAAAAACAGATTCACAGCCACTCTAGGTCCCTCCCGTCTCTCCTTGGGGCTACAATATAACAAACTGTGGCAAACTCCCAGTCTTGGACTTCTAATGGTTCTGATCTCTCAAAGAGCTCACAAAGTTTCAGCCTAGTCTATTTCACTACAATGCCCCTTCACCAGAGGCAGGAGAGAATAGACACATTAAAGACAGAAGCATCATTAGGACCATGTACTCCTGCAGGGCTTCTTGTTGATGCAGGTGGGGAAAGTAGAGCTGAGGACATTTGCTTTCCCTCCCCATCTAGAAGCTTATAGTAGACTTTGCCTTCTCACTGGAACACAGCTAAACAGGAAATAGAGCAAGCTCATCTTGGCTAATGAGTGCCTTTTGAGTACACATCTAGTTCTGGCTCAGAAGTCAATCAAAAAACCATTTCTTTGCCATATGGTTATTGGACTGGAAAAAGTCATAGAATACCTGAGTGTGCTCTAAATTGGAGCATCATGCTCTTCCATTCCACATCATAAGGCACTTCTATAATCAGGCACACCAAATACGCATACTCCCTGGACTGAGCCCTCCTTGGCCCATTGTCCCCACACAAACATTTCTGAAGTGCATTCTATGTGCAGGCTTATGATCTGGTTCAAGAAAAAGCACATGCTTAGGCAAGAACTTGGACTATGCCAAAAACTTTCAAATAGCAACATGCCAAGCACTCACTAATGTATTAGAAATAATCCCTCCCTTCTTTCAATGTTTCTAGAACCTTATACCATTCCTGTTTGCTTATCATAATCTAACCTGAAGTGTCCAGTAAACAAATACAAGCTAGCATAAAGCATAGCATCGCTACCCTCAAGAAGCTTATATTTTAATAAGAGAAGGCAATATATACAGGGGAATGGTGGTTAAGGGAAGTATTTTGGACTGGGAAGTCAGAGAAAATGGAAATTGGAATAATAGGGCAATTGATTGACATGTCCTTACAAAAACAATAATATTGAGTTAATTGCTCTCTCTCTCCCTCCCTCTCTCTCTCTTTCTCTCTCTCTCTCTCTCTCTCTCTCTCTCTCTCTCTCTCTCTCTCTCTCTCTCTCTCTCTCTTTCTCATTTCTCTCTCTCTCAGAGGCAATAGGAGTTAAGTGAATTGCCCAGGGTCACTCAGCTAGTAATCGTCTGAGGGCAGGTTTGAACTCAGGTCCTCTTGACTCCAGGGCTGGGGCTCTTTCCACTAGCTGCCCAATTGATGTTCTCAAAGCAGAGCTGGAAAGGAATTTGGAGGCTGTGGCGTCAGTGAAATATATGCATGCAGCACAATGATATTTCATTAGATTTCTTTACCATAATTTATTTAGTCATTTCCAAATCAATAGGCATCTTCTATTTTTCCAGTTCTTTACCAAAACAAAAAGTGTTACTGTAGATATTTTGTTGTATATAGAACCTTTCCTTCTGTCAATGACCAAAAGAGGGCCATTGAGGAGAATATGCCAAATAATGGAATCTCAAAATAGAGTCTTTACAAGCTGTTATTCTATCATTGGCCTGGGGATTCCAAGACAGAATGGACTCTGTACCTGGCACATAGTAGGCTTCTTGACTGATTATTATTAATTGATTGGTTGACCTTTCAGAAGAACCAGAGAAAAGGAAAGCAAAACACAAGGGATGGACTTGACTTTCCCCTTTGCACTTGAAGTAAAGGTTTGTAAATACAGTAACCTTCTTTTTCTTCTATCACACCATAAATAGGGTTATGGTTTTTTTGTTTTGGAAGCCTTCTCTTCTGACCTCTGCAAAGGTTGACTAATCTGCCTTTCCTCACCTGTTCAGCCTCACGTTTGTTCAGCTATGCCTCACCAAAAGGAAATAATTTCTCTACTGGGACAGAAAGTCAAATAAATCCAGGGATTGAAATGTACAACAAAGCCAGGTGAGAGAGAACAAATTGGTTATTCAATCTACTTTGGCTCCAGTTAGGAAATTTAAAGCAATATCTAGTCACCAAGGGGAGAGGGTGGGTCGGGGCAACTCTCCCTAGACTAACCTAGCTGCCGTATATTGTTTCCCAAAACAGCAACAGGGGACAAGAGGAGTTGGGAACCCAACAAAGCAAGAGCTGTTGACGTGTTAAAATGAATCATAAGATGATCTTAAGATAAAAAAGAGAAACAAAGAGATTTAGCTGTTAATTTCACATGGCTATGTCAACCTGTTTCAAAGGTTTGGTTAAAGAGACAAACCAATAGTAATATAAAATCACAACATTTATTCATTATTCCCTTAAAGCTAGCTTTATTACTTGTACTTGGAGTGCAGAACTAGAGTCCTGACTGACAAACAAAAGAATGAGAAAGCTTACGTACATTTTAGGACCATCCAATTAGGGGTGGCTGAGTTACGCAAATTTATGATCCCCATAATGGTTTAATCATTGTATGAGAAAAGGAATTTCTTAATTGGATAAATGATAAATACAGAAAAACAAGGGAGCTGACAAAGTGTCAATTGAAATTACGATTCAGAACATCTGTGTTTCCTTTACCATTAACATTTCATAATAAGGTATATGTTCAGAAAATCTAAAGATAAGAAAAAGTCCCGTTACTCAAGTTAATGCCTTGAGTTGAGGGTCTTGTCCTTACAGGCCATAAAGTAGGCATCTTCTGGTTTGTTGACATAAGAAGAGGTATTCTCCGGGCTCACTCAGAGAAGCAAGACAAAGCTGGGTCTGAATTGGGAATTTATGATCTCTGGATGCCTATGTTAAATCCTACTCCCAGCCTTATCTGGTCTTTGAAGTGGCTGAGATAGAAAGAGAGCTTTTTTGTAAAACGAGGCAGAGCAGCCTCTTTGATTAATTCAAACTTTAGCCAAAATATGATATTAAACGATTATCAGCTACTGATGATTAAAAACAAATAACAGTATAATTTTAAAGTTTATTTTTCTTGCCTTTTTGCAACAAGGCTAATATGGGAATGTTTTGCATTATTTCATATGTATAGGTGATATTACGTTCTCAATGGTTAAGTGAAGGGTAGGAAGGTGGGAGAGAATTAGGAACATAAAAATTTTTAATATTAAAAAAAATAGTAAGTTTCTAAAATTTGCAAAAAAATTGACACCTTCCAAAAAACTCTAAATCAACAAACATGGGTTGAATCCACCATGTGTAAGATAACCTGGAAGACACCTGAGATATAAAGACCAAAGTAAAAAATAGTCCCTGCCTTCAAGATTATGGTATATGTTAATAGATCAGTAAATATAAGATACTATTTCTGTTCTCTACTCACATAGTCAACACCCTCATGACCTTTTGCCTAGATTATTACAAGAGCCTTTTAATTGGTCTCCCTGCCTCAAGTCTCTCCCCACTCCAATCCCTCTAATCCATCCTCCTCTCTGATGACAAAATGATTTTCCTGAAGTGTAGGTCTGACTATATCAAGGTGATTGTTCCCTTCCCCACCACATACATACTCACATACACTCAACAAACTTTAATGGCTCCCTATTACCTTTAGGATCAAATATGACACCAAAGTTGTCAACTCTGCATGACTGGTAAAATGGTGGTGTCCTCAATAGTAACAAAAAAGGTCAGTAGAAGATTGGGTTCAAGGGGAAAGATAAGGAGTTCTGTCTTGAAAATGCTAAATTCCATGGGACAGCCAAAAGGCAGTTGATGAAACAAGACTGGAATTCAGGAGAGAGATTAGAATTGGGTATACCAATAGAATCTATGAGAGCTAACAAGATTACCAAGTGAGAAAGCCCAAGGGAAGAGAGTGATCTACAAGGTCAAAGGTTATAGAGAGATCAAGAGGGTGTATGAAAAGGTCATTAGTGGGGTAGCTAGGTGGCACAGTGAGTAGAGCACCTGCCCTGGAGTCAGGAGGACCTGAGTTAAAATATGGCCTCAGACACTTAACACTAGCCTTGGGCAAGCCACTTAACCCCAATTGAGCCCTGCCTTCCCCCTCCAAAAAAAACAAAATAAAAAAGGTCATTAGATTCCATAAAATCTAATTATGAAGAGATCGCAGGTAACTTTGGAGAAAACAGTTTCAGTTGAATGATAAAATCAGAAGACAGATTATAGAGGGTTTGGAAAAAAGTGAGAAAAGAGGATGTGGAGGTACCTAGTAAAGCTAGCTTTTTCAAGGAGTTTATCTGAGAAGGCAAAGAAAAGTATAGATAGGATTGTAAATAGGGGAGATGGTCAGATTAAGTAAGCATTTCTTTTTAAGGATGAGGGAGACATGAGCATGTTAGTAGGCAGCAGGGAAGGAGACAGTTGATGGAATACTTAAAAGCCAAATCAGCTCCAAAGTTTTAATTAGAAGGATGAGCAAATGGCTCTATAGTCCTTGAGTGAGGAGGAGTCACTTTTGATTATGGGAGGCAGGGGGTGAATTATTTGTTTGATAGGAAACTATTTTATAGCCAACAACAAACATTTATTGAGTGTTGACTCTCTGTTAGTCAACACTCTCCAGTTCAAGAGGTGAAGCAATCAGTATGATTTACAATTCCTGACCTCAAAGAATTTATGATGGGGGTGGGGTCCTGGCTAGCCTTCACAGCAATTCAGCTCCAACCCCAATTCTGATCTGTTCTTTGGAGTCCTGCCTGGCCCTGGTTTCTAGGCCACTGGGTTTTCTGACCAGAAAGGGCGTGACCACTACAGCACCACGGGGTGTGGACTCACCAGAGCTAGGTGAGGGTATGAACCGAGCAAGACAGAAGTTTCCTCAGTCCGGTATTCTTCATACTATCCATTTTTATCAAATTTATCTCCCTGTCCCTTTTCAATCTTTAAGGGATAGTGTCTATTAGAAATTAAAAGATTTAAGTGATAACATCATTGTTGAGTTTAACTTTTTTCCCTAAGATCCAGAATTTTATTCCCCAATTCTTGCTGGAAATCTCATCTAGCAGGATTTAGAAAAAGGTCACGTGAGATCAGAAAGCATGAATGGGTTGTGGGGTCCACTTTTGTAATGAAGACCCTCATCTAAGAGTTCATAGATCCATGGAAATATCAAAATATACAACTTTTCCCCTTGCTAAGTGTGGCAGGGAATAGGTTAGAAAAAGTCAGTCATGAATCATAGATCTAGAGCTGGAAGGAACCTCAAAGGATACCTAGTCCAATGCCTTTATTATACAGATGAGGAAACTGAGGCACAGAGAGACTAAATGCCTTATCCAGGGCTACATAAGTAGAAGACATTAGAGGTGGAATCTGATTCCAGGATGGTCCTCTGACTCCAAATCTAGTGCCCTTTTCACTACATGGCCCTGCCATCACCAAATTTCAGCACGCTGATGAGTTTGCTCAGCACAGAATCAGGTGAAGAAATAAAGGATTTTGAGCCTAGAAAACAGAGAAGACTCAAGAGGCACACATTAGCTATATTCAATTATTTGAGGTGTTTCACACATAACAGGAATTAGAATTCTGTTTGGCTATGGAATACAGAACTAGGAATGATGGGTAGAACTTCATGTAGCATAGGGGAATATTCCCTCCTCAGATAACCTGCCCAGGTTCAAGGTGCATTGTAGAGAGGCTGCTACTTTAAAAATACAGGTCACAAAGGTCCCACTAGTGTGTTTACTTTTACTAATCAGTTAGAGAACACCATTAGTTCAATGAAAAAAAATTTAAATTTTTTAATGAACTTATCAAGCATGAACATTTTTCCACAAACATAGAATGGAAAAAGAGGACTGCATATGAATCTATGAATCTCTATATGTATGAATTTTTTAAGTATATACTAAATTTAAATTTTCCCTAGCTGTATTTCTCCTAAACCTCATCCAGTTCTTTTCCATATATTTTTTAAATGTTCAATTTTTTTTCTTTTCTCCTATTTTCATCAAGATCACTACCTACTTGTTTCCCCATACCCCCAATAACTCTCCCCTGCCCCTGCCAATCCTCAATTATCACAAATAAGCATAATCTGTAAAATTCACACTTTGGCTATTTCTGAAAATCTAAATCTAATATTCTGAACCTCTAATCTATCACCTCTGTTCCCAAAGATGGAAATATGCTTCATCATCAGTTTTCTGGAAACACGTTTAGTCATTTTGCATTAATCAAAGTTCTTAAATCCTTCAAAGTTGTTTCCCTTCCTGTTATTGTAGTCATTCTATAAATTGATACCCTGCATCTGCTTATTATACTCTGAATCGGTTCACATATGTGTGTCCAGGATTCCTTGTTTCTTTCATCATTTCTTAAGGTTTAATAACATTCCATTGCATTTATATATCATGGTTTGTTCAGCAATTCTTCAATAATTGATGAGCATTTATTTTGTTTCCATTTTTTTCAACAAAAAAAAGTAATACTAAAAATATTTTTGCATGTATGCATCCTTTTCCTCTCTCTTTTGGATATTTACCTAATCTCAGAATCACTGGGTCAAAGGGTACTTGCAATTTAGTAACTGCAGTGGAGTATTATTCCAAATTGCCTTCCAGAATGCTGCTCCACCAAATAGTTCATTAGTGTGCCTGTGATCCCCAAACTCCTCCAACAATTGTCATTTTCCTCTTTTGGCACTTTTGCCAAGTTGGTGGTTGTAAGGTAAATCTTAGAGATATTATAATTTGTATTTTTCTTATAATTATGATTTCTTACGATTTTCTTATGATAATTTGAAGTACTTTTATACTTGTATTTAATATAAATTTATATTTTCAATGAATCTTTAAACTCTTTGATCATTTATCTATTGGGTACTAGCTCTTGTTCTTATGTCTTCTAGGAATTCCATATATGTTTTAGATATCAGACCTTTATCCAAGATGTTTATTACAAAAACCTTTCCCCAGTTAACTGTTTTCCTTTTAATTCTAACTGCATTGATTTTTGAGCAAAAGCATTTTAATGAAATATTATATAATTATAGTTATAGAACTGGAAGAAATCTCAGAGTTCATCTACTCCAGTGATGTCAAAATCAAATAGAATTGGGGACCACTAAACCTTACACAGGAATCCCTGCAGGCTGCAATTTGACTCAAAAAAAAAAAATCCTTATATCAACATTATCTGTTTTCTTTTGTATTTTTATTTATTTTGTCAAATATTTCCCAATGATGTTTTACTCTGATTTCAGACCTTTGGGAGTGTTTGACACCTCTGATCTAGTCAAATCTCTTCATTTTCCAAATGAAAAGTTGGGGTCCAAAGATTTAATTTGATTTGCCCAAAATCTCAAATCTAGATCTATAATTCTACCCCAGGTCCTCTGGTTTCAAATCTAGTGTTCTTTCTAGCATATCAGTAATAATAAAACATTTGTCCCCCAATCCCGAGGCCACTCTTCTACCATCAGTGGGAAGAATGGAAGCATCTAGGGAGCGTGAAAGGCCAGGGTACATGTATGGAGGAATAATAACTCAGGCCTCCAATGCTCCAAGGTGATTTATGTCTCCTGGTAAAGTCCTCATACTGGCACTACTAGGAATGTTCACCACTAATCTGGTGTTGTGTAACGTTTCCACCAGGTGTGTGGACACAATGTGTTGTTTCTGCTCAGTCTTTTGCTCCCTGTTGTTCTTGAACAGTAACTCTTAAATGGTGCTCAGCTGGTCCTGTGCTCACAATCAGACGTGTCTCCACTAGAGATTCAATTCAATAAATATTTATTTCTCACCTACTATGTGCCAGACACTGTGCTAAGTATTAGGGATACAAATGAAGAAGAAAAAAAAAGGATAGTCTCTGCCCTCAAGGTGCTTACATCTAAATGTGGTTTTGGAGTTTGGCCCTGCTTCTCATGTCAGCTAGAATGCTCCTCTATGGAGCAACCTCTTTTTCATGAGTGGAAAAATGGGATCTACCATTTCTCCTTTATGTATAGCCCAGAGACTAGTGCTTTATCTCTTTTAAAGAAAGGGTTTCACATACAGCAAGCTGGGGTAAAACTTTTAGTTAATTTTTCCCACAGAAGGAGAATCTGTCTATTTTCAGAGCCTTAGTTGTGATGACCTTTTCCCCTCAAAAAGAAGGGACTTTGCCACTAAGGGTCATCTTTGGAAGAGCCAGCTAAGTTGGACCTGAAGAAAATGAATCTGTGGTTTAACTTAACTTTCTCGTGATTTTAACTTTACCTGTATCCCAAGATATGCCTGCTCACCAGGGGCAGAGTTTTAATCTTGATCCTCTATATGACTTAGGGTTTGAAAATCCTCATAACACCTCTTTAATTCACTTATGGGGGACGCTATGGCACAAAACCCAGCCAGGAATGGGAGTGTG
>CM053587.1:207503549-207572051 GCA_028646515.1 Pseudochirops corinnae
TTATTGGAGGCCCCTGGTGGGGGTGCTCTGGCTGCGCTCTCCTCCTCCCTCTCTCTCCCATGATCTTTCTTTTCCCCAAAGAAGGAATCTAGGGTTTGGGAGCTGTTCTTACTTTGCTTCTTATGCTTATTCTTACTCATGGTTGTTCAGACCATGATTTTTTTTTTTAAATCTCTGTGGGGCTCTGCTTCCAGAGGGGAAAGCTCTGTCCCAAATTGCTGGGGTCCTCCCAGCTGCTGTAGCTCTCAGGAAGATGCTGAGACTCTTCCTACTTACTTCCAGCTGACAGGATAATGAAGACTCCAAGACCGAGGCCCAAGACGGCAATCCAGATCCAGGCCGCTCAACATGAGAGCACTGGCCTCAGAACAATCGCTTAGTCCCCCTGCTGTCTGCAGTCTGCGGGCGGGAAGCTACAACGCGGAGGCGGGTGCAAAACCTCTGCCTTTCGCTTTTCCTCTCTGGAGGCCTTCCAGCCAGACTGCTTTTCTCCCCGTTTTGCAATCCCCACTGACCTAGTGCTGAACGCTGCTCGCAGCTGCCGCTAATCCGCTCACTAGAGAGGCTACTCCGCTCCTCCCGTCCAGCTGCCCCTGGGGCACAGCCCGGGCTTCAGGCCAGGCTGGTTTCGGTTCACAGTGCTGATATGGTTCCTCGTAGCCAAGCTGACTTTAGTGGGAAGTATCTTTGTGTGCATTTTGGAGTTCTAGGATTGGTTTAGAGTCCTATTTTATGGGTATTTTGGGGTGGCTATGTGAGAGCTGCGATATGTTGCTGCTGCTACGCCGCCATCTTGGCTCTGCCCCCTGTCTAAGTTCTTAATAGGTGCTTAGGAGACTGGTCTGACTAATTCATCCAGGGTATTAACTCCCTTCTCATTGTTTCTGAGGATTGATACTCAAAAGGGTTTCAAAATTAAATGTTATTTAAAAGAGGTGTTAGAGCAGAGTAGGTAACCAAGAACTGAGGAGGAGTGATTGGTGGGGGGGAACAAAGGGATTCTTCTACTGTACCACTCCTTAGGAGGTTGACAATGCATGCCTTCTTTATATGAATGAGAAAGGGGAAGAGAAGCCTAGGAAGAAAATGATTTTATAAGGCCAGTCCTGGCTCAGTTTGAGAAGTCTCTGCTCAGGGTCTAGATTCCAGCTGAATGAAAAGTCTCCTAGGAAATCAAAGATAGGTTTTTTCCTGGGGAAATGGCCTTTTTCTTATACATCTATGAAAATTGAAAGCTGGCCTTTTGAGGGGACTTGGAGTCAATAGGGATTTAGGGTTTGCCTCAGTGCTTGTGACATGGTCATAGTTCTGGGACCATGGTCAAGTTAGTCATTTTGCCTAAACTTCAGTCTCCTTATCTGTATAATAGGGATTTTATTATCTGCCATATCTTTACATGCTGTTAATTAACATGCTGTTGATATCAAATATCCCAAGACTGCCAGTAAGCAGGTTGTGATGTTAGCTTGATGATACTATTTAGATTAAGCCCGTTCAGAAGGGGAGCAGAGTCTTGTTTCTGATCCATGTTTATGTTGGTCTAGGCTCAGCGGTGGGGAACCTTCAGCCTTGAGGCCATATGTGGCCTTCTAGGTCCTTGGGTGCAGCCTTTTGATTGAGTCCAAGTTTTACATAACAAATCCTTTTACTAGGGGGGTTTGTTCTGTGAAGCCTGCTGGCTCCAGCTAATAAAAAAATTAATGACTGGGGTGGCTAGGTGGTACAGTGAATAGAGCACTGGCCCTAAAGTCAGGAGGACCTGAGTTCAAATCCGGCCTCAGATGATTGACACACTTACTAGCCGTGTGACTTTGGGCAAGTCACTTAACCCCAATTGCCCTCCAAAAAAAAAGCAAAAAATGATAATAATAATAATAATGACTGGCACTTGCAAAGTGCTTTAAAGTTATCAAAGTTATAGGGTAGCTAGGTATAGCAGTGAATAGAGCTCTGACCCTGAAGTCAGGAGGACCTGAGTTCAAATCTGGCCTCAGACACTTGACACACTGTCTGACCTTGGGCAAGTCACTTAACCCCAATTGCCTTGCCTTCCCCCCTCCCAAAAAAAGAAAAGGTTGTAAAGTGTTTTACACTCATCTTCCCATTTGAACCTCACAGCACCCCTGGATGTAACCTACATAAAGAAAAGTCCTTTGGAGTCCTCAGTAATTTTTAAGAGTGTAAAGGGGTTCTAAGACCATTGAGTTAGAACATTCCTGCCTTCCTTCCCAAAAAATCTATTATTACTTTATTACAGACCATGCACCGCACTACCAGCCATGGGCCGAGGACAGTCTATATGAAGATAGGAGAGAGGATGGTGCCCTAAGAGATAATAATATTAATAATTAGCATTTATGTAGCACTTTAAGGTTTATAAAATTCTTTACAACTACGGTGTTCTTTTATTCTCATAATAACCCTGGAAGGGAGGTGCTAGGACACTGAGACAGCTGGAGGTTAAATCACTTGCCTAGGGTTATGTAGCTAGTAAATGATGGAGGCAAAATTCCAACTCAGTTCTTGCTGACATCATCCCACCTAGCCACAGTCATTATTGGGAGCTTTTTCTCTGTCAAAATAAGATCCTGCATAACATTTTAATCAATGCTTTTTGGTTTATTTTTATATCAGAATTATTTCCCTAGATGACTCACCATCACCATCAAAGCCTCCTTCATTATAAAGAAAAACAGTTAACCAAAAACTGACTAACCAAACAGCTGTGTAACAACTAAGGCAATGTAATGTGACTTGTAGTTCTGCAGCTGTCTACAAAGAGGAACAAAGTTTTCCATCCTCCCTTTTCGCCAAGCCAAAGTTGTTCAATCCAATTAATCTGAGCTTAGGTGCCTTTTACTGATGTTTCCACTTACATTATTATGGACAGTATGAAGATTATTCTCTTGTGTGCTTTCTTCACTCTGAATTAATTCTTAAGTTTCCCATGTTTATCTGAATCATCATTTAAGAGTGAAATAATATTCCCTTACACACACACACACACACACACACACACACTCACATATATGTATATACCATAATTTGTTCATTCATTCCCCCACCTAATGAGCACACACAATTTCCAGTTCTTTGCTACCACAAAGAATACATCTAAGAAAATTTTGGTGCTATATATTAGGAACTTTTCTATAACTGAACTTCAGGGTTAAGATCCAGTGACGGAATCACTGGGTTGAAAGTTATGAACAATTTCGTGACTTTTTTTATAAATTACACTTTTTTTTCCCAGAAAGGTGGAAAAATTAACATTTCCACCCATTAGTATGCCTGTCTTACCACAACTCTTCAATACCAACCTTTTTCCATCTTCTATCAATATTTGTCAATTTGATGTGTGGAAGGTGAAATGAGTTATTTCATTACTGTTTTCTAAAGAAATACGTCAGGGATACACTTTGAAATATTTGTCTTAAGAAAGATGCCTATTCAGAGGTATGGGGCAGATTACATATCTTTGTATCTGGGAAGAACAAGAGTCCTTTTCTAATGTAGATAAGCTTTAGCTGACATCTAAACCCTGCTTTACCTTTAAGAAACTCTTGGAACATGGGAGATTACAAAGAATTGGCATCAATACAGTCCAGAATGAGGGTACAAACTTAGTTATGTTAATACCTCAAAATGAGAGAGAAAGATAGCTTAAAATAGCGTTCCAATTTGAAAGATGGAATTTTGCAAAACTATACTATAAACATCTGAATGGATTCTTTCAGTATATAAAAAGTGATTTCTGAATACTAAGGAAATATCATTGTAGAAAAAAGAAGAAATAAAAATTGGCATATTTAAAGGCATTTATTTTAAGATATTACATTTTCGAAGCAAATGGAATATTGCTTAGAATATAAGCTATTATGTTTTTTTGGAGAAAAAAGATATTTATTCCTTAAAATTCAGCCTATTTTAATTCAAGCTCTTTTGCAAATTTGTGGAAATGCCTATTCCAAAGATCAGAGTTAATCTGATAACTGACAATTCAGTCTTAGTATAGAAGCTATTTTTAAGAAGAGGGGAGACCCTAAACCCTGTACCTTTTAAATCCAAAGCTCTTTATGATATACCTGTTTTGAGAATTATTATGTTGAACCTGGAGGGCATTTAGTAATAGTTTTAAAAGCTGAAAACATAATTCCATAATTTGACAAACTAAGAAAATATTATACTTCTATTTAAAATACCCAATCATTAGTTATTAGATAAATACTTGAAAGCTGAAGAAGTTGAGGCAGTTATCTTATGGAAGAGTAGGGGTTATACCCAATTCTAATGGAACACAGAAGGTCTAGACTTCTCCAATTCATCAATTAATAAATCAGAGATATCAGCTCAGTACGAACAAGACCTAAACATCTCTACTGAATCAACCAATCACTCAAAGGCATAAATAGAGATGAACAAACTAATTTGATTAGGAAGAAATAGGGTTCTTTGAGTCAATGGATAGAGATGACATATTTCAGGAGATTTCCATAGATTGGTGCCAAGTAGAGTGAAGAAAACCAAGTGAATGGGTTTTTGTGTCTCCTTTCCCATTTGGCCAATTCTACTTTTTAAGCAATTGTTTTCCTTTTCTAAGCTGTTGACTCTTTTTTTCATTGTTCTCTTGCATCCCTCTCATTTCTTCTTCCAGTTTTTCTTCTACCTCTCTTACATGATTTTTAAGCTCCTTTTTGAGCTCTTCCCTGAGTTATTTCTGGACTTGAGAGCACTTCTCATTTTTCTGTGGGGTTTTGCCCATAGGTATTTTGACATTGTTGTCTTCTTCTGAGTCTGTGTCTTCTTCCCTGTCAACATTAACACTTTCTGTTGTCACATTCTTTTTTTAAGATTGTTTTTGCTCATCTTTTTTGACCTTTTTTCTTTCTTTTAAATTTGAACTCTCAGCAACAATGATATGAAGAAAAACAACCCTGTCCAGGACTTGATGAAGTTAAGTGAATCTCTTCCTTCTTTAACTTTCTTTTCCATTTGGCCAACTGTACTTTTGAAGAAGTTATGTAGAGTAGGTGTTAATTTGCTTTGGTAAAAGGAGTCTCCTTTACCAATGAAATAATAGGTCCCATTAAAAACAATGGAAGGAGAGAATAGTTGGGGACATAGAGTAAAACCTTAGAAAAGCTTTTAAGCACTTAATTGTTTTGGGAGAGGGAAGTGTGTAAATAATTTACAGCTGAGTTCAGAAAAAATATGTTTCGACTTCCAAAGAGTTTGCTCTCCTCTGAAGGAAAATAAAAGCCCATAAATGAAGAAAGTCAGAGTTCAGAAGTCTAAAAGGATAGTTTGAGGAAGAAATTTAAAATGCCTATTTTTACATTCAGAAATAGTTTTATAAAAGCTTCAGGTTTGGCAAGCTTAGGAACATGCAAACACCATGAATTGGCCAACCTTGACCACAAAAGCTAGATCATTATTATATTGTACTCAAGGATTAAAGTTAAATGTATTCTGTCCCTTTCCCCAACCTCAACCTTCTAACACCCACACATGAATTATATTTATTTTTCTTCCTGCTCAAGCTCATGGTGTCCTTAGGAAAAGCTATAAGATCATTTTATTAGTTTCAACTCCCCTCTCCATCTCCTGTCTATCAAACTTTTAGACTGTCACATGGTCATAAAGGGTAAGGGATATGGAAGAGTCCAAATAAGTAAACCCTGGACTAATTTTTTTGAGAGCAAGAAAAGCCTGATGGAATAAAACATGGTACCAGGGAAAAAACATGTTACCTAAGAGTCCTAACACCTGAGTATGAGTCCTTGCTCTACCATTTACTATCTGAAAAACATTGGGCATGATTTATCCTTTTGGAGGTCTCAATTTCTATCCTTGGTAAAAGTTTGAAGATTGGGGCAGCTAGATGGAGCAGTGAATAGAGCACCGGCCCTGGAGTCAGGAGGACCTGAGTTCAAATCTGGATTCAGACACTTAACACTTACTATCTGTGTGACCTTGGGCAAGTCACTTAACCCCAATTGCCCTGCCTTCACCCCTCCAAAATAAATAAAAAATTGAGGATTGGATACTGATTTTGGCATATACTAAAAATGGAATTATACAGAGCAGACTAGCATGGCCCTTGCACAAGGATAACACAAATTTGTGGAGCATTCCTCTGACTGTGATAAAGTAAATGAGCTCTCACCAAAATATAAAACAAAATAAAAATTGAAGATTGAACCAGATGGTCTCTAAGTTTCCTCTGCTTGAAACCTCAAGAATCCTAATTCCGATTAGATGAGCCAATGTTTCTTCTCTTTTGAAGTCTAGTCTCCAGAAAGAAAGGATACATCTGTTGTTAAGTGCTTACTATGAACTAGACCCCTGGTGCTACAAATACAAAAATAAAAATCTACCAGAATATTTCCACAATAATTGAATGGGAGTTGTGGTGGAAGTAATCAGAGAGACAACATGGAGAGAGAGCTGCTGGCTTTGGAGTCAGATTCAATTCCTGCCTCAGAAACTTACTAGCTGAGTGACCCTTAATCTCGGTGTCCCAGAACACTTTTTTTAAGGCAGTTGGGGTTAAATTACTTTCTCAGGATCACATAACTAATAAGTGTCTGAGGTCAGATTTGAACTCAGGTCCTCCTGACTCCAGGGCAGATGCTCTATCCACTTCAAAACCTAACTGCCTCCTAAGTGCTTCCAAAAACATTTTGATTCTTACAACAGCTTTGCAAGGTTGGTGCTATTATTATCACCATTTTACAGCTGAGGAAACTGAGGCTTTAGGACATTTTTAAAGACTATAATTACCAATAATTTGCTAATCTTCATAAATAGCAGGAGTAAAATTACATCACCAATAAAAGTACAACTCCAGAACAATAGAAAAGAAATACTAACAATAACTAGCATTTCAGGTTTATACAATTCTTTGCAAATATAATTTCATTTGAACCTCACAATAACCCTGGGAGGTAGAAACTAATATTATCCACATTTTGCAGAAGAAGAAATTGAAGCTGAGAAAGATTGAGCAACTTGCCCAGAGTCATACAACTATTAAGTATATGAAGCTGAATTTGAACTCAAGTCTTTCAGTGCTATATTTACTACCTACCCCTACATACCACAAAATAGATGAGTAGGGACCTGGGAAGTCTTCTCAGAGAAAGCAGAAACTAAACTTGGAAGGAAGATGAGGAATCTGAACGGTGGAGATGAGGAGAGAGCACTGATAGCTTGTAATAATGTACAGGGGCAGGAGTTACCAAATGTACTGAAGGTAACAATATATTTTGGACATTCCAAATTTGAGATAGATGTATGACATTCAGGATGGTAGGTCTAGCAGGCAATTGATGTATACCTGGAGTTCAGGAGAGATATTAGGGCTGAAGATTTGGAAGTCATCTACATAGACTTAGTAATTCCTGAGCCGTTAGGAATTGATGTGGGGAGCAGAGCAGGATAAAGCC
This sequence comes from Pseudochirops corinnae, assembly GCA_028646515.1. Taxonomy (NCBI): domain Eukaryota; kingdom Metazoa; phylum Chordata; class Mammalia; order Diprotodontia; family Pseudocheiridae; genus Pseudochirops; species Pseudochirops corinnae. Next base: position 207,510,998 of record CM053587.1, read on the forward strand.
CTGGAGAACCACCATGCTAAAGGACCTGGGAATGGATGATGATCCTTCAAAAGATGCTGTGAATCAGGAGTAGTCAAAGAGGTAGAAGGAGTATCAGGAGAGAGAAGTGTCACAGAAACCAAAGGAGAAGAGAGAATCAAGGTGGAGAGTGGTCAACAGTATTAAAAAGTATAGAATGTTGAAGAAGGATGAAGGGTGACACAAAGGTCTTATTAAGTGCTTAAGAGATTTGGGTTGCCTTGTAGAGAGCTATTTCAGGTGAATGAATATCTAGAAGTCAGATTGTCAGGGGCTGAGAGATAAGTAGATGTTGAGGAAGTAGAAGAATTGACTTTAATTTTCTTCTCTAAGTTTGGTGATGGAAAGGAGGAACAGCAGGGACATAGTAGGCAGGATCTCATTCACACATATCCCAGTTTTGAGGTATGGATTGGCATCCATTAAAAATCTGTCTCACAAGTCCCAATTAATTTATTTCTTTTGCTAGCCAATCAGAGAAAGTATTATTTTTAATAGTATTTCAATTTTTCCAATCACGCATCAAAAACAATTTTTAACATTCATTTTTAAACAAAACTTTGAGTTCCAAATTTCCTTTTTCTCTCTCCTAAGATGGTGGCAAGTAGATATAGGTTATATATGTGTACTCATGTAAAACATATTTCCATATTAGCCATATTGTGAAAAAAGAAACAGTTTGCAAAAAAATTACAGTTTTCAAAAGAAAAAAACATGAAAAAATAAAGAAAGTGCAAATAGTATGCTTCAATCTGTATTCATGCTCCATCAGTTATTTCTCTGGAGATAAATATCATTTGTCTTGAATCGTTGTATTGCTAAGAAGAGCTAAGTCGATCCTAGTTGATCATTGTACAATATTGCTATTACTATGCATAATGTTCTCCTGGTTCTGCTCACTTCACTTTACATCAGTTCATATAAGTCTTTCCTCGTTATTCTTATCTATCTGATTGTCATTTCTTATAGCACAGTAGTATTCCATTTCATTTATATATCACAATTTGTTCGATCATTTCCCAATCAATGGGCATCCCTTCAATTTTCCATTCTTTGTCACCACAAAAATAGCTGCTATAAATAGTTCTGTACACATAAGTCCTTCTCCCCAGAACACAATATCCAGCATTTGTGCAGTGGCTTAAGGCTTCAAAGCTCTGTACATCTTATTTCATTTGATCCTCACAACAACTCTGTGAGATAGGTGCTATTATTATCTCATTTAACAGCTGAGGAAACTGAGGCTGATGGGGGGTTTGCCTGGGGTCACACAGCTTGTTTCTTAGCAGAAATTTGAATTCAGGTCTTCCTGACTCTAATGTTGGACTCAAATTCTAACATTGTGTTATTTATTCAATTGTATAGCAAAATAAATAAATGAAAATCAACAGTTCTTCCATAAATGCACCAGAATATCCTTTTCTGGGGCAGGTAGGTGGCACACTGAATAGAGCACCAGCCCTGGAGTCAAGAGGACCTGAGTTCAAATCCAGCCTCAGATACTTAACACTTACTAGCCGTGTGACCTTCGGCAAGTCACTTAACCCCAATTGCCCTGCCCTCCCCCCTCCAAAAAGCAAAAATAAATAAAAACAATCTTTAAAAGAGAATATCCTCTTCTACAGGTTACTACACCACTAAAGGGGACATGAAGTACGTATGTGTAGGGAACAAAAGTGGCTATGCCTCTTGCTATATATATGCATCTGTATCTGGAGCAACTCACACCTCTGATGGAAAATGGTATCCCTAAAGCACAAATACACCATGTTGTTCTCTTGCTCAACAAAATCTCATGATTCCCTATTTCCTCTAGAATAAAATACAAACCCTTTTGTCTATCATTTAAAGCCCTTTATGACTTGACTTCATCCTACCATCTCAAGATTATTATAAATTATAATCTTTGTGTATTCCAAGGTATAGCCAAATGGACTTTCTTACTCTTTCTCATATATGACATTCCTTTTCCCATTTCCATGCATTTGCATATGCTTCTTCCTCCAAGCCACCAAAATGATTTTCCTAAAATGTAGGTCTAATTGGTATTGCAATAAATCTATTGGTGGGGTGGCTAAGTGGCACAGTGAATAGAGTACTGGCCCTGGAGCCAGGAGGACCTGAGTTCAAATCCAACCTTAAACACTAACACTTACTAGCCATGTGACTGTGGGCAAGTCACTTAACCGAAATTGTCCTGCCTTCTCCCCTCCCCCCAAAAAGCAAAAAAAATAAATCTATTAGTATTGCATTTTATCTTATTACTGTCCCAACTTATTCCTAGAGAAATATCTCCTTAGTTATTTTTCCTTTATTTCTGCCACACAAAAAAACCACATTGTGATGTTTTCTCTGAAGAATTCTCATGTGTTGTCCTAGTAGGTTAATGCTGAAATATTTTTATTCTATTTGGTCATCATTTTAAGTGATATTTCTCTTCCTATCATGTTTTCTTGATTCCTGTATGGTGTTACCTATTTTAAATTGTAAACCACGAGGTGAAGAGCTATATCTGTATAATTCTCATAGCACCTGGGGCAGAGTCAAACATTGCAAGATACGTTGCTTACATTTTCTGGGTGATTCAACCTTACATTTATAAAATACTTTATAGTTGTTAAAACACTGTTTTAACAGTGTCAAATTCATAGTTTCGTTCTTACAATATAGAGACTTCACCTATGTATCAGGAAAAAGAAATACATTTTAATGCGTGAGACCTAGGTTCAAGCCCTGTGTCTGATCATATAACTGACAACTGACAAGTCACTTAACCTGAGTCTTGGCTTCCTCATGTGCAACATGAGAATATTAAGACTTTTATGACCTACCTAACAGAGCTATAAACCCAAAAATGCTATGCAAATGTGAGTTGTGTTTGCAGAAGGTAGGCTGATGTTATACCCATTTTAAAGATGAAGAAACTGAGACCCTGGGAAAGTAAGTTGCTAAGATGACATGGATAATAACTGACAGAACTGGCACTACTACACCATGCTACTTTTAGTGTGGATAATGATAATGTGAAAAGGAAAAATTAGCAGCAGTCTGTGCAGAACAGAACTGTTGTTATTTAGTTATGTTCAACTCTTTGTAACAATGAGGACCGCACTATCCATGATGCTTTCTTGGTAAAGATACTGGAGTGGTTTCCCATTTCCTTTTCCAGTGGATTAAGGCAAATAGAACTTAAGTGTCTTGCCCAGAGTCACACAACTAATAAGTATCTGAGGCTAAATTTGAACCCAGATCTTCCTGACTCAAGGCTCAGCACTCTATCCATTGGCTCTAGAGCCATCTAGAATAGGCAAAATAGTGACATAAGCCAAATGACATTAGTGAATGAATAAGTAAAGGAATAGGAGAATATATAGATATGTGTGTTTATATACATCTGTAATTTATATTTATATATAGAGATATGTGTGTTTATATACATCTGTAATTTATATTTATATATAGAGATATGTGTGTTTATATACATCTGTAATTTATATATATATATATTTATATATTCTTTGATTCTCACAACAACCCTATGAATTAGGTGCTTTTATTATCCCATTTTACAGATGAGGAAACTGAGGTTTACAAAAGTCAAATGACTTACTTAGAGTCACACAGTTACTAAGTCTCTGATGCTATTTTTATACTCCGGTCTTCCTGACTTGAGAACTAGCACTCTATCCCTTGTACCACCTCTTTGCCTTTGATGAATAACATCTATTAAACATTCACCATGACAAGTGCTGGGGATGCCTATCATACAGACAGCAATATGAAGTTGAACAGATAACCTACAGAAGTATTTCATCAGTACACACATCATAGACCAGTACTACGTGTGAACAAAGAGCTAAACCTAAAACTGAAAAGGAAGAAGGGAAGAAGAGAGTCACTGCATTAAACAAAGAAAATTGTGGAGAGATTTTAAAGACCATAAACACTTCTCCCCAAAACAGAAACACATCGTGTGTGTGTGAGAGACAGATAGACAGAGAGAGAGAGAGAGAGAGAGAGAGAGAGAGAGAGAGAGAGAGAGAAGTTAATTTAGTGTTTGTTATGTTCAAGTCACCATTTTAAGTGCTAGGATTACAAGCCAATAAGATAGTCCCAACCCTCAAGGAGCTTATATTTTATTAAGGGAAGATGAGACATAAAGGGGAACTAGAAAGTAGGAAGAGAGGGAGAGGAATACCTCTCAAGGGGCAAGGGAGCTGGCACGGAGGGAGAAGAGTTTGAGAAGTGAGTGGAGCTCTGAGCAAAGTGAACATGATCTGGAGACATGAAATGGTGATCTGCTTTGAGACTCGCCAATCATAAGAGCCAGCCTTAAGGCAAAGGCATCTTCAAGGTAAGGAGGCTGCCAATGAGGAAGTGGACAATTCTGAAGAGTAGAGGGTGGAACCAGGAGTTATTAACACCAATAATTCAACACAATTGTAAATCATGGAATGAAATAGTCTCCAACAATTCAAAATTGCAAGTGATACCAGAGCAGTGGAGAGCTGCATGAAGGTCTTAAAGAGACTGTAATTTGTTATCAATGTTGATTTGCATGCAAGACATGACATAAAATACATCATCCTGGTGATGTATGTACAGAAAATTAAATAGGGATCACAAGCAATAGATAATAGATAGATTGTCTAAAAGCGATTGATATTCACATAATATTCAAAGACCGTCCTAGAGGAAAACCTTCAGCACCTTGGACAGACCCTCTGTTATGGATTAGGAGATGACAAAAACTGATATAGGTTGAGGAGAAATTGAAAAATGGGAATTTGCAACCTTCAGGGAAATATTCACATTGATGAGATCACAGCTTCACTGAAATATTAGAACACTCAAGTGACTGCCTGGTAAATGTGCCAAGTTCTTTTTCTTTAGTCATAGGAACACTCTATAAATCCCTGAAATGAACAGGACCTAGATGGAGATCTGTTCTGAACAGGACAAAGGAGATTTAGTATCATTTTTTTTCCTTGAGGGTCCAAAATTTTCAGCTTTAAGTGTAAAATTAGATTTTTACAGTACCATGAAATGTACTCATACCCACCATATGCTCCCTTTTAGCTTCAATTGTATATAACACTCTTCCCTCTTTATAGCTAAGTGGTATAGATAAAGCACTGAGTCTGAAGCTAGGAAGACTTGAATTTAAATCTAGCCTCAGACACTCAGCAGTTGTGTGACCCCCAGGCAAGTTACTTAACCTTTCTTTGCCTCAGTTTCCTCAAGTGTAAAATGGAGAAAATAATAGCACTGACCTCTTAGAGGATAAAATCAGATAATATTATAAAGTACTTAGCACAATGACAGGTGCATGGTAATCACTACATAAATGCTAGCTATTGTCATTAGTATCATTACCCCAAACTCTGCTCGTCATATAACTACTCCTTATTGGACAACTGTACTTAGAATATGCCAGGTGACCAGACCTATAACAATTCTATATAACAATCCATAAATTGATATAAGCCAACCATGAAAATAATTCCTGGTCAATCAGACCCTGGTTTGCCTACATTCATTCTTTACTAGAAAAAAACACGTAGAAATAAAGGACAAAGGAATATAGGAAATCATTTGATCTAGGGGGGAAAGCATAAGGAAACAAGGCAGGCAGTAGTATTAAAATCTTGCCAACCCATCTCTGGGGCTTACATATGAATATGGAATTCAGTAAGGCTGGGATTGGTGTACCTTTTTAAAAAAAACTAATCCATCATTCCTGAATCACAGATCTGGGATCTGAGACACAAAAAATCTAAGTAATTTGGCCCCAATTAGAATTAGTGAATGGGGGGTGGCTAGGTGGTGCAATGAATAGAGCACTGGCCCTGGAGTCAGGAGGACCTGAGTTCAAATCCAGCCTCAGACACTTAACACTTACTAGTGGTGTGACCTTGGGCAAGTCACTTAACCCCAATTGTCCTGCCTCACCCCCTCCAAAAAGAAAAAAAAGAAGAATTTGTGAATGGAAGAGCAGAATTATTGAAGACATTTCTCACCAAAGGCAAATTATTGAGTAGTATTTGAAGGGATGCTAGAATTACTAGAGCATTCTGCCCCTTCTCACAACTTTACCTCCTTTTGTTCAACATTGCTCCTTTTAAAAGTTCATAGGGTTTAGAGCTGGAAAGGGGCCCCAGAGAATATCCAAGCCATCCTCTTCACTTAATAAATACACCCCAGGGTAAGCTCTTCTGACCTCATCTCATTCCTCTATGCCCCCTGGCTTCTCAGTGTTCTGAGGTCTGCTCATAACTCATCTTTAAAGGTTTGTATTGCTTGGCAAGGTCACAAAAATTGCTAATTATTGTTCTAAGTGCAGGAAGGCAGCAGCTGCTGCCAATGTCCCTAATGAAGGCAGCAGCTCCTCTTCCACTCTGAGGTAGCTAGCTCATAAATGCAGAGAGAGCATGGGTTCTAGACTAATATCCCTTTAAATGATCTAATATTGTTGCTACAAAGCTGTGTTAATAAGGAAACAAAGCAATATTTCTCTGGGGCGTCTGGTTACCCAGGTGAATTTCCTAATGTCTATATTTGTCTATATTTGTATACCCCTATGTCTCCCTGGGGAGAGGCTTGTGCATTAAGCCATAATGTAAGCTGTCTTGACTCAGGCTTAGGATGCATGAATGGCTAGGCAGCCATGACGCTGTCTTAAGGCAAATGGACAGCTTCATTCTTTACAACACCTGAGCCCTTCCCTAGTTCTCAGTCTGAGATCATAGTGCCCTGATTGCTCAGTGTCATGAGACTCTGACAGTGACAAGGGACTCCCCTTCACTGTGTGGGGAAATTCAGGGCAATTTTTCAAACTTTAGAGCAGAAACTGATCAAATTTCCAAGATATACATATATATACATACATATACATGTGTGTATGTGTGTGTGTGTATATATATATAATAGCTAACACATATAGCACTTTATGGTTTGTGAAATGCTTTTCATTTACTCATTTGACCATATGAGCATATGAGATCATATCTCATTTGACCAATATAAGACAGGAGGTACTATCTAGCTGAATCTTGCAACTGTGGCCTGAGAACAGATAGAATGATGAAGTCCTCCCAGTTGTATTTCTCAGTTTCATTAGAGGATGCTTGAGTACATTATTTAATCACTCTGGGTCTCAGTTTCCCATCTGTAAAATGAAGAGCTTAGATCAAATGCTCTCCAAAATCCCTTCCACCTCTGAAATACCATAATCCCTACAAAATACAAGTGGAGAGAATCAGAGAAAAGTGGAAATAACCAGAAAGGTGACAGAGAATGCCAGCACTGGAGAAACAGCTGTATGGAGACAGTGGGGAGGTCTCCTACCTCCTAGTAACAACTAGTTTCCCCCCTGCTATTTAGAGAACTTACATCCAGTAATTGAGACTGGGGGTGAGGGCTGGGGGCGGGGTGAGTAAGAGTGTATGGGGGGGGCAGCTGTAGTGAAGTGATTGAACTGGAGTCAGTATAGAAATCAATAGAGTGAATGAAGGGGAAAGAATGAGAATAGGATGTGACTATGAGTCACTGTGAGGGTAGATGGTATAATTTGAATGAGTGATGGTTTGAGGATCTGTGGAAAGAGCGGGTGCTAGTGTACATACTGTGACTCTTTAGCTTAGAAACTATGTAAGAGCACTGAATCCTACTGCCCTCTCATCAAGTGATATCTCTATGGCATGAGGGGAAAATGGCCAGGACAGCAATGACAAGAGATCTCAATATCATGCTGTATATGTGCATAACTCATTAGTGGGGCCTTTACTCACTAATGTGCCATGCTCCACTCTCTCTCCAAGGTGGAATGAAGGTGGAGGGGCAGGATGGGCAAGCAGATAGAGAACTTGTGGTATGAATGAATTCATCAATGTCAATAGAAGGATTGTCATAAAGTATATAAAAATGGATCCATGACAAAAGGAGGGAACCAATCAATGGAAGGAGGAATGCGTCCTTAAACTCCCTGAAAAGAAGATATGTCAGAAATATAAGGGATGTGGTTTACCAAGTAAATAAGTGACTAAAGACTTAAGACAAGCAGCATAGTATATGAATAACTACGGTTCAGTCCTGCTTTTGATATTTATTGCCAATATAGATCCTGAGCAAGACACCTCTCAGTATCACATCTTGCAGAAGTGTTGACATTTTCCATGGCACCAATGAAATTAATTTGCTTTAAAAAGAAGAAGATAGGAGAAAGGGAGGTCAGAATTTAAACAAAGAAGCATAGACCAATGAGGAACAGTGTTTGACATGAGGACAAAATGTTATATGTCATATGTAGGAAAATGCACAGGATTGGGAAATGGAAGAATCAATCAATAAACATTTATTAACTGCCTACTATGTGCACTGCACTGTGCTAAGTGACAGGGATACAATGAGATACAAGAACAGTCGCTGCCCTCAAGCTGCTTACTAAAGGGGGGAGACAACATGCAAACACATATATAGAAAACAAGCTATGTATAGAATAAATAGGAAATAATTAACATAGGGAAGGCACTGGAATTAAGAGGGGTTAGGAAAGGCTTCCTGTAGAAGTTGGGATTTTAATTGAGACAAAAAGCCATGAGCAAATGGAAAAGCAGGAAAGGATAATCCTGTCACTAAACCAAGACACTCTGTGACTTTGAGTAAGTCACTATAACCTTTCCAACCATTGATTTCTATAAAATGAGGAGGTTGGAATAGTAAGTCTTTAAGTTACTTCTGTTTTTACATTCTATGAGGAACAGAAAGTCAAAATATTGTCCCACTAAATACAACAATTAAGTTAACGTTGCCCAAAGAAGTTGTGTTTCCATGTTCTACTGAGCTGCCAAGGGATCCAAAATGTTTGGACAGGATCTAAGCAACTATTGAGCAGCTGAGGACTTTGGAAGTGGAAGAACAGTGATCCTTGCAGAACTAACTATACTCCTACTCCAGGCTCAGAATATAGGAAAAGTTTTGGCTACACCTAGAAATCCTCCATACATTCCCAAGACAATTTAAGTTCCGCTGTTGGGATCATTGCAAAGAGTGGATGTAATGATGACCTACACTGTCAATTCAGGTTAAACAAGATCATAGCTTTAATTCAATTTTTATTTATTTTCTGTTCCGAATTCTCTTCCTTTCATCTCATCTTTCCTCACCTCATTGAGAAAGCAGGAAGAACAAAACCATTGCAATTATTTATAGCCAAACAAAACAAATTCCCATATTAGCCATGTAAAAAAAAAAATGCTTCCATCTGCCCTCTGAGTCCAGAACCTCTTTATCAGGAGGTAGATAGTACATTTCATCATGAGTCTTCCAGAATTGTGGTCAGCCATTGTACTGATCATAGGGCAGGTAGGTGGTACAGTGGATAGAGCACTGGATTTGAAATCAGGAAGATTCATCTTCCTGAATTCAAAAAGGGAGAAAGATACTTGATTTCAATTAATCCAAGTCTTTTTGTTTTTTTATTCAAACTGAATGGTAGTAAAGAGGCTATCAAAATAAAGGAATGGTTTCTTTTAGGCTATCCTCCCAACAGCTCTACATCTCTACAATTCTTATCAACCTTGCCTAAGATGTCTGAGCTGCTGAAGGAAACATGTATGGATGGAAATAAGTATTTTTAGAGTGCCTACTCTGTGTAAAATACTTTGCCTTGAATTGCAGACGCTAGAAAAAATTAGTTTATGGGCTGAGTGGTGGCACAGTGAATAGAGCACTGGCCCTGGAGTCAGGAGGACCTGAGTTCAAATCCCACCTCAGACACTTAACCTTTAGTAGCCATGTGACCTTGGGCAAGTCACTTAACCCCAATTGCCCTGCCTTCCCCTGTCCAAAAAAAATTAGTTTACAACCTAGTTGGGGAGTTAAGATGTATATGAGTTGTGTAACTACACAAGTTACCTGAGTTGTAAAGACTTGATTGGATTTAATTGAGGAACCTAAACCAACCTCTTAATTTTTACCATAAGGAAACAGGCACCTAGATATTAAGTGACTGTCAAAGTCAAAAAGTTTGAACTCCTTAAGTGATGAAGTTATGTGTAGCAGGTGGAACATTGGACCTAGAGTTAGCAAGATTTGGGTTCAGTTAATGCAAATGACCCAGGCAAGTCATTTAATCTCTCTTTTCCCATCTTCAAAATAAAAAAGTTGGATGTGATGACCTCTAAGGTTCCTTCCAATTCTAGCTTTATGATCCTATGATCCCTACAACAGCTGTTGTAGGAATTCAGAGAAGGCAACATCTGGTAGCAGACGCAAGAACTGAGCCTTGAGGAATGAGTGAAATTCAGACATAGACTAAGAAGTGGAGAAAATACTAGGAGATGGATTTAGATTGTCCAGGGACTGAGGGAAGGATTTAGCCTGCCTGGTGCAAAGAGGCTCTAGTTGAGAAATCTCCAGAGATAAAGTGAAACAAGGAGGTTTTTTCAAACTGGACCTTAAAGATATCTAGTCGAAAGCCTCAGTTGTTTATTCTATTTGTTCCTTTTATGGGTTTCTGTATGTGTGTGTTTACCAATTATGCAAAAGAAACACTGGTTGCTAAGCAGTTTGCCACATAGTTGAAAAAAATGTGGTCATCAGATTTCTGAGTTCTGCATTTCTTCATCTAATTTCAAAATTTAGTTTAGTGTTTCATAAAAATCTACAGTTCCACTCATTCAACCTAAAGAGAGTGGTGTGGCAATGTGCAAAATACAGTAAATCCCTCTGCTTTGGCTGGTCCCTTTACACTCAAAATTACTGTCCGCTAAGGGGAAGGAGAATAGGGGTGGGGTTCTATTGTGGTGAAGTTTCCTTTACCACAAATTTCCCATGTGCCCTCATCCCAGGGACCAGTAGGGGCGAAGAAAAAAGGAACGAAAAGTTGCTATCAAAGCTGGAAAGAATTTTCTTTGTCTTGTGCAAGTCAGGAAAGAACCAAGAAAGACCAGATCTTCCTACGATTCTCTGAATTTTCATATTCATATTTTTTTACAAACAGAGAAATAATATTTCATTACATTCCATAGCTTAATTTGTTCAGCCTTTCACCAGTTCATGGACATACACTTTGTTTCTAGTTATTTGCTGTGATCTTTTGTTTATTTAAAGATATTTTTCTTTAGGAGCCTTCTATAAAATGACCCAAAGTAGGTGTGGGAGAAGAGAAGAGGGAGAGGAAAAATATGGATGAAGGGCATTATGAACTGACTACAACCCCTAATCTCTCTCTTTATCTCTATTCTCACATCTTCAACAACCTAGGATATCTTGAATTTGATGTTCCTTAGGCATCTCAAATTCAACAAAATCAAAGCCGTCATCATCTCCCCCAAACCCGCTCCTCTTCTTAAGTTCTCTATTACTGCCAAGGCCACCACTCCCCTCCTAGCCACCCAGACTTCCAACCTAGGTGTAATCCTTCAACTCCTCACTCTCACTCATTCTACATACTCACATTACCAAATCCTATCATTTCTACCTCCATAATATCTCTCATATACATCCTCTTCTCTCTATTCACACAGTCACTCTGATGCCTGCCCTCATCACTAGATTATTACAATAGCCTGCTGGTTGCTCTTCCTGCCTCAAGTCTCTCCCCACTGCATCAATGCTCCAGGTAACACTGCTGTTAATGTGATCCTAAAGTTCATGTCTGACCATATCATATCCCACCCCTCCTCAATAAACTACAATAGCTGACTATTATCTCCAGGAGCAAGTATAAAATCCTTTATTTGACCTTTAAAGTACCTTACAACCTAACTCCTATTTTTCTAGTCAGAATTCTTACATTTTATTCCAAGTATTTTACAATCCAGTGATGCTGGTCTTCTTGTTGTTCCTTGCGCACAAAACTCTTTCTCCCAATTCCACTGTATCTTTTCACCAACTATACTCCACACTTGACATTCTCTCCCTCTAGGTTTCTTGGAATCCTTCAAGGCTTAGCTCAAGGGGCAACTAGGTGGTACAGTGAATAGAGTACCAGTCCTGGAGTCAGGAGGACCTGAGTTTGAATCCAGCCTCAGTCACTTGACACTTACTTAAACTGTGTGACCTTGGGCAAGTCATTTAACCCCAATTGCTTTCCTTGCCTTCCCCCCTCCAAAAAAAAAAAAAAAAAGACAACACAAGCCCTACTTTCAACAAGAAGATTTTCCTGTTCACTCTCTACCTCCCAACTCCCTTCCCAACACTGATAGTGCTTTCCCTCTGAATTTTTCTCCCATTTGTGTGTGGTACATTTGTATGGTTTTTTCATCATTCTAATGTGAGCTCTCTGAGGGAAGGGATTGTTTCTTGCCTTTCTTTTTATCTTCAGAGCTTAGTAAGCATAGTTAACACCTGTCAAGTTGTGTCTAACTCTTCATGACTCCATTTGAGGTTTTCTTGGCAAAAATACTGGATTGATTTGCCATTTCCTTTTTCCAGCTCATTTTACAGATGAGGAAACTGAGGCAAACAGGGTTAAGTGACTTGTCCAGGGTCACATAGCTAGTGTCTATCTGATGTCAGATTTAAAGTCAGGAAGATACCTGATTCCAAACCTAGTGCTCTATCCTCTGTACCTCCTAGTTGTCCCAGTAGAAACTTATTAATAAATGCTTGCTAATTGACTGACTGACCAACATTTCTAACTTCAGATAGGTAAAATCATCTGGCCTTAGGGTTTCTATTTAGCCATTTTGTCAGTGGAAGAATTTTAATGGTCAATAAAATATGTACTCCAATTTAATAACTGGTGATGGTATCTACCACAAGAAAGGAAACCAATTCAGATGCTAAAATACACTAGATAAGTTGGTTATTGTCCTTCATTTTTGAAGAGGACAAAAATGACATAACTATGCTAAAGTCAAGTTTCAGTGAGTCCAACTGTGGCTGATCAGACCAATATGAGCATGGAATGCTCTACCACAGGAACTCGCAAATAGTCCATGTGAATATTTAGGATAGATTCTCTAAATTTGCACATTCTTCATTTCCTTTGAGCTGTTTCAATTCTGCTTTATTCATAGAGCACAACACCTTCTCTGATATAGGCATACCAAGATGAGCAGTCCTATGCCAGTGTCTCCCATGTCACACAATCGATTCCAGAGTTCTTGAGAGAGTCCTTGCATCACTTCTTCTGACCACCATGTGAACACTTGCTCTGTATGAGTTCTCCATAAAATAGTCGTTTTGGCAAGCATACATTTTGCATTAGAACAATGTAGCCAGTCCACAGGAGTCGCATTCTCTGAAGCAGAGTTTGAATACTTAGTAATTTAGTTCAAGAAAGGACCTCAGTGTCTTGTATCTTATCCTGCCAGGTCATTTTCAGAATCTTCCTAAGACAATTCAAATGGAAACAATTCAATTTTCTGGCATGGTGTTGATAGACTGTCCCTCCAGTTTTCACAGGCATACAACAATGAGGTCAGCACAACTTTGTAGGCCTTCAGTTTCGTAGTCAGTCTAATACCTCTTATCTCCCATACTTCTTCAGAGACTCCCAAACACTGAGCAATGCATGTGTTGACCTCATTATCAATGTGTACATCCTTGGAAGGTACACTACCAAGGTAAGTGAACTTATCCACAGCATTCAAAACTTCTCCATTTGCTGTAACTAATGGTTCCACGTATGGATAGTGTGGTAGTGGCTGATGGAGTACCTGTGTTTTCTCGATATTATCAGGCCAAAATCAGCACAGGCAGCAAAGAATTGATCCATACTTTGCTGCATCTCAGCTTCGGAGGCTGCATTGAATGCACAATCATCTGCTAACAGAAAACCATGCACCAACACTCCCTTCACTTCGATCTTGGCTTGTAGCCTTTTCAAGTTGAAGAATTTACCATCAGTGTGGTAGCTCACCTTGGTGCCATGTTCATCCTTATTGAAAGCAAAAGACAACATGGCTGAAAACATCATGCTAAAAAGCATGGGAGCAAACATAATAGGAATGGGAAAACACAATAGCATTGTCCATTATCTAGAACCCAGACAAGCATGCCATCCTGAAATTGACATATAATATTGATGAACTTCTCCAGGCAACCAAATTTTGACATAATTTCCCATAAGCCCTCATGACTGACAGTATCAAAAGTCTTGGTCAGATCTACAAATGTTGTGTACAGACCTGGCATTGTCTACAGTGCCTGGCATTTCTCTTGGAGTTGCCAGACACAAACACCATATCAACCATACCTCGGCCCTTTCTGAAGCCACACTGGCTCTCAGGTAGATGAACATCTTCCAGGATCAGCCTGTTAAGGAGGACTCTGGCAAGAATCTTGCTAGCAATGACTAAGAGAGAGACCTTCCTGTGATTGTCACAAGAAAATCTATTTCCTTTACCTTTATAGAAATGGAGAGTAGAGGTGTCCTGGAACTCCAGCAGCCAGTTGCTCAATTTACATCTCAAGTAGTCTGTTTGTCTTTCACTGACCTGGGATTGGTTGACCTCAGTGTCAGAGTTCAGTCACAACAAAATTCCAAGCAGTGAAGATACAAAAAGAGGCAAAAACCAGCCTCAGTCCTTTTATTTTTAACAAAGAGACAACAATTAAATAACTAGGCACCTACAAGAAATATTGAGAACAGTTCAGTGATTCCTAAACTATGCCTTTGGGCACCAAATTCTGGTCTCTACCTCCTAGAAAAAAAATTCCTCTGGCTATTTGGAAGCATTCTACCCCTTTCTATAACTACGCCCCAGGACTTCTCCTGTGTTCACCTAATCACTCCATTGAGATGAATAGTTCCTCTAGCTCTGTCTCATAAGGAGACTGGATTGGTGAAGGACAAAATACATGGGTACCCTAGGATTTTTTAGAATAAACATCTTCAATACATCTGTGTCCTCACCACAATGTGGGCAATCCTTTTGATGGTACGGGATTTACTGGTACAGTGGATAGAGTGCCGAGCCTAGCTAGAGTCAGAAAGCAGCCTCAGACACTTACTAGCTATGTGATCCTGGGCAAGTCACTTTACCCTGTTTGCCTCAGTTTCCTAATCTGTAAAATGATCTGGAGAAGGAAATGCAAACCACTCCAGCATCTTTGGCAAGAAAACCCCAAATGGGGGTCACAAAAAGCTGTACATGATTCTTGCTCCTATTTTCTCATAAACCCTCCATAGAGCATCTACCTACCTTGCTGGAGACTTTCCTCTATTAATGATACTAATAGCTAGCATTTAAGTATCATTTTAAGATTTACAAAGCACTTCACCTATTATCTCATTTTATCCTCATAACTACTCTATGAGGTAGATGCTATTATTATTCCCATTTTACAAATGAGGAAACTGAAACAGACAACAGTTAAGAGACTTGCCCAGGGTCACACAACTAGTAAGTGTTTGAGGCTAGATTTGAGCTCTGGTCTTCCTGACTCAAGTTTCAGCTCTATCCATTGTGTGACCTAGTGCTTCTAGTTCTTTCACATTCTAATCGAGGTGAGTAATATAGACAATGAATGGTATTGTAGTGGTCTGTAAAGCTAGCACCCTGCCTAACCATATTTCAAAAGATGGCACGGTGGCCCAATGGAATGGCTGCTAGATTTGGAGTTGAAACCTGGATTTGAATCCAGCTTTGTCATGATTTCAGGCAAATTCGCTTTATCTCCCTGAACCTCATTTGAAAAATGAGGCCACTGGATTTAATAACCTTATGGATTCCCTTTTCCACATCTAGATGTTCCATCTATGATGGAACAAGAAAGGACTTGACTCTATAAAAAGAGCGACGAGTACTTATCCCTTATATGTTGAACTTCAGACAGGAATCTAGGAAAACCATTTTCATCCTATATACATATATATTCATAATAATACCTTTGCATATTTAGAGCTTTTATCAAGCTCCCTCCAGTGAAAGTCTCTGTGCATAGAGTGAAACTCAGACTATTTCATACTCGGCTCAGCACCTTCCACTTCACTTGAAGCACTGGAGACATTTAAAGGGATCTATATATAACAACAAGAAAAAAACATCAGAAGGACACAATAGGCAGCTGTTGTTGCATTTACATTTTTTTAAAAATTAGGTTATTTCGGGAACCAAGCTGCCTATGTGAACACAGAATATCACTGCATTCGGCTTAGCTCCCACCCCAATAATTGACATCCTTTCTTTGGGAATGGGTTTCAAGCTTCCCTTGGTGCTTTGGAGGAAACGCTGTAGATGACTTTTGGAATGAATTTTAAAGGAAATGGAGATTCTAAGAGCCAGAGAGGAGAAAGGAGTTCATTCCCTATGTGAGGGGACAGGAAAGTAGGAGGAAGACAGTCTGTCCAAAGGCATGGTGACTTGCAACAGGTGTGTGTGTGTGTGTGTGTGTTACTGTAGAAAAAAAACCCACAATTTAGTTTGACTGGACCTAAAGTCATTGTTCCCTAAGGGCAATAGTGAAGAATAACCCTGGAAATGTAGGCTGGACTACCCTATTAGGTGCCCCTAATTCATGCTGCTGTTAACAATGAATATCCCTCACTCCCAGTTTCTAAAGCATTCATATATCTGGAAGTTCTAAGTCTAGCCAAATGAACAAGCATTTATTAAGTGTAGGGATACAAAGAAAGGCAAAACAAACAAACAAAAAAACCAGTTCCTCAAGGAGCTCACAGTTTAAAGTGTCAGACAACATATGAACTAGGCTCAAACAAGATAAATATAGGATAAATTGGCAATAATCAACAGAAGGAAGGGGCTGAGGGACCAGTAAAAAGCTTTTTGCAGAAGGAAGGAACTTAGCTGAGATCTGAAGGAAGCCAGGAAAACCAGGAGGCAGAGTTTGGAAGGGAGAGCATTCTAGGAATGGGAAGCAGCCAGTAAAAATACATGAAATCAGAGGATGAAATGTCTTGTGTAAGAAACAACAAGAAAGCTAATGTCAATGGATCTGAATCATTGTATATATACTCCAAGGGAAGTAAAGTGTGAGAAGATTGAAAAGGTAGGAAGGGGAGAAGTTATGAACTGAATTCAACATAAAATAGGATGTTATATTTAATCCTGATAATAACAAGGAGGTATTTGCATTTATTAAGTAGGAGAGGGGATCAGTAATAAGGCCAGATCTTCACTTTAGGAAGATCACTTTGACAGCTAAATGGAGGATGGACTAGAGTGAAAGAAGACTTGTTGCAGGGAGGCAAAGTATTACAATAGTCTAGGAATGAGCTACTGGAGATCTGTAGTAGGATGATGGCTGTGTCAGAGTTGGTAAGAGGTATATATGAAAGATGTTAAAAGGTAAAATCTACAACAGATTGGATATAAAGCAGGGGTGGGGGTGAGAAAGACCAAGGAGATGAAAATGATGCTTAGATTGTGAGCCTGAGTAACTGGGAGGATGGTGATACTGATGTGGATACAAAGATACCCCAAAGGTTGAGTTGCCCTTTCACTGGTTTATCCTCTAGTCTAGAGGCACCCTAAAATACAGAGGCACCCTAAAGGTTGAGTTGCTCATTCCCTGACATTCTAAAGTCTCCCCTTATCTTGAAATACCACAAAACTTCATCTTATCCTAAAATTCATTGTCTCTTCCCGTCCTGTGTCATAAATTCCTTGTCCTCAGCCTATATCCTTGTCTTGCAAGATTTATCTTGACCTTAAAATTCACCTTATCCTAAAACTCCTCCCATCCTGTCATAAAGATTTCCTTGCCCCCCTTATCTTGTATCATTCATCATCCTCATCCAGGGTCCTTATCTTACAAGACTTATCTTGTCCCTAAATCCCCAACCCCCTTTAGAAACCCTAAAAAACTTATATCTCCATGGTATAGACTGTATAGCTTTTTGGCTATATAAGTCTAGTGCTTGTCCTATATCACTGCCTTTGTTTAGCTCCTTGCTAAGTCTCAGGCCTGCATGCTTTTGCGTAAATAAAGCTCCCTTTGGCTAAAGAGGTCTGATTGAATTCTTTCAAATCTGAACCAGCTCTCCCTACTCTGACTTCATCAGTACCCTCAGTAGTAATAGAAAAGTAAGGAAGAGGAGAGGATTTGAGAAGAAAGAAAATGGGTACCATTTTGGACATGTTAAGTTTAAGATGTCTATGAAACATCCAGTTTGAGATGTCTAATAGGAAGTTGGAGATGTGATGCTGGAGATCTGCAGAAAGGTTAGGGCTGGATAAGTAGAGTTAAGAACTTATAATCTAAATCCACGTGACCTGATGAAGTCACCAAGTGAAATAGTATAAGGGGAGAATAAAAAAGGGATCAGGACACCTGTGGGACACCCACAGTTAATAGTTATGATCTGAGTGAAGATTCAGCAAAAAAGACAAAAAATGATCAAATAGATAGGAGGAGAATCAGGAGAGCAGTATCATAAAAACCTAGAGAGAAGACAGTATCAAGGTTAAGAGGACAGTCAACAGGGTTGAAGGCTGCAGAGAACATAAGAAGAATGAGGATTGAGAAACAGTCCATTATATTCTGCAGTCAAGGGATCATTGGAAATTGTGAAGAGAGCAATTTTGGTGGAATGATGAGATCAGAGACCAAATGCAGAGTCAAAGAGAGAGAGGAAAGGAAGTAGAGGCATTGCTTGTAAAAGGTTCTCTTAAGGAGTCTAACCACAAAAGGAAAGAGATGTAGAATGACAGCTAGCAAGGATAAATCAAGAGAGGATTTTTTAAGGATGGGGAAGACAGGTTTGTTTGTAAATAGTAAGAAATAAGCCAATAGACAAGTTGAGACTGAGGACTGTGAAAGAGTGGGGATGATAGAGAAGATAGTCTGCCGGAGAAGATGGAATTGGGTTCACTTGTGCATATGAATGACTTTCCCTTGGCAAGGAGAGAGGACAACTCTTCCTGTGAGTCACAGGTGAAAGGGGAGATAGCAAAAGAAGACATTTCAGAGATACAAGATAAGGAGGAGGGAAGAAGAAGGAAGCAAAATATGAGGTAATTTTCTTAGGTGACAAGGAGAGGGAACCATCGGACATTAGAGTAAGGATAGAAAAAGGTTGGTGGTAAATGGGATAAATATTCAATTAGAGAGGTGTAAGAGTATTGCCTTGCTGTAGTGAGGGCCCATTTAGGATTATGCAACATAAATTTGTAGTGGACGCAGTCAGCATAGTTTGGTATTATGTTTTTTTTCTCTAGCTCTATTTAGTAGCACAAGAATAGCTTCATAGTGGCTATCAGATTATCTGTCTTCTGAAAGAAAACCCATTAGAGAACTCACTCACTCCTGTGAACCATCCAAAGCAGAGAATGAGACAGAAATCTCTCACTGTCTCACTTACTCACCACCACCACCACCACCCCCTCTCCATGGAACATGGGGAAGCCTAATTACAAGGAAAAGTAACCCTTGCAGCCAGTTAGTGGCAAGTGGACAAGATTGGTACAATCCTAATGTTTGTAGCTGAAACAAAATTTTAATACCTTAAGAACACAAGCATCAAACTCAGATGCGAGCCCAGATTGTAAGGCTGTGTGTATGTTAGGCCGTATGTTTTTTATTTTTCTTTGTTTTATACCTTCTCCCCCACCAAAATATATAAATGAAGCCAACCTTCTTGTCTACACCCTTGTTTATGAATTTCTGCTCCAGGGCCCTCTATTCCCTCTCTGTGGTCTCAGAGAGGATGGGCGGCACCTTTCAACATGTTATCACACTAGATGTGGTTACATAGACAAAAAGAAAAAAATGGGCTTGTTTTGCAGAAGTGAATAGGAGGGGCTAACATTGGAACAAGTAAGCCCTAGGTTGTTTTTTACCCAGTGAAAGAAAGAGAAAGCAGAGGATTTCAGTGTGTGGGAGGGCAAAGGAAAGAAGCCAGAGCTGGCAGTCCTGGCTGCTCTAGGAAGAGTCAATAGTATTTGGAGAGAATTACTTCCCTTGCAGACTTGAGTTAAATTAGGGAGTAGAGGGAGATACCTTGAAATATATGTGAATTTTTAAAAAAATGACTAAAATCTCAAACTTAAATATGTGATCAGGGAAGAGAAAGCTAAGAGACCCAAGGAAGAAATGTATCTAACACTTGCCAAGGTGATTATCTCCTCATTTAAGCATTGCTGAGTGAAGGTACCACCTTCCCCCCTTAGTTTTTTTTTGGTAGGTGCTGATGAATAAGTACAAATATGGATTGACATCACAGTATGAGATAGGGAAAAGAGACGGGTGGACTCATTAGCCAGTGCTGTTTATAGTTATGGAATCATAAGTTTACAGTTTTTATATAAATGCTGCTCTGGGATTGTGAGAAGAGGCTATCTAGTTCAAAAGCTTTCTTCCAGACAAGGAAAATGAGGCCTAGGGAGATTAAGTGATTCCAATCAATTAATAAACATTTATTAAGCACCTACTATATGCCAGGAATTGTGTTAAGCACTGGTGATGTAAAAAGAGGCAAAAGTGAGCCCCTGCCCTCAAGGACCTTACACCCTAATGAGACAGACCACATGCAAACAAATATAATTATCCCTTCCACATTGCAAGGCATAGTGCCCCCAAGACCTGGAAAATCCAAATAAAAATTTTTGACCCTCCCTTCATACCAGAAAAGAAGTCTGAAGTATTAAAAGATAAAATATGTTGATATATACAATGCTATACACATATATATTTTATGCATTTCTGAGTTTCCAAACTTTCTGCGTTGTCTGTGGCTTCTGCAAAAATCCCCCAAAATTCCCATTTAATTTATGTAGACCTGCAATATATCAAAATCACGATGTGGAAGGGATAACTGCTGTTTATGCTGTGGTATAGAGTAAGGGGTACTCGAGAACCCAAACTACCAACATGCCAGGTCCTGCTGAATGAATGAAGACTCAAGTGTTCTCTCAGCCAAAGAAAAGTAGTTTCTTAAAAGTTCGCCATATTGGGTAGATTCTTAAGGAGCCTAGGTATCTGCCACACTTGCATTGGACAAGCGGGCCAGAGTAAGTCTATACTAGGCCATTCTATGGTGCTTTCACACCACATGGAGGAAAGATGTGGTCTTATGTACAGAAAGGTTGTGGGAGGAATCTGAGGGTGGTCTAGAAGAGGACTTTGGGGAGAGTCTTCAGGAGTAGTCGGATGAGGTCAGACTCCAGTAATGAGTTATTAAGGGTGGGAAGTTGCTGGAGGCTACCTGGAGAAGACAGACAGTGGTGAGCTAGGTTCAAGGGTGGGACAAGAGGATCAAGGGAGGGGAAATTGCTGGACAAAGACTTGGGCAGAGCCACAACTTAAGGCCTACCATCTCAGGCAAATGCCTTATATGGGAAGATTTAAGGAGAGCTCAAGGGGCTGCCAGAACCTGTACCTCAAAGATTCAAGGAGAGCTTAAGGGGGCTCCCAGAGCCTGCACCTCATCACATATACAGTATATACAAAGCAAATTTTATGCAAGATGAACAGAAAATAATTAAAAGAGGGAAAACACTGGAATTAAGAGGGTTTGGGGAAGGTAGGAAGGGTACTTTCTGTGAAAGGTACCCAAGGTGATCCTGGAAGTAGGTATCAGAGACAGAATTTGAACTCAGGTTCTCCAATTTAAGGTTGTTTGTTTGCTTTTTGCAGGGGGAAGGCAGCGCAATTGGGATTAAGTGACTTGCCCAAGGTCACACAGCTAGTAAGTGTTAAGTGTCTGAGGTCTGATTTGAACTCAGTTCTTCCTGACTCCAAGGCCAGTATTCTATTCACTGTGCCACCTAGCCACCCTGTTCTCTAATTTTAGAACCACCATTCTTTCCACTATTTAACAATGAGTCGTAGGTGATACTGTTACTTAAAGAAAGCCTGTATAGAAAGCCAGAGATATCTTCACATACATACACAAACACACACACATGTCCAGTAGAACCTGTGTGGGGTACCAGGACCCCAAAAATCCCCTACCCAAGAAGAATTAAAAGTCAGAGGTATCTTGAGGAAGGAACAGGAAGTTTTATTCTCTTCCCCCACAGAAAGGGGGCAGTCCTCTCCATGACAGAGGTCAGGGAGAGGAGGCATGTTACAAGAGACAGAACAAGAATTTATACCCTAATGCAGTCAAGCCCTTTCCCCTGGCTTTCCCTTCTCCCACTGGCTGGGAGGTGGACTCGCAGTCTTGGCACGAAATCTAACCCAATGGCAGATAACAAAGAAGGCTTCCACTATCTCTTGTTGGCAGGGAGGTGGGACAGGGAGCCAAGGTATCATCCATGTCCTTATTTGGTAAACACCAAGCAAGGGAGGGGAAAAGGTCACAAGCAAGGATGGAGGTCAAAAACCCCTGAAAGGGGCCTAATGCTGATGACAACAAGGGAAGGGGGGGGGAAGGGTTCTAGGTTGTATAAACCCAAGACCCGGGTCTGTCCAGTCTTGCAAAAGTCTATCTCTGGTTTCCAGATAGTTTCTCCCCCTTCTCATTCTGAGGAGTCTTCACAGAGGGTACAGAGAGTATACCCCACTCAAACTTCCGACACTTCCTAGCTATGTGATCCTAGGCAAATCATTTAACCTCTGTGTGCCTCAGTTTCCTCCCCTGTAAAATGGAGTTAATAACAGTACCTGCCTCCCGAAGTTGTTGTGAGGGTCAAAAGAAAGAATATTTATAAAGCACTTAGCACACTATGACACTATGTCTGGCACACCATAGGTGATTAATAAGTGTTTATTCGCTTCCCTTCTTGCTGATTGAAGGAAAGCTGAGTCATTATCGTCTCCCAGCTGGTTTCTATGTTTGTTCCAGCTTGTGTGGGTGGTAGGTAAACAGCTTTTGATGGCCTAATTCCTTAAAAGAGGAAACTGAGAATCACTGTCTAGGTGATAATAGGATTTGAATATTGGAAAGCAGAATAGTGGTAGAATGTTTCTTCTTTTCCTAACCAATTATAAATTTGTTGAGGAAAGGGACTGAGGTTTGGGCCTGGGTTAGGGAACCCGCGGCCTTGAGGCCACAGGAAGAAGTTTGGATTCAGTCAAAGGGCCACACTTGAGGACCTCGTGTGGCCTTGAGGCTACAAGTTCCCACCCTTGAACTAGACTTTTTTTTTTCCATTTCTAAAGAAACAATTCAAAGGGATCTAAACTTCAGGGTCTAGATAGAGGGGAAGGAGAGTGATTTCAGAAGATAAGATGCCAGATTCTTGTCTAGATCTATTCAAAACACTCCTTGAATTGGTTTGACTAAAGCCCAGCAACTGGGGGTTAAAAACCTGAACTAGTTGGCCTTCAGCTCAGTGTTTCCTACAATCCCAGAGCAGCATTTACATAAAAAGCTAACACAAGGAACTGAATTTCTGAGAGGTTTGAAATTTCAAATCCAGGAGTGGCTCTAGCTATCCTCCCACAGAACCTTTGAAAAACAGATGCAATCTGGAAGTATTTTCATTTCAAAAGAGAAATAGCCCACCCTTCCCTTCTGTTTTTCTTTTGGCTTTTTGCATAGTTTTTAAATGGTCTTATTCTTCAACTTTATTTTGTCCACCCTTGATACCCTAGAATTGTCCCAGGACAATTGTAATGATAAGACATAAGGCACAGAATTTCCCCCAAAACAACCTGACCAAAATGGTAAAGTAGTAACTCCGAGTTTTAATTCAAGAAACTTTTTTTTAAAGCATTTACTATGTGTGAGACAGTTTGCAATGTACTAGAGATAAAGAGATGTGAAAAAGTCACAGACGGTGGCCTCTGGGGGCTCACTCTCCCCTAGGATGAGGTAGAGCTTAGATTAAGATAAGTAAATGCAATGTAATTTGAGGAAGGAGAGAGCCCCAACAAGGAAGCAGCTTGGCACAGTGGGAAAGGACTTAGGATCATATCCTACTTGGGAAGCCTACCCCAGAGAAGTCATTTAGACTTCCTTTGTCTTCAATATTCTCATCTGTAAAAGGATGAGATTGGTCCAGATGGCTTCTTAGGTTTTGTCTAGTGCTAGATTCATAATCTTATCAACTAGGAAAGTCTGTGAAGACTCCTCAGTGGAGAACTAACCCAAACCTTGAAAGAAAATAAAGAATATGAAAGCAAGAGATGAGGTGGCCACAATGCATTCTAGGAATGGAGAAAGGTTTCCATCAGTGGAAAGCAGTGGAGGATGGAATGCAGGAATTCCAGGAATAGTTTGTTAGCTAAAAATTTGATTAGCCAGTGCTGCCCCTAAGGAGGAGCACGAAGAAGAAATGTATTGTAAGGTTCCCCTTATGCCCTGACCCACATCCTTCTAAGATGGGGAATAGCCAAGCTACTAGGTGGCCTGCTCAGTTCTGCAGCTGCCCCACAAGTTAAGGTCAAAGTCAGTCAGTCAAGTAGTTATTTATTAAGTACTTAATATGGGCCAAGTACTATGCTAATTATTGGAGGTAAAGCAAAAACAAAAAAGTTCTCAAGGGGCTTAAGGTCTAAAGGGGGGAAGAATACATACCAACAAATATGGACAAACAAGAAATGTGTTGAGATAATACTGCAAAGTGCTTAGCACAATGCCAGGCACACAACAGACACTTGATAAATGTGTGTTTTCTTCCTAAATTAGGTTAGTATCAGAGGGTGGTCCTGGATTGGCTCTGGAGTTGCCCTAGAATTGACTTACTCTGTCCCTGGCTAAAGACCAATCCAGATGTTCCTCCTGCACTTCCCCTTCTCTCACTACCATGAATTGAAATGGGCTTTTGGGCCCAGTGGGTCAGGCACTGGAAGAGTGCAATATATGTTGTATTCTTTCCTTTTCCATATGAATGGGAAAAAGTGTTTTCTTCTGATTCCTGCCTCTCCTTACCATTTACCAAAGGGGTCTTTCCTGCCTTCCCATTCCTTCCACATATTTGATAAGAAAATTAAAAGAATTCAAAAGGAGTCAGACTAGAGAGAGGACAGAAAAGAAAAAGTTAAAGAAAAGGAAGGGAAGGAGGATGGATAAGAAGGAAAAAATAAAGAGAAGTTTAAGAGGAAAGAGAAAAAGAGCAAGGGAACCAGACAGTTTAATTACTCTTCAACAAATTAGTGAAGTCTTTCCTATGATTCAGTCACATTAAATGAGGAAATGTACAAGATGCCTCCCTGCGGTGAATGCCTTGTTCAAAGGGAGGCAGAATAATGGATCACATTTGCAATGATCAGCACATGACAGGCAGATGCTATGACCATGGCTGGCTGGTGAGTGCTAGGGTCAGGGAGAGGTAGGTTTTCCTGATACCTTTCTTGGCTAGGTTGTATTCCTTGGGAATCCAAACTCTGGCTTCTCTCATTTTATCATGGTCTTCAGTTTCCCCATTTGTAAAACTGAAACAGGATTGGGATATGTGGGGTATGCAAAGAGTATTTCTTGAAAATTCCCTCTAGCTCTTAAATTCTATGGATTTATGGGTCCACGTTGAATGTAACTCTGACTGAAACTCCTTTGATCTCCTCTGAAGGTTTTCCCAGTTTTCATTTATGACTCTGATTGGGGCATGCAAAAGCCCATTCACCCTTCCTCTTCACTATACTCCTTTCCCAGAACCATTGGTGGAGTTAGGGAAAAGCGTCAGAAACTGAAAGGAACCACTTTTATTGCCAAAAAAGTGTGTCCCACCCCATAGATTTTTTTTAAATTATGAAACAAGCCTGACTTTGCAGTGTGGGGAAGGAGTGGTTTACCAAGGATTCTATATTTGGGTTAAGCTATCGAGAGCATGACCTTTTCAAGTATGAAGTATTTCAGGCTCATCTTGACGAGATACCCCTCCAAGTTTCCAAGAGGCCAGACTATTTTTGGTTTTGTGGTTTTTCACCATTTTCTTTTTCCTTGATACTAACCACTCTTCTAAGTTTCAAATCCTCACTCTTGTTCTCCCTTCTGTTTTTGAACCCTTCCCCATTTTCCTCATTTCTTTTTTTCTTTCCACATTTTATCTATAGCGTTTAAAAAAGACCATTCATTTTTATAACCAATATTATTATTATTATTCTTTAGACACATGATATGTGACCTTGGGCAAGTCACTTAACCCCAATTGCTTTGCCTTCCCCCTTCCAAAAAAAAAAATAGAAACATGATATGGAAAGTATAGGGAATTTTCTTGCAAGAGGCCCCAGGATGGTAGATCTGTTTCTTCTGTTACTATGCAAGCTTGCACAAGTTCTAAGGAAAATCAGGTCTGGTTGAGGATACACCTTTTCCTCTCTCCCATAGGCATATCACAAGTGGTGATTTTGAAAAACAAAACCAAAAACCAACATAACCTGTGCCTCTGGACTGAACCAGGTTCACTCCTGGTAGCGGTGGTGGTTGTTGTTCAGTTGTTTTCATTCATTTCCTGTTTTTCATGACCCCATTTGGGGTTTTCTTGGCAAAGATGCTGAAGTGGTATGCCATTTCCTTCTCCTGTTCATTTTATAGTGAGGAAACTGAGGCAAACAGGGTTAAGTGACTTGCCCAGGGTCACTCAGCTGCCACATGTTGGACTCAGGAAGATGAGTGCCAACAAAAGAGTTTAGTTTCTCTCTTTCCCTCCACCTGGGGTTAATCTAGTACAATCTCCACAATAAAGCTTAGAGGTAAATTCATGTCCTCTTATATGAGTAAAAATGTTCCCTATTCCCACATAGCTACTCAATGTATAATATGGATATTGGATATAGAACAAAGTTTATTTCACCTACAACAGAAAAGATATGAAGGACTTCCAGGTGCCCTTGAGCAAATAAAGAAACAAAAAGCACTCAAATAGCCCATCGAATTCTCTTACCCTCCAGAAGTTAAAGGCACCTTGGACTTTGTTTATTGAACAAATAACTCCCCATTATCCTTGGGCCTGTGCTGTCCAAACAACTCAGAACAATAGCAAGAAGACTTACAGCTTCTCCCACGGTATGGTTTGGGTTGCAGGATGATCTTCCCTCCTCCCCTCCCTTTCTTGCTTCTCCCTCGACCTCGTTCCCTTCTCCTTCCCTCCTTCTCTTCTTCCTCTACCCTCTCCCTCTCCACTATCTCACATAGGGAGCTCTATATGAGGAAAATCTTTAAGCAAAGCAGAGCTTTACCTCTTTTTACTTATAGTCATACTGTATCACCCTAGGTACTGTGAGATTAAGCAATTTACCCAGGTCCATCCAATCAGTACATGTCAGAGGCTGAATCTGAACCCAGGTCTTCCTGACTAAGGCTAGCTAGGTGTAGAAGTGGATAAAGGGCTGGACCTTGAGTCATGAATAACTAAGTTCAGATCGGACCTCAGATACTTAGTGAACTTACTGGCTGTGTGATCCTGGGTCAGGCACTTATCTCTGTTTGCCTCATCTATAAAATGGGAATAATAAAATATCTACCTCCCAGAATTGTTGTGAGGATCAAATGAGATAATAATTGTAAAGTGCTTAGAAGAGTACCTGGCTCATATCATAGTAAGTTCTTTATATTATTTCATTAGATTGTAAGCTCCTTGGAGTCAAGAACTGTCTCTTGACTCTTTCTGTATCCCCAGCCCTTAGCAGATTTCTTATATTGTGTTGAATTGAATTGTACTGCATTGTATCTACTATGTTGTGCTGCATTTGCATACATCCATACCCATAACATTTCTTTAACTTAAGCCTTATTCAAATGGATCTATAGTCTCATTAATTCCAAAGTTCCCTCCAGTGATTCAGATTGCAACCTATCCATGCTGCCCACTCTACTGTGTCCTGTGTCCTCCCAGAGGTTCACATGCCAAGTACACTCAGTGGGCTGAATGACTTTTTTGCTTTCTTTTGACATCTCCAGAAGGCCAGGGAAGCATTCTGCCAGTCCACATGTTAACCCTATTCAAACCACATGATCAGCCCATCTTTTCTTTCTGTCATCTAATTCTTCTTTTCTTAGCTTGGTCTTTCCTCTATGGGAGATACATCCATCATTCTAGAGGCCCCTTCTCATTCTCCAGATCTCAAAAGTATCGATACAACTAGGACTGTCCATGTGTTGTTTGCCATTCCTCCTACTTCACTGACCCACTTCCATTTCCTGACATATGTGCTCACTAATACACTGAATGCTACTTTTGCACATTATTTATCACTAATAGGATACCATAGCTTGCTTACATCTACCATGCCTCTTTCCAGCTAGGTGCCACAGTGGATGGAGCGCTGCACCCAGAGTCAGGATGACCTGATTTCAAATCTGGGTTCAGTCACTTATGATCTGTGTGACTCTGGGCAGGTAACTTACCCTTTCCCTCAGTTTCTTCAACTGCAAAATGGAACTAATAACAGCACTTAACTGTGGTAAGGATTGTTGTAAAGATCAAATGAGATATTGGTAAATCAATTAGCATAGTGCCTAAAACAGAGTGGGTGATTAATAAAAGAATTGTTCCCTTCTCTCTTCCCCCTTCCCCACTGCCTTTTGAGTTGCTTGTAATTTGAAATCTTCCAAAGCCAAGAAAGGCTATAATTCACAATCATAGAGCGTCACTAGAAGGATATTGAGGTCAAAGAGATGGGCTTTCCTGGCAGTAGCTAGTTTGAGATCATTGAAACTATTAGGATTTAAGCTCCTTGAGGACAGGGACTGTCTTTGGCCTCTTTTTGTATCCTCAGTGCTTCTCATAGTATCTGGTACATACACAGTGAGTGCTTAATAATGTTGCTTGATTGATTCACTATGTGTGAGTAGCACTGTTCTGGGTCACCATAATGTCTCATCATGCACGGAAGTAACTTTTATGCTCAAAGGTTATGCCAAATAATCTTAGAAAACACACAGTATCCCAAAAGTCTTATTGAAGTGTGTGTATGTGTGTTTATAAGTCTATAAAATGGACAAAGAAAGGATGTGATTATTAAACCCTGTTAGTGATCTGTGAGAGGAAAAAAAAGAAAGAGGTGGGACAGAACAGTAAAGGTGTAATTCTGATGTGCAAATTATCCCAATTTCTAAAAAAAGTGAAGTGAGAAGATTCCATAAACTCTAGTCCAGAGAGCTTGAATTTGATTCCTGACAAGATTCTGGAAGTGTTTCAAAGGAATGAGTTGTGAGCACTTAGAAATGGAAGTAGTGATCAAAATAAACCAGTGTGGGCATATATACCTACCAGCATTTCAGTGAATCTAAGAACTCAGCAGGCTGCATATTTCTTCCATCAGTACAGATTCCAACCCTTCCATGCCTTCTCATCTTGTATAATTCTTATCTATGTCCCTTCATAGCTTCTCCACAGAGGAGCCACCCAACCAATATGCTCTAGGCCTTCCTCTAGGACTAGCCCACATTTATATGGTTCACTAAAGTTTACCAAGTGTTTTCTTCATAATGCCTGGTGATATATTATCCTTATTTACATTTTGGGGGAAAGAAATAAGGCTTACAAAAGGTGTCCAAGGTCATGGATAATTAATAGTAGAACTGAGACTCAGACTTGGGTTTCCTGATTTCCACAAACATTATTCTTTCCACTACATCCTTCTGCCTCTCAGGGACTGGTAGAATACATTTATAAACAGGACTCAAAAAGCTTAAATTTGTTTCTTGAGACTTCTACCTATTGCTCAGTACAACAAGTCAAATCACTGTTCTACATAACAGTCCTTAAAAGAGTTAAGACAATCTGTCATGTCCTCTTTTCAGGCTAACCACCCCAAAATCCTCCAACCAAACCATGCATGGCATAATAAACACAATGCCCTTTACAATCCTGGTTGAGGAGCATTTCCTCTTGGTTGTGCTCTTCAAGATGACCACCAATGTCCTTCATTGGGTGTGATGTCCAAAACTGACTACAGTCCTCCAGATGTGGTCTGGCCAGACCAGAAGAGGACAGGGTCATCACTTCCCTCTTTCTTAAAAGGAGATTATGCTTCTTGGGCAATTGGAGTTAAGTGACTTGCCCAAGGTTAAATGGCTAGTAAGTATTAAGTGTCCGAGGCTGGATTTGAACTCAGGTCCTCCTGACTCTATGGCCAGTGCTCTATTCATTGGGCCACGTAGCCACCCTTGAGATTATGCCTCTTAAGGCAGACTAAAATGACCTTTGTTTATGTGGCTGTCATATCACAACGTTGGTTCACACTGAACTAACAGTCCACTATAACATATGAGATGCTTTGCTGTTACCCCTGTGGTCCCTTCTCCTCCTGGCTGATAAGCCACTCTCTCCAATTCAAATTTGCATGCTCTTAAAAGCAAAAGCCATCTTAAATGTGTACACTCATTTATCCTTTAAATCAGGCTTGCTCAGCATACTGCTTGCCTGTGGCCAGCCAAAAGATTTTGAGCAGCCTGTGAAAAATGTAGAGTTGCCTGGGTAATTTCCTGTTTGTGACCCGAGGCAACCAACCATCGTCATTCTATCTCTAGTCTAACCTATCTGGGACTGGTAGAAATGTTGCCTGTTTTAATTTGGGCCCTTACCTACTGCCAAGTTGTACAGGTCTGCTTTAAATGTTTATTGACTGGTTGACTGAGTATGGAAGTAATTTTGGGACGATGATTTCTGAATCTCCTCTCTTCCACCCCCATTCCCCCACATACTGTTGGATACATTCAGTTTCCCCTCCTCACTTTCCAGATTTCCGAGTCGTCTTGGTTGGGTCATTGATCTCTCGGGGCCTCTGAATCACCTCAGTGCCTTTTCACTGCTTGTCCCTCATTCCTGGAATGTTCCCTCTCCTGTCACTTGCTGCTGACTTCTTTCAAAATTCAGTTCAAATCCTGCCTTCTACAAAAGGCCTTTCCTGATCCACCCCACTGATAGTGCCTTCCCTATGAGATTAACCCCCCTTTATACTACATATATGTTTGGTAAATAAAGAGTTGTTTCTATTAGAATGTGAGCTCCTTGAGAGTAGGGACTGTTCTTGCCTTTCTCTGTATCACCAGAGGTTGGTATGGTACTGGCATATAGTAAGAATTTAATAAATGCTTGTTAACTGAGTGACTGTCTCAGTTTCCTCAACTGCAAAATGGCCTGAAATACCACTGCTGTCCCTTTCAGCTCCAACAGTCTGTGATTCTTTGATTCTTTTCCTCTGTGGTGGAAGCTGTCATTCAGGACAAATTATTGGCTCTGAGAACCTGCTTATGGAGTTAAGGACCCGTAGAGAGGAAATTGTTCTGCACTCCTAAGGACCATGAAGAGACTCTTTGCCAATTACAAGTAAATGAAATATCTCCCTGGAAAGAAAGTACCGTATTTCTCTACACCTTTGGAGTTTGAACATTCTGGGCATACTGCTGTGCTCGAAGTTACATGGGATATAATAGAGAGCTCCCAGGAAACCCATTACAGGTAGGGATCTTTGGTGCAGATATACAGAACCAAAGCTGACTGTGGGCACTCAGATAATGTGAAATGATAACAGTGGTTGATTCAGTGCAGGAAAACAATGCAACTTAAATATGTGAATGATAGAGATAAGTATTTTTCCTTTAGTTGGCTGTGATCTGTGCTGGAGTCTCCATTATGTCCAGCTTCCTCTAGAGGTGGTGGTCGGCATTGAACCTGGAAGAGGAGATTAAACTGGACTAAAATCGATCTTAGAATTTAATCATACCTAGAGGAGTCTGTTTGTGTGTTAATTGTGGTTTAGACTGTGTAAAGATCAAAAATTTGAAAAAAAAAATAAGGAAAAGAAATAACATCCCAGCCTAGAGGCATGACATTGATCGAACATTGTGGCTTTACTTCCAGCCAACCTGTCACTAGAGTGAAACTTGAGTAAGACACAAATAATGTGGACTTCTTCCCTCTTTCACTACCACCCATTCACATGCAAAAACCTCTTCCTCTTTCAAAAAGCATGTGCTTGTTACTCTGCAGCAAAATTCACAGCTTTCAATCCCGGAATGCAGTTAGCATGCTGATTCTTCCCAGTCTGCGCCTCTCATCTCCAAAGAACTCTTGCTCCTCAAGAGAAGTGCCCACCTTGAAGGCATTGGGAAGCCTTTTCATGCCGATGAAACTGATTTCTTAAGAAGAGATCCGGAAGCAGAAGCGGAAGGGGCCCTCACCAAAGCATTTAGCAAACTTACAGAAAGAAAATAAGTCTCTTCAGGCCCTGCAATTTGTGTGGCAGTTTTCATCCTTGGGGCTGTGACCTCCTGATCCCTTATTCTTCTCCAAAATGCAGTATCGAGAGGACGATCAGAGTATGGAGGATGAAGATGATGACATCTTCAGTGAAGGTAAAGAGGCTCTCAGAAGTTTCTCCTCATATCTATGGGCACCCTTAAGAACTATGTCTTGAATGGCTCTTTCTCATACTTTGACATGGAGTGGAAAGCTGTTGCCACGATAAGCAATCTACCAGCACTAGCAACGTACCAAAAATGAGAAGGCCTTGCTAAATTTATTTGAAATGATGGAAACTAGGCATTCCTAATGAATGACTTGGGTAGGGATTTCTATTGAGGAGCAGATACATACTAAAGCAAAGGCTAGAGACTTAGAAAACAATACCAATTCTTTCTTCTTTTAAAATGATTTGCCAGAATATGTCTCTGTACAGTAACAGCACTGATTCCCTGTCCTTCCCTCTCCATTTCGCTCTTTTCTTCATTTATCTTCTAGCCAGGGACGGCCAGACACAGCAGCCTGTACATAACAGGTGCTCAATATTTACTGAATGAATGCACCAGAGGGACTGAGTAGACATATTGTTCCTTTGAGAGCATCCTTTAGCTTTTAGATAAACAACATGCCTATGACATCTGCAGTCATAAATTAAATTGTATTCTCTTACTTTCCTTTTCCAATCTAAATAGATGTAAGTTTGGTTCTAGTGTTATGAACAGTAATGGCCAACACACAGAGGGTGTATGGTATAGAAAGGATAGAGATTGGCCCTCAAAATCAGGAAAACCTGGGTTCAGGGTGGATTCTGACAGTGACTGGGCAAGTCACTTAATCTTGATGTTCCTTCTGTACATGTTCTCTCCCAGGATAATTATAATAGCTAGCATTTACATAGTGCTTTAAGGTTCACAATGCACTTTACACAGTTTTTCATGTGCTCCTTGTAGCAGTCCTATGACACATGAGGAAATACATAGTAAGTGTCTGAATCAGGATTCAAACTTGGATCTTTCTGATTCCAGATCCAGTATTCTAGTCACTGTGCCACTTGGCTATGTCTAACTCTGAAAGATGTTTGGCATCAGGTAACAGTAAAGGGGGTTTTCTAATAATTTCCTGTCCCTGTAAAATCACCAGTATTTCCCACCCCACAACCACCTGCCCATCCACCTGCTCAAAAAAACAAAGATATTGCCAGCACGGATAGAGATATTTCTTGTCTAATTGTCACAAAGGTATTTGAAAAACCAACAGAAGTTTTGGAAAAAGGATAAAAAAGGGATAAATTCAGCCCCAAAGCCCAGCAACAAGATCCTGGTCAAATTCAAAACAAAAAAAAAACCCAGAGCCTTGGTTGTGTTAAAATTACAAGTGGCAAAGTGTTAGGGAAAGTAAGGAGTTGGGGTGACGGTTGAAGGTTAAGTGCCGACTCATGGTCACTTCCTCTAAACTGTGTCCACAATCAGCATTGGCAGGGTGACTGAACCGTGGCTAATAAGGCGCTGAGATACCTGAGCATAGAGTGCTCCTTTCCTTTGGGACCTTAACCCTAATTTTTGATAGAGATTCACTTACACTTTGCATTTGCTGTTACGCTCTTCAAACTCAAGGACTGTTAGAGAACTGAGAATATTTTATAAATAACAACATGCCTCTGACATCTGCAGTAGTAATTTACATCTACTTACTTTCCTTTATGAGTCATAGATGTTCATTTAATTGCATTTTTGAATATATGCATTTGTAGGGCTCTTGTACGTGAAAAGTTTTGATTTCTCGATACTTCAAAAGATGACTATCCCCTACAGAATGTAAAGAGACGGAGTGAGGCTGCTGCTAAATGAAAGATGCTCTCTCAACTAATCTGGTTGTTTGTTGAATTGGTAACCATGGAAGTGGGCAGAAATGTACATTTCAATTCAATTCCACATTAAGTGCCTGCTATGGCTAAGGCAAAAAGAATTCATAGGTTTTGGAGCTACCTCAGTGAAATACTAACTGGCATTTGGATTCTATCTGGATATCAATTTTTATGTAAGAAATCTGATACAACTCTACGTATGCACTTTTAAAAATCATTCTTTGGGAAATATCTAATAGGGCTAATTTATTGTATCCTAACGTCTTCTTCTGTTGTTTTATATTGATATAGGGAACTTTTTCAGTCTGTGATTACATTAATAAGATTTTCTCTCCTCTTACCACCACCATTGGGGTAAGGGAGAGAGAATATGGGGCAGCCAGAACCAGCTATGTAACAAATGTGCATAGACAAAGGAAACAAATTCCCATTATTGTTAGCCATGTACAAGAAAGGTCTCAATCTGCTCCCCAAATCTTACACTTCTCTGTCTCAAGGCGGATAGCATTCCTCCTCTGTCCTCTGAAAGCATGGTTGATCATTGTGTTGCTCAGAGTTCTTTCAAAGCTGTTTTTTGCAGTGTTGTTCTTGTACAAATCCCTCTTGTTCTGCTCCACTTTACACCAGTTCATACTAGTCTTCCCAGGTTTTACTAAAACTGTCCGCTAAGTTAGTTTTATACACTGATGTATAAATTAAAATTGTTTATCATAATTTTTGTGATAGTACCTTTAAGGCTGGTTGTTGGGTTTTTGCTGTTGTTGTTGTTATGGGCATGTTGGTTTTTTTTAATATCCATAACTTGGAATTAAATCTAAGTAGCATAGTTTGACAAAAATATACCTCTTTGAAAACTTTTTCTAAGAGTCCCTTTAGGCATTCCCAAATAGCCAGCCCAATTTTTCTTTCCCCAGATTGACAAGTTCTTGTTTATACTCAGCAACTAAGCTAAAGGGTTCCCCAGCTGTGGACAGTTTCAGTTTAGGCTTCCCAGGTTAGTTAGACGTGACTCCACCTCAGAGGAAGATTAGGGTGAGGCTGGGCAGGGCATGTGAATTGAAAATGTGTGCCTTGGGGTTCTCCAACCTCTGCTACATCAGCCAGAGCTTTATTATACACTTCAAAGGACTTTCATGTGCCTTATCTCATTTGCATGATTTGCCTCTGCAAGTTTTGAGTCAGATATTACCAACCAAATTTCAAGGAAATTTTAATGGATTGCTCTTTTGGTACCCAAAATCCTGGTCTGGGTTTGTCAGTTTATGTGGAAACAGATAATTTAGACAAGTATGCCTTGCTATATAAAGTCAATATATACAAACATAAAATTTCAAATCAGATACATTCGGGGATGGCTATTTACTTTTTAAAAAGGATTTGTTATAGGATTTCTCAAATACATAGTCAACTTCCCATATATAAAACAGACATGATTTTTAAAATAATGCATACAGCTATATGGTAATATGCACATTTACAGTGTAGTGAAAAGCTTTGTCACCTTAGGATCACAAATGATCTTGGATGACCTTAAGGCTACGGTTGGCTTTTCGGTAAAATGCAGGCATTGGACTAATAACCTATAAGAATCATTATTTTTTTTAAAAAATTCTGGGCTTGTGTTTGTTTTCTTTTATAAATTTACAAGAGAATAACACCAGACAGAACACTTCCTGAGAACACAAAACTTTAAATGGGAGATATTAAAAGGCATTACCTAAATGTTTCACATATGGGCAATGCAGTATAAAACTAACTTTGTTGACTTGAAAAAAATACGAAAATCTGGTGGTTTGCAGGAAAATTTTTCTGGTGAAAAAGCTGAAACTTATAGACTAGATAGAGTGTATTTTAGGAAATATATTTAAGGAATATATTTTAAGAAATACATTCCTAAAATATCAGGCATAAAATGTACAATAAATTTATGAAGAACTCACTTTTATATACTAGAGTGGGGAAAACCTGAGTTCAGATTTGGACTCACACAGCAGCTGTGTGACCCTGCCCAAAAGACTTAACCTCTTCTATGTTTCAGTAAAATGTAAAGTGGGGATAATTATAGCACCCATCTCCCAAGGCTGTTGTGAGGATCAGATGAAATAATATTTATAAAGAGCCTGGCATATAGCAGGCACTTAATAAATGCTTTTTTACCTCCTGCCTTCCTTCTTAGGCAATATTCTTTCCATCTCTGTATTCATGATCTTACAGTTTGCTGGATAAAGTGAGGCATAACTGCACACTAGACTTAATGCTTTGCTCCAGTTCCACCCTTGCTGCATCTGATCAAACGAGCCTAAAGAAATAAAAAGCTTGTGGGAGCATGAGATACTTCTTCCACAAAGAAAGGGAATGCCCAAGATCTTGTTACCAGGGTAACAGTGTTTTCTTGTTATATACATTTTTAAAGGACCTTTTCCCATCACAGCAACATAAATTTAAACTCATTTGGCTTAAAGCAATTACAGACCTGAATAGGTGTCACAAGAACCGAGAATGAAAAATAGAACGAGGGTGGGGGGAAGGGAATGAATGCCCTTAGATCATTTCTTTAACGGTCTTTTATAGATTTTGTTTTTCACATTTGATGTTTTTCTGTGGTTTGAGGGAGTTTTAAGCTTCATAGAACCATGAAACACTGGTCTGTAAATCTGTTCACACTTCCAAAGTGAGGTTGACAGAGCTATCAAAAATAAAAGAGCAAAAAAAACGAGCCACCTCAAATGACTGGATTTACATAGACACAAACAGAGCCTGGCTCTAATTCCCAAACAACACCAGCTGTCTACGTGTCACCTAGAAAACATTTTCTCTCAGGTAGTTAAGCTTTATTTTTTGCTTCAACGATTGATTTGATTATCAGCATCCTGAGAAACACAGTAATTAGAATCAGAGACTCCTTTTCCATTGTTGCTTCCAACTTATCAAATTAAAGGTCTTTCATCTTCTCTGTCACTGTGTGGTCTTGCCAGCCAGTCTGATGCATGCTAGTTATCAGGATGGGTAATAATAATAATTCACCATGGTTGTTATAATGATGATTGGAAAAAAGAAAGGTAGCTCTATACAGGAGTGGCCCTTGGCCAGCCAGCAAAAATAAAGCAGGGCTCATTAGAGCAAGATTCACGTGGGTTAAGGAGGCCATTTGCCAGGTGGGGGTCAGTCAGTACTTATTACCCTGTTGGCATCTATAAAATAGTACTTACCTTCTTTCCTTAGACACTATCAAATATTCATTCTCTCCTAGCTTTGGCCCTACACAAAAATAGAATCATGCAACACTATCATTAGGTAGTTAAGAATGCGAAGTATTTCTCAGCCTCTTTTATTCTCTGGACACCCAGAATAGCCAGTTTGCTTACCATAAGCCTTTACAATATAACTTTTAGAAAGTCACCAAGGTACAGCAAAAACTCCAGTTCTAAGCCCTGGAATGGAACTGGAGACTGGCACCCAGCACTGGGGTGGGAAAAAGTTCCTCCCCTTTACCACTTCTTCTCAGGAAAGCTTGTTTCATCTCAGAGCAGAAAAGGAAAGAGAGATAGAACTGGTCATGACTAATACTATTCCAGAGTGGAAAAGAAAAGGCCCTTTTATTAGACAGCATCTTCTTGGTATTCTTAAAATCTTTTTATGGATATCATCTATTTTTACATTAAATACATTTACTAATGTCTTCCTATCTGCTCCCCATCCCAGAGAGACATCCTTTATAGCAAAGAATTTTTTTTAAAAAAGAGAGATAAAACCAATTCAACAAAACTAACCTATCAGAAGTCTGATACTATATACAGTATTACATACCCATAGTCTCTACCTTTGCAAAGAAAGTGGGGGGAGATACACTTTCAAATCACATCTTTAGGATTTATTGCTCTTTAATGAGCAGCAAATTAATGAATGGTAGCAAGACACTTTACTCACTTAAAAAAAAAAAGTCCTTATTTATTTCTCAAGTCATTGTAATGTTATCATTTCCCCCCATTCCACAGAAGAGGGAAGCTGAGTTCCAAAAGGGTAAGTGACTTGCACAATGCTTAACTAGGAAGTAAGATCAGGCATTAGAACTTTTGCCACTTTTCTGCCTACCCAGTTCACTTAGCCTACTCTGCTAAACTGGGTGGCTGCTGAGAAAGAGCTTGGCATGACAATTGACTTTGATTCAGTTCAACAAATAGCAGGGCCCACCAGCATTATTTTAGGCCCTAGGGTATACAAAGAAGAGTGAGGCAGAATCCCTGCCTTCTGAGCTCATGTAATTTAATAATAACTTGGTATCTAATTTTGGGTTGCAAAGCACACTTTATTAAATTAACTTTAAAATTAACTTTATTAATTATCTTTTATTTTTATATGCCCTTCATTTACCAGTATCTCTTCTGCAGAGCCATCCTTGATTTTTAAAAAAGAAAAAAAATCAGTTTAATAAAATTACCCAACACATTGATTAATTCAAACAATTCTGCCTCTGTAATTCTACACATCCCACTCCTTCAGTTTTAATTGTTTTGGCTGTTGTTACCTTTAAATTGTTGTCATCATTCTGTATATTATTTTCCTGGTTCTGCTTATTTCACTCTGTATCAGTTCATATAAGTCTTCCCATGCTTCACTGTGTTTTTCATAACTATCATTTCTTACAACTCAGTGATATTCCATCACACTCACATACTCGAATTTGTTTAACCATTCCCCAACTGAGGGGCTGCTACTTTTTCAGTCCTTTGTTAACAACAGCAAAAAAAACACTACTGTAAATATTTTGGAGCATATTGGATTTTCTATCTTTGGACTCCTTGGGAAATTCCAAGTTCTACAGGAAGTCTTTCTTGACCCATACCCTTCTCCCTTAATTCTAGTGCCTTCCTTCTGTTGACTATTTTTAATTTATCCTGTATAGAGCTTTTGCGTACCTAGTTGTTTACATGTTGTCTGACGTGTGATCGCCTTGAGAACAGTGACTGGCTTTTGCCTTCCTTTGTATCCTCAGTGCTTAGCATAGTATGTGGCACACGGTAGTAATCACTTAATGAACATTTACTGATTGTCATAGGATCAAAGATTTCAAACTGAAAAAGACACCATCTAGTCCAACCTCTTCACTTTACTGATTAGGAAAGTGAAATCCTGAGAGATGTTATGATTTGCCCAACATCGTACACTAAGTAGCAGATCTAGGATTCAAACCCAAACCATTTGAATGCAAAACTAGTGCTATTTCCACCGACCCATAAGTATATACTTAACTGGTATCTTTTGGTTAAAGGGTATGGGACAGGTCAGTCAGTTTCTTAATTTAATTCCAAATTGCTCCCTAGAATGGTCAGACCAATTCACAGCTCCAAGAGTGTATTTCTACGCTTGTCTTTTCACAGCCCTTCTAATACTATTCCCAATTTGTCATACAAAGTATACCGCTATACACTATACCAAAGTAACTGACCACACAATGTTTTTGATGCTTTATTCTCTTCTTTCTTTTTCTTTTTTACATTACTGTCATTTCCCAGTGACTCCCCTTTCCCCTGTCCCCAAATTTTGCTTTACAAGCAAACAAATCAACACATTGGCCGCATTTGAAAATGCCTCTTATTCTGCACTTAGAATCCATCATGCCTCTGCCAGGATAAGGGAGGCATGCTTCATGGTTAGTTCTCTGAGGCCATGAAGGCCACTCTACTCATCAAAATTCTGAAGTCTTTCACTGTCGTTTTCCTTGACATTACTGTGGCAACTCTATAAATTGTTCTTCTGGTTCTGTTTATTTTACCCGGCATCAGTTCATGCTTTTCTTTCCTTGTAGTGCAATAATACTGGGTTACATTTATATACCACAACTTGTTAAGGCAGTCTCCAATCTGTGTGTAGGAAGTGTGTGACTTTCATTGGTACATGGAAATCCTGATCAAATGAGCTAACATATATTGGTTGGTTGTCCTTCCTTCTCAAAGAGGACCAAAATGATATCACTATGCTAGAGTCAAGTTTCAATGTGTTTGACTACGGCTGATCAGACCAAGATGAAATCAGAATGCTCTACCACAGGTCGGGCACAAATAGTTCATGTGAACATTTGGGGTGGATTCTTTAAATTTGCGCATCCTGCATTTCCTTTAAGCTGTTTCAAATGTGCTTTGCTCATAGAGCACAGCACCTTCTCTGACGTGGGCATGCCATGCTGAGTGGTCCTGTGCCAGTGTCTCCCATGTCACGCAATGAATTCCAAAATTCTTAAGAGAGACCTTGAGAGTGTCCTTGTATCACTTTTTCTGACCACCAAGTGAGTACTTGCCCCATGTGAGTTCACCATAAGCTCAGTCTTTTTGGCAAGCTTATGTTTTGCATTTGAACAACACGGCCAGTACATCAGAGTTGTGCTCTCTGAAGCAGTTTGAGTGCTTGGCAGTTTAGTTCAAGTAAGGACCTCAGAGTATATAAAACACTTTGCAAAGCATAAAGTGCTATATAAGTGTTAGCTATCATCATTATTATTATTTGCAGCATTTCTACATGATTAATGGCTTACATTTATTATTTTGAAATATGTCAGTCCACATCCTTTGACCATTTCTTAATGTTTTTCATGTTTGTCACATGCAAACAATTCTATAAAATGGTGTAATCGACTATGGTTTTGCCAAATTAAAATACTTCTCCTTTCCCTCAGCATCCCCCAATTTAAAAAATTTTCTAAAGGGTAAAGAAGTCATACAAAACAAATAAATAAAACAAAACATCTAGTTATAGTACATTGCATATAGCAAGTGTTTAGTAAGTGGTAACAAATGAAATTCAGGACTTCAGTTTACTTACACAATACCTTTATGTTGAAAACATTGTGGAAAAGAATGAAAAAGAGAAGATCCTTGGCTTTTTGTTCAGGGGCAGCTAGAATTTCTCAAGTGATGGGCTTGAAGTAGGGAAAGCATTTGAAGGTTTCAGAAAAGGCAATTCCTTCTTTCTCATTTACCGAGATGAAAAAGACCATTACACCATTTTATAGAATTGTTTGCATGTAGAAAGCATGAAAAAACATTAAGAAGCGGTCAAAGGATGTGAACTGTATCTTTTAAAAGAATAAATGTAAGCTATCAATTATATAAAAATGCTTCAAATAATAGCTTGCCTTCTAAACATGAGCCTTGAATAGAGGTCCTTTTCCTAATCAGTCCATTGCTCAGGGTTGGGATATATATAAAATTTGACAGCGTTATTCATGCCTTTTTGACCAACTGCCTGAGGTTATTGGAAGGCATTCTCTTCCTAGCTACCCAGAGATCTCTAGGAAGCTTCATCTAGTGCCAAAGGGAGTATCTCATTTAAGGGGCATGAACTAAAAGAGTAGATGACATCAGTGGTGCCAGGTCAGTCTGTTCACTCCATTGATTTATAGTGAGCTCTGTGTCACTTAGTCCTTTAGTAACCCCACAGTTACCTATTTAGAAAGGAGCAAAGCTAACAGGAAGTTGACTATTTCTTGCATATTAAAAAAAACTTTGGAATTCTCATGCTTTTATAGCCAGTAGAGGCTGAATGTTAAACAAATAATAATTAATGCAAAGCAAAGCATTTTTTTTTTTTATCTAAAACCTCTGTAGGATTTGAGTTTCATTATGAAACCTTATGCTACTTTATTCACTAGAAGAAAATATGAAAATAATCAGTTTTGGTAAGTTATAGATTTCATACACACACACACACACACACACACACACACACTGGTACAATGGGGAAAATGCTTAATATTAAACAAACCTTTTTTTTTTAAAGACCTCTGATTTTCCCTATTAAATATGCATAACATCTCATGTTAATGTGCCTAGCAAGTGTCAACTTGTTGACCATCTTGGTTATATTGGGACAACAGAATTTGCCAAAGCAGTTATAATTAGCTAAAACGAGAGCAAGTGGTGTTGGTTTGGTTTTGGTTTTTGTGTTTTTGCCACGGGGTTTCCAGCTGAGGTATGAAAGAGAAGAAAAATGTTCATTAAGCCAAACAGGCTATAACAGTCCCTGAATGCAATATGGAAAAGAACAGACCAATGGTGTTCTGGTTTGAATGTCTGGAGATGGGAGGGAAGAGAAAAGGCTACCAGAAATTCAGGCTGTTCCAGGGATATATTGAACATAAGGCTGAGAAGCTGGAATATGGAGAGAGCCTCTTTGGATAGCTTAGGAAGGAGGAAGAATAAATAATAAAATGCAAATTTATTAGTAGTCTGGTTACCTGGGAAATGGTGGATTACTTCAACTAGAGATTTCTTGGGGCGGGGTGGTGTTTGTTTGTTTTGCTTTCTGGAGCTGGGAAGGCAGGGCAATTGGGGTTAAGTGACTGCCCAAGGTCACATGGCTAGTAAGTGTTAAGTGTCTGAGGTCGGATTTGAACTCAGGTTCTTCTGACTCCAGGGCCGGTGCTGTTTTCACTGCACCACCTGGCTGTCCCTAAAGATTTGTAAGTAAAGACTAGATGACCTTTTATTGGAACGGTGTAGCCAAGATTTTTATTTAAGTATAGGTTGGATTAGATGTTCTCCAAGTTCCATTGTGAAGCTCCGAGTTCAAGATTTCAGGATACCCCCTCCAATAGAATGTAAGTTTCTTAAGGGCAGGGACTATTTCAATTTTGAATTTGCTCAGTGACTGACAGGGAACATACACTCTTCAAATACCTATTGAATTGCTGTTAATTCTGTGATTTGAACTGTAAGGACTTAAATTCCTGTTTCACTTAGTACTCCGGAGTAGCTAGGTTTTGTGTTACTATCACAGGAGGCAAAGGAATCACTGTATGATGGCTAGTCACGTGAAGGGGTGGAAGAGGGCTTGGAGACGAGATGAGCACACCTCCCAGGGACGGATGTCGTATCACAAACACACTGTTCCCCGTTACCGGTTTCATCAGCACAAACTTCTCGTATTTAGAGGAAGAACTTCTTCCTGTGGTTAAGAAAAGGGAATTTAACAAAATAATCTTCTTGACTAACCTATAGTAGCAATAGCAACAGTAGCACAACAATAGCTATAATCATAAAAACAAATTATATTTTATATGATGATAGATTTAGAGCTATAAAAAAAAAAAACCTTAGACATCATCCAGTCAGCAAGTGCCCCAATTTAAAAAAAATTCAGTATTGATACTTTTGTTTTTGCCTCACCTTCATTTTCAGTCATCTCCAGCCCCTCCCTACCCAACAAGCCTTCCCTTGTGATAAACAACCAAGCCAAACCTGCCCTTCTTATCTGAGAGCCGTGTAAGATGCTTCAGCCATAGCCTTCCTAATCTCTCCAAGGAAAGGACAGAAGTACACATCCTCATCTCTTCTCTAGGAGAGACTAGTCATTAGAATTGCATAACTTTTGCCTTTATTTTAATTATCTTTCTGTTTACATTTATAGCATTCTGAGTGTATATAGACAGCTAGATGGCACAGAGGCAGGTAGGTGGTGCCATAGTGCACAGAGTGCTGGCCCTGGAGTCAAGAAAACCTGAGTTCAAATTTAACCTCAAATACTTCCTAGCTGTGTGACCCTGGGCAAGTCACTTAACCTGTTTGCCTCAGTTTCTTCAAATATAAAATGGGGGGAATACTAACACCTACTTGGCAGGGCTATTGTGAGGATCAAATAAGATAATATTTGTAAAATCTCTCAGTATGGTTCCTGGAACATAGTAGATAACTATATAAATGCTTGTTCCATTTCCCTTTCTATCCTTTTATTGGTTCTACTTACTTCATTCTGCATCAGTTTATACTAAACTTTTCCCTTTTCTTTTCTCGAAAGAAAATGATATACCATTACATTC
Source organism: Pseudochirops corinnae (assembly GCA_028646515.1). Classification (NCBI taxonomy): domain Eukaryota; kingdom Metazoa; phylum Chordata; class Mammalia; order Diprotodontia; family Pseudocheiridae; genus Pseudochirops; species Pseudochirops corinnae. Next base: position 207,554,679 of record CM053587.1, read on the forward strand.
ATATGCTACTTTTTTTCAACCAGTCCCTAATCAAAGCCTGTCTATTTGGTTTCCATTTAAAAAAGAAAGTTATCCCCAAAACTGATCTGACTTGTAAACAAACATGCCAGAACACTACACAATTACAGCCTAAAACAAAAAAAGGAAAAAATGCCCATCCAACTAGCAGGTTGACACCTGGAAAGTAGATGGCTCATGATATCCTTGGGGTTCTAGGATAACTAAGGGAATGAGGTGACTTAACCCATGAGCTTCTATCTGATGTGATTTTCACCTCCATCATACCCCCACAGGCCTATGTCAATCATCCAGTTTATATCATTTATATTTTACAAAAGGACTTTTACTGAGAAAGTACATTAAGGATCAAAGTATGATAGCATACACCATTCAACTGAACTGGGAGTACACTCTCCCATTGATGTACCCAATAAGTGGAGAAGACTCAAATTTGAAGTGGTTGCTACAGGAAGTACCCAGCAAGTTGACTTGTAGGAATAGCATAGCCGAATGCCAATTTATCCCTTTGCCCATAGGACGTGGTATCTTGGTTGGCAGGCTGGCAGGACCTGCTATGCCAGGTCAAGCAGATTATACCTGAAGGCCAGCCCTTCATCATATTTGCTGCTACTGGCTCTGGTAGCTGAGGTGAACTTTGATTCTTCTGACCTTTTAAAACTTACAGTCATTGTTATCTAGTTCATTCTGTCCTGGATACTCATTCACCTAAGATCAAGAATAAAGAGAGGCAAAAGAAACTGAGGTATCATGCATTCATGACCACAGGGCAACCAACTAGGAAGATGAGATAATCCCAGAGGCTGCTATTCCTCTTACCTCTCCCCTCAGTCCTAAGAGCCTTGGCATTTTTTCCCCCTCTCTTAAAAGCCACTCAGAGTTCCCCCATACTTGAGCCTGCTAGGTGGTGCAGTGAATAGAACACCAGCCCTGGAGTCCAGAGGACCTGAGTTCAAATTCAACCTCAAACAATTAATGTTTACTAGCCCTGTGACCTTGGGCAAGTCACTTAACCCCAATTGCCCTGCCTTCCCCCCTCCAAAAAAAAAATAGTTCTTTCATTCTTTTCTTTTGTTAGAAAACCAACTTCTGGCCCAGCACCCAATTAAAAGGCTTTTTGTTACCACACAGAAAACAGTCAGAAGGTACCACAAATGCTACGAACTGAGGCGAGAAATAAGCCTTCCATCATGGGTTTCCAGAAGCTATTCCACTAAGCTTCCAAGTAGATTAACAGCAGACAGAATGTATTGTACCTATCTCAATGGTCAGTCTCACCCCATTGCACAAAGAAATAGGAAAAAACATTCACTACCCTCAAGCAGCTTACCTTTTAATGGAGATAGAAACATGTATAAATGTAGGGATATACAAGATACTATAGGAATATATTATTCCATGTGTAGGTATATACAAAACAGTTGTCAAGAAATAAGGCTGGGGCAGCTAGGTGGCTCAGTGAATAGGGCACCAGCCCCAGAGTCAGGAGGACCTGAGTTCAAATCCAACCTCAGACACTTAACGGTTACTGGCCGTGTGACCTTGGGCAAGTCACTTAACCCTGTTTACCTCAGTTTCTGTAAAATGAGATCAAGAAGGAAATGGCCAACTGCTCTAATATCTTTGCCAAGAAAACCCCAAATGGAGTCACAAAAAGTTGGACACAACTGAAAAAGATTGAACAACAACAACAACCCTCCCTCCCCTGCCCCCACACAGAATGGGTAAGTGTGGGAGCCAGGTGCCACAATAGAGTTAGGAAAACTTGAGCTCATACCTGACCTCAGATACTTAAGAGATATTGATGATTCTGGGCAAGTAATTTAACCTCTCTCCGCCTCAGTTTCTTCATCTATAAAATAGAGATTGGAATAGCACCTATTTTTCCAGACTTGTAATGAAGATAAAAAGGTATTTGTAAAGTGCTTTGCAAACTTCAATGAGCTATATAAATGCTAGCCATTACTAAGAACCTCCACAATGTGTCATCAATAAAAAGAAGAATACTGGCTTTTATTTAAGAGGTCCCAAGTTCAAATTCTCCCCCAACTACATCTTACCTATGTGACTCTGGACAATCTACCTCTCTGGGAGATGTTGGACTAGGTGACTTCTAAGGAACCCTCCAGGATTAAAACTATGATGCTATGATTTAGTAGTGCAGGGTCACATCTCAGGAACATCAAGGAAACAACCAGTAAGGGCACTATTTTACACATAAATTCCAGATTTAGTCTATAAATTTAGCAGTTGAAAATGATCTTGTTAGCCCTAAGTTGACTATATCAAAAGATCTTTGGAAGAGAATATATGTGAAATTCCCTCAGTTAGAAAAATGTTTTCTCTGATCATGTTTTTTGTCTTTCATACCAGATCTAATTATTGACAGAAATATGAACTGACAGAATTATGATCAAATCAAAACCATAACAAGGGACAGAAATGATTTTTCATAACTGAAAGTGCCCCGAACTGCTTTCCGATTATTATTTGGGGAAGGAGGAGAAAGCCTGAAAAAAAGAACTCTTCTTTTCCAGTTTTGCCATCCTGACTACTAAATGTTCAGGGCTTTGCTCCGTTGCCCTGCCCCTCCCCCCACCCAGTGGAATTAATTCCCTGCTCTTCCAATTCCTGACACTTGTCACAAACCAGGAAAAGTTGACTTAATCAAAGACACAAGCTGATTAGAATGAGACTGCTTGAGACTAATCACTTCAAATGCCGAACTGGGAATAGCTACCCCCTCTGGGTCATGCATTAGCTGTCCCAGCTGCTGCCTAATGTCCGCCATCTTGGTAGGGTAGTCCAGGACTGCGAATAATCTCATTGCTTGGTGCTGAGAAAATATATCATTTCCTAGTTCATTTCCACTTGCAGTTAATCCTTTCCACCAGCCATATTTCTATCAGCAAGATGCAATCTGATGATTTTCTTTTGGGGTAATATTATCATTTTGTTCTTACCCAAGAATACTGGAAGTAGAAAAACATTATGAATGTTTTCTTGTATGCGAGGTTTCCCAAAAGCAGGAGTATGCTGGTAAATGTTTAACAGTTATCTGGGGGTGGGAGGGAGGGATGTGCTCCACACACTTTTTTTTTTTTTGAGGCAATTGGGGTTTACTGATTTGCCCAGGGTCACATAGTGTCTGAGACTGGATTTGAACTCAATCTTCCTGATTCAAGTGCCAGTGTTCTGTACCACCTAGCTACCCCTACCACTTTTAAGTTTAATCTACATTACTAATATTTTTCCATCCCTTTCTTAAGTCTAAACAATCAACAAAATAATAAACCTTATTTGTCATATTTGCCAATTTCCAAGGTATAAATGATCACACTGAAATTTTAACAGTTGGCTCTCCGGAGCAGATATGACCTGGCTCCAGCACACCCCTGCCCAGAGTCTTAGTGCAGTTATAAACATCACAAATGTCAGAAGTATAAATACTATAAACATCATTCGAAAGTTTAATTGTTTAAATTTCTTTGATAATTTTTTAGTTTTGTGAATTTTTGAATAATTTTTAAAATTTTATTTTTAACAAGACAAGAAATGCTGTTATTATGCATTGCATGTGGGACAATTTCTTGATGACACTTTCTCAAACTATTGGATTGATCTGTAGAGAAGATCGTCTTCCTTGTCCACTTCGGTGACCTGGTCTATCTCCATTAGACTTGTTCTTTTGGGGTCATGTAAAAATCATCATAAAACCCCATTCTTTGGATGATCTTAAAAGTCTAGAATTATAAATACAATGCTTTTAGTCACTGAGCGGCAACTAAAGAAAGTTTTTACAAAGATCAAAATTCAAGTAGAGTTATACATAGTACAAGATGGTGGGTATGTTGAATTTTCATAAGAACTATATCGATATTATTTAAATAATCATTTGGGGGGTATGTTTGTAGCATTTATATTTCTAAAATAAGACCTTTGGGATACTCTGTGTGTGTGTGTGTGTGTCTCCCTCTCTCTTCCACAAGTACCATCCAAGTACCATTTTCTCTGTTTCCTTTTGCCTGACACAGAATTCTGTGAAAAAGAAAATCTGAGCTTTGTGATTTAAAGATAACACCACCTGAAAATATAAATGAGCAAGTACACAAAAATGTACCAGAGCACAGCATCTTTTTGAGATATTAAATTGGTGCCCCATCTGGTAGTTTCCTTATCCACTTATAAAAATTTTAAATTATAAAACTCCTACTCTTTTTCATGTGATAATAAAATTTCATTAGTGTATATGTGAGTTCATATGCATATGTATATATATAAATAAATAACATACACACATATATATATATACATACACATATATACATACACACATAAATTTACTACTGCTACTGCTGCTGCTGCTGCTGGTAGGAGTTGATTCTAATTGGGAATTTCATCTGTATAAGAAATTCCTATTTTGGAAATACCCTCCACCAGTACAGATCAGCAACCCAGCAACTCTCATCTATAGCATATAGTTTTCCGGGACACTAGGGATTTAATCCACCTATCTATGGACATATAATTGATTTTAGAGACAGGACTTAAATCCATGTCTTCCTGACTCCAAGGCTATCCCTCTATCCACTGTACCATGTTGCCTATTTTTTATTTTTATTATTTTTATTTTGTATGTATTTTGTATACACGTATATGTGCATATATGTTGTCTTCTCTAATAGAATGTCAACTCCTTGAGGGCAAGGCTTGTTTTGTTTTTTTTCTCCTTTGTATCCCTGGCACCTAGAACAGTGCCTAGCACATAGCAGATGTTTAACAAATGTTTGTTTATATATACATTCCATGTATATTAGGCCACATGGAGTAATGGATAAAGAGCTATCCTTGGTGTCAGAAAATACTGACTTCAAGTTCAGCTTTTGACTGGTTGTATGATCCTGAGTGAGTCACTTAACTTTTGTGTTCTCATACAACTCTGTAAGGCTACAAATTATATGAAGAGTTGTTAAGCTGCATTGGTCAAAGTTTCTCACCAGGAGAGCTCTATACCAATCCAGTTACAAATATGTGTGCTATCTTTATAAATGTGTATGTATGTGTGTGTATATGTGTGTGTGTGTGTATATATGTATATATATATATATATGTAAAGAGAGATACATATTGTATATGTCGAATATATGTGTGTGTATGTGTTATATATATTTTTATATGACAAAAATGACAAATTTCTGCATCAAAATACCTGATGTACTGAAAGTGAGTTAGTAGCATTATCCTTCTACCTGAAAGGATAGAGTACATCCAACATCATTCAGGTACCTTACTATAGAACAAATCTAGTGAAGCTTCCTAATATTTTTTACACAAATTGGGAAAATTTTTGTCCATAATACTTCAGAACATCAAAGAACATCACTAATGTCCAAGCCTTCTATGTTTTAGTAAATAGTCTTCAAGCGCTCTAGTGACCAACAAATTCATTAGCCTCTCCAAATTTAACTCATCTGGTCTTTAGGCAACCAATATATATAGCCCATCACTGAGTCTAAATTCATAGCCTTTGAGAACTCATGCTCACCTTTGCATCATGATAAGGTATCAAAGTAGTACGCTATACCTGAATTATGTACAGGCTACTTTGAAAACTACCTCCAGTGATGAAAGTGTTCAAGTAGGGATTGAGTACCCATCTGTCAGGGATTTTTTAGAGGAAATTGCTGTTTAGGAATTTAGTGAGGGTATAATTGATGAAGATATAAGTTTCAGTCTTTACTGTGTTACTTATTACTTGTGTGACCTTGGACAAATTACTCCATTCTCTAGGCCTCAATTTCCCTCATGTGTAAATTGGAGGAGTTGGACCTGCTGATCACCAAGGTTTCCTCTATGTCTATACCCATTATCCTATAAGGTTGGATTAAATGACCTCTAAGGTTCTTCCAACTCTGAGATTCTTCCACAAATCTGAATTAAGCAATATGTCCATTGATTGAATCAATGACTATCCATACCTCAATTCTTGGCACCAATTTCTAAATCATTTTGCCTTTTATAATTGAAGTTCTCTTAATGCTCCCCCCCCCCCTCCAATTCTTCAACCCTTCTGGTTCAATCACACCTCAGTTAAAAACTTGAGTGCTATTTTTAGAAGAAAACCTAAGAGTCCCCCTTCTGTCTTCTGTACTATTTTATTCTTAGATCCTGAAAGATGATGAGATGGTTTGCAAAGCCTAGTGAAGACAGGGCAATGAATCAGGGTGGTAAGCTGAAACCTAACAGGTGGATCAGCACATTAAGGGGAACTAAGCTGATATTGCGAGTGACTTTGACACTTCAGAGATCTGTGATTTTTGTTCTAATTAAGAGATCTGTACTTTCTTCCCTTCTGACTGTCTCTCCATGGATGTAAATCACAGTATTTCCACACCTTAGACATAGAAAGGAATATTCCTTAGTAGAAAGTCTCCATTTATCCAACAAACATGTATAAAGCCCTGGAGATAAAAAGGTATAAAGACACAATCCCTGCCCTCTAGGAACTTACTTTGTATTGATGTCTTCATGAGTTACTTGAGCCTCTAAAATGTATTACGTTGTGTCCAGCCCTCCGATGATGAGTCTATTGGAATTTAGATAGGCTAGTCCTCCAAGAAGGAGGACTCCAAGCCCATTCTGCATAATATTAAGGGAAGAATAGAGAAAAGATTGGAGGTCTCATTGATCAGAAATAATCATCTCAGATACATCTCTTTTTTTTGTATCTAGTTTATAAGCCAAGATAAAATGGTCTATTTGATTTTAGCAGCAATTCTATTGGTTAAACCTATGACACCTATGAAAATGTAACCACTTGGACCTATCTCAAATTATTTATTAAAGGCTTGGTTTCTTATTAGGCTGGCAAACTAGGTGATTGATGTAGTAGATTAATTTCTGGAGTTGGCACCAGGAAGACCTGAATTCAAATCCTGCCTCAGATACTAGCTGTGTGACCCTGAGTAAATCACTCCCTGCCAGCCTCAGTTTCTTCATCTGTAGAAGGGGGATAATAAAGGTACCTGCCATATAAAGTTGTGAGGATAGCATAAAACGTCTACTTTATTTTTAAAATATTTTAATATATTACATATAAAATAAAAATAGTTTAAATATATATAAATAATTTAAATATATAAATATGAAATATAAATCTTTAAATATTTTAAAAATATCTATTTTGTTTTTATTTATTCCAAAACACAAAATATCAATAATAAATCAATTACTTTGCAAGTTTTAAAGTATTACATAAATGTTATTTTTATGTATACTACATGTACACATACAACCCCCCACTCCTACATACACATACACATACTACACAAAGTCTCAGGAGCTGTCAGTGAGTAGTGCTGTATCTCTGGGATGTTCCCTATACTGGAAATGGATCATCTTCTGGTTATGAAATTAGAGGAGATTAAGCCAGCTTTGATCACTCCCTGGCAGACTTGGTTCTTGTCTACTTCAGCCATCGAGTACTGCAGAGAAAGTTTGCAGTGATTTTGCCTGTATATTAATGAGAATGAGGAAAGCTTGCCAAAACAACAAGCACAGGGAGAGAACATAAAAGCAGCGGCACAAACACCCGACCACACTTATTTATAGGGGCTTCTTGGCACATCCTAGTTGCTAAGCATTAGGAGAAGCTGGAATGTATGGTTCCCTTAAAGCCTTCTTTGAGCAGTTGTAATTTGCAGGAGGGGAGAAAAAAAATCTGCTCATAGGAAGGGTTAGGGATGAAAGTTCCAAAAGTAGAGCACTGTATATATTCTTGAAAATCTGGGGAGCAAAGAACTATTTTTCAGAGTTAAACAGCCTTATTTTGAGCTTTAAACTTATTGCTCTAGCAAGTTAAATCTACATATAGGACACAAGTAGTTTCTCTTACCAGAGTTCTCTTTTTTTCACTTTCTCAGTGTGAATCATATGATTCCTCATATTTGTTTTTAATATATTTTTATTTCATTAAATATTTTCCAATTACATGTAAAAATTGACATTTTAAAAAAAATTTGAGTTTCAAATTCTCTCTTTCCCTCTTGCTTTTCCCTCATTCTTGAGAAGGCAAACAATTTCATATTGATTATATATGTGAAGTCATACAAACCATATTTTCATATTAGTCATGTTGCAAAAGAAAATAGGCAAAAAATAAAACAAGAAAAATAAAGTTTTTAAAAGCTTGCTTCAATCTGCATACAAAATTCAAACCTTCTCTCTGGAGGCGGATAGCATTTTTCATCTTCGGTCTTTTGGAATTGTCTTGTATCATTGTCTTGATCAGAGTAGCTAATGTTCACCTGGCTTTGCTCTCTTCACTTTATATGAATTCATCTTCCAGGTTTTTCTGCTTATTAGGTTGAAGTCATCATGCGCATAACTTCTTCTAGTACAATAGTATTCCATCACTATCATATACCACAACTTGTTTAGCCATTTCCCAATTGATGGGCATCCCCACTATTTCCAATTCTTTGCCACCACAAAAGAGCTGCTATAGATATTTTTGTACAAAAAGACCTTGATCTCACCCTAATGGAAATACTCCTTACTCAAGCTAGAAGCAGGAAAGCTAGAAACTGGGGACATGTTGAAGATTTAGTTTTCTCTTACATGTTTGCCTTCAAAAGTTTTTTTTTTCATGTTCTCTGCAGTCTCTCCCTAAAGAGAATCTGGAACCACATCTTTCCTTTCTTGAAGAAGGAAGGAAGAAGTCTCTTTTGTCTTATGTTCTGCAGCTAATTCTGCCCCTCGTGTGTGCAAGTCACATTGAGCCTCATTTTCTCAACCAATTGAGAGAGTCTTACATAACTGTCAAGGCTTGAACCTGGATTACATATACAAAATTCTTTGAAAAATACAACAGAAATAATTTTGTTTAACAACACTGATTATTAATATCAAGTAAGACATGAGAAAGACAGAGACTTTAAACAGATATTTGCAGAAGGATTCTACATGGGTCCTCTAGATGCTAAATCCTATTTCTCTTTCTGATCTTAATTGAAATGGCTCTTCCTCTTTTCTCATAGCCTTTCTTATATATTGAAGGAAGTCAATAAAAGGACACATTCAAACATTGTTAGCTTTGTGAAACATTGCAGCCATTAGTAGATAACAATGTTTTAACTGCATTAAGTCTTGGAACATTTCAGAGCCTTCTAAATAAAATCTATAATCATTCAAAAGAATTCAACCTACTATCCGTACAGAAAAAAACCAAGAGAATGAAAAATGTCTCTTGTCCAGATTGTGCTATGCATCAGGATGGACTATACTTAAAGTTGGTCCATCAGGACAGTCATCTTAGGTGCCTAGACAATAAACCTGGTTCAGAATTAGGTTAGTGGAGTTGAGCAGGTTGGTTTGCCTTTGGGAAACTGAGTAATGTTTTTAACTTTTTGCTGAAGCAAAAACCCATCTTGTTAACAATAGATAGATAGAATGAACATTTATTAAACACTTACTATGAGACACTGTCCTAAATTCTTAGAACACAAATATAAGAGGGAAAAAGTCAATCCTACCTGAAAGGAGCTTACTTTCTAATTGGAGTAAACAACACATAAAAGGCAGCTGAAGAAGTGGTAGGGAGAAGGTATCCATATGGGCACAAGGTGGAAAAGACAAAAGAGTCAGAAGCAGGACCAGGAAAGAAATAGCATGGATGACCTAGACACTTCCTAAAATGACGTTTTTCCTTGTGATAAAGTTCCACGAGGTGTGGTATATGAATGTAATGGAATACTATTTTGCTATAAGAAATGATGAGCAAGAGGAATTTCAGAAAAAGATGGAAAGATTTACATGAACTGATGCTGAGGAAAGTGAGCAGAACCAGGAGAACATTATACACAGTAACAGCAGCACTGTGCAATGATCAACTTTGATACACTTAGCTCTTCTCAACAGTACAATGATCTAAGAAAATTCCAAAAGACTCATGGAAAATACCATCCACATCCAGAGAAAGAACTGTGGAGTCTGAATTGAAGAATATTATTTTCTCTTTTTTTTTTCTTTTTTGTAGTTTCTCCCTTTTGTTCTGATTCTTCTTTAACGACATGACTAATGTGGACATATGTTTAATATAATTTTACATGTATAATCTATGTCAGAGTGTTTGCCATCTTGGAAAGGGAGAAAAAAATCTGGAACTGAAAATCTTATAAAATTGAATGTTGAAAACTATCTTTACAGGCAATTGGAAAAAGCAAAATATGATTAAATGAGAAAAAAAAATTCCCCAGAGAAGGAGGATTAGCAGACTCCCTCAGTCATCCATTCCAACATTCAACAATTTACACAACAGGGAAATTCTTCCTTATCTTCAATTCAATCCCATGTAGCAATTTAAGCCTGTTTCTCTTTCAAATCTTAATATAAATGGGTCTCCCTCCTTTGTGACAGCTTTTCTTATACTTGGAAGGAAGCCAATAAAAGGGCACATTGGCACACTGTTAACTGTACAGACATTAAATAGCCAATAGTCAGTTGACTAATATTTGTATTGTACCAGGCACTTGAATTGAAAGAAATGTCTATACATGTGGATATAAGGGGGAAAGTGTATTCTCTGTCCTGAAGAGAGAAGAGAGACCCTCTGAATTAGTACATGGAACACAATGGGCATTACAAGCTAGCAGCTGATGAACTTGAATTCCTTTTCAAATCCAGCTCTTGGAGCTGAAAATGCTCCCTCAGGTGTATTTGTGCACTTTCTTATCTCCCAGAAACTACCAACGTCCAAGGACTTTTCTTCATTCTGCCTTTTGCCACCATCTTGGATCCATATAATCGATGAGGGCAGGTGTTCCTTTCCCATTTGTCCTCTTCAAGTATCCTTTAGGCTTTTCAGACATGTTGTAGGAGGAGCAGGGAAAGGGAGTACACAGAAATAAAGCATTTTCACAGCCACTTAAAGATTCCTGTTTGCTAGCTGACAACTGATCCAGCCCCTGTCTAGCAATTGACAGTAAAAATATAACTCTTTAATAAAAAGTGAATTTTAACACAAGCTTCCTTGGAGGGGTCACTTTCTTTGAATATTAAAACAAGTCTTTGGGTTTTCCAGGATTTCTCTAAGATTTTTACCTTCAATATTGGGACAACCTATTCGAACCTTATAACAGATCACACTTCTCAGTGGGTGAATAATTCATTAGATGGTGAGCACTGTCACTGTAGTGATATTGTAACTGCCATGCCTGTCTGTCTAATTATGGAGGTGACAGTGCTGTAAAACGAGGGCTCTTTTTCAAAGCTGACATGTCAGGGTTATGAATTGTGTGTGTGCAGGGGAAGAAACAAAAGGCCAGGGCCCAGAACCTGGCTCATACTACCAAGCTGGGATAGGGGTGAGTATTGTTGCTTCTCCTTCTCCTTCTTCTGTTTTAGCAAGCTATACTGCAAGAGTCATATTTCCACTTAAACTTCTGCAAAATGAAAATGCAAGGCCCATAAAAATAGATCTTGTAATCTCCCTCTTTTACATACTTTTGTGTTAGCAAATGGTAGAGGGATTATGACAGAGGGATGATGGACTCAGGGTGGTAAATTATACACACACACACACACACACACACACACACACACACACACACATTTGGACACAGCCAATGCAGCAATTTGTTTTGTTTAACTATGTATGTTTGTCAGAGAGGTTTTCTTTCTTTTTTTTTTTTTCGTTCCTTTTTCCTTTACTTTCAAGGCGGGGGTGGGGGGGGGAATTGAGAATAGACTTTTGTTAACTGAAAAATAGAATCTTAGGTGAGAAAACAGCTAAATAAGAGGAACAGTAAGCACAGGAATCAGGAATTCAGCTATACTTAAGAACTCTTTCCTCTGAGTTTTAAGCAATTTGAGTATTGAGCTGCTATGCCTCTGCCTGTGTGGTGGTAGACAGCTCATTGAATCTCCTGGCTTCAGATGCACATGAGAGTTGGCCCCAATAACAACAAACATGGGACTGTAAAGATTAACATCTTGTGTCAAAAGGTCAAACAATCATCCTACCTGCATCTTCTCTTTTCCTCAACTCAAATGTTCTCATGCTTTAGGACTTAAATGGTACCTCAGCTTAGGAAAGGTATTAGTTTCTATCAGGAAGGAATCATTAATTAAAAAGACAACAGAATTCTTTTTTTTTTATTTTTATTTATTTATTTACTCATTTACTTTTAATTTACAAGATTCAGTTCCACAATCACTTGAGTTTCAGATTTTCTCTCCTCCCTTCCCCCCCCCCCCCATGGTGGCGTGCAATCATGTATAGGATCTGCAAATACTTTCACATTGTACAATAGTTTGGTCATATAGAAGAAGACAACAGAATTCTTGAGTCACTAAATTTCCTTTTAAAAATAAGAAAATATAAGTTGGGGAAAGATTATAAGTAGAGACACCTAAAGTTTGAGACTCAAAAAAACCCCCAAAGGTAATAGGAGTCATTCTCTATAGAGCAAATCATTGAAATCATGAATGCCTTGGCAAAAGCCACTTAGTCTTCTTTGTTTCTTGCTAAGAGTAAATGAGAAGGAGGTGCATTAGGTAACATGAAAGAGAAATAAATTTAAAACCTTAAGCCCCTGTATATATATATATATATATAGTGTGTGTGTGTGTGTGTGTGTGTATACACACATACATTCAACTTGAGAGCGATGTAACTGGCATAGTGGATAACATACTACACCTGGGAGCGACAAACTTGGATAAAGCACGGGATCTCTTGTTTAGAAGAGTGAGGATAAAGGGAGGTTGAGGCCAGACTGCAGAAGGTACTTAAGCCAGGTTGAGGAGTTTGGACTTTATTTAGTAACAAATGGCAAACCCCTGAAAGTTTTGGTGCAAAGGAATGACAGAATTATAGTAATGCCAAGAAAAGATTAATCTTCCAGCAAAGGAAGAGGAAGAAGACTAGAGAACATCTCAGGATTATCTCAATCTTCTATAAAGTGTTAGAGGGCATGTGCTGACTGTGAAGGAGGTTAGAGATTGGGCTGTAAATTTAAGGACTGTACAGAAGTTTTGCTATAGCAACAATGTAGAACATGCTACTACGGCCTTTTTTGTTAAATTATTGTGTGTTGAATGGAATTGTTAGGTTAGTGATTTCAGTAGGTATTGAAAGAGGTAGAGACCATAATGAGTGTGAAAAGCAGATTCAGTAGGTATAAGGAAGGAGGGCAGGTGAAGAAAAAAAAAGGTTGTATATAGGGAGCCCTGAGTTTGAAAGTGTTAGAGGAAAAGCAGTTCTGAGTGAATTAAGTCCAAAGTGTGGCTGATTTGTTATAAAGGTCCCCTCAAGTGAAGAAGTCATTGAGGACAGGGTATTGCCTTGACCTTTCCTGATTTGCTACACTGGGCCTCAGTGAAGGTTGGGGCAGGGGCCAGGGTTGAGGAGCAGTAGGAAGGGTTACTTAAGCATTTGGGGTGGCCTTGATGATGGATACTGGTACCATATCAGGTCTAATTTTACTTCTCACCACCCAGTTCAAGTAAGATTATCTCACCAACAGTAGTGGCCAGGATTCATCATTGTCATCAGTAATGGAGTGTTAATTTTTTTTTTTTAGAACTTGTCATTGCTATTAAAACATTGTATCCCTTTTTCTAGGAATCATTTTGTTTCCCTTTCCTTGAGTTCAGATTGATCTTTCCAATTAGGTGGCCCCAGCTGCAGTAAAAAAAAGAGAAAGGGATCAAGACAAAACAAAGAAATAATTATAGAAACTTGGAGCTGGAAGGGTTCTTAAAGGTCATCTAGTCCAATCTCCTGTCTGTGGCACAAATTCCCTCTACATCACTGAAAGATGGACATAAGACCATGTCACTGCTAGAGATGTGGAACTCAATGCTTCGTGGACCATATTCCATTTTTTACTGCTCTAATTTATTAGGAATTATTATTCCTTGTGAGGAAGAAGAAAATCATCTTGATTTAAATTCCACCCACTGATCCTAGTTCTTCCCTAAGGGGCCAAGTAGAATAAGTCTACTCCCATTTCCACATGGCAACTCTTCAAATATTTGGAAACACCCATCACGTCACCCCTAAGTGGGCCTTATGCCCTTAGGGCATGTGGAGTGAGTTAGATGGATTTTGGAATCTCTTTTCAATTTTTCTAAAAGATTGTGTATTGACCAGGATTATTAGTAAGCAGAAGGAAAAATTCAATATAGGTTGGCCAATTCTCTTTCCAACACGACTAGTTAGTGTGACTTTGGCCAAATCGAAACCCCTCTAGGATTCACTTTTCTCCTATAAATGTGGTTCTAGATGGTTTCAGGTTGAAATTAGAACCCAGGTCTCTGTTCAGTAGGATTTCTTCTGTGCCCATTTAAAATGGTCTTGAGATGATCATTTTATGATGATTCAATACCTCATTTTTAATTATATGATGTATTTCCATACACATTTTATAGACCTTTATTTCTGAGGCATTAAAAGTGAAGATTGAGTGTATACAGAGTATTGACAATTTTTTATAACCAAATGGGCTTTTATAATGAAACAAACTTTTTAAAAAATTACTTTGCTTCCTAAATAGTTGTTTCTAATTTCCAGAATTCTTTTTTTTTTAAGCGAATACATTGGAACTTCATTATAATGCATAAACCAGGATACTATGTAAATTGGGTCAATAAAGGATCCTATCCAGTACTGAAGTAACCTCTCTACATTTGTATGATACTTTAAAGTTTTTTATATGCTTTCATTTCCAATTTGCTTATTTGTCCTAATAACGACCCATATATATGTATAATTATATACATATACATAAATACATATATATATATACATATATAAAATCGATAAAACGGATAGCCTTATCCCCATTTTACGTATAAGAAAACTGAAACACAGAGGAGATTTACTTGAAGTCTTGGTGATTATAAAACTCAGCTCTCCTGACTCCCAGCCTATGGTTCTTCTTCCTCCCAAAATTATCAAGTCACATTTGTAAGGCTGGTCCTCAGAAGCATTATGTACAATTTAAATGAGTCAGAGGTTTTGAGGTGGGATGAAACAGACGCTAGACTTCTGTATAGATTTCACAAACTCCCCTCCCCCAGAATGTAAACTCTTTGAGGACAGAAACTCTCCCTTTTGGCTTTTATAATCTTGTTTCCTAGCAATGCCCTTCCATAATATTTGGTGAATTGTATTAAGAAGAGTTCAGATTTTACACTACTTCCAAGCTGAAGTATTCTCCGCCACCCTCCTACTTAAATTTTCTTAAAGCACCTCATCTACGTCTGTCGTTGTCCCCAACCTTCGTTATCTCATAATAACCTCATTTATATTGATGCCCTAGTCTACTAAAGATGATGGCACGTAAGCCATCGGACCTTAGACACTGAGAAGTTTTTTGGTGTTTTTTTGGGGGGGGGAGGGAGGATTGGGGTGGTCTTTGTATCCCCAGAACCCAGTACCAGTGCCTTTGTATATAGTAAGCCCTTGATTAGGGTATGTTGAATAGGAACAAAGAAAACAATACTCTTTCTCTTTAAAACAAACAAAAACAGTCCTGTTCCCCGGCTCCTTTAAAGGCAGCCCCAAGCAATGAAGTAGGGGACTTTTATATGACAGTCTTTCGAGATGGACCACCCTCCATATTTCTTACTGTGCATCCTTTATTCATAAGGGCAATGCCTCTCCAGCCTGTTACGTTCTTTCTCCCGCCCCAGCCAAGGTACGTTTCCTGCACACAGACTCCTCCGGGAGCAGGAGAGAGGCGGCACCTAGAGACTTGCAAAAGTAATGAGCATGCCAGGGAGCTCAGCTGAAGAATGGAACGAAGGCTCAGCCTCCTGGAGTTCGATGAAAGTTAACTGCCAAGCGGCTGTATCCACAAGCCTTGTGCTTCCCACTCACAGGAGACTAGAGGAGAATCTGTCAGGATCTGCCGCGCCGTGGGGCTGCTGCTGCTGCGGCTGCTACAGCGGCTCACTCTCCGCCCCCTCCCTCTCTCCTTTTCTCCCTGCCTCCTAATCTCTCTTATTCCCTCCCTTTGCCCCTCCCTCCCTCTCCCTCGGAGCTCCTAGAAACACACTTGCTCTCCTTCTAGACCCTGTAACTTTACCAGGGGAATAGAGTAGCTGTGGTTGCCACCGCTGACAGCAGAGCGCGTGACCTCAGTCGCCGGGGCTAAGGGCTATCCTACCTAGCCCAGGAACCTTTTTCTTATTTCTTTTTTGCCTTTTTAGATTTCTTTCCTTCAAAAAAAAAAATCAACCAAAGCTCTGAGAAATCCAGAGCTGTCTGCAAGGCTGGACAGACCCCAAGGACTCTTAAGAGGCTTTTATTTTTCAAGGGGAGCTCTGAGGGCTGGTGCTGAGCGAACTTTTGTGCCCCGTGTCATGAGAGGGAGCCTTCACCTCTAGGTGGGTAGTAACGTTTTGTTTTTGCGTTTTACTTCTGAGTATACCGGGACCCCAGCAGTGAGGCTCCTGAATTGTTATGTGCCTGCCTATGTGTGTATAGTATATGTGTGAGCATGCGTGTGCAAAGAAGCAAGGCTTTTTAGGCTGATATTTTCCTGTAAGGGTCGTGGGCATCAGCGCTGTTGAAAGCAGGACGCTCTAAAGTGTGATCAGTTCTGGGGAGTTTGTTGAGGACCTGGCTCTCACCGGTCTGGAGGCAGAGCTTGCAGTCACGACCGGGATATCTTAGCCTTGGACACTGAAGGGAAGGGAGATCTCTGTACTGTAGTATTAATATCAGCCGCCGCCTGCTGCCGCAGCAGCAGTTAGTAATGATAAAATAAACAATAATAGTAGATAATAACTAGCATTTATGTAGTGTTTTAAAGTTTGCAAAACCCTTTACATATATTATCTCCTTTGATCCTCTCAACAACCTTGTGAGGTAGGTGGTATTATTATTCCCATTTTACAGATAAGGAAACCCAGACTGAGAAGACTTAAGTGACTTACCCAGGGTCACACACAGCTAACAAGCGTCTGAGGTAGGATTGAATCAGGGGTTTTTTCAGTACACCTCCTAGCTTCCACTGTTAAATGTGGAGGGGTGGCATTCATTGCTTGCAGCCAGCAGTGAAAGTGGTAGCACAAAGTGGAGACAGTTTCTCAGGCAGAGGGACATTTTGGGTTCTAAGGAGAAATGAGACTATTTGTTCCTGGAATGGCATTCTGTGACTGCTTGTCCAAAAGAGCACCTTCTTGGAACCCAGCATTGCAGCCCAGGTCTCTCTCAGTCAGAATTCATCATTTCCATTTTGAGTTCTTGCATGAAGCTCGATGTCTGTCCTTAGGCAGTTCTTATAACCTCTTTGAGGCTTATTTAGCCCCATTTTGTCAATTTCCCCTATTCCTACATCTAAT
>CM053587.1:207572551-207596193 GCA_028646515.1 Pseudochirops corinnae
ATTAGATGTAGGAATAGGGGAAATTGACAAAATGGGGCTAAATAAGCCTCAAAGAGGTTATAAGAACTGCCTAAGGACAGACATCGAGCTTCATGCAAGAACTCAAAATGGAAATGATGAATTCTGACTGAGAGAGACCTGGGCTGCAATGCTGGGTTCCAAGAAGGTGCTCTTTTGGACAAGCAGTCACAGAATGCCACTCCAGGAACAAATAGTCTCATTTCTCCTTAGAAGCCAAAATATTTTATCATCTAAGGTAAAGGATGCCTTTTTATGTGTTTAGATGCTTTAGAAGGAAATGTTCAATTTCTTAATTTCTTTTTGGCAGCCAAAAAAAAGTGACTTGGGTCTAAAGGAGGATCAGATCCTTATCTTGAACTTTATAGCCTTCTCAGTTTGTGCCCAAGCAATAAAATACTGACATCTATTCCTTTTAGCCTTCCCCTTTCTCTCCTTTTTTTCCTTGAGGGATTGTAAAAGTATCATTTCCTTAGGTGACTGTACTGTTTTGTTACATGAAAGCCACATATCAAAAGTTCTTCCCAGTTTTCTGGGATGTATTCTGTTATTTCATTCTTTTACTTGTTTTAATTTGGCCTTCATAGCCTGCTAGGATTGCCTTCTGTTTGTATTTCTCTTTTTCCTTTTTGATTCAGGACTCCTGTTTTGCCCACTAATTGTGTTGACCCTTATTGTACCTCAGTTTTTAGCTGCCACCCCACAGCAGGGGACCTAAGCTGTGAACTCTTCAAGAACTGGCATTATGATGGCTATTCTCCAATGCTTAATTAGGATGCAGAGAGCTGCTAGCTTCCTTCTGAATGAACAAAATGCAGGGGTGTGTCTACTCAGGATGGCCTGGGCAAGAAGTTACTCCCTCCTCACTCTACTGCTAGGGAAGATATTTCCCCTCCATTCCTCCACTCCTGAAATAGTGACAATGCATGACTCCTGCCCTGGAAAGCAATGGATACCTGCTCCCTAGGAAGCTACTATCATGTCAGCATCTCATAACTTGATTATTAGGTTATTAAATTTAGTCTGTTCATTAATCATTGGACAATTCAGTCCAACAACTATTTGTCTATATTATGTTCAAGGCAGGAAGTGCAGTGGATAGAGAACCCACCTTGAAGTCAGGAAGACCTGAGTTCAAGTTCTGCCTCAGACACTTAACACAAAAAACTAGCTGTGTGACCATGTAACCCCAATTGCCTTCCTTTACCCCCTCCAAAAAGAAAAACAAAAAACTTTGGGGTGGCTAGGTGGCACAGTGACTAGAGAACCAGCCCTGGAGTCAGGAGGACCTGAGTTCAAATTTGGACTCAGACACTTAACATTTACTAGCTGTGTGACTTTGGACAAGTCACTTAACCCCAGGCAAGTCAATTACCCTCTCAATGCTTCTGGCAATTCTCTAAGACTTTTAAGTGTGGAGAAGGTTACCTCTTGTATGGGTAGAAAGGGTTTCTTTACCCAGGAGTTTCCTATAACTATGAAATCACAGGGCTAGGGTTTATCCCTAATTTGTGCAAGACACAGGGCATGTCACTTTTCTTCTATAAGAAGACCCTCAAATGGTATTTTCTCTCTTTATTTGCTGTGCTATCATGAAAGTTTCTCCAACATCTCTTTTCCCTTAGAAATATCAAAAATCTGGACTTGGAAGAAGTAGCAGGATAGAGTGTGAACAAAGTGATACCATGGGACCAGAGACATTTAAATTCTGGGGCCCCCACCAGAATCCCTCCCCTTTTCTTTGGTTAGCTTTTAATAACATCTCTAGAGGAGCTAGAAGAGTAGATCTTCTCTTTTCGTAGTCACCCCATCATTGCAAGGAATGTACTAAATGTAAGGGATGCACATATTCCAGATGCAAAAGTCCATAAGGCAGCATGATCCAGCGAAAAGAGAATTGTGTCCGGAGTCATAGATTTGAATCTTGCCTTTGTTGCTTTCTAGCTGTGTAACCCCAGGCAAGTCATTTCACCTGTCTGGATGTCAGTTTCCTCATCCATAAAATGAAGGGCCTCTGGGGGACCTTCTAGCTCTAACCCTATGCTGCTATGATTCATGCTGTAGAGATAAATACTACTAGAAATATTAAAATCACCATAGCTCTGCTTGTGATGGTTAACCACTCCCACTCCATATTTGAAGCTATAAAGCTGAAAAATCTACATGTGACTATGATTTCTCCTTACACACCCACACATTTCTTATTGTACCCAAAACATTTTTTATGACTTTTCGATTTGCTTCATTAGATTCTTGGTTCATTCCTTTGCATGAAGAGACTCACGTACAAAACCAGTTGTGAAGGAAGCCAAGACTTCTTACAGTTTACATTAAACAACTGTAATACAAAACAGCAAGTCCTAGCCTTGAAAAGTTTGCAGATCAAACCTCTGTCTTTATGTTCTGTGTATTCAAATGAGTGATGGGAAAAGTTCCCCTTCATTTTTTTTTTGCAATAATTTTCTTTCATTTTTATTCAGTAGGAGAGAGAATGTAAATAGGTAGTAAGAAAGATAGTAGGTTCAGTAAAGAGGGAAGGCTATTTTATTTACATGACCTGTCATGGGCAGGTTGATGGCAGCCCTGACTTTGTACCTGGGCTTTCCATGCAATGTAGGGGGAGGCAGTGCCAAAGAGTTTGTGAACATCACATTTACCAGTGTTATTTGCATCTTCCCAGCCAAGCCCTCTTAGATAAAAGAAATAGACAGCTTGTGTTAATGGCCATTCAATGAGACAAGAATGGCAGCTGAAGGAGACAATGGCACTTTCTGAATGTAGCAAAACCATATAGGCTAGCAGTGTATAGTTGGTACCCCAAAGGAAAGGATTGACATAGAGTGGTGTCATAAAACTAGTATTGGGTAAACATCCCACAACATGATTATTAGAAAAGTCTGTTAATAAAAGGAATATAATTGCATGGCTGTCCTTTTTCATCTAGGAGAAAGAATGATTTTCAGCACTACTTTTTCCCCTCTCCTTCTGAAATGATATCTCTATTCTTGCTAAAGAAATTCCCTGCTCTTCTATTTACCTTTAAAGATAAGCTCAATCAATACATACATAGCGCCTTCTTACAGAGTAGGTGTAATAAATATTTACTGAATGAATAATTTCCCTACCTTCTATTCTCTTAAGGCCACTATGACACAAAGTTCTTTGCTAAATCTTTAGTCTAAGGTATTGGGGTTGTTGTTTTTGGTTTTTTGTGTGTGTTTCAGGTACATTAGTTTGAACGAACAATCACTTCCTACCTATGTTGGACATGTTCTCTAAAAATGACAGATGTTTACTTAAAGAGTGTGTGGTAGGTTATCATTTAACATCTAGCCTCATACAGGTGAGCCAGCCCTGGGCATACAAAATACCTTCAAGAAAGGAAGCTTTTTTAAATCTTATTTCTTTCTATTCTGACTTGTTTACATGATACTGATGAGGGCTGGGTGAAATGGCTAAATGTTTTCAGAGATTCTGGTTTCATTATGCTAATTATAAAAGAAAACAAATTTTAAAAAATAAATTAAATGAGCGGTATCATTTCCCTGTGGCATTCAAAACAGCTGAATCATTCCCATTGACAGGTCAAGTAAGAGAGTAGCAAGTGACCAGAGAAGCATTTTCACGGTCTCACATTTGAGAATGTATTCAGTAGTAACAAGTATACCAGTTTCAGTGGAGAAATCTTCATTACTGGTAAGATGCAGGGAATTCAATGAAATGTTCTCTTTGCTTCATTATCAAGTTTTATTGAATGCCTACTGTATTCTTAGCTCTGTCCTAGGTGCTGACACAGATATAGAAAATGTGGTTCCTTTCCTTGAGGAGTTGGGGAGACAAGAGTAAGACAGAATCATCTTGAGACTAACATATGTGAGGATATCTTGGTCCTAGAATGCTGTATTTCATGGGACAGATTCCTGAAGCCATAACTTTGGAGGATAGTAAAGGCTAAAGATTGGTAGTGGGACTTGGACTTGAAGTATGGATTGGATTTGAAGAGGCAAAGGAGAAAAGGCTGGGAGAAGGAGAGATACATGAAGGAAGATGATTTAGGAGGAAATTAATAGATTAAATTTATTGGAGCAGGGATTGCATTGGAAAGCAAGAAGGAAACTCAGTTGTTGATAAGGTTAATAATGTGTTGACAAAGGCAAAGATAATGACATAAAAAGCAGACCATCTAGCAACTGTCACCAATCCTCTTGATTTTTCTGTTCTTCAGCAATGGTGACATAAGTCATGTATTTTTCTCAAGCAAATTGTTTTGGGAGGAAATGAAAAAAAAATTCTCTTTGACTCTCTTCCAACTTGACTCTCTCTTTGTCCTGGAAAAGATTTTTGGAAGAGGTTGAAAAGGAGAAAGTTGGGGGACGTTTTCAAAATACAAAAGAAATGATAGATTAGCACAGAGTGTAAGTATCTTTCCTTTTTTTAATAGGAGGGAGAAATTGAAAGTGACAGTTTCCTGGAATAAGTTCAACTTCCATGAAGCTTTTCCCAATAATACATTTGATCTTACTGGTGTGTGTGTGTGTGTGTGTGTGTGTCTATGTGTTGTGTGTGTGTGTGTGTGTGTTATTGCATCAGAAATACTGGACTCCCCTGTGCCTATAGTGAGTTGACCCTGACTAACAGAGCCTACAATCTAATTACTGCTCTAGAGGGTACATACTGCTCTCTCACAGTTTCTATTCCTGCCACTCAAACATTCCAATTAAATATATTTGCTGAAGATTCCAGGTCAATTCTGCTTGCTAATAACCCTTTTAATGACAATATTCTGCATTCATTTCCAGGATCACTTTTATGGGACCTCTTTATTTGCTTTTAACCATGGTATAGTCAAAGTAGCTCAAGTTCATTCAATTTAATGGTATCCCCCTTCCCCCTCCCCCGGAAGCATTTTACTCTGTATTTGATGGGAATAAAGAGATAAATCCAGAAATTGTTGTAGCATTTGAAATTACTTTAGAAAAAAAAAAAGGTTCTTGGTGAGCCAGCACTAAAATATCAAATTATGTTTATAATCTGAAATAAGGTATAATTTGGCAGAACCAGGTACAGTCTTCTGGTCTATTTAAAAAGGATATGAAAATTTGGAACTGGATACTTAGAGCTTATCAAAATTTCTGTTTCCTTTTCCAAAACTATTATGTCCCATTCTTTTCAGTAGAAGAAAAACTGCCTCTAGGTTATGAAAATTGGGGTGCCGAACCTAAAAGCAATTATGGAAGAGAAAGCCACTAGTAGCTAGACTAAAAGAACACAATTAAGATCCCCTTGAAAGGAGTACCAATTTTTGCTTCTTCTCCCAAATTTTCTCAGGCTGCATATTGGTTTTCTATGACAACTCCTCCTGTCAATACTTTTACCTTCCTTCTATTTACCTCCTGGGTTTATTGATGGGAGCTGCTCTTGATTGCTGTTTTAACTAGGTTTCACCTAAATTCAAAGCTTTGTAAGGTTGATGAATAGAAGGATGATTTGTCTCTGCCAGATTCCATGACAGACACACCTCCCACACCCTCCCCGATCATGAAAATGTTGCATCAATGTGTTAGTCTCTTTTTGGACCATAAGAAGGCGCCCTCCATTGGTGATGTAAAAGATAAATGAAGCATGAATGGGTGGTTCTGATTTTTTTTTAACTTTTTTTTCTCCTAAATTATGGGTAACTGTAGCCAACAGAGATTGGGAGTCTGGAGTGATTATTAATTCTCCACTTTATTGTCGTTGTTAGTAGAATCCTGCCTCAACCTTCCCAGCTAAAGTCAGGAAATTGTTTTCTTTATCTGTTCCATTTTCAGGTTCTTGTGACAGTCCAAAAAAAGAAGTTTGTCCTTTGGGTTGAATTTTGTCGAAATGTTTATTGGTTCAAAACAGGATAAAAATTACATATGGTTGGTTTGTTTTTTGGGTTTTTTTTCTCCCCAGAGGTCATCTGGTTTTTTTAAGTTCCTCAAAGTATGTCTGCTCACATTAAGATACTTTCCAGATGTTTTTGGTTTTTTGGAGTTGGTTTTTTTTTGGGGGGCGGGGGGTTGTATTCAGATTTCTATAAAATGGTTTCCTTCCCTACTGATGAAAGAAAATGACTAAATTTGAAAGGGATTGACTGAGAAATGAAGATACAGTGAATTAAAGGAAAATTAATTGAGCAAGGATGGAATTCAAAAAGAGTAATAGAACTCAGAGCAGGAAGAAATCTTAGACATCATCTAATCTGATCCCTTCATTTTACAGATGAAGAAATTGAGTCCCAGAAAAGAGTCCTAGAGTGCATAAATTTCACTTGCTCACAGTAACAGTAAAGGACATTTACTAGTCCCTTCCTCCTCTTCTGTGCCTAAAGATTTGCTGTTAGTTCATTCACAAAAAGTCATTCTTTGTCTCCAGTTATTTATCTGTAAAACAGGGTGGCTACACCTGCCTTTTTTCCTCACGACCATAATGCAAGGATTGTTTAAATTGATTTTCCATAGTACTTGAAGCAAGAGGTCTTTATTAATAAGTGACATTCTTTTTCACTAAAAGTTCTACTCAGAGAAGAGGGGACCCTGGAATCTCAAAGGCCAGTTATAAGATGTGGTGGATACTACCAAGCCTATCCATATGGAAGCTTATCTAGGAACCATTTAACTAAGTTTTAGTGAGACTCATCACCAAAAGGCTGGTCATTAAGTGATGAATTGCATATCCTGAAATTATCAATTAATAAGTGGAATTTAATGTATTTATATCTTTTATATTACATATTATGAAGTGTAGAAATATTTTCATAACAGGGAATTCAAAAATATCCATCTTATTACTAGTTCTATATAAAATAAATCCAGCTAATTCACCCACACCCTACCCTACCCCATCCTATCCTAAATTATCCCATCCTATCCCATCCTACCCCATCCTACCCCATCCTACCCCACCCTACCCCACCCTACCGCACCCTACCCAATCCCAGGTTATCCTAGGATTAGTGGGCAGCTTTATTTGAGATGAGTAATAGCTCAGAAATCAAAGACAGCTGCCCTCTCCCTTATGCTTCTTCTCCCCAATCAGATAGCAAGTATACCTTCCTGTGCATGAGGAATATCAACACTACATTTATTCATAAACCCAAATTCTGATCTGTAGATTTGTGTGTTCATCCATCTCACATTACATTTTGAAATAAGACAGTTCTATCTTGCAGAAAATAACATTTTTTTTTCCTTTGAAGGTATAATTCAATGTGTAGGTATAATAATAGTAAGGCTATGGCTGTAGATGAAAATACACAGAGGCCAAAGATTCCTCCTTATGGTACCCACAGAAACTGCCAGTTATCCAGACTGCATAAATTTGATGGCATGTAAAATAAACCTCAGTCATTTATTTGTATAATTTAGGCAAGCAATTTACTGTTGGCCAGATCATTTGGATTGAGGATTAGAATTCTGGCTTTCCACACAGTTTTAAAGGATCAGAATCCCAGTGATCACATGGCACTAATGAAGGAACTCCAGGATTGCCTGTACAGAATTCACTGACATACATATTCAGATTAGTCAGCTGAATTATTGATTATTGTACCCAAATAGGAAGTGCCTCCCCAGAATACTATCATTGGGAATCAGTGTATCACTTTTTCTCTGAATAAACAACAATGCGCCAGATTAAATAATACTGTATCAGTGTTCTGTGTCAAATGCCTACCCCTTTCTGATTGCAAAGGACGGCTTTTCACAGTGCTTGGTTTGGGGGCCGAGGAGAGGGCTGTGCTAAATAACAACAAAGGAAGGGCAAAGAGACCAGTGATCAGAATAGGAGAGAAAAGGGAGCTTTGCCCTCCTTTATATAATGACTCTTGTCTGATCCATACCCACATGCAAAGTAACCCTTAATCAATTTTGTTTTAATTACCGAATGTGGGAAAACAGGACAGGACTGTTACAAATGCATGCAGTTTTAATTTATGCATAGATGAGTTATACAGAATAATTACCTTGCAGTTGAAGAATAATGAATAGTGTCAGATCTCGTTAATCTATGCTTGGCTTATCCTTCTGTCTCTGTATCAAAAAGATTTTGAGTGGTAACTAATCTGTTAGCATGTATAAAATGTGCCATTGTTGTGTTAAAAAAGAAGAAGGGGGTGGTCTCCAAACTTCTGATCTACTTTAGAGTTCTCAAATTGAGATTGAACAGATTTGAATATAGTTTTCTGAGAAATAACTTTATATCTCTGTTATCAGCTCGCAGTTGATCTTCAAAAGCATACTGTTTTTTGTATCAGTTCAGGAGAAAGTATCTGTATGGATTATTTTGGTTCCTGTGATACCAAAACGTATATCATAGTGTAGCAATAAATGAAAGAGAAAGCTATAAGATGTAGGATAGGTTCAATAGGGATGGTGGTTAGAAGAGAGCTTAGAGTGCATTGAATCTGACGCCATCATTTTGCACATTTGGAAACTGAAGCTATTTTTCCACTATTAAATATTATTTTTAACTTAATGGAATAAAACAAGCTTTTATATAACATAGTACAATAAAAAAAGATGATTGTACATGAAACTGCAAGTCTACTACACACAGCTTGCTATTCCTTTCAAATATACTACAAAATAATTATATAATTTTCTTTTTTTTCTTCCCTCTCCCCTACCCTAGAGACAGCTACCATTGTCCATGCACACACACACACACACACACACACACATATATGTGTAAAATTATTCTATACATCTATTTATCAGCACTTTCTATATTGTTGTTACTGTATACAATGTTTTCTTGGTTCTGCTCATTTTGCTCTTCACCATTTTATGCAATTCTTTCCATGTTTTCCTAAAGTCATTGAGCTCATCATTTCTTATAGCACAGGAGTACTGCATCAAAATCATATACCATAATTGTTCAGCCATTCCTCAATTGATGGACATCCTTGCAATTTTCATTTCTTTGTCACCACAAAGAGAGCTGCTATAAATTTTAAATGACTTGCCCTGTGGAAGTAAGTGTATAAGGCAGGTTAGAACTTGGATCTTATTAACTCTAAGCCCAATACTCTATCCACTCTGCTCCCTAGCTGCTTATAATACCTGGTGAGGCACTGTTCACACCCTGAAGCAAAACAGTTAGCCTGGACTGGGAGGTAGGCAATGAATATTAATGGCCACTTCTCCATGTTTTCTCTCAAAATCAAGCATCTGGGAGGCCCCACTAGCTCAGTGTATTGTAGTTGATTGAAGAGTAAGATTTTAATATAGTGTGTTAACCATTACAAAGCATTGAAATGGTGAAGGTAAAACTTACCTGTTACAATTAACTAATTTTCTCTCTCCCTTCTACGAAGTTCTCTTGAACCTCGACAGAATAATTCCCAGAATAGAGTTCCAGTTTGTAAACTGAAGCCACAAAAAGAAAAGCCCTACTCAAAATTTTGGAAAAGGGGGAATGAAAGGTAGCGTTTGGCGGGTGTGTAGTATCTGACTTCTAAAAATAAAAACAAAATTTTCACTTACTAAGACAAAAGCTGTTACTTAAAGAATTGGGTTTAGACAATTCCAAAGATCCCATGGTATAAAATGCTCTCCATCAATAGAAAGAGAAGTGATGAACTATGAGTGCAGATTAAAGCATACTTTTTCACTTTCTTTATTGTGTCTTGCTTTGGAGGGAGGGAGGTACAGCAACCTGGCTAATATGGAAATATGTTTTGTATGACTTCACATGTAAAATTGATATCTCATTACCTGCTTTCTCAATGGATGGAAGAGCTGGAGGGAGAGAGAATTTGGAACTCAAATTTTTTTAAACAAATGTTCAAAATAAATAAATTAATATATTTTTAAAAGAAGTGGGTTTAAGTACAACAATGTGAACAGAAGACTAATTAGTAAATTTGCTACTTATTCTTCCCTGCTGTGGTTATTAGTTATGCCATAAGCATTATAATCCAGAAACCAGTTTTTTGGCGGAAGAGTATGGTACTCAATGCTGCTGTCTTGCCAACCTGTTGGGACTGTTGCCCTTTCTTTACCCTAAATACCCAAGTCTAAACAGTTGGATGGCATCTGTTCTTAGGTCTGTGAACACCCACACTGCTACGTCTGAAACAATATACTTGTCTTGCCAAATGACATATCTCTGGTGCAGAGAATTCTATCCCTCCCATGGATCAAAACACATTCCAATGAGAGAGTATGTAATTTTTTAAAGATTTTGCCTAGTGTGCATTCTGGATCCTGCTCATTCCTCTTGGTTACACTGTATGCCTACATTCAGTCTTCTTAATTTTTCAATCCCAAAATCTAGTGATGTGTTTAGAGAAGTATACAGTGTGAATAGCAACCATCAAAAGAAAAAATTCTCAGGGCTAATGAACTAGAGGATATTGCCTGAAACACTAATTATACTTTGGAAATTGTTTTCCTGATGACTTTTTTAGAGATAAAACATGCTAGACACTTGTCCCATGTTTGATGCCAATTACAGTCATACATACACACAAACACATATGAAACCAGTGTCATTTTCTATAACTTCTGCAGAAATTGTCAATTTCTCTATAAACAAAAGTTACCATAAATATCATAAACTAAAATGTTCATACTGGTTTGTGAACCAAATTCCTCAGAAACATTTGTTCTCTTAGTCCACAATCCCCAGGATGCACAAGAAGCATTAAGCTAGACCTTCCAAAACCATAACCTCCACGTTGGAAATGAAGATGAAACTGTCCCAATATCACTAAATTGAGAAACATTCTTTTTTTCCTCAATAGAATATTCAAGCAGAGCACAGCCAAGGAACATCTTCATTTACCTGTTGGGGTCTGTCTATCTTACAAAGATGTTGAATCTATTCTTACTTTTGAAGTTTTCTCAATAAAGGAAGTGGGTTGTTTAAGGGACTTTGAAAAATTACAGGATTCTTGAGGTCGTTTCCCATCTACCACTGTATGCTTTTTGAAATGTGGTACCATTTTGAAGGCAGTGAGTAATCATATTTATGTCAAACCAATGAATATGATGGAAGTCAAAGGATAATCCCTGTATGGATGTAATAGAATCAAACCTTGGATTATGTAGGTGTTTTTCTTGTGCTTAGAAGAAAAGAGATTTAACATGCATTTTCATCCCTGTACCTTTCTTTTGGAACTTTTGAGAAAAAAAACCTTAGCAATATCAGTAGAAAGAATCAGAAAACATAATGCAAATCAAATATTTGCTTCAGTTCCTCAAATCAGTCTAGCTTGTATTCAGTTAAGTATTATTTATCATATTCTAAGGGTGGATAGACATTAACGAATCTGTGACTTTGATTGTAAAAGCAGAGTGAAGGATAGTTTATTTCCTATTATAGAACTTTTAGAATATGGTACTAGAAAAAGACTACTTTGAATGCTTTTTGTCTATGTAGTATTCAGGTTACCTTTGATTCCTATGTGGTAAGCTCTTAATAAATAGTTGTTGACTGATTGTATTTTAAAGGATTATTTCATGGTACTCTGCTCTTTACATTTAGAAATGGGAACATGTGGAAAATTTTGCAACTTGTGTTGTACTTTTCAAAGAGTGTTGTACAAAGCATCTTCTGAAGAGGCAGCATGGTGTGGTAGATGGAGAGCAGTCCTTGGAATCAGGAGGACTTGGGCTGAAGTCCTGCCTTTGACATGTTCTGGCTGGGTGACCATAGACAAGTCATTTATTCTCTTAGTGTATAAAAAAAAGCTATAAGATTGTAAGCTGCAGAGAAGGTATGAACCTGCATTATTAGAGGGAGTTCTTCATAGGGATCTCCTAATCCTGATGAAATCACAAGTCTGATGGCAAGGAATATGAAACACTCATTATAGTGTCTTACACCAATGATAGAAGTAGGATCCTAAAGCCATCAGTGGTCTGATAACATCTCCTTCCAGGTTTCCTCATTATCTGATGGAGAGTTATGCCAAGAAATTGGGAAAAGAGAATTCTGTCTTCTCAGTTGAAGGAAGAAGTTTGAACTAGTATAAAAGAGCATTGGTCTGGGATCTAGGAGTCCTGGACCCTGATCAGAGCTCTGATATCCTTTAGCTCAGTGACCCTAGTAAATAGTTCCTAGGTAAATAATCCCTCAGTTTGTTTAGCTCCACATTGCATGGAGATAGTGATAACTATACTACCGAATACACAGAGTTGTTGGCAGGAGGAATAGGGGGATACATGTATGAACATTTTGAAAAGATAATACATACAGCACTGTCTAGACATAAGGTATTGTTCTTATGGTCAAACCCTTGACCAGCGAACTAGGCTCTTCAGACATATTATCAGGTAAAGGCAGGAAATAGAAATATTTTCAAATGGCACATAGCTTTTCTCTGATTTTAGCCTTTTTGTGCCTGCCTATTCCTTTTTCACCTTGCTGGTCAATCAGCCTCATACAACATTCTCCTGGATGTTTGAAGTCGTGAAGGAGGTTCATTGACTCAAAAACATCACCTTCCTGGGATCCATCATTACATCTTGTAACCCTATACTGCAAGTTAGTAGTTTCCAGCTTTATATCATTTTGATCTTTGAGTTCTGATAGAATAGACTTGTTTCCTTCTATCCTAAGAACTTTTCCCTTGTAGCTTCCCCTTGTTCCTACCCTCCCCCTTCCCTTATTGAGATCAGGAAGTAAAGCAGCTGTGAGTATCCCTGGCTACAGAATTCACTTTCCCTGTTGGTCTGTTCTAATGTCCAAGTTAGACAGTCCCCAGGCAGGAGCTTTTGTGTTTACACAGATGTTGACCTGAGTGGACCTGATGATCAGAAGGAGCTGGGACTTATTAGAGCCAGTTAATTTGACCATGGGTGTAAATTGTTTTGTTTATTCCTGTCTTTGAAGCAGGACACAGTGGACTCATTTCATAAACTAAGAGATCAAACTTAAATCCAGATAGAGACCAGCTAAATCCCTACTCTTAACTAGAGAAGGCAGAGCAATACCGCATGACTCTGACCTCATCCTTATCTATACTATGATCTGAAAGGAAAAGGGTTATCATTTATTGTACCTGTCTAGATGAAATAGTTCAGATCCTCAATGCTCCCTCACTCTTTATGCCTCCAAAGACTCCACATCTAAGTACACTGAAAACCTTTGTTTAAATTTACTATATAAAAATATAAGAATTATGTTCTTAGAATGTGAATAAGTTCTGTAGCTGTTTGTAAAGAAGATTAATTATCCAATTCAGTGAAGTTTTATGCTGTCTCTGTCATATTCCCTTTCTAATACCTCTGGAGAGAGGCAGGAGGGGCAGGATGAGAGAGGAGAGCAGGGTAGGAAGAGGATCAGTGGAAACCATTGTCCAGTCAGTAAAAGAGCAAAAAAATTTAAAAGATGATCAAAGCACCACCTTTTCAGTTGAGATTAAGAGAAGGGAGTTCAAACCATTCATGCTGGTGGATGGGAACATCAGAAATATTCTTCCAGGGGTAGCTAGGTGGCGCAGTGAATAGAGCACCAGCCCTGGAGTCAGGAGGACCTGAGTTCAAATACAACCTTAGACACTTAACACAAAAAACTAGCCATGCAATCTTGAGCAAGTCACTTAATCCCAATTGCCCTACCTTCCTCTTCCCCCCCAAAAAAGCAAAAAAAAAAAAAATAGAAATATTCTCTCTGGATGCACTGTGATGAACATGACAAAGAAGATGGAAAGTAATAAGCAAGAGATGGTGCGTTTTTTCTGGAAATAATAGGGGCAAAGCTATTGAGCTTTGTAACTTTTGGTTTGAAATGAGAAACTAAATCGCAAACTCTAGTCATGGTTGGGACAAATTCCATACTTAGAGACTTGGACAAAGTCATCTGACCACTCATTTTCTTCTGTAAAAATGGGCAAAATGGCAATCTGAAGATTTTGAAGTAGCAGATCTTGTCATGGAGTTTTATCACAGGTAAGTGTGCTCTAGATTGGGAAATGGAGGATAGGGTGTTGGAAGCTCTGGGACTTTCCCTTCTTCCCTTTTCTCTCCCTTTCCATTGATTTTATTGATATAAGGAACTTCCCAGTGAGGAAACTGCCTTTACCAATATAGATCCACCATTGTTCTTCAATTTGTAACCATAGAATTGCCTGAGGCACTGAATGGTTTAGTAACTTGCCCAGGAGCAGTTATTCAATGTGGATCAGAGGTTGACCACGAATCCAAGTTTTCTGAACTTAGAGGCCAAAATTCTATCCCATTCTGACTCTCTGTCACTGTTTTTTTCTGGACCAAAAGTCAAGAAACAACATTTTGTATGTGCAAGAATAAACCTCTATGTATCCTTCATTCTCTGTCTAGACAATTATTATTGTTGTTGTTGTCATTTCTGGAAAATTGATGTTTTACAACACGTAACTGAAACCATAGCTACCACATAAATATTGATTTTTTTTTTTCCACCAGTCCCCCACCTCCTTGCATCAAATCACATTTTTACCTGAGGATTAAATGGCCCTCTCTTTCATAACACTGCTGCTACATAACAACCTGCCTCAGCCTCAGTCCACAGGTTATTAGCATGTAGCCATAACTGACTCTTGTACTCTGATTGAAGCAACGTAAATTTGGCGGGGGGCAGGGAGCCAAAAATAGTTCAGCAGATGTTATTCACGTGGCCAGCCTTGCAGTATGCAGTGGCAAAACAACTAATAGGAAAATGAGGAGACTAGAGATGTTTTCTTTCAGGTCTCTTTCCAGTCTTATGGTTCTATATTTTTCAGCTGCAAATTTTATTCCTGCAGTTTGATTTTCTAAAATCAACGGATAGAGATCATGAATCTAGGCTTCTGGTAATCAACTTTGAAATTGCTAAATAATGATGAAGAAACTTGTATGGAACAGCCTTTATTACTTATGATCTAAAGTGAAACTCACTACCTTTAGATAAAACAGTGGTCAGCCAGTCAGTCAATCAGCATTTATTAATTATCTGTTATGTGCCAGGCACTGTGCTAAGTGCCAAGGATACAAAAAAAGCAAAAGTCAGTCCCTGCCCTCCAGGAGCTCACAATCTAATAGAGTGGACTGGATTTGTACTCTAATTCACATTTACTATATTTAGGAAACTCAGACTAGCCTAATTCATTAAAAAAAATTCAATTCAACATTCAGCTGCCAGAACAGAGGCTCCAAAAAACAATAAATAATTCTTTTCATAAATTCTTCAAACTTCCCAGTCCTTTGATTAGTGAATACTATTATTTCCCCAGAAGAAACCAGGGTAGAGAAAAGTTAAGTAAGGTCACAGCATGAGTCAGGGAGCAAATGAGGAATGGAGCCCAGGTGCTCTCATTCCTAATCCCATGACAATCACTAGATCTCACTTTAAACCCTAAGGAGCTGCACTTCATATCAGTATGTATTATTTTCAGGCCTATAATAAGACGCTTGGAGGAGAAGCATTTCAAGTGTTACTTTAAAAAAGAGTTGTCATAACAACAGGAATAAAAAGATGAAATGCAACTATACTTTCAAAGGTCTGCTTAAGTCTTGACTATAACTTGGCTCCATATTGATTTAAGGGTCCAAGGGTGGCCTCTTAGCTCATACAAGAAAGTTGAGTGCGTAACACTGCCGTATTTGCCACAACCCAGTTGATCTACCATTTTTTACTTAGCTTCTCTATTACTTACACATCTATCTGCCCAACCAAATCTACATTAATCCAGTTTGGTTTTTAGGAAGCCCAAATTAAAACCAATTGACCATGCCTCAAACTAGGCCATAGATGGACAACTTTCACTTAAAGTCCTTAAAGCACCATTGCTTTAATTTGAAATGCATTCCTATTATTTATAGGGCTCCATTCCCTTCTGCCTTCATCTAACTGATTAATAAGCACTGGAGAGATGGAATTATGGAAAGGGGACTGGAGCCCACTGTATATAATTAGATCTCTCTATACATTTATTCTAGAGTCTCATGGCGATTTGCTCACTAGAGGCAGCTCATTCTAATAAAAACAGTTCCAGAAAGGAGCTTATAAATGTGGTTATTTCAGCAGAATACAAAACAGCAACAAAACAGAAGATAGCAATATTTGCTTAATACTTTATTTATGTGGAGCAATAGCTAAAAAGGAACCAGATCCAGCCCAAAGGCAGAGTCAGTCTGAATACATGAGCAACCCCAAGAAGTGTGCTTGGCCTAGCACAGCAATAGTTTTCATACAGAATCCAATCCAACATTTATTATAAAATACTTTCCATGTTTGAGGTACCATGCAAAATCCTGGGAGATACAAAGAAAAAGCCAAAAAATACTCCTGCCCTCAACAAGCTTACAGTTTTCTTAAGTTTTTTCAACAGATGATTTTTTTTTTCCATATAGGACTAGTGGCATCAATCAGGCCTGTGAGCTCTTAAACATACCAATGCCCAGATTACTTTTATTTCTAAAAGCTCTCTCCACCCGGATGGATGTTTTCTAGATCCACCACCCTATTGTTTCAGACATCTTTGACTTCTCTCAGGTGCAGAATCGCTCTTTCTTTCTGACAGTTTGTAGCTGTGGTCAGTTTTGTGATAATGTGAAGTCTGTAGCTACACACACAAGGGCCAGTTTCAACCCTTAAGGAAGGATTGGGGGTGTTGTACATATTCTGCTGGCATACTCAAAAAGAGGCAATGGCAGCACGACTTTGGGCCCCTCTTTCCCCTCTGTCCCTTTTAGAAATCACCTACCTCTTTTCTGTGTGTTCCTTCACCTATAAAGTGGAGGTGATCGCATAATTAACAATTGTTTTCTGTGGTTTCTTATTCTGGTTAGAAGGGCAAAGTATTTTTATTTCCTCCTCAAACACAAAAGAATGGATTGTCTCTTTAGGGGAAACAACAATAAATGGTTTATAGCTTCATAAATTTAGAGCTGAAGGGACTTCAGAGCTCATCCAGTCCAAACTACTCATTTTGTAGATGAGAAGACTGAAGCCAAGAGGAGAGTGACTTGGCCAAAGTGTGACCCATTGAATTGACTGATTCAAAACAAAGTGTAATCATCACATTGGTTGTTGTTCAGATATTCAGTTGTATCTGACTCTTCGTAACCCCATGGGCCATACTGTCCATGGGCTTTTCTTGGCAAAGATACTCCAGTGATTTGTCATTTCCTTCTCCAGTGAATTAAGGCAAATAGAAGTAAAGTAACTTGCCTAGGGACACACAACTAGTAAGTAGCTGAGGCTGTATTTGAACTCAGGTCCTCCTGACTCCAGACTCAACATGCTATCCACTATACCACCTAGCCACCCAACACATTGGTGTTGTGGTTCAGTTGTTTCAGTCATATCTGACTCTTCATGACCCCATTTGGGGTTTTCTTGGCAAAAATACTATAGTAGTTTACCATTCCTTCTGCAGCTCATTTTAAAGATGAAGAGGTTAAGTGACTTGCCCAGGGTCACACAGCTAATGAGTGTCTGAGGCCAGATTTGAACTCAGGAAGATGAGTCTTCCTGATTCTAACCCCAGTGCTCTATCCTCTGTGGCACCTAGCTGTCCTTGGTATGTCAAGTACTTTAAAAATAATATCTCATTTGAGTCTTACAACAGTCGTGTAGAACCCCAAGTATCATTCCCATTGTAAAGATGAGGAAGCTGAGGCTCAGAAAACTTTCATAGTTTGTCAATTGTCATTCTTCAGTAAGGGTTAGAGGCTGAAATATGTTAGAGTAAGCCACCAATGGTACTGGGACCTGGGATAAGAACCTGGGGGACTGTGTAGTGACAATACACGTTTTCCAAACCTTTCCTTTATTGCCTCCACCTTTATCACTCCCTTTATCTTTATTTTCCCTCCTCTTCTTTTTGCCTCCCTAACCTTAAATCTGCCGGTAGCTCCCAGAGGCATCCACGCACTAGTGGTAATTCAGTAGACAATAGAGGACTTTCTACCTGCAGAACATAATAGGACATGGGAACAGCTTACAGTTTACTAGGGGAGGTTAAAATATTACTCACTAGTTAATATATTCAATGCCATGGGTCAATATAGCAGTGGTATAAGCCTCCAAAAGAGGGAAAAATCTCTCCCTACTGGTTTTTTTTTTTTGGAAGGCAATTGGGGTTAAGTGACTTGCCCAAGGTCACATGGCTAGTAAGTGTCAAGTGTCTGAGGTCGGATTTGAACTCAGGTCCTCCTGACTCCAGGGCCAGTGCTGTATTCACTGCGCCACCTAGCTGTCCCTGTGTCACCTAGCCACCCCTCTCCCTACTGGTTAATCAGAAAACGAACAAAAGATTTTAGAGCACATGGGTACCCTATCTGAAGCCATATCTAACTTCTTCATTTTACAAGTGAGGAAACAGATGTAGAGAGGTGGACTTCTGCAGAGCTACATAGAGAGTAGGTGCAGAGCCAAGACTCCAAGCCAAGCCTTCTGATTCCCAGTTAGTTGCATTTTCCACTACCCTATGAAGGTGACATCTGATCCAGGCCTTGAACTAGGATTGGGATTTTTAATAATCGGGGCTGGGGGAAGGGTATTTCAGACAAAGGGAACAATAGTGTGAACATATATACAGAAGGAAGACATAGTAGTATATGTCATAGAGGGAGTGGTTAAATTTGGCTTAAGGAAAAGTTTTATATAAAAGGGGTGGTGGGAGATGAGACAGGTAGGTTGGAGCCAGACCGCAGGGACATTCAGTGCTGGGTTTGGAAAGGGTACAAAAGCAATGTAACTTATGTCTTGTTCTTTCATCTCCTTGTAAGAGAGGGAAATCTTGGGGTGACTATATACATGCATATCTTAACTGTTTTAACTTTCATTCTGGGGACCATTTGGCCTCTCTGAGCTTTTCTGTGGCCCATATCTCAAAGCAGAGGCACCCTGGGTAATTACCCAGATTACTAGTAACGGTTTTGCATGTCTACTGGGAAATTAATACAGTTTTTCAATATGTTAAACAGCAGGCTTGTACTGCATTAACTTGGTACGTAATACTCTAGGTACTGCTCTTCTATTTGGCTCTGAAATTCAAGCCCAAGGCTGACCACTGCATACCTCATTTTCCTCACTTTAGGAAATGGGCACGATTAGGCAGCATGACATAATGCAAAGAGCTCTGGACTTGGAAGCAAAAGTGAGAGAGGCCTGGCTTTGAATCCTGGCTCTGACATTAGCTCCATGGCCTTAGGAAGGTCATTTCAGCCCTTTAAGCTTTAGGATCCTCGTCCTTAGAGGGAGGCAATAATGCCTCTCCTATCTACCTCCCAGGGTAGGTATGAGAAAAGCATTAAGTAATGCTTAAGTCATACTTAATAAAGTGGTATATAAATGTAAACTATTATCATTTCTATCATCATTATTATTAGAGTTGCCTATTCAAGTAGCCATTGATACAACCTAATCAGATTATTACTTTTAAAAATCCATTTTTGTGGATATCTTTGGTTTATGTTACCTACATTTCCCCACCAAAAAAAAAAAGCCACCCTTTATAATAAAGAATAAAAAAGGGAAAAAATCAGGAAAAGTAACCCCCACATGAGAAAAGGTAGATCTTACATGCAGTGTTCCATCCTAGGAAGTTGGGCAGCACAGTAGATACCTCACAGGGCTATGATACCTCATAGAGCACCTGTCCTAGAGTCAGGAGAACCTGAGTTCAAATCTAGACCTCAGATGCAGGCTAGCTGGGTGACCCTGGGCAAGTCATTTAACCCCCACTGCCTCCAAAAAATAAAGTAAAAAAAAAAAAGTTACCTTATAGGGCTGTTGGAGACTCAGATGATACAATGCATGATTGTAAGACAACATTACTGTACACATGGAAGAGCTCTATGTCCCATAGGGCCATGGCACTATCATTTTATGTAGGTCTCTGAAAATTTTTCTTTAGTACTATTCTATTGCCTTAACCAAGATGCTACATCATAGCGTAAAACTTGGTTAGTAAATAATATTGATAACTAATAATGGATAAGTAAAAAAATCAGGAAAATGTTGATACCAAATACTCTGCCTTGATAAAGAAGGGATGACATCAAGCATTTTTAAAGTATTTTCTGTGTGCCAGGTACCAAGCTAAGTGTTGGACATAATAAAGAAAGGCATAAGCAGTTCCTGCCCTCAAGGAGTTTATGTTCTTTTTTTGTTGTTTGCTTTTTGGAGAGGGGAAGGCAGGGCTTTTGGGGTTAAGTGACTTACCCAAAGTCACACGGCTAGTAAGTGTTAAGTGTCCAAGGTCGAATTTGAACTCAGGTCCTCCTGACTCCGGAGCTGGTGCTCTATTCACTGCACCACCTAGCCGCCCCAAGTAGCTTATATTCTTATGGGGGAAGATAACATGCAAATAGCTCCGCACAAATAAGATACACATAGGATAAAATTATAAATATGTATATATGTGTCGATATGTATATGTATGTAGGAACTATATATTTTTTATATACAAGAAATTTGCATGTCAGGAAAAAAATATATATCAGGAAAAAAAGAAGTTAACTTAAAACATATATACATATGTAGAAGAGATTAGTCAACCGTTCTGTAATAGGTACTCTGCCACCGTGTAATAAGCAAGCATCTATTTTAGGCCTCATGTTAAACAAACACTACCATCCAGACGGTAGCAGGCTCCTCACGTCTAAACCCTGATAGGACAGCTATTTTAGTGAATTATACTTTATTGTCCATGATGTGGGGAAGAGAAAAGACAACTACAGTTTTCAGAAAAGCTAAACAAAGCAGAGAGAACTCTTCAGACATGAAGAAATTCAACTTTCACTTTTTATCAGTCTTCTGCATTTCAGCTGAGGGAAAGGATAAAGCAATACAGACAGCCAAGGGGCAAAGTCCAGGAGTCAGGAAGACCTGAGTTCAAATTTTGCCTCTGATACCGACTAGCTGTGTGACCCTGGGCAAGTCCCTTAACCTCTGTCTTGCCTCAGTTTTCTCATCTGTAAAATGGGGATAAAAATAGCACCTACTTCTTAGGATTGTTGCGGGGATCCAGTGAGATAATATTTGTAAAACACCTCGCAAACCTTAAAGCGCAATAGAAATAATAGCTATTATTATTAAAGTACAAAACATTCCCGGGTGGCTTATGATTAGTCCCTTTTTCACCCTGTCAAATGAACTTGGGGTGGATAATGCTTCCTATCATCAGAAGAGGAAAGACTATGCTGGAAACTCACAAAGTAGTGGAATGATAATTATGAAGTAATGGTTCTAGAATACCTTCCTGTTTCATTTCATCACAACTGTTTACCTGAAAGTTGCTAGTTGGCTTATTTAACTAATATTGGGACTATCTTAGGAGCTTTCCTGTAGGGATGACAAACTGCTTTCATGCCATGAGGTTCCTATGGATATCATTCTTGTAGTTTTTCAGTCATGTCCAACTCTTGGACCCATTTGGGGTTTTCTTGGCAAAGATATTGGGGTGGTCTGCCATTTTCTACTCCAGCTCATTTTATAGATGAGGAACTAAGGCAAACAGAGGTTAAGTGACTTGCCCAGGGTCAAACAGCTATTAAGTATTTGAGGTTGGATTTGAACTCAAATCTTCCTGACTCCAAACTCCATGTTCTATCCAATACACCATCAATAAAGTACATCAGTTAGACATCTACTATATGCAAATCACTGTCCTAGGTGCAAAAACAACAAAAAAAGGGAACAGTTCCTGCCTTCAAGGGATTTATAGTCTATTTAGGGGACATGTACACAAGATAAGTAAACAGAACATAGCATGAGGAGGGAAGTATTCATTACCAACTGAGAAGATCAGAAAAAGTTTCATGAAGAAAATGATAAATGAGTTTTGGTTTGAAAGAAAAAGAGAATTTTGAGAATTGAAGATTGAGCATCTAATAAACACTTACTATATCCTAGGCATTGTGTTAAGCACTGAGGATATTAAATAAAAGCAAGCAAGACAATCCCTGCCCCCAAGAAGCTTACATTCTACTTAAGGAAAGTTGCCCTTGAGGAATGGGGCAGCTAAGTGGTATAGTAGCTAGAGCACCAGGCACTACTGCAATGGAGAGAGCACCAGAACAATCAGGATACTTACTAGCTGTGTGACCCTGGACAAGTCACTTAACCGTTATTTGACTCCATTGATCATCTGTAAAATGGGGACTCACTGGAGAAGGAAATGGCATACCACTCCAGTATCTATCTAGAAAACCCTATGAACTTGTCCATGGGGTCATGAGTCAGACACGGCTGAACAACAACTCTCTTGAGGAGTGGTGAAGGTGGGGAATTTGGTAGCAGGATATAGAGATGACTGAGGAGTGCTCTGCAGGCTTGGTTCCTGGTGAGATAAGGGATAAGAGTACAGTATCTCCAGTCTGGAGCCTGAGGTTCCTGTGGGGCTAGAGTCAGCAAGGAGAGATGAGGATAACGGCAGACATGCAGGATGAGGAAAGAGGACCTGTTTGAATATGGGAAGTCAGATATGGAACATTAAGTCTGAGAAAGCTAATAGGCCAGTGCGGCTGGAATATAGAGTTCATAAAAGGAAACAATATGAAATAAGGCTGTAAAGCTAAGCTGAAGCCAGATTATGGAGAGCCTGTGAGCCTTGTGTTCTTGGCAGTTTTAAAAAAAAAAAGGAAAACATAGGAAGTGTAAGATAGAGAAGTGTGTATAAAGGTAAAATCTTATCATAAACAACAGTCCCTGGAATGTACTTATTTCCTCTACCTCCTATGAAGCAGATAGCAAACTTTTTGGTCTCAGGACATTTGTACATTTTTTTTTTTAATTTTAGGCATTCGGGGTTAAATGACTTTCCCAGGGTCACACAGCCACAAAGTGTCTGAGGCCAAATTTGAACTCAGGTCCTACTGACTCCAGGGCTGGTGCTACACCACCTGGCTGCTCCTACTCCTATGCATTCTTTTTTTTAAATTTATTTTGCTTTTTGGAGGGGGAAGGCAGGGCAATTGGGGTTAAGTGACTTGCCCAAGGTCACAGGGCTAGTAAATGTTAAGTGTCTGTAGTCAGATTTGAACTCAGATTCTCCTGATTCCAGGGCTGGTGCTCTATTCACTGTGCCACCTAGACACCCCTCCCTATGCATTCTTAAAAATTATTGAGAAAAAGACTCATGATGGAAAATGCTAGCTACATCCAGAGAAAGAACTATGGAGCCTGAATGCGGATCGAAGCATACTATTTTCTCTCTCTTTTTTTGTTGTTGTTTTTTGTTTTTTCTTTCTCATGGTTTTTCCTTTTGTTCTGATTCTTCTTTCACAACATGACTAATGTGGAAATTTTTTTTAAAAAAGATTGTCAAAAGAATTAACACTTTCTAGAATTCATTCATAAGGATTTTGCCTATCTCTTTCATCCTAAATATTTATATGTAATTTTACCGCAACTAGTACATAATTCCTTTTGGTACTAGATAAATGGAGCAAGAGTAAAAGAAAAAATTATTGAGGACTGCCACCACAAAGATGTGGGCTATATCTATCAATATTTATGGTATTAGAAATTAAAATATCGGACTTCATATTTACCTGGAGAGGCTTATACAAACTGATGCTAAGTGAGAAGAGCAGAACCAGGAAAAATTTGTACACAATCACAGACACATTGTATGTGTGATGACCAACTTTGATAAACTGGACTCTTCTCAGCAATGCGCA
>CM053587.1:207596693-207619465 GCA_028646515.1 Pseudochirops corinnae
GTTCACTCCATTGGTTACAACCCTTCTATACAACCAGACTACTGTCCAGTGTGAAAGTACTTGCAGATCCTGTACTTGATTGCATGCCGCCAAGGTTGGGGGGGGGGGCGGGAGGGAGGGGAGAAAATTTGAAACTCAAGGGATTCTGGAACTGAATCTTGTGAACTAAAAGTAAATAAACAAATCAATTTAATTAATAAAAAAAAGAAATTAAAATATCTTGGTATTGTTATGAAAATAGTATAGACCCCCCTGAAAGAGTGTAGAGGCTGAGACCTACTTTAAGAACCTCCTGATCCCTCTATTTTTCTGTGCTCTCCCCCTCCTCTAATAGCTTCATAAATACTTTCCTGCTTACCTTCATGGAATTTTGTTTAAATGAATACATTGCTAGAAGTCATATTCCTACTCATTTTTTTTTTTACTCTTTAGTTTTTTTGGAGGGGAAAGGCAGGGCAATGGGGGTTAAATGACTTGCCCAAGGTCACGTGGCTAGTAAGTGTTAAGTATCTGAGTCAGGATTTGAAATTCAGGTCCTCCTGACTCCAGGGTCAGTTCTCTATTCACTGTGCCACTTAGCCACCCCCATAGTCCTACTCTTAAAAGACTGAGGGGCTTCATTTTAAATGAGGGGTTACTATGACCTGTGAACCTTAGCTGTTTTTTCTGTCATTTTCAGTCCTGTGCAACTCTTTGTGACCTTGTAGACCATACTGTCCATGGGATTTTCTTGGCAAAGACACAGGACTAGGTTGCTATTTCCTTCTTCAATGGATTAAGGCAAACAAGGTTAAGTGACTTACCAGGGTCATACAGCTAATAAGTGTCTAAGACCACATTTGAACTCAGATCTTCCTGACTCCAGGCCCAGCACTCTCTCCACTGAGCCATCTGGCTGCCTCTGAGTACCCTTAGAGCTAGTCAATTAACTCTTGAGACTCAGTTTCCTCGTCTCCCTGTCAGTGCTCCTGCAGGTGGTACCAGAAAGGAAATCTTCACCCTGTCTCCAAACAAAATACTTTCCTTATAGCTTTTACCTCTTTGCCATCCCCACCCAGTCAATTCTACAACAGAAGATTCATTTCTATAAGCTAAAGCTTCCTCCTCCTAGAAATCCTCTGTTAGACAAGCAAGATTCAACTCAAGCACCATCTTCTGTGGGAGACCTTTCCTGGACTCTCCACTCCAGCCCACTCCAGCAGCAAGTGCCTTCCTCTCTGCTGCTCTCTGCTTTGCAACAGATAACTCGTTTATGTATATATTATCTCCTACCTTAGAATGTAAACTGCTTGAGAGCAGGGACTACCTTTTCAGTTAATGCTTAGCCTTGTACCTAGGACCTAGTAAACCTGTGAATTCTTGCTGATCAATTAACCTATTAAGCCACTTTCTTAATACCTTACTTTATCCAATCACCTTTGATTTGGGAAGAGGAGGCTGGGAAAGGCCCCTCCCTCTCTTGGAGCTGAAGCTGTGCTGTGCTCTGCTAATTGAGGCTCTGTCTCTGGGGGCTTTTAAGTCCAGAGGCAGTCAAAGGACACCAAAAACTATCCTTTCTTACTACAGAATTTTGGGATGCTGTTTGATGTGAGTAAAAAAAATATATAAAAAAAAAATTAAGAGCTCTGAACTAAGGAATGAAAAAATTCTCTTCCATCATTCTCTACCAATTCCTTCCTACCCTATTCCCCCCCACCCCATTCAACCCAACCTTCCTTACTCTTTCCCTTTTCTTCTGCTTTCTAGTGAGAGTTTTTTGTGGTGCAGTTTGGTTTCTGTAACTAATATGAGAATTAAGGTTTGTTTTCTTATGGTGGTTGGGATGCTTAAGGTGGGGAGGAATCACTAGATCCTTCTTAGTGATACTATTTATTTAACTGCATTTTATCTATTCTAGAGTGAGAATGAAAATATAATTATATTTTCATATAATAACCATCCATTTTACTTTCAAATGTGTAATTTATGTTAAGCATAAATATTTAACTAAGCTTTGAAGATATTGTGGAATTAATTTTCCTAAAAGTTGAGTTTCAAACAGTTTTGGAATGAATATTTTCCTTTTCAGTGAGTTTTACTTCAAAGAATCACAGAATTTCAGAGATGGAAGATATTTTAGATACTATCTAATCCCCCTGACCAAGAATTCTCTGTACAATATACCCACATTCCTAGCAATTGGTCATCTAGCCTTTGCCTGAAAGATTTCTAGTGAAGGGTAAATTACTACCTCCTGAAGCATCATCCAATTCCATTTTTTGATAGCTCTGTTAGGAAAATTTTCTTTCTATCTAGCCAAAATATGCCTCTTTACAACTTCCATTTTCTCTTAGTTTTATATTCTGGAGCCAACCAGGACAAATGGAATCCTTCTTCCATTTAACAGCCTTTTAAAAACTTAAAGATAGCTATCGTATCTTCTGTAAATTTTCTCTAGGCTAAACATTCCAAGTTCCTTTAACAGATCCTTCTAATAGCAGATGCTTTTTCAGTTCTTTCTAGGACATGATCTCTAAGCAGATAGAGCCTTCATCTTCTATTATCTGAATAACTAATGATTATTACATAATAATAAACCGTCTGTCTTACTAAAAAAAAATACATTGCAATATACTGGTACAAAGTAGATATTGGAAACTCCAGGTAAAAACTACATAGTCTTAACTATTTAAAAAATTGCAAGTCATGGGGTAGCTAGGTGGCTCAGTGAAAAGAGCACCCGCCCTGGAGTCAGGAGGACCCGAGTTCAAATTTGACCTCAGACACTTAACACAAAACTAGCGGCATGACCTTCGGCAAGTCACTTAACCCCAAATGCCCTACCTTTCCTCCTCCAAAAAGAAAAAAAAATGTAAGTCATCTGTCAACAAATTATGTTCATGATATGATAGGTCTTTTAAGTAAGAATTAGTAAAAGAAAAAAAAAAAGAAATTCATTGACTTTAGTGCCCAAGAGGTACTAAATGGAAAATTACTGAAACTGATTTTTCTTTTTTTTTTACTTTTTTTCTTTTTGAAGAGGGGAGGGCCAGTCAATTGGGGTTAAGTGACTTGCCCAAGGTCACATAGCTAGCAAGTGTTAAGTGTCTGAGGCTGGATCTGAACTCAGGTCCTCCTGACTCCAGGGCTGGTGCTCTCTTCACTGCACCACCTAGCCACCCCATGGAACTGATTTTTAATATAGTTATTGCAAAAATATAAGCTATAGTTAAATGATTTATGTTTGCCTCTGTATGACAAAAAGTATAGTATAAAGTCCCATAGACGGCAAGGAGGACTGTACTGTATATAAAAGGACATTCCAAAGGAGCACGTACATTTCTCATGTGTGTATTGTGAATGTCCACATATGCAAATAGGGCCCAAATCTATTACTTATACGGCCATAAAACCTCAAAACTAGAAGAAATCTCAGAGCTTATCTAAGTTGAATCCTTATCTGAAACAGAAATGTCTTTTGTAATGTCTCCAACTTGGTCCTATGGCCTCTATTTAAAGATGTCCCTAGAGGAGGAGGGGAGTGTTCTCTCTTGAGAGCCAGTTCCATGTTGGAGTTGTTCAATTTGTTGGAATTTTTTTTTTCAAAGTCAACCTCTGAAATTTCTACCTAGATTATTTCTACCTGTGCCAATGCATTAAAAAATTGTAATATGCCTTTGATGTTCCAAAACAGCCATGCCTTTGGATATCTACTTAACTTCTCATATTCTTTGTGTGTTTATGTTCAGTCATGTCCAACTCTCAGCAAACCCATTTGGGGTTTTCTTGGCAAAGAAATTGGAGTGGTCTGCCGCTTCCTTCTCTACCTCATTTTACAGT
This sequence comes from Pseudochirops corinnae, assembly GCA_028646515.1. Lineage (NCBI taxonomy): Eukaryota > Metazoa > Chordata > Mammalia > Diprotodontia > Pseudocheiridae > Pseudochirops > Pseudochirops corinnae. The sequence goes on from CM053587.1 coordinate 207,600,513, forward strand.
TAAAGAAACTGAGGTAAACAGGGTTAAGTGACTTGCCCAAGGTCACACACTTCTAAGTGTCTGAAGCCCAATTTGAACTAAGGAAGATGAGTCTTACAGACTCCAGGCCCAGCACTTTATCCATTGTGCCACTTGGGTGCTTTTCTTCTCTTCTTTAGACAATCAAAAACACATGATTCTTGAGAAATTCTCATCCCCTATTTCTAGAAATGGAGATGGGAGATATAGAGTATCAACTGAATTCTCTTTGCGGTAGATGTCATATCAAGAAGCTAGGAATGTATCATTTTCTCTAACCAAACTTAACAGCAATAATAACAATTAGCATTTATATTGTGTTTTAAGGTTTACAAAGTACATTATGAATATCTCATTTGATTCTCACAAGTCATTTTTCAGTCATGTCTGACTCTCTGTGACTCCACTTGGGGTTTTCTTGGCAGAGATACTGGAGTAGTTTGCCATTTCCTTTTCCAACCCATTTTGTAGATGAAGAAACTGAGGCAAACAAGGTTAAGTGACTTTCCCAGGGTCACACAGCTAGTAAATGAAGCCATATTTAAACTCAGGAAGATGAGCCTTCCTTACTCCAGGCCCAGCATTCTCTCTACTGCACCACCTATCTGCCCCACAAACTGAGCTGCCCACCTTCAAGTCTTCACCTAAGTAACAACTGACCTAACTTTGCTATCGCTCACCATTTACCATGTCTGGATGAAGTGACAACAGTTCTAATGTTATGGGACCCACTTGGGTTCCCATGGATAAATCTGGGATCAGGAGGTAGGGAAAAGAATTATCTACTGTTATATTGCCAGGTTATAGGTCTGCTGTTGAAAAGATTGTTCAGGAGTCAATCTGACCTCGAATCTTAGATCTACCAGTGATGATTGTTCACTGAAGAAAAGCAATGAACTGATGTAGCTGCTCCCTTCTCTCCTCCCCTTTCTTCATAGTTCTTATCCCTACTGAGATTATTACCTTTTTTTGTGAGAACATTCCCTTCCCTCCCCATCCACACACCCACTACTACTATCTTTCTGGCCAGCCTATCTGGATTGCTTGTAAAACTTACTTGAAAATTTTAGAACATGGAGTTTGGGGTTAGTTTTATTCCTTTTAAAGCAAAGAAAAAACTAATGTTTTAGCCATCATTTTATAGCATAGGGTTCAGTTTAAAATTTTATATTAGTTTCACCTTTTCTATCTGAGTTTATCTATAAATCTGCCTTTGTTTTTGTTTGTTCTTACTGGAGATGAATTTCAAAATTCGAATTCTGCAGAATGTAGAGTTTAGCCTGATGAAAAGTAACCACTGAATGAAACCTGAAATGACTAGTTTTGACATATTTAGATTTATATTTTTGTAAATCAATATTAGTTTTTCACTTATCTGAGAGGTGAATACTTGGTTTTAAAAGGACTTTGTCATACAGGAAAAAAGGAGTCTTTAACATCTAATGATGTCATGACTCATGTCTTGTGGCATTGTTACCCACTTTATCATTTTTGACAAGCTTTGTGTATTTTGTCTGTGTTTGCCACTAACCTTCTTTTTATCTTTACAGGAATTTCAACCAGACTCCCGGAAATCATGTTGGTAGGATCTCAGTCATTCTCCCCAGGAGGGCCCAATGGAATTATTAGAAGCCAGTCCTTTGCTGGTTTCAGTGGTCTTCAAGAAAGGCGATCCAGGCAAGTATTGTACAGTCCTCTTGGGGTTGCTTGCAACTGGAGAATGAAAATGAACTCTGGGGTTTTGCTTTCTCCTTTTGAGTAAAGTGCTCTGCTTCTCTGGTTAAGGACATAAACCAAACACTGTGGTTTCTTTTTAAGTAATTTGGGTTTCTCCACAAAGGAGATTTTTCTGAAGGTTTAGGGTAAACTAGTGATATGTATAGTTAATTTTTATTTCGAAAACTGTCTGCAGATGCAACACATTTTCCCAGTGGGCATATAGAATTCAGAGGCTATGGGTGACATAATATTACATTATGCTAGGGATTAAGACCATGCCCCTGGCAGACTGGCTTTGGGAGAACAGATTTCATCTTCAGGACCCATTGAGAGAAACTGGGGGATGGGGGTGAGACTCTGCTTCCCTTAGAGATTTAACCTGATCTAAATCTGATCTGCAGAGATTCAGATTCTGCTCTGAGATAGGACTTTTTTGATTTACCATGAAAATATAGGGCAACAAATAAGCAAAATGCCATGAAACTTGTCTTGAACTTTTTCCAAAAATGTAAGATCATAAGATCGTAGATTTAGAACTGGAAAGAACAATCTTGTACAACATTTTACAGTTGAGGAAACTGAGGACCAAAGAGTTTGCTCAGAGTTCCACAGAGAGAGATTTAGCCAGGGCTGGGATTTAAACCAGAACTGGGAGTTGAACCAAGACTCTGGAACTCCAAATCCAGGATCTTTCTTTCTCTTCAATACCACTGCCCTCCAGGAGTCCCATCTCAGCACTGTGATAGAGTATTGCCCATGTTTGCCTCATGGTTGTATACTTTGCAAAGGTTTTCTTCTTTCTTGGCCCAGTCTGGGATCACAAAATCATAGGATCACAGATGGTGTTGCCGTTGTTGAGTTATTTCAGTCTTGTCCAATTCTGCACAACCCAATCTGGGGTTTTCTTGGCAAAGATACTGGAGTGATCTGCCATTTCCTTCTCCAGCTCATTTTACAGGTGAGGAAACTGAGGCAAACAAGTGAGTGACTTGCCCAGGATCACACAGGTAGTGTCTGAGGTCAGATTTGAACTCAGGAAGATGAGTCTTTCTGATTCCAAGCCCAGTGCGCTACCCATTGTGCCACCTAGCTATTCATACTGATGGTGGTAGACTTACCAGCAGGATGGTAAGTTATGACTTGCCAGTAGGATATGAAAACACCTTCTAGCTTGCTTGGACCTTTCAGTCACTTGTTCCTAATAGTAGGAGACCCAGTAATTTCATCGCTTAGCCATACAATTGGCTTAGCTGGTTTTTGTGTAGCCTTCCCTAAACTGATGGCTGAGATCTATTTGCCTTGGCATATGCCATGAAGAAACAGCTACTCCTAATGTTACTTTGAAGCATCTTGTGTCCCAGGGAGACCACAAGAATTTTACGCTCCCTCCCACTCCATAAAACTGCAACATGAGAAAGTTGTCATTGGGATCGAGGGTGTTTTCTTCACTGTAATATGAGGTAACTGGGAAACTCAGGACTCTATCATGGGGACATCAATTCTACACTCAATAGAGCATGTCCCTGGTTTTCTGAAATGCATCTGTTTCATAGGCTTGACCAGGGACTTATCTATTCTTTCTACTTACTTCAAGGTCTTTCTCCTTTGCCCCTTAGAGGTCTGAAGTGAACAGACATGACTTTCATTTGGAGTGTATCACCTAAGTGGGACTGGCCTTCGAGTGTTAGCTAGCTAACCATTAGTAGAAAAGATTTTCAGTGAGTCACAAATCAAATACTATGAGGCTTGGGCAGGATGGCTCAAATCTGTTCGTGTACGAGGAAACATTTGTCCTTACCTGGAGACAGTGGACTGAGAAAAGATGATAAAATCCAAAGGTAACTTTTTGGCAAGCTTTTTCTTCTCTCATATATGCATCAGATTGAACAGTTTTGATTTTTTTTATTTTGTAGATGCAATTCCTTTATTGAAAATACTTCAGCACTCAAGAAGCCACAGGCAAAACTAAAGAAGATGCACAATTTAGGATACAAAAGTAACAGCCCTCCCAAAGAGCCTCAGCCTAAAAGAGTGGAAGAGGTCTACCACTCCCTAAAGAATGGACTCGAGTAAGTCAACACTATGAACTGAGTGACCTGCTTGCTTAAACAATATCTTTCTCTCTTATCTCTCAGTTTCCTTCCCTGCTTCCTCTTTCTTTCCTTCATTCCTTCCTTTTTCCCTTCCTTCTCTTCCTTTTTCACTTCTTTTTTCCTTTCTTTTCTTTCATTATTCAGAATTTAGACTCTATCCATGCCTTTGAGGTGTTCTCACAATGTCCAGTGAGTCCTGTATACTGCAGAGGACCAAAAGAAGTCAGAGAAATGTTCCAAACCATTCCTGAAGACTTGAAATAGATGAGGCTTTCATGGCATGTCATAAATTCATGAGACTGGGATAGCAAGGCATTAATGGAAAGCATGCTAGATTTTGAGTCAGAAAACTTGGATTTGAATCCCAGATTTGTTACTTACTACTTTTATGACCTTAGGCAAGTCCCTTCTTCTCTAGACCTTATTTTCCTCATCTGTAAAATGGAAAGGTTGGATCATGTGACCTCTAAGGTTTTTTCCAGCTCTGAAACCCAAGACCTTATGATCAGAACCAAATCTAAAGAGATCATTGACTCTTTGAGGTACCGCATATTGGCTGCCTGCTCATGTCATAAGAGAAGGTGAAAAGAAAAGAAATCCCATAACATTTTCATTCTGGTAGTATACAACACTGTACTCTTCTGAATATAGCAATACTTTAAAAAATTCACATCTCTACTTGTTAGTCCAAGAACAGTGAGTACTGAACACAGCTAGATCTGCAAAAGGATCATAAGCTAAAATAAATATTTCTCCATAAAAGAATAATTATGTGAAGGATAAAAGCAACCTATAAATCAAATTCTGATTCTATACCAAGATCACCTCCTTGGTTTCCCATAATTCAAGTTTGATGACTTTCAGTTTAGTAGGTTTTTGCTTAACCATCTATTGTCAGCATCCAAAACATTCTGTCACCTTAAACAGATTATGAAAGCTAAGAAGTCACACTGGACAAGTGACTTAACACTTCTAATTACCTTACATTTGTCTGGTGCTTTGTACTAATAAAGGGCATGACTTCAGTTGCTTCATCTGCAAAATGAGGCAATTGGATTAGGTGATCTTCCAGGTAATTTCCAGAATAAAACTCTATAGGAACTGTACCTATGTGTTGTGAAATTTTTTGGGGGGGGAGTGGCATTGAGAAACTGGGGAGGATGATGTAGAGTCTGTTGTTAGATTTTATTTCCATCAATAATTCTTTGCCACTTTCTAACAAAGTCACACACAAAATGTAATTGTTGGCTGATTATTGTAGAATATATCTTCTCTATAGATATCATTGATCGAATACAAGATTTCCCTGGTGTATAACAGGATATTTGTTGTCAGGATTTTTTTATATTTTTCATAAAGTAGTACAATCCAGCTTAGGGATTCTGTGGGTTCTACCTTCACAACATTGCTTACACTTCCCCATCCCTACATTCACATCCACTAGTCCCAGTGAAGAGCTTCATTAGCTCAAGCTATTGCTTCATATGACATTATTGCAATACATTGCTGGTCAGTGTCCCTGCCTTAAGTCTCTCCCCCTCTGTTTCATCCTCCACGCCACTCCATGACCAAAGAAACCTTCTTAAAGTACAGGTCTGATCATGTCATCAGCTCTGTTCAATAAATGCCAGTGGCTTCCTACTTCTTCCATGATCAACTATAAAATCTTATGTTTATCTTTTAAAGCCCTTTATAACCTGGTGCCTTCTTCTTTTTAATAGTATTTTATTTTTTTTCCCCAGTTACTTGTAAAAACAACTTCTGCATTCATTGTTTTTTTAAGTTTTGAGTTCCAAATTCACTCCCCCTACTTCTCCCCTCCCTGAGACAGTAACTAATCTGATAAAAATGATACATGTGTAATCATGTAAAACATATTTCCATATTAGTCATTTTGTGAAAGAAAGAAATAAAGGAAAAGAAAAGGAATATAAAAGAAAAGAAAGAGGAAGAATAGTATTCTTCAGTCTGTATTCAGACTCCATCAGTTCTTTCTCTGGAGGTGGATAACATTTTTTCATCATGAGTTCTTTGGAATTTCTTTGATCATTGTATTGCTAAGAATAGCTAAGTCATTCACAGTGAATCATTGTACGATTTTGCTGTTACTGTGTACAACGTTCTTCTAGTTCTGCTCACTTCACTTTGCATCAGTTTATGTAAGTCTTTTCCATTTCTCCTTGATACTTTTTTCTGTGTCAATTGTTTTTGCTGAGATTCCCTCACACTTCTATTTTTGAAATTGTTTTTTTTTTTTATATTTCTTGTCTCATGGAATCATTAGCTTTTATCTGGTCTAACTTAATTTTCAGTGAGTTTGTTGCTTAGGGCAGGTTTTTTCACCTTTTCTACCAAGCTGTTAATTCCCTTTCCAATTTTTTCTTCTATAGCTTTCATTTCTTTTACCATTTTTTCCTGTAGTATTCTCATTTTATTTATAAAAAACACTTTAACTCTTTAAATATTAATCTTTTCTAGGAATCTAGAATTAGACATGTACCCAAATTGTGATTTTCTTTAAGGCTTTGCTTGTAGAATGTTTTGTAGTCATTCTCTTCTTCTGGGTTTTTATATTGAGCATCTTTGTCACCATAATAGCTTTTTATGGAGGGATTCTTGTTAGTTTGCTCATTCTTTCAGCCTACTTCCTGATTGGACCTGATGTTAGGGTTGGGCTCCAAGCACTTCTGGAATGAATTGGGCTGACCCTGATGCTGCTTTCTTGGGATATCAAGTGTTGTGTTATTCCAGGATCCCAGGGTCAACTCAGGCTGGGTTCTTGCAAGCTCTAAATGCTCCCAAAGTATTGTGATCTGGGGCAAAGTCTGATTGCTGCCGCTTTGGTCTGAGTTCTGCAAGTTTCTGACTTGGGTTTAAATCTGAGCAACAGGTCTTTGGGTTTACCCTATTTGGTATTCTCTGGGGTTTAGCTACCATTAAGCCAGCTGGACAGAACTGCAGGTTTCCCTTTGGTCTGAGATTCCAGCCTTGGTTATTCTACTATATGCTTCAGAATGAACTAGAAGCTAGAGCTGAGATTCTACTCCACCCCTAAGGTCTGAGCTACACAGCTGCTGCTGGTTTTGGAATTTGTCTCTTACTTGGTTCACAGCCTAAGTCCTGAAATCACTTGTTACTCTGGAATGCTGTGCCTAGTTACATGTCCATTTCTCAGTTAGCCCCAGATTTGTAACCCAGAACTGGGTAATAAGCAACAAAGTCACCAGTTCACAGCTATTCCTACATCTTGCATATGTTTAAGCCTCTCTCTGCTAGACCTGGGATCTCTTCTTGCCCTAGTGCACAACCTCTCATTGTATTGGAGGCTGTGCAAGGCCTCTCCCCAGAATCTGCAGACCTCTCTCGCTATCTCCCTATGCCAATCTGAGCTAGAAAAATGACTTGCTATGATTTTTTCCCACTTGGCTTTTCTGATATGGATTTGTTTTGGTACATTGTCTATATCTGTGTAAAGGAGTTGTGGATAGGGGAGCTCATTATACTTCTTGCCATTCTGCCATATTGGATCCACCTCCAATGGTGGTCCAATGCACCAAGCGCTATTGCCCCAGCATTTGTAACAACACAATAAAGAGATGTGGGTGCCTACATTATCCCTTCCACAAAACAAGACTCCTCTGTGTAATCTCCCTTCAAGGGAAGTTGGAAGAGGTCAGTAGTCATCACCAGATTTTGTTTGACATAATGCAGAGTTCACAATTGCCTTTTTGACCTTATCTTTATAGTGAGTATCTGGAGGTTCATCAGACAGAGTTGGACAAGTTGACTGCTCAGTTAAAAGACATGAGAAGAAACTCTCGCCTGGTAGGTACTATCCTGTCACGAATATATTAACAATCTGTTGTTTTCAATCACAGAGGTGGGGACTAATCTTCCAGGCACCTAAGATTTCAGTGGAAGGTGGGGGTGGGGACACAGCTTTTAGGAAAAGCAGATCTAAGTTGTAAATTGCTATCTCCAATCTTTTAGTGTTTTAAAGTCATCAATACTGGCTATTGTAATTGTTTTGGGAAGAGTTTAGGTTCAGAGAAAATCCAGAGCTCAGAAGAAAGAAGAAACAAGGAGGGTAGAGGGGTAGAGGATGTTTTGTGTTTACATTCTTGTGTTCCTCTAGCATGTTGACTATGTAGGCTAATGGAATTCAAAATGCTATCAGAGAAGAAGCAGAAGAAAGAAGAGCTATAGATTGGGATCCATCAGAGAGAGACACAAATGCGTAGAGTTGAAAAGTTTACAGAGTCTTTGAATATGTCAATTACACACAGAATACCTATTCCTCCCTAAAAAAAAAAAATCATTAGTTTCTTTTTGCCTTTGAAAGACAGCATGATGTAGATGAAAGGGCACTGGATGTGGATCAGGAGAACACGGATTTTAGTCTTGCTTCAGACACTTATAACACAAATAACTTAACCTCTCTGTGCCTCAGTTTCCTTTTCTGTAAAACAAGAGTTTTGGATTTGATGGCTTCAGAAGTCACATCCCAATCTATGATCAGATGAATGCTGCCATTATTTAGAGTGGATGGGAGAGGAGAGGTAGAAAAAGGATTAGGGAGAGAAGTAGTTGGGCTGTTTCTGGAATGGTTTTTGGAATAGCCATTGTTCAACCTTACCTAGGTTAAGTGCTTGCCTGCTTCTCAACACATAAAAGCAAAAATGACTCCATTTGGCCTGAGTAATGATGCTCAATACGTTTTCATTTTATTGACTTTGAACCTAGTCTGCAATCTGAGCTGATGTTAGTAGGTCAGTGTGAGCAACGTAAGTGTGAAGATAGGAAGCAAAATAAGTAATTTTTCATTGCCTTTGTTAGTTCTATAACCCGAAAATGCATTGAATGTGGAGATATTAGATCTGAATTTGAATTGTGTGATCTTAGACAAATTACTATATTCCTCTAAGTTTCAATTTGTTCATCTACAAAATGATGTGTTCAGGTTACATCAGGGCTTCTTAGCCCAAAGTTTGGGAACTGATTTTTTTTTAAAAAAATTTCTTATTTTGATAAATGTATTTCAATACATTTGATTTCCTTTTGGAATTCTGAGAAGCAATACATAGGTTTCAAGGCTATCAAAGGGGTCTGTAACACAGAAAAGGTTAAGAATCTCTTGATTAGATGACTTTGAAGTGCTTCACATCTATAACCTTTTCTGATTTCTCTATGCTTTGGACTCCAGGTTTGACTCCCAGGTTTCATGGTGCTTGGATTTTCCCTCCTAGTAATGCTCCCTTATTTGTCTCTCCCTGTCTCTGTTTCCCCACCCTGTCTTACCCTCCCAAAGGTAATCATAGGATCATAGAGAGATTGAGGTCTACTACTACAACTCCCTCACTTTACAGATGACAATACTGAGTCCCAGAGAGGTTAATTGATTTCTCCAAGGTCACACAGGTAATATCATTGGTGGTATTTAAACTGAGGTCCTCTGACTCCAGAGCCAATGCTCTTTTCCCTCTGCCAAACTCTCTGAGTAGTCTAGCAAACTTAGGCCCATTGCTGTTGATTCCAGTCGCCAAATTGTTAACTATTCTTTTGGATAACCTTAATAGTAGCAAAAATTTCAATGATGCTTCATTAGATTTCAATGGATGAATTCTTTGAGAGTAGATTCACTTTGTGGAGAAACTCAAAAACTGGGGCAGCTAGGTGGCTCAGTGAATAGAGTACTGGCCCTGGAGTCAAGAGGACCTGAGTTCAAATTCAGACTCAGACACAACACAAAACTAGCTATGTGACCTTGGGCAAGTCACTTAACCCCAATTGCCTTACCTTCTCCCCTCCAAAAAAATAAAAGACTCAAAAACAATTCAGGGTCAAGTGTGGTGAAGAAAGAGGTATAATTAAGGTGTAATGTTAATTTAGGTCTGAGAAAAGAGACCAATCTTCTTCAGCAAGTATTTACAAAGCATTTAATACATGTACAGAGCAAAGACAAAACATTCACTACTTTCAAAGACCTAATAGTCTACTGAAATATAAACTTATATGGTTGATGAGCCAGCTCTGAACCAATTTTTCAAAATTAAATTTTATTTTAATTTAAAAGATCCATCTTCTCTCCTTCATATTTCTCCTTCTCCCCATCTTAAGAGAGCAAGAAAAACAAAACCCCTGTTATAAACATGCAGAGTCAAGCAAGACAGATTCTCACATTGGCCATTTTCACAAAATTATGTCTCTCAATCAGTATTGAATGCTCATGTTTCTAGCTCTGAAATAATTTTGAAAGAGAAGTTTTGAAAATGTTTTTTGAGCCCATGCTACATTTTAGAAAGTAAGCATCTCTAGCTCTTCAAAGTGACTACTTTAAAGTGGTAAATTAATATTTACTTGGATACTGATTCATAGTTAGATAAGTCACAGTGTATGAAATCTGATAAATGCTATTGAGAAGATTAGTCACAACTGGGTAGAGGGTAGAGTTTTGTTGGAAGAATAGTGTTGTGATATGCAAGAACTGGACTCCACTGCTCCTTCAAACATACCAGATGGGTGCCTTAGGATAGAATTAATTTCTCTGTGCCTCAATTTCTCCATAAGATAAGAATAATAACACCAGCCACCCACCTTCCCAGAGTAAGTGCAAATGGAGTAACAAGATTGATTTTCAGACAATTTAAAGCCTTGTCACCAAAGTTCTTATTAAACATTTTATTTGGATGTAGTGACCGTCTTAAGACCTATAAAAGTGCAGGAGAATATACATATCACTGCCACTCATTCAACTAGATCCCCATCACCTTCCTCACATCCTTCAAATTAACTGTGAAAATCTAAAGCAGCGGTTCTCGACCTGTGGGATATGTTCAATTTGTAACAATGAAAATACATCCTGCATATCAGATATTTACATTACGATTCATAACAGTAGCAAAATTACAGTTATGAAGTAGCAACAAAAATAATAATTTTATGGTTGGGGGTCACCACAACATAAGGAACTGTATTCAAGGGTTGTGGCATTAGGAAGGTTGAGAACCACTGATTTAAAGTGAAGGGGTAGTGTTTCAAAAACTGGTCCTGGTGTTTGAAATAAGTCCCAGTGGTTCTTGGAAGACACTCACCCATGTTTTACAACAGAGAGAGTGTTAGATGGAGCTGATTGTTACTACCAAAGAGATAGGGTTAAAAATGTAAGCTAGCTTTCATCAGTAATGTCAATAGCAATTTGGGAGAAGATAAGTTTTCATTCTTCTGTTCCTTTCTTCATTCTAGGGTGTTCTATATGACCTAGATAAGGTAAGTAACAAATCCCTCCCCTTATTTACTTGGTTGTTATTGATTCGGAAAAGGGTAAGAGGATTTACCCTGAGGACTTGTGTGATGACATCTGAAAAACTGATCATTCTTGATTTCCTTGATATAATCTTTCATTTACAGAGCCAACCAAGAATTGAATCTCATTTTGTCAATTATGCCACCTGTCTCCAGACTCTCAGTTTAGAATACGCTTGTGAACTTGGGTCTTATTCCTAAAATATCCCAATAGTTTTTCATTTATTGATAAACCATTTCATTTCCCAAGAACTTTGAGTCCCTTAGCTGAAAAAGGTTCTCTCTTAAAAAAAAAAAAATACACAGAAAAGCAGCTCGCATACACCCTAGGGAAATATTATTTCATTTGAAGATTCTCATAAACAGAATCTAATTATTTGTCCTACATGTTCAGAGAGAGGGACAAAAGAAATTTAAATAAGTTCATGCCCCATAAAAATATGTATTATTATTTAAATTGACTTCTTGCAAAATTATGTTCAAGTTGCTGCTACGTATAGGAGCTCTACGTATAGAGAAATATATATTTCTCTCTCTCAGGAGAGAAAAAGAAGTGTTCAGTGGCCTACGTTAATGATTGATAGCTGTGTCAGTGCAGAAATGTATCCATTCATTTCAATTAAGCTTCAAATGATTATTTTTTCAAACTTTTTTTTAATTTTAGCAAATCAAAGCAATTGAAAGATACATGAGGCGACTGGAGTTTCACATTAGTAAGGTAATTGAAGTTCCTATCATTTTTTTTCTGACTCTCAGTTCTTAAGTTACTGATCAATACAGGTTTTCCTGATTTGGGTCTATGGGGAACTCTTTGCAGAAGTGGCTCTCAGGCAGGCAGGAAATTAAGGCCCACAGCAGACAATGGAGATGGAAGAAGGAAGATTCAGAATAATGACTGTGAGGGCCTGGTATTCTTTATATTAATTCTTCCATCTCATGGAATCTCCTTTCTATTCTTTACCCTGTGTTTTCATGACCTTATCTGTAAGTTGTCATCATGCCTACTCCCTAAATAATTGTTTTCCTGTTGTTTCTTCCCTCCCAAAAAAGGAGTAGACCGGAAACCCTACAAGACTTTCCCCATTTTGGTCTCTGCTTCTCTTCCATCTTCATCATGAGCTGATACAGCAAGAAAAAAACAAAATGTGTTTAATCTAGTCCTTAAAAGTCTGTAGGCATCTGTTGATAGTAGAAGTATAATCAGTTCTACATCTCTATTGGGGAGGAAGGGTTTAAAAACTAGATCACCCTCAGTTTAAAAATCATTATTATTAAACAGATTGACAAAAAAGTCAATAAAAAAATTTTTTTAATTACAGTACCAAGTATTTAGATTGGCAAATTATACACACAGGTTGTAACTAAGAAGTGATGAGACTGGTCTTTTGCGTGTGTGGGTGGGGTGCTTTGGGCTCATTACTTTTCAATTCTATCTCATACATTTAAGTATCTACGCATGCTTGTATAAATCAATGCACAGAAACATAGCTATGGTAACAGTATGTAAATATTCATTATAAACATAGTTTTAACTACCCAACAAAATTATTTTAAAAATCTACTGATACAGAAAATTGATTTTTGTTTACTAAAATAAATTAAAGGTTATATACACTCTGTATCTGAAGTTGCCAGCATCACTTTAAGCTGCTATCCTAGGTCCCATCCACTTCAGGGCACACAAAGCTATGTTTCCTTTTCCTCTTCTTTTTCTAGAAAAAGAACCAGAGGAGTATTTTCCATCTTCGTTAGTTCTTTTTCCTCTATGACCCTATGGCATTAGCAAATAAACGTTTTTCAGCAACAGTAAGACTCTGTAAGTCACCACTCAACTCCTTGAGAAAAGGAGGAGAGCTGGGTCCACATATCTCTTCCCTTTGAGTTCCAGAAGGCCCCTGTGAGGCCTGATTGATCAAGTGGAAAGCCACAGGGGATTCTTTAACAAAGAGACTATTAGTTTCATTCTAAAAATTGCCCTGCCCTGAGTTAAGCAGAACTGTCACTCTGTATAGAAGAAAAAAAAATAAACACAGGAAATACTGTAACAAGTGGTAGTTCCTTCCATTGGAAAATCAGAAATTTGCCTTTAAAGAAAAATATCTTTATAAAATTTAAGAGAGAAACTATCCAACTCATAATTATGCCAGGAACATCAGTTTCCAAGTTCCTTTGGAAGTCAAAGAGTTAGTACAGAAATAAGAATACAAGTAATTTAAAACTAATTAGATTTACTTAATAATGGTGTCTTACAGAGGGGGAAAAGTTTAATTTTTGCCTCTGGAAGTGTTATTCTCTAACCTGCCTCTGAAAGGTCCTTAAATTAATTATGTTAGCAAGTGAACCTTGGGTAAGTGAATTTATTTATTATAAGCTGAAAGTGAAGGTGAAAGGTTATAGAGAAATATACCTTCTTCAGTTTTTCAAAATAGTATCACAAAAATCCTACTTCTTATTCTCATTTGAAGGAATAGGGTTTGTGTTCTGGAAAGCCAAACCAGGAAAACAGAAGGTCAGGTAGTTCCCATCAAGTCAGGCTTCAAACTCTGGTCAGCAAAGATTATTCAAGGGACAGCCTAACAAAATGGTAGAGAAGATTCCTCATCAGAGTCTGGCTGACCACTAAGGGGTAAATTTCTTTGACTGTCTCCTGAGATGTTCAGATATCATTGAGATCACTAGTCTTTTTAAGTAAGAAGTATTTTAGCATCATTATGTAACACAGTAGTATTGATGCATCTGATAAGCGGTGAAGAGTGTGAATAGAAGTTGAATAGACATGGTTATATAAAAGTTTGAATATACGAATGTAAGAGAGAGGAAAGAATTAGTTTTCTGTGCTTCAAAAAATAAAACTTGCTGATTTGAAGCGCATGAATACTACCCTGTTGTCAAAACAGCTATCTCACTTTCCTTTCCTGCACTAAAAAAAATTGCAAAAACCAGGCTTCAAATCCCATCTCTGAGATACTTAGTATTTACATTTGGTCACTTAACCTTCCTGAGTTTTAGTTCCTCATTGATAAAGAGTTCAAAATACTTAGACCATCTACCTACCTCACAGAATTGTTAGAGGAAAATTCATAGTAACCTTCAAGTCATTGTATACATGTGTAAGCTATTTACTGCATTTTAAACTAAAATCTTTCACCAACTTTGTGTTTATTTTTAGTCTTTTTAAAAGAAAAAAATTAGAGTTATATTGAACTTGTTTTGAGTAGAAATAATAAACTAATCAAAATGGGCACATAGTTCAAATGATTAGCTCATTTTCCTTAGTAATGTTTCACCGATTGATTCCTTCCTTGCTAATGGCAACGCTGCATCATAATTTCTTCCCTCAAGTAAGACAACCAGCTACTTATGTCTCCTGAGTTAAATATTTTTATCACGACCAGGTGGATGAACTCTATGAAGCCTATTGTATCCAAAGACGTCTCCAAGATGGTGCTAGCAAAATGAAGCAAGCATTTGCCACCTCCCCAGCCAGCAAAGCTGCCAAAGAGAGTTTATCTGAAATCAACAGGAGCTACAAGGAATATACTGAGGTAGGTGCTAATCCATTCAGCCTCTAAATAAAGTCATTCCAAGAAGCAAACACCAAGCAAATGACTGCATTATTCCCCCCAACCCCCTAAATTGAAGCTCTTCTTTTCTATTGTAATTTTTTGATTATTTGTGGGGATTTGTTTTGAAGGTGAGTACTGGGCTTCTTTGGCTATTAAACAGTATCTATAATTAGTATATTCAAGGACAGTCATGAATGATCTCACTCTCCATTTAATTATTATATTTTGTAGCTTCCTTATAATCTGATCGCATCCTGTCATTCGTGTACTAAATATATCTTTTGTTCCTTACAAGATAAACTCTTTAAGGGTGGGGGAGGGGGGTCTCATTTACATCTTTGTATCCTTCTCAGCCTCAGTACCTTGTACAGTAGGTACTCATTAAATGTTTGTTGAATGAGTGAAGGAATGAATGGAGCAGATGGGCTTATATCCCGTGCTATTCAACTAGGAAGTATTTTTCATTCCTTTTCATCTTTTGTCCAGGATGAAAAGTAACTGATTTTAGCTCTTAAGCCCTATATTCTCTGAGAGATATTGAAGGACGAAGTAAGTAGGGCTGGTATTGGCAAATAAGATCAAGGTCAGGGAATAGATAAAGATGTCTGCAGGTACAGTTATTCTATCTTTGAGGTCGTGACCCTGGCATTCATTGATGCCATTGCCATGCTGAACCAAACAGCTTTGGTCTTCTAGACATTCTTGGTGTTCAAGCTACACTGTCACTGACTTCTGTAGCTGCATAACTACACATAAAGCAAACTCTTATTCTGTTAAGGCAGTGCGGGGAATGGAAAGAATCCTGGATTTGGACTCCAAAGACCTCAGTTTAAATCCTACCTCCAACACTCACTTATGTCTCCCTGAGTTTCAATGTCCTCGTCGATAAAATGGGGAGAATAATACTTTCATTATATGCCTCAGAGAGATGTAGAGCAGACAGCCTTTTATAAACTCAATATAAATGTGATTTGCTGTTTCATGTGATCCATTTCTATAAGCATCTAGCTCTTATCATTTTCATAGCAGTCAATTCTCTATTAATGAAAGAATGAAATCTCTCTAATTAATACTTGGAGATATATATATATATTTTTTATTATTTTTATTTATTTATTTATTTTTTGCTTTTTGGAGGGGGGAAGGCAGGGCAATTGGGGTTAAGTGACTTGCCTGAGGTCACACAGCTAGTGTTAAGTGTCTGAGGCCGGATTTGAACTCAGGTCCTCCTGACTCCAGGGCCACTGCTCTATTCACTGTGCCACCTAGCTGCCCAACTTGGATAATTTTTACCTGGGACAGCTAGGTGGCACAGTAAATAGAGCACTGAGCTTAGAATCAGGAAGACTCATTTCCATGAGTTCAAATATGGCCCCAGACACAGCTCTGTGATCCTGGACAAGTCACCTATATGCCTCAGTTCCTCATCTGTAAAATGGGCTGGAGAAAGAAATGGCAAACCACTCCAATATCTTTGCCAAGAAGATCCAAAATGGGGTCACAAAGAGTTGGACACAGCTGAACAAAAATATTTTTACCTGGATGGTTTACTTGAATAGGAAATTTCCTGAGAGGAAGAGATAATTCCATGGGGTGGCACTGTTGTACAACTTCATTCCCTCTTCTGCCTCCAGAGACTGCTGAGACCCCTGAGTAGAAAATGGGCTTTGCAATTCCTTAGACACAGGCCCATAAGATACACAAGGTAGTTTATTTTTTTTCAAGGAACTTTGCTCTGATGCAGATATTACATTTTTCTTCTTAGAATATGTGCACCATTGAAGGAGAGTTGGAGCATCTTCTAGGGGAGTTTTCCATCAAGATGAAAGGTAATTTTAAAAATTCTTGCTCTCAGGTTGGTGGCAATGCTCTACAATACCAGGTTTCAAAGCATGCTGTTTTTATATTACAACAAAGACCTAATGCCTTCTGCTACTCCTCCCTTTCTGATCCTTTTCATCTCTATTCTCTCAATCCCATGAGATATGGAGCCCCTAGAACCCTAGCAGGTTCTCACACTGTGCGACGCCTGCCTACCTTTGCTTCTTGGTGGTAATCTCACTGGAGAAATGTGCCTTTTTCTTTGTCTATAGCACCTAGCACTGTGTTGACTTTCAGATGGTTAATCAAGCAAAAGTAAATATATGAACACATGCCATAGAGTTATACTCTAGCTACTTGAAAATACAAAAAACAACCTGGATCTTGGGAAAAGAGAGATATTCCCTAATGGGTTATGCCTAGATTACAGCTCAGAGGTTAAAAAGTGCTATCTAAAGAAGCAGTCAATATTGCATGCTGAGTTTTCTTCTGAGTTTTTATATCTTTAACTAAAATTTAAAGTGGAGCTAGTATATAAGCCATGTCATTCCAAATCTTTCCTAGCAGCTTGATCATTTCTAATGGAGACTAACTGCTTCCATGAGTAATGGAGTCAAAGAAAAGGGAATTTAAGCCAACCAAACCTCAACAGGGGAGGTTCACTTTGGCGTGAGTCATCTGCTTCCTACTTGAAATTTTCTCCAGTTTCATGCCCTGTGTTTTGACACATAAAAAGCCTGTTGGGATGAATGTACTTAATACCACAGTGACCTGGGCCCTGTGCTCAACTAATGGATCCATTTCCCGTTGGCAGCTGTGATGAATCATTTTATATGCCATTCAAGGGTTTCTGACAAAAGAATCACCCATGTCCCAAGTTAATAAAGTCATGCCATTAAAAAAAAAATCTAACAACTTCTATGTGGAAAGAACATTGACTATGGACTGTTTAAGAGGACCTCTGTTCAAATCCTTTCTCTGCTGCCTTGGGTAACTTAAGGCACATCTTTTTAATCTTGTGAGGCCTCAGTTTCCTCATCTGTAAAAAGAGGAAGTTAGACTAGATGGCCTCTAAGGTAAAAATCTAAGTCCTTGATCCATGTACTTGTCAAGTTATGCCTTTTCCTTGAAGCCTATTTTAATACGGCAATTCAGGTTGGGGGTGGTGGTTGTTTTTTGTTTTTTCCAGTTTTTTTTTTAAGTTCTAATTTATGTAATATTTCATTTTTAGACCTTTTGAATCTTTACTAATGGAATTAACTTACTTCCAAATAATTTAGTAATTAGTTAACCTTCTTTCCCAATTTCCTTCTTTCTGAGCTGAGAAAAGGGCGCTTGAATGGCATAGTGCTTGGGGCTGGGCACAGGTGGGAGGAATCTGGCTGCCTGGGCAGCTGTTGTTTTGCCTTTCAGTAAAATCCTGCTCAATTCCAACTCTGGGGTTGATTTAGTTTGTTCTTCTAGAGCTGTGATGCTAGGAGATCAAGAATATAGTACAATAAAATGAAGCACCAAATTTCCCACTGTCCTTATTTGAAAAAGCAGGAGGGGTGGAGAGGAGAAAGAAGGGAGTGGAGGAGGGGGATGGGAAGAGTCTTGTAAAGCCATTTGAAAAGAAATCCACACCCCAACAAAAAAAAAAAAAAAAAAAAAAGAAAAGAAAAAAACCAAAACCTTGTCTGGAGCTCCTGAGGGCACATCATCTAGGGGAGCTTGCTCTCTAATGACTAGCTCCCAAAGCAGCTTTTTATACAGTATGTAAACATGGCATTGAAATGAAACATAGCTTTGGGGCAAGCTCAGGGACTGTGTTAAAAGCATGGGTGAGCACTTTGTGCATGCAGGCTGAAATTCGTATGTAAGCTGGGGTAGAAAGTTGAATGCTAAGAAGTGAGCAGGACAGTAGAGAAAATGAGGTCAAGCCAGATGTGTAAAACATGCTTCTGAGGAAGGAAAAAAGTATCCAAATACTAGGAAATCCAAATTATTTATGCCCCATTGCCAAATTGGAAAGCTCTCGTTGACAGTAACCTCTGCAGTTGTTTTACTTGGAGTGGGAAGTGAGGCTTGTGTGGAATTGAAGACTGAGATGGGAAGCCCTAAAGGGAAGGGGGGAAGAAGGGGGAGGACAGGAGGGAGGGAGAGAGAGAGAGAGAGAGAGAGAGAGAGAGAGGGAGAGAGAGAAAATGAATGTTCTGGGAGAATGGACTCACTTTGGGAAAATAAGAAAAGTGTGGGTGGCCATTTCTATTGCAACATATATGAAGAAAAGATTTTTTAGACAGTGTAAGTATATCTGAAACAATGTGACTAAAGTACAGGATTCAGCCTTGGAAGTAATCTGGGACCCAAAGCCAGTCCAGAAAGAAAACTGTTGTTCAGGCCTAAAAGACATACAGGTTGGAATCAGATAGAATTGGGGGGGGGGGGGGGG
>CM053587.1:207619565-207672519 GCA_028646515.1 Pseudochirops corinnae
CTATTATCCTAGTAAGCCTAGGCAAGGTTGATTAAGCATGAAAGCTGATAAGCTTTAAAATATCATTTGTAAAGTATATTTATCCCATTGCTAAGTCTTTTATTCCCTTTTTTAAAATTGATTTTAATTTCAGACCCAAATTATCTCTCTCACTTCCCCCAAATGAAAAAGCAAGAAAAATCAAACTTCTGTTACAAACATGCAGTCAAGCAAAACAAATTCCCTCATTAGCCCAAAAACCAAGTCTTGAACTGTACTTTAGAGTCATTGCTTCTTAATAGGAGGTGTGTAGAATCTTTCCTTATGTCTTTACAATCTTGTATAAATTGTTCTAATTATCTCTGTTCACTTCATTCTGTATCAGTTCATAGAAATCTTCTCTGGTTTCTCTGAAACCATTTTCTACATTATTTCTTACAGCACAATAGTATTCCATCACATTCACATACCATGATTTGTTCTACCATTCTCTATGGGTACATTCTCTCTTTCCAGTTTTTTACCACTATAAACAGAGCCACTATAAATATTATTGTACATGTGGGTCCTTTGGATTTTTATGGAGTTATAAGCCTAGTAGTGATATTACTGGATCAAAGGGTATCCACAATTTAATAGCGTTGGGGGCATAATTACAAATTGCTCTCCAGAATGGCTAAAGAAGTTTACTGTTCTACCAACAGTGCATCAATGTACCTGTTCTTCTACATCCCCTCCAGCATTTGTCATTTTCTTTTTTTGTCAATTTTGCTAATCTGAAAGGTAGAAGGTGAAACCTCACTTATTTTTATTTTGCATTTCTCTAACTATTAGTGGTTTAGAGCATTTCTTCACATGGCTTATTGATAGCTTGGCATTCTTCCTCTGAAAAGTACCAAGTCATATCCTTTGACCCTTTATCAGTTGGAGAATGGATCTTATCCTTATAAATTAGTAGCAATTCTATATATCTTAGAAATGAGATTTTTATCAGAGTGACTTGCTTCAGACTTTTCTCATTTACCAGCTTTTCTTCTAAATTTAACTGCTGCACTAGTTTTGTTTGTGCAAGAACTTTTCAATTTTATGTAATCAAAATGATTGATTTTGTCTTCTATGATCCTCTCCATCTCTTTGTTCATGAATTCTTCCCTCATCCATAAATATGACAGGTAATTTCTTCCTTGCTCCTCTAATTTGCTCCTGATGCCACCTTTTATGTCTAAATCATGTAACTTTCTAGGCCTTGTCTCCTCGAGGAGACAGGAGACTTGGGAAGTATTTTATATATAATTTTAATCTTATCCCATTTTTATGCACCAGAGGTCATATCTTGGTCTAGTGGAAAGTATGTTGCATTTGGGGTCAGAGAACCTGAATTTAACTCCTTGTTCTTCATACATAACCTATATCAAATTGCTTACCATCTCAGGAAGTGGGGAGGGAGAGAATTTGGAACTCACAGTTCTTAAAAATGAATGTTAAAAATTATTTTTACTTGTAATTGGAGGAAAATAAAATAATATTCAAATCGTTTTTTTAAAAATCCTTATTCTCTGTCACTTATTAGCTATGTGACTTTGGGCAAGTCTCTTCACCTCTGAGCCTCTGTGTCCTCTATTAAATACAGAAGTTGAACTTTACTAGATGACCTCAAAGATCCCTTTTAGAGCAAGATCCTTTGACCCCCTGCTAGGGGGCAGGAGGGAGGGGTGTCTTATAAAAGTTTATCTAGCTGCAGATGATAACGTGTGTGTGTGTGTGTGTGTGTGTGTGTGTGTGTGAAATAGACTCTGATTTGGGGGGAAAGATACCAGCAGTTGGGAAATCAGGAAAGGCTTCATGAAGAAAGTGGCTCTTAAACTGAGCTTTGAAAGAAAGCGTTAAAAATGAGGAGGAAATGCTTTTGAAGAATATGGGATAGCCAATGCATAAGTGTGGAGGTGTTGGCTGAAGTGCCCCACATGAAGGACATTGCTTAAGTGACCTGCAAATCAAGCAGATACTTTCCATCAATAGAACCTGTGCTCAAATTCTTTATATTACGTAAGTTAGCGTCCTTTCAAAGGCTGGACACCCTATACCGATGGGCTCATCATGTATTGACTTATGAGGTTTTTAGTAGCTACTTGCTTTATAAAGTACTTCATATTTTATTAAGATAAGTGGCTATCCAACTCTAGATTTTCAAAGAATTTTTAAAGGAGTGGTTTGTTTCAGAAGTGCCTTACAAAAAGTATAGCTTCTAAAGCTTTCAGAAATCTGTGCACAAAAGTTGGAATCTTCCATTTTGCTGTGTTTTCACCAGGTGTTGGTAAACAATGTGTTCCTTCACTTTAACCATCACTTGGAAAAATTTTCTGCCAAAATATTAAGTTCTGGTAGACTGCTGCCACCTACAGGCATGACATAGTATTAGCAGGCATTCATTAAATTTTTTTAAATAAATTTTTAATATCTTTTGTTTTCACATCATCTTTATTTCCAAAAATATCCCTCCTCCTTCCGCCTCCCCAGAAATTCACCCCTTATAATGAATTAAAACATGGGAAAAATAAATTGGCAACTTATCAAAAAACATCAAAAAAGTCTGGTGCCACATACTTTATAGACCCATATAGACCCTATTTCACCCCACCTCTGCAAAGAAGTAAGGAGATCTGAGCAAGCATTCTTAAGAGCTTCATGACACAGAAGCAACAGGACATTTCCTTAAAAACAAGGAAACCAATTCCCTGTCACTGGGCAAATCACACTGTTTGCATGTCCTTTCTCCTTCTCCCCTGCAACTTATATATACAGGTGAAAACTGAGCATCAACAATTGCTTTGAGGGGAAAGGCAAAGGGTGGCTTGAGGAAGGCAACATGTAGAAATTGAGGGATGGTGAGGTTGAGTCTTAGTTTCATTGGTAATGATGTGATATGTAGACTAGCCCCAGCTTTTTTCTTTTTTCCCCTGGAAGAGTGTTTATTCCTTCAAGTTAGAAATTGTTTCTTTTTCTTTTCTTTTTTTGACCTTTGTACCCACTATCCTTAATATGGGATCTCATATATAAGATTCCAAATAAATGCTTCTTCATTGATTGTTTTTTTTCCCTTTTCTTTTTTTTTTTTTTTTTACTAGTTGGCCAAAGTTATAACCAGTGAGTTAGAAGTATGACTTTGGTGCAGTAATTTATAAACCATCAATTTGGGTTAGCCAGACCATCTTTTTCTGGCCATTTTATGCTTGCTTTCATAGTGTTCTCACAGGATTATAGTAGTGTGTCAATGCTTTGGATAGGATCACAGACAAGAAAAGTTGTTATCCTCTACTGACAGACTTTGGTGGAAGACTGGATTAGGTGACTTCTGAGGCCTTTTCTTACCAAAGATTATATGATTCTGTGAAGCAATATGGTGAAAACAAATTGTACAAGAGAAGTGGTATAAAGCAGCACCTCTTGAGCTGTGCGTCATGACCCCACATGGCATCATGCAAAATTTGGCAGCAGTAAAAGGTTTCTGAATGCTCAACGACCAAAAATTAATTCAAAATCAAATGCATAATGAATTCAAGGTGTTTCTGGCAGCCCTCGCCCATGTTGCATTATGCAACTTCATTGCAACCTTAGTTCTGAACACAAAGCATATGTGCTTTGCAATATGCATGCCATCACAACACAAATGCCAATGAATGCTGCCGAAACACAGAGGGGTTGCAAATAGAAAAAGTTTAAGAAGTGCTGGTGTGGGGGCAGCTAGGTGGCACAGTAAATAGAGCACCGGCTCTGGAGTCAAGAGGACCTGAGTTCAAATGCCGACTCAGACATTCAACACTTACTAGTTGTGTGACCTTGGACAAGTCACTTAACCCCCTTCCAAAAAAAAAGGGGGAAAAAAAAGAAGTGCTGGTACAAAGGATGTCATTGGAGAGATTTAAAATTACAAGGAAGAAAATATGGGTTAGTAATATAGTGAGAATAAGGAATGAGAGTGGACAGTCTATGTACTCCCTTAATATTTTTACATTAAATAGGAATTTAGAGAAAGATCCCCAGCACATTGAATGGACTCCTGTGGAAGGTTTGTAGAAAAGATTCACCCAGAGGAATATCCATGAATGGATGGATGGGTTTCACTCTTGGAGATGGGCTCATAAGTCCATCTTAATGTTTATTGGAGATGGAAGTAGGAAGCAATAATTGCCATAGTCATGAAACCACAATGTAAGGCTTATGTAATTATTGTATTGAGGGTAAGGGGAATGAGGTGACAATGAAAATGTCCACCTTTCTGTTCCTTTCCTACTTCCAGCTCTCAGATAAACTCCCATTCTAAGAACAAAAATAGTATTAAAGTGACAGGTTTGGAGCATTTTGTGTTTTATAGAAAGCTTTATAGACATCCTCACAAAAACCATGCATGATGGTTGAAAAGGTATTAATTAAATTTTACAGATTTAAAAATGAGGCATAGATATGTTAGGAGACTTTCAAATTCCAGTGCCAGAGCTGGAATTTGAAAACATCTTTGAAACACATATTCTATTTTTCATTCCCATAGCTACTGTACATATTGAGGTTCTTAGGATCCCGTCCTTGAACTAGTGTAATAACCTCTTAACTATTCTTCCTTCATGCAGCTTTAATCCACACCATGAATTTTCCTGTACTACCTTTCTCAAAGCCCCTTTGGTGACTTCCCATGGTGTGGTCAGTTCTGAACTCTTCAGCTTGGTATTGAATGCCTTCTATAATCTGATCCAATCTGCCTTTCCAGCTTTGCCTCCTACTTACTACTAATTGCTCCAGCTAACCTGATCTCCTTGCTATTCCCTATCACATGTTTTGTATTCCTTCATCAGTTATGACTTTGTGTAAGTCATTCTCTCCTGCTCATTCTTCCAGGCAGGACTTAAACTCTATTTGTTCATATGCCTGCCTAATATAGATATTTATCTATTCCTATTGTCTGTCTTTAAATCCCAACTACAATCCCACCTTCTACAGAAAGCCTTTCACAATCCCTCTTAATTCTAGTGCCTTGACTCAGTTATTTCCTATTTATCCTGTAAATGACTTGTTTGTATATGTTTGCTTCTTGTCTCCCCAGTTGATGGTAAGCTCTTTGAGAGCTCATGGATATTTATCTATGCCCAATATTTATAGATATGTGTTTGTCTCCTGCTAGATTATAAACTCTTTGCAGACAGCTTTTTTGTTCCATCTTTGATAGATTTCTCCCCTGAGGTCTGCATTCATATTTAAGTTGAGTTGCTTCTAATCATCGTGAAGAGATTTTTCTTTTCAAAGGATTTGGCATAGTACTTTGCACCTACAAGATGCTCAGTAAATATTTATTGAATGAATTAATTTGGTCAGAAAGGCAAAGTTCCTGGGATTCAGAAACTGAATAGTCTGATCTGCTTTGGGCAAACAGAGATCTTACTGAATTTCAAGCATATGCTTGAAAATGGGCTGCAGGTGGCTCAGAGAAAGGGTATTCTCCACGGTAAGGGATCATGGGGCAATGAGTGAGGGAAAGCTTGCCCACATGAGAAAATTGTAGCTATCTAGCAATAATCAGAGGTCTTAGTGGAAAAAGTGAAAACAGGGCTTTTCCTTTACTTGGAAATGGTGTTTTAACAGATGGATTCTACACTTTAATTATGAACGTGGCTCATTTAATCTCTCTCTTTCATAACAGCATTCAGAAACTCTGGCATAGGAATTGAGGAGGATCATAAATAATGATTTCAAGCCAAACTGAATCCCATGCGCAGTTTGGATACTATTGTCAGTCTTGGAAAGCATGGCCCAATTGTTTTTTTTCAGTAAGTCCACTGGAGTCTATGGCCTCATTGCCTAAGGGAGCAGAATCCCCTGACACCAGCTACTTAGAGCATATGAAGCCCATTGATAGGATATCCTCAGGATTCTGATTGTCCTGGACTTGAGTCAGTCAATCAATAAGCATTTATTTAAGTGCCTATTAGGTGCCAAACACTGTACTAAGGACACAAAAACAGTCAAAAGACAATCCCTGCCCTCAAAGAGCTCACAATCAACCGGGGAGACAAGAAGTAAATATATACAAACAAGTCATTTACAGAATAAATATGAAATAAGTGAGTGAAGGCGCTAGAATTAAGAGGGATTGTGAAAGACTTTCTGTAGAAGGTGGGATTGTAGTTGGGACTTAAAGGCAGCCAATAGGAAGAAATGAGGAGGGAGAGCATTCCAGGCAAAGGGACATCCAGAGAAAATGCCCAAAGCCAATAGATGTAAGGTCTTGTTTGAAGAACAGCGAGAAGGCCAGTGTCATTGGACCAAAGACGTGTCAGGGAGTAAGGAATAAGATTGGAAAGGGGGGAAGGGTGTAGGTTTTGAAAGGCTTTGAGCATCAACAGAGGATTGTGGAATTGATCCTGGAGGCAGTAGGAGGACACTGAAGTTTATTGAGTGACACGGTAGGACCTGTACTTTAGAAAAATCACTCTGGTGGCTGAATGGAGGATGAATTGGAGTGAGGAGGGACTTAAAGTAGACAGAATCACCTTCAGGCTATTGCAGCAGTCCAGGCAGGAGGTGATGTGGACCTGTTGGCATTGTAAGAGGCGTCAAGAGAAAAGAAAGGGATGTATTTGAGAGATGTTGCAAAGTAGCCATCAAGAGGCCTCAGCAACCGGCCCTAGAGTCAGGAGGACCTGAGCTCAAATCTGACCTTAGACACTTAACACCAAACTAGCCCTGTGACCTCTGGCAAGTCACTTAACCCCAACTGCCCTACCTTCACCCCTCCAAAAAAAAGACCAAAAAAAAAAAAAAAAGAGGCCTCAGCAACAGATTGTTAGGGTGGTGAAAAATAGTGAAAAATTGAAGATGGCGCCTAGGTTGCAAACCTAAAATGACTGAGATTCAGTCTAGAGATGATAATTAAATCTGTAAGAAGTAATAGATTACTAAGTAGGATAGAGGGAGAAGACTAGAGGACCTAACACTGAGCCCTGAGGGACACCATCAGTCAGAGGGAGGAACAAAGAAGATGAAGAAGGAGCAGTCAGATTAGTAGGTGGAAAGCCAGGAGAGTCTTAAGGCAAAACATGTTGATTTGTGAAGAGGACAAAACCTGTCTGAAAGGAGAAATGTATTGTGTAGCTGATGTGCCCCGTGTTTTCTTACAGGTCTGGCTGGCTTTGCTCGGCTCTGTCCCGGAGATCAGTATGAAGTGAGTACTTTCCCTGTCTCTGGCTGTGTTAAGAATTGTGCTGGGGGTGAGTAGGTGGTGCAGTGAATAGAGCACTGGCCTTGGAGTCAGGAGGACCTGAATTCAAAGCTGAGCTGCATGACCTTGGGCAAGTCACGTAACCCCAATTGCCCTGCCCTCCCCCCTCCAAAAGGGAAAAGAAAAAAAGAAAAAAAAAGAATTGTACTGGAGGAGGTGTCATCATTTTATACTTTATCTGACGTATTTGGCCCAGATTCATGCTGCTGTGGGTGTCTGAAGGCCTGCTTTACTTCCCCTTCTCCACTAGGGGGAGCATACTCCATCTTCTTTGTGGCTACTAAGTAGAAATTCCGTTTTCTCCTTCCCAATTCTCCCCTCCCTTCCTTCCCTGATAAAGAGAATGAAATCACCGGACCGTGATTGCTGTTTGCTACTTCCATGTTTTAGAACTAACGTGAGAAATAATAAAATCGCTCTGAAAGTGTTATCTGAAAGATTAGACATACACACGCACACGTGTAAAGATTTTTATAGCAACATTATTTGCAGTTGCAAAACACAGGAGCAACATAAATGTGCAACAAGACAGTGGTTAAAGAATTGTGCTACAGGGGTGGCTAGGTGTCGCAGTGAATAGAGCACCAGCCCTAGAGTCAGGAGGACCTGAGTTCAAATTTAGCCTCTGACAGTTGACACACTTACCAACTGTGTGACCTTGGGCAAGTCATTTAACCCCAATTGCCCTGCCTTCCCCCCCTCCAAAAAAAACAAAAAAAGATCTGTGCTATACCAATATAATAGAATAAAAGAGGGACTATATTCTGTGATATCACTGATAGAGGGAACTACCAGTAAGAAAATTCTGACCCACACAGGTCAGCATCATCTCTGAAACCTAGATAGTTGTCTAGAGACAGAGAGGGCTAAGTGATTTGCCCAGGCTCAGAGGTGACACTCAACTCAGAGTCTTCCTAACTTTGAGCCTGGCTCTCTAATCACTCCCCAACCCTGGCTCTCATGGAATGCCTGTAATGGGATACTATAGTACAATTGTGTGAAATTCAAATTGAAACAGGGCCCATCAAACCATACAGAAAGATCACTATGACTGAATATTGAATTAGCTTTTAAACATAATATTATTTAGATATTATCATATTTTTACATATTTTGTTAAATATTTCCAATTATATTTTCCCATATGATATGAAAATATGGGCTATATCCAAAATATATTCCCATATATTTTGGAGGCACCAGAGAGTGTTGTGGGCTGCTTGGGGCCACTGACTGAGCATTTGGCACCTCTACTCTAGTGGGGCAGAGAGAGAATAAGCATTTATATTGCACCTACTTCATATGCTAAGTAAGCACGTTACAAATATTATCTCATTTGATACATATGATAAATATGAGGAATATCCAGAATTATGAAAACACCTTTCTGAAATACTACAAAGTGGAGAAAAGAGCCAAACCAGGAGAACAGAATATGTACAGGCTACAATAACATAAGAGGAAAGTGAGTGTGAATGAGTGAATAAAGAGTCCTGATAGAGGTGTAGACAGCGACTGAACAGTTGAGATTTTCATGCCTTGAGATTCATTTATTTAAATGTAAATAGTTGTAAAAGAAGTTTAATTGGTAGTATTGCTGTTTAAGAAGAATTGTGGTGGACAGAGAGAGGGCTTTGAGGTAATGGGGACCTCACTGGGTTCAAGCCCTGCCTCCATCTGACCCAGACTAGCATCATGACCATGGGAAAGTCACTACTCTTAGCTCAGCAAGCATGATAAAATCAGCAGGTCAGGAGTGTCCCCCTGCCCTACAAGGTATTTAACATTAATTGTTTAATAAATCATTAAGAAACAAAACCAGGAGCAGACATTGACAGAGTACTCTACTGTTTACAGAATGCCTGAGCACATTATCTCATTTGATTCCCATAGCAAACCTGTGATGCATTTATTCCCAGTATTGTCCCTATTTATGTAGGTGAGACAGCTGAGGTTCAGAGAGGTCAGAGGACGTGTCTGCAGTCACATCACTAGGAAATGGCAGTTAGGACTCAAACCCCGGTCTGCTAATGCCACATCTGTTCTCATTCTATTGTAATAAGAGCAGCTTGAAATGAATTGTAAATAATAATAATGATAACTCACTGATGGAGAAGTTGAAGGTTTATAAAATATTTTCCTTACAACACTGTTGATTCCAAATATGATTCTCCTCATTTTTAAAGATGAGGAAACAAATTCAGAGTTTGGGCAATTTGCCCAGTCGTACAGTAACTGGTGACCAGATTTGAACACACACCTACCCCTCCCTAGTCCCCTGGGCTTTTTACTGTGTTATAATGCTTCTGTCTCATACCATTCACCCCACTCGTTGTATCTTTCCCTTAGATATACATTATTCCCTTTTCCAAAGCCTATCTTTCCCTCCCATAAATTGTTTAGAGAGTGCCCAGGAGCTGGGATAGTGGTGGTGTGAAGGTAAATAAAGGGAATGAGTAGTTGCTGTATTTACCTGTTCTTTAAACTTTGCTTGCTGAAAGAACACAGGTACAGGTGAATTGTACAAAGGAAAATAAAGATCTTTGTTCTTTGTCCCAGATTTTCATGAAGTATGGCCGGCAGAGGTGGAAACTAAAAGGCAAAATAGAAATGAATGGTAAACAGAGTTGGGATGGAGAAGAAATGGTTTTCCTGCCCTTGATAGCCGGATTGATTTCCATTAAGGTACCGTGCATATTCTTCCTACTGCCTATCCTGGTTCTGTTTAATTTTCAAAAATTACTTTCATATCACTTGTTTTTACGTTACTTTCACTTCCAGATTTTCTTCCACCTCACCAATTCAGAAAGCCTTCCCTTATAGAAAAGAGTAAGCAAAACAAAATTAAAAAGTCATTTGGTTTAACCAGCCAGTAGATCACTCTATATGTAATAGTAGAGAATGGTGCTGTTAACTGACAGTTCTAGTGAATTGATGTATGGATAGCAATTATTTATGGCATAGAGCCTGAAACTTGAATGCCAGTCATGCCTTTTCTACTCTCTGCTCAAAATGCATCACCAAGGGAATGTCCTTGGCACTGATGAGTAGAGGCCTATTTGTGAGAAGAGGTGTGTGGTATGATGAATGAAATCAATGCACAGACTCCTTTGATTCGTGTGTACCATCCTATACTCCAGGTCCTTTTGAAAAGTTACTGAATTACTGATTTCTTTCTGCCTTATTAAGATATACTATATAACTGTATTCTTTTAAAATGTCCCTTTTCCCTCTATACTTATATTACAGGGATGCTTCTTTCTTTTTTTTCTCTAATAGGTCACAGAACTCAAAGGGCTTGCAACTCATATCCTAGTGGGAAGTGTTACCTGTGAAACAAAGGACCTTTTTGCAGCCCGGCCTCAGGTGGTAGCAGTTGACATCAATGATCTTGGCACCATCAAATTAAATTTGGAAATCACTTGGTAGTAAGTTATCCTCTTGAAATTCACTTTCCAAAAGTGGGCAATATACCACTCCTATCTTTAAAAAAAAAAAATGGTCACACAATTTTTTTTAGATAAATACCCAAATAAACCAGACTTTTCTGAAATGAGATGATTTACTTTCCAGAAGGATCCTAATATTATTTTATATCCTATTTTTATATTTATATCCTAAAATAATATCCTATTATTTTAAAGTTTATCCACTTTTGTATGTCATATCAATTAATAAGTATCACACACTTATTATGGGCCGGAGGCTGTGTTAAGCACTGGGGATACAAAGAAAAAGAAAAAGCAGACCTTGATCTCAAGGAGATTACATTCTTGTACATGTACATAAATTAGTAGTAGAAGGAAGGTAACCCTAGAGCAGCGGTTCTCAACCTGTGGGTTGAGATCCCTTTGGGGGGTCGAATGACCCTTTCACAGGGGTCACCTAAAACCATTGGAAATCCCATATTTCTGATGGTCTTAGGAACTGAGATACCACTCCTCTATCTGTTGCCAGGTGGGTCCACCCACATGCAGATACGCCCACATATGAATATTAAAGGGTCGTGGCATTAGGGAGGTTGAGAACCACTGCCCTAGAGAAAGGCACTAGCAATTGAAGGGTCTAGGAAAGGCCTCCTGGTTGGTATTTGAGGTGGTATTTAAGATGACTCTTAAAGTCAGATATTCCAAGAGGTGGAGGTGATAAAGAAAGGAAAATGACATTCCAGGCACAGGGACAAGCATTACAAATGCTTGGATATAGGCAAATGGGCAATAAAGCATTATGTGTGAGGAAGAGAAAGTAGGCCAATATGGCTGGTCCATAGAGTGTGTGGAGGGAAGTAATGTGTAAGAAGACTGCAAAGATAGGAATAAAGCCCTTAAATGTCCAACAGAAGGCTTTGTACTTGATCCTAGATGTAATAAGGAAATATTTGGAGTTTTCTTAAATAGGAAAAATCATTCTGGCCTTTACAGAGAGGATGAACTCGAATGGAGAGAGATAAGGTAGGGAATCAACTTAGAAGCCTATTCAAAAAGTCTGGTTGAGAGGGAAGTAAACAAGACTAGTGACTGGATAAGTAGATAAAGGAACGTATTGGAGAGATATTGTGGGGAAACTATGACGTTCCTATGTGAAACGAGCAAAAGCAAGGAGCTGGAGATGACATCAGACTTGTGAATCTGGGTGACTAAGTGGATGGTGGTGCCCTTGACAGTTAATAGGGAAGTTCAGAAGAGTGGTGGGTTTGGGCAAAAAGCTAACGAGTTCTGTTTTGGACATGTTGAACTTGAGATGCCTATGAGCCCTGCAACATGAAATTTCTAGTAGTCAGTGGTGATGTGGGACTGAGTTCAGGAGAGGGAAACAGGCTAGTTACCTAGATTTTGGAATCATCTGCTTAGAGATGATAACTGTCCCTACTGAAACTGAAGAGACCACCAAAAACCAAAAGAATAGAGAGAAATTAGAAGAGGGCCTAAGACAGACTTTGAGGAGGATATCCATAGTTAACAAGACACGCACAGGAGAAATATCCAGCAAAGTAAATGGAAAATGAGTCATCAGACAAAAACCTGAAGATGGGAGAGTATTTGGGAGAGAAAAGCAGTCAACAGTGTTAAATGCTACAGAGAGATAAGGAGGAAGAACCCTTAGACTTTCTCAGACTTCTGGGAAGATATATTCTCAATTTCTTATTTTTCTATTTTTACTTATTTTTAAATGTTTTCAATTGTTCTTTTTTTATACCACATTTAGTTTTGTAAGTAATTTCCGATCCTTTTTTGGAAATGGGCAGGATATCAGTCATAGATGAATACACTTAATAGCCTGGTTTTCTGAGATGGATGAACCTTCTCCTGAAAGCAAGAGATTTATCTTCTCAATCAGGATTCCAACCAAAATAGTTACCTTAAAGCTGCCTCCTGAAGGAGAACTCTGCTATGTTGTTAAGTACTGAGGTGCTTGTGACATACGGTTTATGAAAATATGTCCCCGACATCATGGAGTACAACATAGAGCAGTAGAGAACACTGATGGAAGTATGTTTTGTTATGCAAGGAGAACAAGAAACAAACTTAGCAATTGCCTTATTAGGTACTGAAGCCACTTTATTACTAGTTTTGAACTTTTGTCCATAATTATTTGTGGCGGTTGTCATCTCAAACAGGAGATTATTCTTCCTATGGGATGAGCTGCATAGTATTATGATGACTGAAATAATTTTGAACAGTATGTCATCCAATATACAATCATAAGTGGTTTTCATAACATAAAAATAAACAAGGTCTTCCTTTCAAGTTCTTTATTTATATTGAATCACAATATGCTAATCTCTTGAATTGGAGGTATCATAGAACTCAGATTTTCATAACGTCTCTGTTTTTTCATCTAGAAAAGGTCAGTAGGGGCGGATAGGTGGTGCAGTGAATAGAGCACCAACCCTGGAGTCAGAAGGACCTGAGTTCAAATTTGACCTCAGGCACTTGACACACTTGCTAGCAGTATGACCTTGGGCAAGTCACTTAACCCCAATTGCTCTGCCTTCCCTCCTCCAAAAATAGGAAAAAAAGAAAAGGTCAGTGCTAGAATAGCTGATCTCTAAGGGTCTTACCAATTCTAAAATCCCCCTAAAATTAAGGAGGATAAGTACTGTAATTCTGCTTTTACAAATGGAGAAACAGGAACAAAGAGAAAGTGAAGATTAAATTATATGTAAGTAAGAGTGGAACTGGGAATAGAATTTGGGATCTCCCATCCCCAGATCCAGTTTTCTAACCACTGGTGTTTCCTGCATACTTCTTATATGTGTGCTAAAATTCACCTGGCCCAGTGCTGCTCAACTCCTTTTGATTCCCTTTGGCTTCTGTACAAATCAGGCATTTAGATGAGAATGTGTTTGTTGGTCTTTTGTTGAATGCGCAGAGATGGATCTGAAAATCCTGTACACCATGCAGCCTAATAAAAGCGCAATTGTTTTGCAGTCCCTTTGATGTGGAGGACGTGACCTCGTCCACAGGCAATGGGAATAGGGCCTCAGCTCTCCAGAGGAGGATGTCCATGTACAGCCAAGGCACTCCGGAAACCCCCACCTTCAAGGATCACTCATTTTTTGTAAGTTCAAGGTGGTCTCCTGGGTTGACATAATGAAAACAAGGCACTGCCCATGGCACATATTTGAAATGCTTGACAAACAATGCAAGTGGCCTTTTTTCAGCACTACCTCCCTGCGCCAGCCTTTTCCTTCCATGCTGAGCCTCCCTCTTATTTCTCCCTTCTCTCTCTACCCAGCAAGGGCTACATCATTCTTCTTGCTCACCAGGATCAAATAATGATCAGAAAGAAATATATTTGAAATGTTTTTTATGTTCCTCCTCTTCCACGCAACCCTACCTCCCACTTTTCTATTGCAGTGGCTCATAAACTTTGTATTTCTTTCTCTAATATTCTTCCAAAGTAGAGGTTCTTAATCTGGGCACTCATATTCCTCTAAAGTAGTTCTCCATGTGAATGATTCAATGCAAACCTATTACCACTACTGGAATAACAAATTCAAAGCATTTTCTGGTTTAAGGAGCATTTATCTCCATATTTATATGATAGCCAAATGTTGATGAAAGATTCCTCTGCATCCCTTCATGGGAGAAGCTTAGGTTGGGGAGCTGTGGCAGCATTCTGTCTGATGAAAGAGAATGGTTTTCCTTTCTCTGTTGTGTTTCAGTGAATTGTTTGCATGACTACTCACCTACCTAAAGGGATACCGTTTGCTCCGGAATGTCCCATCTTTTTTTCAAACAGGTTTTAGCTTCTTTACAATCACACTGCAATATCATGTACTATTCATGTATTTTCAGTCAACACTTTATTTTTGCCATAATGACTAATTACTTTTTCAATATGGAAAAGTAGGGGTTCTTTAAAAATTACTAAATAAAGTATGGGGTTCTTAACTCAGGCTCCAAAAGACTCCCAAAGGGGCCTGTGAATTTCAAAAAGTCTGAATTTGCTTTGTTTTTCTAATATTTTAATAATTATATTTGGTTTCTTTGGTAATCCTATGTGTTTTATTTTATGCACTTAAAAACATTACCTTGATATAGGATATACAGGCCTTCCTAGATTGCCAAAAGGGCCCCTGGCTCCGAAAAGGTTAAAAACCGTCTGCCCTAAAGTCCAGCTGTTTAATTTGACCAAGCAAACCTTGTAACAAACATGAGTGTGCTAACCCTAGTCCCTTTGACTAACACCCCTTTCTACTTTAACGTCTGAAGAAGTGGCTACATCCTTCACCACTCAAGCCCCGGAGGTTAGCAGTCCTGGGTGCCTTGCAAGATACATTCTTTGCCAAGCTTCAGCGCAGCCGCTCATTCAGTGACCTGCCCTCCCTCAGACTCAACCCCAAGGCAGTGCTAGATCTTTATGTGAGTTTGGCTGGAGTGAGGTTTGAAGTGCTTCCTTTGCTTGGCATGACTGCTAATAGGTCCTTACAGCTTGCACTTGATTTTGTTGACAAAATGCTGGAGAAAAATGGTTGGGGCTGAGCTATGGTGATTTTCCAGTTGGTACAAAACTTACTCACAGAGTACTGATGACCCTGTTATGCAGTCGTCTGTCTTTCTTTCCTTTCCTGATGGATGATTCTTGACCTGTTATTGGTGCCCTGTGATTTCCAGCACTTTTTTTCCCTACTGTAGCAAAGATATGTACAGTATGGCAAAAATCAAAAGCAAGGACCCTACAGTTTGATTCTAATCTTCAAGAGACCACTTGAGGAAATATAAGTAGGAGTCAGTAAGATGATTTTAAAACACATCTTCAAAATACTTTTGTTTCCGAAACACAAACAAAAATGTTGTCAATCTCATATTGCAAAAATTATTGCCTCTGCAGATGTATTAGTAGGAGACAACACATTCCAGTATAATAGGCAGATAAGAGTCAACAAAAAATGAAAATTTACCTTCATTATGGACTCTTGCAAAGTGAAAGCAAATGTGATTTTTTTTTTTTTAGTCCAGAAGTCAAACCATTATTATCTGGCATTTTCCCCCAGCAAAATCAACAAAATTAGTTTAAGCCTGATAGCTTGTCACTTTCTATAGACAGAAGACTTTATGTGATTGAAAGAATTAACAAAGACCTAAGCCATTTTTTCCTGAAGCTTAATTTTGTGTATTTATTTAAAGAGTCTAGAATGTTAGCCTATTATGTTGTTAGTTTTCTAAAAGAAATCCTTAGATGTATTCTCAGGAATGGGTGTGTTTATATGTATTGTATGTGTATGCGCTTCTGTCTCTGAGGATCTCTAGTTTCCCTGTGTGTGTATTTCCTATACAATTGTTGTCACTGCCTGCAAAGCCTCTCTTTGCCTGAAGATTATAGGACTTTTATTTGAGATCCATGTGTCCTGTTAGTAAATCATTAGCATTTATTGAACACTTGGTATGTGTGGAGCTTTGTACTAAATAAATCCTGGAACAACATGCAGTTCCTGTCCTTGAAAATTCTGCATCTTAATAGGGGAAGAGATGGTTCATGGAACATACATGAAAAATCCATATAGAGCCCAGAACAACAGCATTTCAACAGAAAAATAATTAGTGACAGATGGGCCAGATTGTATGTATGAGTGTGCTTGCATGTTTACAAACATGCTGCAGGTGAGCGTAGAGGATTGTTGCCATGGATTTATCCTGACAAGGTTTTTGTATAAAGTGAGTTACCCATATTAACAAGTTGCCTGTTCCCTTTCCGTTGACGGCCTCAAAAGCAATGGAATCCTGAGGCTTGTCTCCTGTTCACTTGAAGAGGATCCCTGCTCATGTGAGCCTAGAACTGCGTAATGATCTACACCTATGCACCTGATGGGTGTGGAACAAATGTTCTATAATGGATCCTAAATGCTATTGTCTCCTGTATTCCTTGAATGGATCATTACAAACAGGCAGTTAAGTCTGCTTCTATTTAGCAAAGGGAGCCTATTACTAGCATTGATATTCAAAGTGTAATAGGAAGAGTCCTAACTGGGAGATTTGACCTACCGTGGAATCTTTGTTGGAGTGCGTTTTATTTTGGTAAGACCTATGCAACATACTTATATACATACATATCCAAGCGCATGTATGTGTATATACATATATACATTAAAATTCTTTGAACTGTTTCTGGCATAGTCATCAAATTAATAATAAAAAAGACAGGATGCTTATAATTTCCTGTAATCTTAAGGATTAAAAAAGAAAATAAAGGAACCTGAAGTGGTAGCCCTTGAAGCACATACATAGGAGGAAATTGCATGAATATGGGAAGATGTTGAACAGATTCGTCACCCCAGAATCTAAAGTGTTTTTTGAAACTGATTTGCTGAGAGACAGGTTTGATGTAGGAGACAAGTGCTTTTGCAGAACAAAAATATTCTCATTTCTTTGTCTTAATTTCCCCCCACACATTCATTTTCTTGCCGAACATTAAATTATGCACCCAATTTTTTTTTTATTTTTAAAAGTACTAACTTTGGATGCCTTATTTCCACAGTCTAATCTTCCCGATGACATCTTTGAAAATGGAATGCCAGTTGAGGAAAAAAGGCCACTGTCACTCAGTTTTTGTGACTTGCCCAACGGGGACTGTGCCTCATCTTCCAAATCAAGTGGCTCCTCTACCAACATTGGTCAGTCGAATCCAGAAATTACTGTTACCCCAGCAGAGCATAACCTCAACAGCGTGACCTCCCACACCTCCTCTGTGGATGATACTGGTCCAGGCTCTTCCAGAAATTCCACAGTGGAAGTGCAGGATACAAAGCTGCCTCTAGAGCACACAGAGGACCAGAAAGCCCCTGAAGCTGCTTCTGAAGTGTGCCAACAAGCCCGAGGCCCAAGTGGTGACAGCCTGTTCCTGGAGAACGATGTTGCTGTGTCACTTCTGCAAGATTCAGATGAGGTGTCTGAGCTTAAGCCTGTGGAACTGGACACCTTTGAAGGAAACATCACCAAACAGCTTGTCAAGAGGCTTACCTCAACAGAGGTGCCAGTGATTGCTGAGAGGCTCCAGTTTGAGGGCTCAGTCAGTGGAGAATCAGAAGGCTGTAGATCCTTCTTAGATGGGAGTTTAGAGGAAGCTTTTCAGGGGCTTTACCTAGCACTAGAACCCCATAAGGAGCAATATAAAGAGTTCCAGGATTTGAATCACGAGGTGATACACCTAGATGATGTTCTCAAAGTAAGTACATTTTCAGAAAAGTTTTCATGAGTTGGGAGGGGTGGAGTAGGGAGAAGGTCAAGAGGTTTCATTTGTTTTTCAGAATCTGGGGTCCTGGGTGCCCAACAGTCTGTTTAAAGTAACATATCTTCAAGGCATTTTTGTGTGCGTATGTCATGATCATTGTTTTAGATCTTAAATCATTTATATTCCATTTGGTGGAGTGCCAAGAGCATTTGGTAATTAGCAATACTTTTTTTAACTGAAGCCAATAAAAAGCTTAAAACCTGAAATAGAGTTCCAGTTCTACAGGTTCCATAGTTATTACTATCCCTAGGATGAAGTTATGGCACCTTGATGGTCACAGTGATAGTGAATCATTTCTGGGAAGTATTATGGAAACTGGGAATCTCATGGACCCATTGAACCTACCCTTACTCTGTGGACAATGGGATCCTTTTTCCTATAGAACAATTTCTTAAGCCATCATTCTACTACTCAGAGATTAGTGTAATGTTGACTTAGCCAACATTTTGAGTAAGAGCTAAGAACTCAAAAATGGCACTGTCCAGACTGGCATGAAGCTGGGTATCAGGTCACCAAGATCAGGGAGTCACAACTGGTAACCATGAAGCAGTAGGGAAGTCCCAAGGGTGAGGCCCAGGAGAGGGGGAGATCTTCACCATTCCCATGGTTGGTGCTATGGTGTCCACAGTGGGACAGTGGAGCCACTTGTAAAGTATCTGCTCTCCTCCCAATATACGGATTGAGTGAAAGACTTTATATGGGAAGTAACAAGCCAGAGCTTATTCATGTCTAATACATTTTGTATTTTCCTGCATCTTTCTTGACATCTTAGCTTTGCCATCCAGGTTTATTTTACTCAGGAGAAGAGACCTTATGATCTTTTTGTCAGGGAAAGAGTTATTCTTGGCTTCATAGGCTTCATAATTCTGCACACAGAGATTTAGGAGAATAATAGTATCCAGAAGATCAAGGCATAGGACAGGAAGGGCAACATCTCCCTGTGCATCACCATTTCAATATTTATGCATCCCACTGGCATTCTTCAGCTATGTAATACAGAATTACACATTCAGGGATTTTTCTGAAAAGCTTAACTATTCCTCTTCTCTATCTCACTGACCTGGTTTCAGAAATGAATTTATACCCAAGACAGCTGCCCATATCATTCATCTTTGAGCTCTCAGCTGCTCTGTTGTTCATAACAGATGAAATCAGCTGTCTAGAATGGCAGCAGACAGGGAAGGAAGTCTTTCTCTTTGGGTTGGCTTCCTGGGAAGTATATCTCAAAGCATTATCTGAGGACATGCATGCAAATCTTGACTGGAGACCTGACATAGCTGGACACTGGAA
Organism: Pseudochirops corinnae; assembly: GCA_028646515.1. Taxonomy (NCBI): domain Eukaryota; kingdom Metazoa; phylum Chordata; class Mammalia; order Diprotodontia; family Pseudocheiridae; genus Pseudochirops; species Pseudochirops corinnae. Next base: position 207,638,836 of record CM053587.1, read on the forward strand.
TGAAAACCATCATTCAGTACTCAAATGATTACCTTCCTTGTATCTTACAATGGTATATGCTGAATTGGGCAATTGGTCTGGTTCTTCAAGAACTAAGACGTAAGTAGGGGAGAAAAGGAGATTTCACCTGAGAGAGAAATCAGGAATGATCTAATTGCTACCATTTTCATTTGGGTTGATGAAAAGCAACCTACTCTCTTAGGAAGCCCCAAATGAATAGCTTCATAGTCTTCAGAAATGACTGGTGTTATGGGACAAATGAAGAGCCAACATATGAATTACACAGTGGATAAAGAGCCAGCCTTGAAGCCAGGAACACTTAGCTTCAAATCCTACTTCTGACATATCCTTGCCACATGACCCTGAGCAAGTCACTTAACCTTTAAGCTGCAGAGAGTTGCCAAGATGCATTGACAGAGTTCCCTCACCTGAATGTTCCCTACAACATTAAGTCTGGGCCATTTTACTAACTCAATAATATAGAATTTTAGACTTAGCACTGGAAGAAACATCAAATCATTTAATCCAGCCCCACTCCACTTGATGATGAGAAAATTGAAGGCTAGAAAGGTTAAGTGACATGCCCACAATCACAGATAGTAAGTGACAGAACCCAGGACTGGAAGGCAGATCACCTAAGTCCTATGTTACTAGTGGAATCATTATTTGTTTTTAAACCCAGAATGAAGAATATTAAATTATTAGTAATTCTGTCAGTAAGCCAGATCATACCCAATCCTCCTCCGTAGCTGTTGTCTAGGGCCAAAAAAGACCAGATATGCTTCTTGACAAATTTCTTGGTTGAGCTTTTTAGTTTTGTTTGCTTTTGTCTAATTGTTGCTATCAAGTAAAACTGTTGCTTTATTTTTTTAAAAAACAAACATCTGCCAGAACTCTTTGATATATTGTACTACCTAGATTCTTTAGGCTGCTTAATTCTGCTGATAGCTAGTTCTGTAAAAGCAAGCCTGGAATCATAGTATGTTGTATCTGTACTGTATTTTCTCCTTCTCTCCTGAGATATAATAGTGTAGGTCTGGGGCAAGTGCCTTTGAATCCAGCCTGAGTAAGACCAGATTGAGCTGGACAAAGCTTTCTCTTTTTTCCCCCCTCACATCCTAGGATGCTAAACAGCTTGTGGAGCAGAAAATAAACGATGCTGCCTCTTGGATGGAGATCACTGAGGGTGAATGAGAACGGCTCTGATCTAAGAGACTGAAAGACATTTCCCCATGTGCCTTGTGCTACCTGGGTGTCAGAGAGACAGATCTCAGCAAGGACTTTCCTGCCTTGTGTTGAGATATCTACGAACATTGCTACCTAACGGGACGGAGGACTTTTAGGTCTTTCTTTACTCACAGGACATGTCTGCCCCCCCTTCACCTCCCTTGAATATCTGGAAGTTATTTGTAGTTATTTTTGTTTTTAAAAAAAGTTTTATTACCTCCTCCTTTAATTCCTACTTGTTGACATTACTCAATTTTTCTTCTATTTATTACCTGCTATATGGTAATGTATTGTACTTATGAATGCTCTGCCTTTTGTATTAGGTTTCGCTTTTATAGTCCTAGGGCTCAGTCAGGAGATTGACAGGACTTGGCCCTTCAGAAGGACAGATCTCCAGTGTGGGCAGGGCCTCTCTTTTCTTAGATCATGTGCTCTTCATTTCCTCCACTGAGATGGTGACACACAGAAAATCCAGTTGTCATAAAGGGCAGGTGAAATTCAGAGTTAAATCTTCCGAGAAATGCAGAAAATGCCCAATAAGGAGCAAAATTTAAAGAGAGATGAGAAAATGTTACTCAAATGCCCAGGTTCTGTCTTCAGCCAGTGATGTCTTGGTCACCTGAGATTAGGTTATTGGTTTGTATTCTTCACACACAGCCTATGACCTCCTAGACTCAACAGTTGTCTATTAAGCCTTGTTCCTTGGTTGTATATAGGAGGGGGAGGAATAGTGAAGGAAGCAGCTTTTTTCCCCGACAGTCCAATTGTATTTCTTGATGAATACGAAGATTTTAAATGCATATAAAGTGCCAACCAAAATAAAAGCTTGGGGAAGGGGGGGCCCAAACTGTTTTATCTCGAATTGGATATGATAATATGAAGGTTTTTCTAAAGCATATAAAATGCCAACCAAAATAAAAGTGTGGACTTGAAAATGTCATAACTTGAATCGGGTGCAGCGTGTTTGTTTTTCCCTTCAGAATATCTATATTTTTTTATGTTTTCACTGGTGCCTTCTGCCTTTTCAGTGCAAGCCAGCAGGAAGCCGCAGCCGGCCTTCCAGTTTAAGTCTCACAGTTGAGAGTGCTTTAGAAAGCTTTGATTTCCTGAACACCTCTGACTTTGATGAGGAGGAGGAGGAGGATGCTGAGGAGGTTTGTAATGTTGGAGGAGGTGCTGACTCAGTATTTTCAGACACTGAGACTGAGAAAAATAGGTAAGTCAGAGGCTAGTCCCAGTTCATCCTGCTCTCCTTATAGCATCTACATTCAGTACTTCTTTTTCACTAATTGCAGATCCTGGTGCACACATTACTCAAGGAAGATGGTATTCACTATACGAATGACTTTATTGCTCTTGAGGTCCCTCAGTTAGAGCTGAGAATACATTTCCAGCATGGTTAAACCCATCTATGTGATGAATGTCTGGTATTGGTCCTGGAGGCCATTGTAAGTTTCTTCTTCAGAACCAGGGGAAACAAGGTTAGAGGGATTTTTTTTTTGTTTGGACTTCAGCATCTACAAATTGTCCCCAAAGTAAATAATTGGTGGTTAATTAACAAGACTTAAGTATTATATCAGGAGAACTCTTCCTTGACATAGGTTTGGACCTGGTTCTCCTTAACATGGATCTGATTACTAATTCCTTCTTTTATTTTTTAGCTTTTTTTTTGCTTCTTTCCTCTGTTTCATTTAAGCCTTTGCATGGATTTATGTTTGTCAATCATAGTAACATGGGGCCAGATTTATGCACTATTACAGAAATTTCTTTTAGAATGGCTACAGACCCCACTGTTCTCTCCACTCCCTATCCTACTGTATTATAAATATGGCCTTCAGGGTGGCTAGATGGCACAGTGAATACAGCACCAGCCCTGGAGTCAGGAGGACCTGAGTTCAAATCTAGCCTCAGACACTTAACACATACTAGTCGTGTGACCTTGGGCAAGTCACTTCACTCTAATTGTCCTGCCTTCCCTCCTCCAAAAAGCAAAAAAAAAAAAAAAAAAGGCCTTCTCTTGTCCCTTGTCTCTTTGTGGTGGGATGGGGAAGATGCTGATGTCCCAAGATGATCTTCATTGTGTTTCTTGGTACAGCTAGAACTATATTTTAGCATTATAGAATAGGGAGTATTTTATGATTTCAGGTGGGCTAAAACAAGCCTATTGAAACATGCCCAATTCCATCATTTGCAGCCAAGAGATCACCAGGCACTTTCCCAGAGGAAGAGATGTATTTCTTAGCAACAATCTACATTGGGCACATTTTAATCTAAACAGGTTTTCAAGTTACAACAAACTAGAGCTATTCTGTCTTCAAGAAATCCAAATTGGAGGAAGGTTTTTGAAAAAATTTTTTCTTCTCCTTGGAATATTTTTCTCTTATGTCTGAAAAAGATCCTAAGAAGAAAAAATACCGCATGGAAATTGTTATCGGACCAATCTCAAGGTTACTCAAATTCAACCTAAAAAAGTAAAGAAGTATTTTCATTATAATGGTGAATGGTTCTTCCCTGCAAGTTATCATAGCTAACCTAATTGGATTTGAGCTGATTCTAAATTCTGATGTTTCTAATCTAGGGGAGACTTTAATACATTTCAGCAAGGAGTATTAGGAGAAAAGAGAAGGGTTTGGAGTAGTTTACAAAAGACTTAATGCAGCCAACTTGTGATTTCATTCATCTAAAGAACACCCCACGAGGAAACTCCCTCTGCCATTGAAGGTGGTGATCATCATCATAGCACTTATAGAGCATTTTTAAGTTTGTGAAGCACTTTTCATGTTATTTCATTTGTTCCTTACAATAGTCTTATGAGGTAGATGTTATTATTATCCCCATTTTACAGCTGAGGAAATGAAGACTGAGGGGTTAAGTGACTTGCCCAGGGTCTCACAGCTAATAATTGTCAAAAGAAGAATTTGAACTCAGACTTTCTGACTCCAGGTCCAGCACTCTCTCCACTAAGTCACCCACTTTTCTGTAACTATGTACAGCTCCTCTGCAGCTTCAAGTCTTGGGGAGTTAGTTCCCTGGGGCACCAAGGGTTAAGTGACCATCTGTCACTCAACCACTATGTGTCAGAGACAGGGCAAGAACCCAGATTTTCTATTCCATAACATGCTCAATCCCAATATTGCCTCTCTTTTTAAAATTATATATTTTGAAAAAACAAATTAAAGGCGCAAATTTTTTTTATTACGCTCAAATACAAATATAAACCAGAAAATACAGTGGCAAAAAATAATCCTAAATGCATGGTTAAAATGAAAATTGTAGAGAAATTAAGACCATGTAGAGAGATGAATGAATTCAGGAAGAAGGTGCCCAAAAGGATCAGGGCTGGGGTAGCTAGGTGGCTCAGTGAATAGATCACCGCCCCTGGAGTCAGAAGGACCTGAGTTCAAATCAGACCTCAGGCACTTAACATGTAAAAGCCATATGACCTTGGGCAAGTCATTTAACCCCAATTGCCCTGCCCTTTCCCCCTCCAAAAAGAAAAAAAAGGGAGCAGGGCACAGTCTGGTCCATGAAACTTTGAGATGTACCATTGCGCACTTATTTTGTTAAAGCACTTGCTAAATCCCAAAATGATATAAAAGGTGCATTCACACTGTGCCCAACCTAATGTGCAAATGTTTGAGATTTAGTTTTAATTTTTATATTTTAATGCAAGGCCACCGAGTGATATAATGGAAAATAGTGCTGGATTGGGAATGGGAAGACAGTTTTAGTCTGAATCTGTGACTTTTGATGTGACCTGGGAAACATGTTTGACTTCTGTGCTTCCATTTCTCCATCTGTATAATGGGCATAGTTAATACCTATTTCACAGATCTGTTAGCAGATTCTAGAACAGAGGTCCTTAACTTTTTTGTATCCTGGTCCCCACTGGCAATCTAGTGAAACCTATGAACTCCTCAAAATGTTTTAAAATGAATAAAATAAAATACACAGGATTATAAAGAGACCCAATTATATAAAAATATACTTATCAAAATATTATTTTTAAAAGTTCATGAACACCGGGTTAAGAAGTCCTGTACTAGATATAAAAGTGCTTTTTTTCCCCAAAAAACACAAATCTCCACAAATCAAGATATTGTATGAGTCTGAACAAGTTTGAAGTAAGGATTTGCCAATGAAAAGAGCACTGCGCAAAGAAACTCGGGGTAGTGGTGTGAGCCCTGTGTCTGTGTGTATGCGCTGAGGGGAAGGGTCAAATTCAGGATGCCACTAGACATTTAAACACTACTTTCATTTTGGTCCAGAGTAAAAGAATATTCATGTCTCTCATTTCAGTAGCTTCTCCTCTTTTCATTCTTCAAGTAACCATTGATCTGTGGCCAGAAAAACAAAAACACAAACAAGCTTTGAAAGATTATTTCTTAATAGCATTGCTCTTCGGAAACCACAAGTCTAGAGGCCAGTTTAACCCCAAAAAATTTGGCAAATCACCCTGTCAACAGACCAGAAAAACACAAGAAGTGCAAAATGAGAGCCTGTTTCAAAGGCTTCTTAGTGAAAATCCTTTACAAAAGGCTTATTGTTCTTGAGGAGCAAACCTGGGGCTCTCTCCCGTCATTTGACTTCAGAATACTTGCCTTCCAGGCTGAGATATGGGGCATTTGTTCAATAGTTTCTCCATTCTTCATCGCTGTAGACTGACAGGTCACTGTTTCTGGAGGGGCCCAATGGTAACCTTATGGAGTTGACCTGCTACTTGCCTTTAAAAACGTTATGAATGTTTCACCCACCCTCCTGCCTCAACAGTTACGGATCAGTTCACCCCGAGGCCAGGGGGCATCCTAGTGAAGCGCTGACAGAAGACACCGGAGTTGGTACCAGTGTAGCGGGAAGCCCCCTTCCCCTGACCACAGGAAATGAAAGCCTTGACATCACCATAGTTAGGCACTTGCAGTACTGCACCCAACTTATACAGGTAGGATTACTGTGTGTTATCCCTCTATCTATTCGTACCACAGATTGCTGATACACAAGGGAATCAGGTGGATTTAGTTGAATATAAGCTCCTTGAGGAAAGTGATTTTCATTTTCCTGTGTTCTGGGCACCTAGCACACATAGGCAATTAATGCTTGTTAAATCTAAATCCTCTTTTTTTTTTATCTAGCTGGCATAATGAATATTCATGGAAAAGAAAGGAACCTAGATATAGGCCAAACCATTCACTTTTCTGGCAGGCATGGGTAAGATCCCATACCTTCATAGAACAGTCTGATAGTACAGTGGATGGAGCACCAGTCCCGGAGTCAGGAAGACCTGAGAGTTTGGATTAAGGTCTCAGACACTTATAAAAACTTATATAAACCAGAAAATACAGTGGCAAAAAATAATCCTAAATGCATGGTTAAAATGAAAATTGTAGAGAAATTAAGACCATGTAGAGAGATGAATGAATTCAGGAAGAAGGTGCCCAAAAGGATCAGGGCTGGGGTAGCTAGGTGGCTCAGTGAATAGATCACCGCCCCTGGAGTCAGAAGGACCTGAGTCTCAGACACTTATGAAGTTGACCTGCTGAGTACATGAAAAGGCCTCAGACACTTAAGTGACCCTGAGCAAGTCACTTAACCCTGATGGCCTCCAAAAAAAATCCCATGCCTTCCTTGCATGCTACTTTTTTAAACATTCTTCATGGTATTGTCCCAGGCAAAGAGAGAGCATCCACTCAAAATATTGAAGATCATTAGATCTAATCTCACAATCACACACCTGTCTTAGAAGCTAGAGGTCTCTTAAAGGTAATGGGGTGTTATCACTCAGATCAATTGATGATAAACCATGGCAATATGGTGATGAGTGAAAGAAAATAACGGTTTAAGAGCTACCATCTACAAAGAAACTGAGACTGAAATCGAAGAGCCTTCTCTTTAAATGATATATTTGCAACAAAACAATCCTATGACATGAACATCCCCAACTTCTACACACACACACACACACACACACACACACACACACACACACACACATACTCTGTCTGTCTCTGCAGCTGCTTGTTGCTCTGAACATTCTCCTTTTCTATTTGGAGATTCAGCACTGTGCCAAACAAATCTCTGCATCTGCCAGAATTTCTCCATCTCAGACCTCAAAATACCCCAGAAGTATTGACATTAGGACCCAGTGCTCCATCAGTTGTACTAGCTTGGATACCAGGAAGGGGTACCTACCTCCATGCAATTCCTCCTCATTTTTCCTCTCTTTTTACAGATGCATTTTATATAAGAACTACGTTGCTTCTTGGTTGCCTTCACTTCCTGAATGCAAATTGGTTCTAGAAGCCAATATGAACCCTCTGGGGATGTGCACCCAAACAACCTCCTGCTGACATGTGCACTATTAAACACCCTGGTGACACATTCACCAACTCTAACTCCCACAGTTTTCATAGTTCCTTAATCCAAACATTAGTTCTCTATCCTCCAGACAATCAAATTAAGCTCGCTGTGTCACCAACATCCCGTGGCTGGCTTACCATCACCTACTCCACCAATTGCCAGGGTCAGAAAAATATCCAGACGCTTGTATAACACAGGACATAATGAGTCATTGATAAGACCCCCTATATTAGGGCACAACTCCCAGTCTTTCACATTTAGCAGCCCCCGAGTCAAACATCTTGAAAGAATAAACCCAACCCTGAAACAGAACCTAATAAAAGTATGCCAATATGAATCAGCCATCTTCATTCAATAGAGACACAAGCCAAGAGCTTTAACTCTTGGGATCAGAGGAAAGTCAAAGACCTGATCAATTATTTCCCCAAAATCAGTGTCATTTTTTAGTAGATTATGCCATCACTTCTAGGCTGTCATATATTTTCATTTCTTGTAATAGATGAGTGAATGAAAGAAAAAGGATTTAAGCACCTACTATGTGCCAAGAACTATGATAAGCACTGAGGACAGAAATAGGAAAAGTGGGTGATCCTGGCTTTCAAGGACCTGAGACTCTAATTAGTATAAACAACACACATGCCAGCACATTTCTCCCCATTTCTAGGTGTGTTTCTTTTTTTTTTCTAGGTATATTTCTAAACCATTTTTTGACAGCAAATGAACAATTCAGAATTACGGTGTAGTTACCCAGCTAGCTGGGTCCCTATTCATGCAGTTCTGTCTACTCACAGGTTTTATTTGTCCTTTGTTGTTTTCAAAGAGGACCATGGTATCAGGGAAATGATGACATGACTTGCAGTTGACTTTAATTTGAATGAGGGAGGGCTGGGCAAGGTTACCAGCCTCACTTTCTCCTCCAGAGCCATCTGGTTCCAGTGCCAAGATATTCATCAGGATGACTGGAGATGACCCAGGATGCAATGGGACACCCTGGCCCTTTTAGGCTAAGGCCTTTTCATGTACTCACTTAGAGTGAGGTAATGCCTATCCAGTGAATAGGCCTCTTTAAGAAGTGAGTCAAGAGATAGTCCCTTTAAATAGAAAAAAAAAAACTCAAGCTGGGAGGGGAAGACCCTCGGGCTTGCTATTCCAAAGAAAAACAGTTACCATTGACAGATATTCACTCTAAGGCAGGAGGGCCCAAAATACAGCCATTAAGTGGAGATTGGGCAGAGACCTATTGTGGTCCAATCTATGTGCAGCCCTCCCTCACATCCTAATCCTTAGGTGTTTGTAAGTACTCTGCCTACAGTTATCCTAGGGTATGGGATTACAAAAGGAATCTGGAGATACACAGTTAGGCCTCAGAGGAGTAGGCAAAAAATGGACACCCAGACTTGGAAGTGGGCTCCAATTGGCTGTCTCGGTCCCTAACCTGCTTACTTAGATCAAGAGCCTTGTTAGAATCTCAGAGTAGAAGAGGAAGCTGTGCAGAACCAAAGGCAAATTTTGCCTAGGCTAAGGAGCAAGTGTGGACTTACAGTAGTCATATTCTCTCATCCTCCTCTCCCACAAATGAGACTTTAAAATGGTCTCAGATGACTTTTAAGGGCTATGATAATTTGGTTGCCAATTAAGTTCACTAGATGTAGATGGATCAATTTGGCCAGAATCCCAGTGTATCTGAAGAATATAAGTTGTCCCATAAACATATTGAATTGGTAAGCCATGAATACCAGAAAGCAGTTGAAAAGAAGGTGTGTGACATACTTCTTCTGATCAACATGAACCAGAGTTTTTCTATAAGACTCTGTTTTCCACACTTATTTTTAAACAATACTCGTTGAACCTGATATTATATTGAATAAATTACTCTGGGAATTATCTACCTTTGAATAAAGAATTAATTCTTTCTGGACACTAGGATATTTCTTCCTCCCCAAAAGAGGATAATTTCCTTCTAAAGACTCATTGGCTCACTGCATAATCAGGTGGTTGAATGACTACCAGTGCCCATGATGAAATCATAATTATAGCATTCATGGAGTGAGACAATTGAGATTGAGAAATCAGAGAAGGGCATTGGGAAATTAGGTGGATGACTGAAGATTAGAAATTTATTACAGGGAGGGCGGCTAGGTGGCACAGTGAGTAGAGCCCTGGCACTGGAGTCAGGTGGACCTGAGTTCAAATATGGCCTCACACACTTAACACTTACTAGCCGTGTGACCTTAGGCAAATCACTTAATCCCAATTGCCCTGCCCTTCCCCCCTCCAAAAGGTTTAAAAAAAAAAAAGAAAAATTTATTACAGGGTCATCTACCATTGAATCCCTCTATTTTCAAGTGAAATACTGCTAGTCTCTAAATCCAATCAGAGTATAATCACACAGAGATGAAAACACAAAGATGGCAAACCATTAACATGTTGGTCTAGGGTGGTTAAGACATAGTTTATCACTATAGCATTTCTTTGTGTAACAAATACCACCATGTGTTCTTAGTATCTTTTTCTTTTCATTAGAAAGGTTAATTTTTCAGACCCCAAATACCTAGTATATTTGACATGCCCTCCTTTTAAACTTAGCAGAAAAAAACATATTAAAAATATGTTTTTATAAATCATTGCATCATATTAATAATATCTGGATCATTACTTCTGCTCAGTGAAACCCAGGCCTAACTACCCTTGTAGATAAACTTTTTCTGTCATCACTTCCACGTCTATGTACATCCAATTGCCTCACAAATGATAGATTTCAAAGAGCAAGTTAAAATTTACATGAAGAAGAAAGAGAAATGGATGAAAGCCTCACCATTTGTCATTAAAGCAAAAGGGAACATTTTTAAATAAAGTCAGGGGGATAAAAGTTAAAATAACACTAACATATCTATTTATGTCAGTCTATGACTACTATAGAATGAGGAACTTTGCCCAAATTGATCAGAAATAATTGGGCAAAGTGATCAAACTTTACACAATATACCAAAGGGGTGAGGTTGGGAGGAAATGTTTTAAGATTGACTTCCTGCCCAGTAGGCTCATTTTGTCTTTATGGCTCCCCAGGGTTTGACAAGGTACCTGGAACATAGTAGGTCTTTTAATAAATGCTTGTTAAATTGAATTGATGAAAACTATTAAAATAGTGGCTTTGTTTATTTTATTAGCAAATTGTGTTCTCGAACAAAACTCCATTTATAGCAAAAAATCTCTTAGAGAAGCTCTCTGGACAGATCCAAGTGATGGAGAAACTTGCAGCTGTCAGTGATGAAAATATGGGAAACATCAGCTCTGTCATAGAGGGTGAGTATCTGTGAGATAGACTCTAAATCCCAGTTTAGGATGATGCTTATTATCCAAATTTTTCAAAAGGAGGGAGGGAGAGAGAGTAAGGTAGAAAGAGCACTGATTAGTCTCAGAGGACCTAGGTTCAAATCCTGCCTGTGATGCTTACTACTTCTGTGACCATGAGAAAGTCCCTTATTGTCCCCCCTTGACCTCAGTTTCCTCATCTGTAAAATGAGAGTTTTGTACCAGATGGCCTCTGTGGTCTCTTCCAGCTCTAGAATGGTGATCTTGTGATCTTTTTTGACCAGTGGCAAACAGGCAAGATAACATAAGGTAGTCTCTGACCATAGAATAGAAATTAACAAGGTAAGATTTCTATTTTGAGAAAATCAGGATTATTCTTACTTCCCTAAATATCTTTGTCTCCAACTTCACACACACACACACACACACACACACACACACACAAACACACACACACAAAACCCACAGCCTAGGTATATTCCCATGATGTCAGGATACTAAGCAGTTCCCTTATTGGAAAAGTACAAGACTAGCAAGTGAATTCACAAGCCCATAGACAAACTGTTATCCAAAATGGTTCATTAGCTTGGGAATGGGGTGGGGAGGGGCAGATGGAGAGTGTTGCCTGCCTAAAATACTCTGGACTTGTGAAGTTTGAAAATTGGACACTCTTGCAAAGTCATGAATTTCTCTTTCCAAAGAATCATAGTCATTGAGGAAGTTTCACATCAGCTGTTCAATGAAAGTCATCCAAGGCCCTTGACTGGTTCTCTTGTTTAGTTTCATAACTTAAGGCTGAAACTCCCTGATAAGTTATGTGACTGGGCATTTGCCCAGCCCAGATCTGCCTTCTGCAGACATTCCTTGGCCTGGAATGAGTGCGAAGACCACAGTGGGAAGACTTGTTCTCATCTCAGCCCTCCTATTTATTAGTTATGGAATTTTAGGCATGTCACTTAATATCACTGAACCTCTGTTGCCCTACCCACTCACAGGCTTGCTGTGGAAGTGATGTGAAAACATTTCCAAAAAGTTAAAGTTAAAACTTGTGAGTGTGGCCATATCCAGTCATCCTACTTTGTGTCTTATTCATCATTCAACTTGATGTATAACCTCTGTTTTCCCCACCATCCTCATCCAGGCCAAGATGGTGCTGGTCCAGAAATATCAAGGACATTAAGGAGAATTCTCTTATTCTTCAAAACTGGCCAGACTATAACATTCTTATGGATAAAACAAGTGTCCTTTGGATCCTTTCCTGCTTTGATGCCCTGGTCTTTTTCTTTTTGAGATATGAGAATCTAGGAGATGAGAGAACAAAGGGAGAGGCTAGACTAGGAAACTGAGGGCAATAGCTGTGATATTTATTACTTAGAGGGAACAGTCCTTTCTGAAGAAGCCTCTCTGTTGGTTATGTAGGAAACTCACTACAATATCTTTGCACTTTAAACCAACATGGAGGCTTCCCAGGGGAAATTCATGATCAACCTACTGTGTTACAGTTTGAAAACTTTTAAGAAAAAAATGCTTGTCATCCCCACCTCCGTACTCATCTTCCTACTCTCTCCACCCCACCATGATCTCCCTAACTTCCTTTCATCTGCTTTATTTAGATCAGTAGTTCTCAACCTGTGGGTTATGTTCAATTTGTAACAATGAAAATACATCCTGCACATCAGATATTTACATTACGATTCATAACAGTAGCCAAATTACAGTTCTGAAGTAGCAACGAATATAATTTTATGGTTGGGGGTCACCACAACATGAGGAACTGTATTAAAGGGTTGGCGGCATTAGGAAGGTTGAGAACCATTGATTTAGATGTCGAAGTGGAGCTAACACTTAATAGCTGTGACTTTGGACAAGTCATAAACTTTCCTAGCCTTAGTTTAATCTGTTAAATATGAACAGTAACATCTACACTACATGTCACTTGGGGAGGTGTGAGGGAAAGCCCTTTATATGTCATGTTCTTCATCCTGAAAGAGGACCTGTGACATCAGGAGGGTGATGTTTTGACTTGCTTGTGAATTGGATTTAAGTGAGGCAGAGCTGTGCAGAGCTCTCAGCCTCATTTTATCCACCAGAGTCTTTTGAGTCCAGTGGCAAGACAAAACTCCAGACAACTGGGGATGGCCCAGGATACACTGGGTGACCTTGTCTTTCTAAATTAAGGTCTTTCCAGGTCTCATTTTGCCTGAGGCAATACCTATTCGATGACTAAGGACTAGGTAAGAATTGAAACAAAAGGTGGCCTAGTTTTCCATCTGTCTGGGAAGGGAAGACCCTTGAAGTTTCTGGCCAAAAGAAAAAACAATTGTTATTTACACTCATTCACTTAAACAATGAACAACAGAGGCTTGGGCTGGGTCATTCAGTGAAAGCCAAAGTTGCACACCATAGAATGCTATGTAATATAACTTTTTTTTTCTCCACCAGCTATCCCAGAATTCCATAAAAAGTTGTCACTCCTATCTTTTTGGACAAAGTGCTGCAGCCCTCTGGGAGTCTACCACACCTCAGCTGACCGGGTGATGAAGCAGCTCGAAATCAACTTTGCCAGAACTGTCAACAAAGAACAGCCAGGACTTGCAGAAACAGGTGTGTTGCAGACCTAAAGGCTTTATTTTATCCTTTTGGTGAGTACAGTGGTGGTTTTGTGCAGCAGCAGGGGACCCACAAAATGCCTGCTTAGAGGGTTCCATTCAGAAGTGAAAATGTTATTTGATTAGAATTGTGAAACTAGGAGTGTGAGAGTTAAGTCTAAAATTCATACAAGGATGTTTAAAAATGATCACTCTTGCCCAGCTCTCATGCCTTATAAAAATGTATAGACTACTAAACTAAGTCAATGGGCTACCCATCTAATTCCACATCAAAATGCAACTGTATGTATTTTTTCATTCACCTTTTTTCCCCTCCACATAACAGAATCATAAATTAGGCCAGAGGGGAGGAACCTGCAACCTCGAGGCCACATGTGGCCCTCTAGGTCCTCAAGTGCAACCCTTTGATTGAATCCAAATTGTATTCAGTCAAAGGGTCACACTTGAGGACCTAGAGGGCCACAGGTAGCCTCAAGGCCACAGGTTCCCTGAATTAGGCTTACAACCTTGGTGCCATCTTCAGCTCCTTACTGTCATCCACCAGCATATCCAATCCCTTGCCAAACCTTGTTTAGACCTTAGCTAACCTTGTTTCTTGTATGCATCCCCTGCTCTCCACTCCCACTCACCTTGTTTCAGGCTCCATCATCTCTCAACCTAGACTATTATGATAGCCTTCTAAATGGCCTCTTCACTCCCTTCCCCTAAAAGGTTTTTGCCAGTCCATTCCCCAACACAAGCCTATTCAGAATCATCCATGATTGCCAAGTGATGGTGGGATCAGAACACAGAAGAAGAAAGTCATAGATCAAAGGCTTTGGGAGTTGAAAGCTAAGGATCTGGAGCATACCATGACCTTGAAACTTAATTTTTTGCTGTGAGAATCAGTGCCTACAAGCAGGCTGGGAAACTTCATTTTTGCTATTGCTATTCTTAAACATTTTTGTATTAGTCAGGATGACATATCATCTTCCCTATCCACTGCTCCACCTAGCTGCCACCATTCTATCATTTCTTAGGAGGAACTTCTACCTGGGCATAAGTTTAGGTTTTCTGAGAAGACTTCCACTCAGGGCAATAGTTTAGATCCCTAATACCTCTAAATAAGGAGTCAACCTAGGATAGTAGAAAGAATGTTGAAAAACCTGGGTTTGAATACTTTCTCTTGTACTTGCCAGCTATATGACCTTGTACAAGCCACCTCCTCAACTGATAGGCTGAGCTTCCATATCCTATAGGACTGACCCATTTCTTGTCTTCCCATAGCATTTCAAACACTCGTGTCTCGAATTCTGGATCGGACGGAGCCCTTGCTTTCCTCCAGCCTCTCCTCCGAAGTCATCACCGTTTTTCAGTATTATCATTACTTTGCCAGCAGTGGTGTGAGTGACCTTGAAGGTTACTTAATTCAGTTGGCTAAGCAAGGTAAGATCTACTGGATTTTGTCTCACTGTGATAATTGTTTGCTTTGCGGTTGCTGGCATCCATTCCAACAATATAGCCATCTTCTTCTTCGTGATTTATCATTTAAATGTTCACTTCTCATAAAGTGAGTGGAACCAGGAGAACATTACACACAGTAACAGCCACATTATGTGTTGACCAACTTTGATAGACTTAGCCCTTCTCAGCAATGCAGTGATCTAAGCTCATGATAGAAAATGCTATCCACATCCAAAGAAAGAACAATGGAGTCTGAATTCAGATCAAAGCATATATTCTCTCTTTTTTGTTTGTTTTTTTCTTTCTCAAGGTTTTTCCCTTCTGTTCTGATTCTTCTTTCACAACATGACTAGTGTAGAAATATGTTTAGCATGATTGTAATGTATAACCTATTTCAGATTGCATGCTGTCTTGGGGGGGTAGAGAGAAAAAAACTGGAACTCATCCTATGAAAGTGAATGCTGAAAACTAAAAATAAGCAAACAGACAAACAAAAAATAAGTGCTTATTCATAGGGATCTTTTCATTGTTTATATTCCCGGTGCCCCAGGGCAATTCTTGGCACATAAAAAGTTCTTAATAATGCATAATGATATACTTGATCATATGCTTAATGATACACTTGATCATTGACTGAAATGAATTTTATATTGTTAATGTAAACTATCTTCTGGTGAATAAACAAAGGAATTTCTGCCAACACTCCAATCATTTAACATTAATAGCATTCCATTAATGGGAAGTCCAGAAGTGATTCTATTGATGACTCACTTTTTTTTTTACATTTAACTTGCTACTTCTAGGTTGCAAACTTCCAATTGCTATTTTCTCTGGCTCTGTAGATAGAGTTCTCATAATAGAAAATAGGAGTGATATTTGCTCACACGAGTTCAGAAGAGTGAAGCAGAGGAGGGGAAAAAATGAAATGGAAATGTGAAACAAAAATATGCAAGGCAAGGAAAGAGGAATATAGTTAGGGCTCTTTATGGAGGCATTTTATGGTGAGGGGAAAAACCTAAACAAGTCACTTCAACTCTCTGAGACTCAGTTTTTGCTTCATCTTTAATATGGGAATAATATTTGTACTGGCTTCTTCACCGTTTTGTTATTAAGCAAGCATTTTTTAAACTAAAGTGCTTGGTAAATATGAGTCATCCGTATTCCAGTGTAGCCCTTTCAGATGTAAATAATAGAATCAAAACCAAAGTTTATAATGTGTTTTGTTAAGAAACCTTCTTAGGTAATGGACTGGGGAAGTAGCTGGATTATGCCTTTTAGGTCTGTGCATTGTTGATTGATTTTTTTTAAGTAGTGTCTCCAGTAGTGGTGATGGATTTACACTATGCACAGTCTCTCTCACCCTGATGCCCTTGTGACCAATAATATGCATTTGCAAGGCATCCCACGAGACATGGAGAGGCAGAATGGTGGAGGTGGATAAAGAGCAAACCTCAGTGTCAGAAAGATTTGGATCTAAGTGTTACTTCTGGGTTATGGTAGGTCTGTGATTTTGGGCAAGTCCCTTTACCTCTCAACATCCCAGCCAACCCTCTAAGACTAGGCGAGTTGCCAGTCTATATTGATAGAGGGAGTTTTTTCTTTTTTTTTAGATTTATTTACTTTTAGTTTACAATATTCAGTTCCACAACTTTTTGAGTTCCAAATTCCACCATCTCCTCCTCCCCCCATGGAGGCATGCAATCTGATATAGGTTCTACATGTACCTTCACATTAAACTTTAGTTAAGTTGTGAAGAAGAATTATAACCAATGGAATGAACAACAAGGAAGGAGAAACAAAACAAAAAAAAGAGAGAGCAAGTAGTTTGCTTCAATCTGCATTCAGACTCCATAATTCTTTCTCTGGATGAGGATAGCCTTTTCTATCATGAGTCCTTTGGAGTTGTCTTATAACCTTGTATTGCTGAGAAGAGCCCAGCCTATCAAAGTTAGTCATCACAGATAACGATATGTCTGTAATTGTGTACGGTATTCTCCTGGTTCTGCTCTTCTCACTCAGCATCAGTTTATATAAGATTCTCCAGGTTATTATGAAGTCCATCTGCTCCTCATTTCTTATAGCACAATAATATTACATTACATTCATACACCACAACTTGTTTAGCCATTCCCCAACTGGTCCTTGATTTCCAATTCTTTGTCACCACAAAAAGAGCTTCTTTAAATATTTTTGTACATACAGGTGCTTTTCCGATTTATATGATCTCTTTGGAATACAGACCTAGAAGTGGTATTGTTGGGTCAAAGGGTATGCACGTTTTTATAGCCCTTTGGGCATAGTTCCAAATTGCTCTCCAGAATGGTTGGAACATATCGCAACTCCACCAGCAATACATTAGTGTTCCAATTTTCCTACATCTTCTCCAGCATTTATCATTTTCCTGTTTTGTCATCTTAGCTAATCTGACCGGTAAGATGCGGTAACTAAGAGTTGTTTTGATTTGCATTTCTGTAATCAATAGTGATTTAGAGCATTTTTTTATACGATTATAGATATCTTTCATTTCTTCCTCTGAAAACTGCCTGTTCACATATCCTTTGACCATTTATCAATTGGGAAGGGAGTTTTTTTCTTTAAGAATGTCCTTCACCAATAAACTCAAAAGTCAGGACCAAAAAAGGATAAAGGCACAGTCTATGACCATAAAACATCCTGCTGGCACAAATGAGAATCAAACCTCCAACTGTGGACATATTAGCTCCATGCCCTAACTGATTTACTAGCCAGATACGTCAAATAACTAAAAATTGTTCACCAATTGAATTAAGCGTAGTTGAGACATCCTTTAAGCTGGTGGGATCTTTATGTCATAAGAGGTGGTGGTCTTCAAGTCCAGAATGAGGCATCCATTTTTGGACATGGCCAATGTATAGAATTTGTTTCGCTTGATTATGTATATTATTACAAGTGTTTTGTTTTTCTTCTTTTTCGATGATGGAGCTGATGGGGAAAAGGATACACGCAACATAGAATTATCCTCCCCCCCCCCCCAAAAAAAAAAGAAAAAGAAAAGAGGTTATTAAAGTATAGGTTATCCCCACAAAAAAAGTCTGAGTGCAGTTTTAGTTTTTTAATAGTTTAATAGCTTCCAAGTGCGCTCAGATTTTTGGGATACCCTGTTTAACATACACAAAAGAAAACAGAAGGGCTAATAAGAATTATAGACCAGTAGGACAGATTTGAAAGTAGCACTGAATTGCTTTATTTAAAAGGAAAAGATATATAGATATAGATAAGAGATTCGTGGTTTCATGTACAATCCTCATTATCTATTCTACTTGATAGAGAAATGTTAATTTTATATGATGTTTGTTAAGTTCAGAATAAAAAATAATTTGATTTTTTTTATTTAAATAATTTTTTTAAAAAGGAAATTTTATTGTAAAATTATCACATTACACAAATGAACCAGAATGTTAACCCACTTCTCTCCTTAATCTAGCTGCAATGGTTCAGACTCTCCAGTCATTAAGAGATGAAAAGCTGTTACAGAACATGACTGATCTCACAACCAACAATCTCCCAGTCCAGCAGGAAGTATTCCGAGCCCTGGCTTTTCTTCTGACTGAAAACAATGATGAGATTAGTCAGGCTGTGACACTGTATTTGGCAGCAGCATCCAAAAATAAGCATTTCAGGGAAAAGGTAAGTGGTTAGATAATGGGGAAATCATTTAATCCTCCTCTATCATTTAGCTATAATGCACCACTATCTGTTTATTCCATATGGCTCATTCTTTCATTTCACAAGCATTTTGAATGGTATGTTGTGTCCAAATAGCCATAGGGGAGAGAGTGGACAGAGAACACATGGACCATGTTTGTTATCTATCTGAAGAGACAAGAGGTACATCTGTCAGGTACTAAAGAATGTGCTACCACAGACAGAGTGCTAAGGAAAGGCAAAGTGTCTACAATGAAGTCTCTGGATTTTCGTGATTTGATTATTTATAAAACAGGAAAGAGGATCTGACCAGCATTATTGTCAGCTCTGGGTTGTGGGTTTGTCATAAGACAAAATGGGGTGGGACCAAGGCAGGCCACTAGAGAAGAATAGACATTCTAGCGCAAAGTTTAGGCATCACAACTAGGGTAGGAAATGGGGCATGATGTTACAATGGGCCTTGGAGTCAAAGTTGAGTTGAGGGTATTAATCCAAACTGGAAGACACAGGGAAGGTTGGGAATCCCGAATCTGCCTCCAGAGATCCAAACCAGGAAGGAGGCAAAGGAAAAATCAAGGTCAGGGCCAAGAGACGGTGTCCAGCATCCAAGATGGGCCATTGGACAGAATGCTAATTTACGAGCACAGACCAGAATTCAGAATTCAAGTCAGACACAGGAAAATGGACAGAGAATGGAGTTCTCCAGGAGATTTGGAACAAGAGGAGCTGTGGGATAAGCCACAGCTAAATACAACCAAAGTGTGACTTGATCCCATCATGGCACTGTCCCTGCCCTTGTCTGAGTGTGCATACTTTTCCTGTGTGACCAGATAAAGTCTAGTAGGTGTGTGTTCTGTACCTCAGAGAAAAACGAGAGATAGAATTCTACAGGTTCTGGTAATTGTAACAACAGGACTAGATTTTCCAAGGAACCATTAAAGTTCTTACAACCACATTTGAACCCACTCAACAGAATGCAATCATGATTCCTTCCCTGAACAAACCCTATTTACTAGGGACAAACATAAAATTTACATTGCTTTCCCTTCTCACTGTCAAGTAGAAGCCTATGTCAAGCAAAGTTTCTGTACCCAACAGGTAACATAGTTGTAAAGAAATTTTGCCCAAGATGGAAAACATTAGTCATAATGCATTTTCCTGTCAAAAAGATTTGGATCAAACAAACGTTCCTTGTCTTTTTTGCTACCCCTATTCTCTCGGACCTTCTCCTAGTCCACTGGGACTCTTTAGACTTCATTTGCCTCCCTACTTATCCTCCACCTCAGTCAGCCACTTCAAAGATGCTTTCAACAGTATCCTGGAATCCCTCGCCCCCTTGACTATTTCCCATATCTACATTGCCAGTTAGATCTCATCATGTCACTGCCACCCCTCATTCAGTAAATTTCAGTAGCTCCTATTTCCTCTCTTCAGATATAAAATTCTCTGGTTTTTAAAGCCCTTCACACATCATGCCTTTCTACTTTCCCATTCTTTTTACACTTTTCTCTCCTCCATGGACTCTACAGTCCAGTAATATCAACCTGTTCCTTGTATATGATACTTCCCATCTCCTGACTACATATACTTTCAGTGTCTGTTACCTATACTTGGAATACTCTCCTCATCTCCACATCCTGGTTTCTTTCAAGTCTCAGCTCAAATTCTACCTTCTGAAGAGACCTTTCCTAGTCTGTCAGTGCCCTTCTTCTGAGATTTCCTCCTCTGATTACCCTGTATGTATGTAGTTGTTGGTATGCTGTCTCCCCCATTAAAACGTGAGCTTCTTGAGGACAGGAGCAGCTTTTGTCTTTCTTTGTATCCCCAATGCTTAGCATAGTTCCTTGAACACAGCAAGCACTTGTTCAGTAGTTGTTGACTTGCTGAGTAAACTGCTGTCCTTTTCTTCCATTCCTGTTGCCTTACATTCTTGGAGAAAGTCTGCAGTTCCTTTTTGTGCTATCTAAACTCAAATGGGCTTTTTCATGCTACTCAATAATCCATCGTTTCTAACTGACTCCCTTCTGCATTTCTCACAACAAATGTTTTCGATTCTTCTTGAGCCCCTATTCTTACTTCTTTCCTACTTACTCTCAGCAGATAAACTGAGCCAATGATCTTGAGCAAGCCGCCCAGTCTCCAATGGGTAGCAGTGACCACAGTGACTGGAAAATGAACAGTGTGAAGAGGAGGATCTCCAAGGTCCTTTTCAGATTTAACATGATCTCATCTGTGTACTTTTTCCTTTTCCACCTCACCTTTTGTATATGTCTTCCCCTATTCTCCCTACCTCCCATATCCTTTGGTACTTTGTCCATTATCCTGTCTTCCTCTTATATCTTTCATCTCTCCTTCTCCAATGATTGATTGATTCCTTTTTACTTATGAGTTTACTAGGTACCATCAATCAATCAACAAGCATTTATTAAGCTCCTATTATGTGCCAGGTGCTCTGTAAAGCTCTAGGGATACAGAGAAAGGGGGAAAAAAGAGTGTTGAAGGGACATATCATAGAAATGAGAGACAGGATCAATAAAGGCAGCATGAAAACTGAAAAGAGTACTGGACTTGGGGATCTGGAGAAGCACAAGTTCCCATCCTATATCCAACAGCTGTGTAACTATGGGCAAGTCACTTAACTTCTGGGCCTCTACTTCCTTGTCTATAAAATGGGGATGACAATACTGGTAATTCTTAGTTCACAGGGATGTTGTTAGGATCAAAAAAGATGATACCTATAAAGAATCTATAAAATATCTCTAAGGCATTAAAGCACTATGTAAATACCATCTATTGCTGCAATGCAAAAGGAAAGAGCCAGTAAATACAGGCTAAACTATATAGAGAGTGCCGACGGCTCACTAAAACATGTGCTGGGGAAGGACATGACTGCCTTAGTGGGGCATGGAATTGTTACAGGCCTGTACTTGTTCTTACTGACTCATTGTTCTTAAACCACCGCAAAGCTTTAAAGGACAAATGCACTATTTGCTGCTCTTTCTTCCCACATCTGTACTTGGAGAAAATCCCTCTTCTTCTGTAATGACAATCTCCCATGGAGATGTTGATTTTATTTTTAATCAGCCTCAGGCATTGTCAAAGGAAATACTGTAAGCCTGGGTACTGACTGAAGTGAACTGTTCTTACTACCCAGTGTGTTCTTTTGTTCCCTTCTAGCAGTATTACCAATCGGGGTTTCACAGCAGTCAGGATTTCTTAGGCAACAGCTCAAACTAAAGTGAGTAATGTGATAGTTCTTTTGTGGTTGCTGTCTAGGGCTGTATATCTCTGCAGGATATAAGGAAGTGCCAAGTGGATACCTCCTGCCCAAGCTCAGGAAGAGCTTAGTGCCAGTGCTAAGTCCAGAAGTGGCCCTGGATACCTAGGGCTCGATATTGTCAAGCAATATCTATTAAGTACCTGATTTTGCATGCTGTCATACTGTGGGCTAGGACAAAACTCTCATCCTTGCCTAGAAGTTTACCATCTGAGACAGGGATTCATCATCTTGGTTCAATGAACTTTTTGTTTTAGTATTTTGATGAATTCATTTTAATATAATTGTTTTCCATTGCAATTCTCTTCAGACATATTATACTGAGAAGAGATCTATAGGCTTCACCAGACTGCCAACAGGTCCATAAGGAAACACAGAAACATAGCAGTGACATAACTGACTTTCAAATTCACTTGTCACTAACCTCAAAACAACCCCAGACCAGGGTGAAATTGGGCCTAAAATGAACAACTTCTTGACTCACAGATTCTTACTACTAGAGAGGAGTCAGGGCTAAATGAGGAAAAATGGGATAATGGGGAAAGAGGTCATCCTAGAAGTCCAGACACATGTGTTTTAATGCTCCATCTGCTACTGATTACTTGACTTCTTTGGGCCTCATGTTCCTAAAATGCATAATTAAGGAGGCGAGTGTGAATTAGATGAAGTCTAAGGGTCCTGTCAGCTAAAAAGTTCAGCGTATGCACTTATCTCAGAGACATTCTGTAACAACATAACTGACTTTAAGACTCATTTGTCACCCACCTCAAAACAAACCAAGACCAGGGTGAAAATAGGTCTAAAATGGGCAAGGGATGACAGGTGGAAGGCCAGAGTATGCTGCTGTCTCAGGCTCAGTCTCAGGAAAAAGTGAGAAAGGCCTTTAGTGCATTCAGTGGACTCTGATGAATTTATGAGCAGCTACAGACCAGATTAACAATAGGATGGGCAAACATAACAGATTGAAAGCTGCAACCCTGAGGGAACATCCAGATCAGTGAGATTGAAGCCCACACCAAGGACTCAAGATAACACACACTCCTTTGACTACACACAAAGATAAACTTGATTGACATTTTTTCCTACGTGTCTTTTTCTCCCCCAGGCTTTACTGTACTACTGTGAAGCACTGACAGAGACAAACCTCCACCTTCAGAAGGCAGCGTGCATGGCACTGAAAAGCCTTGAGGTGAGTCCCAGGACCAACATTCAGTTCAGAATAGCTAATGATGCAAAACTGGCCAACTCAGTCAACAAACATTTATTTATAAGGGCTTACTCTGTACAAGGCACTATGCTAAACTCTGGGCATAGAAAGAAAATAAAAAACAATGAACTTGCTTTCAAGGACCTCACAATCTAATGAGGAATGTGAAATGCAAACAATTATGTATATAAAAGATATATACAGAGTAGATAGAAAGTAATCTGAGAGGAAGGTTTTAGCAGGGAGGAATTGGGGTTAGGGATAGGGCAGAGAATGGGGCAATAGGGCTAGTAGACCGGGAAAGGTCTCTTACAGAAGATAAGTTTTGGGTTGAGTCTTTAAATCAGAAGATAGAAGAAGGTAACAGAATGGAACAAGTATTTATTCATCACCTACTATGTGCCAAGCACTGTGATAAGTGCTTTACAAATATTATGTCACTTGATTCTTATAAAAACCCTATGGGATAGGTGCTATTATTATTCCTATTTTATAGTTGGGGAAACTGAGGCAGACAAAAGTTAAGTGACTTGCCCGAGCTAGTAAATTAGCCTTCTAACTTTTCACTCTGTCTCTGCTTTCTCCCCCCACTCAAACCATTCCCCACACTGTTCTCCACATTGCCCTGTAATCTTCTAAACGCATTTCTGTGATGTCACTTCCCAACCCTTCCACCCATTTAAAAACCCTCAATTCTTTTCCCATTGCCTATGCAACTCCCCATCTCCAAAAAGAAACCTAAACCTCTTAGCTTTAGGATATCAGAGTAGTAAGTGAATGAAATGTGCTACCTTTTTACATGAAAGTGATGACACTGGTCCCTTATCATTGAGATTTTCCAGTAAAATTAATAAATTTGTACTATTCTATCTACATTCTCTCACTTAGCTCTCCCATGTAACCAGAGACCCATATTCACAAGGCTCCTGGCCAGAAAGTTGACCTCTGAGGTCTTGGATTAGAACAATAAATGCAACTGAAGTATTTGGGATTCAAAATGATTACCCCATGATCATGGCCTCATCAACACCTATCTCTACTCAACCAAGCCCACCCAACTCTGGACAATAAACACTGCAACCCACAGCTTTCTTTTCATCACAAAATCATGACTGAGGGAGACTTGGAGAGATCATCTAATTTTATTGCTGTAGTTAAGTTGTTTTTCAATCTTGTCCAACTCTCCATGACTGCATTTGGAGTTTTCTTGGCAGAGATACTGGAGTGGTTTGCCATTTCCTTCTTCAGCTCATTTTATAGATGAGGAAACAGAACCAAACAGGGTGAAGTGACTTGCCCAGGGTCACACAGCTAGTAAATGTCTGAGGTCACATTTGAACTCAGGAAAATAAGTCTTCCTGACTCCAGGTCTAGCGCTCTATCCACTGTGCTACCTAGCTACTCGTCACCTAGTTTAGTAGCTCTCAAATGTCTGTTCCACAGAGTCAGCTTCCTCAAAAAGTCCATAGATTCTACAGGTATCAACCCATTCCTGCTTGCCATTATAAAACAATCACAACAAATATATCAGAAAGGTGACTGTTTTTGAAAGATACAGTTGATTGTATAAATAATTGCTAATTCTAGAAATCAAAATACAGAGAATTTAATTTTTGAAACTACAAAGAACAACAAATGTCTGGAAGAATTTCAATGAATCACTGTTATAATTCATTGAATCATCTTTAAGTACAACTACGGTCATCTCAAACAGACGACAACCTATATTCAGGGAGTCTGCAACTTCCTCTGGCCAACCTTTCCATTATTTAACAATTCTTAACTGCTGGGAAAATTTCCTAAAGACTTCATATACCATCTCCATGTTATCTTTTTTATCTTATACAAAATCCTACTGAAAAGTGGGAATAATAGCATCTACCTCATAGGCTTGTTGTGAGGATTGAATGAAATATTTGTAAAACGCTTTACAAACCTTAGGTACCATATAAATGTAAGCTTTTAGCTATTAGTGATAAAATCTAATTTCTGGTAAAAGAAAGAAAAAACCCTAATATTTTTTATCTGGTAGTAGTAGTAATACCTAACGTTTTATAGTACTTTAAAGTTTACAAAGTGCTTTACATATATTATCTCATTTTAACCCTTTCAACAACCCTGGAAGTTAGGTAGGCTTATCATCATTTTATAGATGAGGAAACCAAAGCAGAAAGTGACTTGGTTCACACAGGATCACACAGTCAAGTTTCAAACTCAGAATTTCCTGACTTCCTGACCTCCACATCTAACATTCTCTACATGTATTCACCACTCAACTGCCTAGAATCACACTTCTCACACAGGGGAGTTTGTAAGTTCCTTTTCCTCTTCTGCTCTTGTCTTATATGATGTTTATATACTGTTTTCTTCCAAGGCTTAAATAAGAATATCCCCCCTTTCTGTAATTCACCTTGTACAGAAAAAGTTACTCCCAAGGCCAGGAACCTTGTGAATACGGGTGGTTACATGGGAGAGCTAAGTACAAATTTATTAGTATTACTAAAAAAATCTCAATGATAAGGGACTGGTGTCATCACTTTCGTGTAAAAAGGTAGCACATTTCATTCACTTGCTACTCTGATATTCTAAAACTAAGATATTTAGGGTTTGTTTGTTTTTGGAGGTGGGAGTACTAAAACTAACAAAATTTCCCCTATTAAACTGATGGTCCTTTTTAAAAAATATTATCCATTTCCAAATGTTTGTGTGATTTCTTGTTTTGTTAATTTGATTTTCTTTAGTCATAAGACATGTATGCACAAATTAGCAGAGGTTTTAGGAGAATTAAAATCATGTTTTTAGTTCCGAAATTTCCCAAAAACGTCCTCCATCTCTTTGGTGCCCTGGAAACTGTGTTTCTCCACATACTCATCTTTCTCAGGTTTTTAGGAAATGAAAGATCTTTGCCTGCCCTTTTATAAAATTAAATTGCTCTCACACAAGCTCAGTATCTTACAACCTTGTTACCAAAGAAATCTGAGCCTTCAAATTTATTCCCCAATTCATTTTCTGTCCAAAACTGTCTAAATTTCATAAAAAAATTGAATTTCTTGGTATTATATATTTTAGCAACTTGTGTTAAAATGAAGTTCTTTTTCTACAAATATAAGAAATCAAGATGTTCATCTAAAATGTGGGCAATATCTCATACCTTTGGATAATATTAATCCCTTCTTTTATACAAAAAAAAATTTTTCTGTCCTTTTCATCATTAACTGCCCTTTATGAAAAGTATTATGTTATATATAAACGAGTCACAGGCACACCCACAGCTCCACTACCACCACCTACCTGAGGCTTTTTTCCTGATCTCCCTGTTTATTAATAATCTCTCCCTCTTGAAATCATTTTCTATTATTTTGTATATGTGTTGCATTTACTTCCATATGCATAGTATCCCTAGTCCCTATCACCAGGGTTGACACATAGTAGGTACTTAAATCTTTGTTGAATTGAAGTCTCTCGTATGATAGCATTCTTCTTCTACTCTAGATGCCAGAATTCTTAAGCCAGGAAATTTCCCCAAAATTCACTTTTTGCCATTTTATAGGCCACTGAAAGCATTAAGATGCTGGCAAGTCTGTGCCAGTCTGATAATGAAGAGATCAGAAATGTGGCATCTGAAACATTGCTCTCTCTTGGTGAGTTTCTAAGAATTATATTTGTGCCGTTTGTTGCTGTGATACGTTTTTTTTTAATGTAGATTGTTTCTGTACATACACAGTGATGTGGAAAATTAAGGAAATCATCTAAATTATTGAGTATTCTTTTGTTCTGGCATCTAGGTGGCACAGTGGATAAAGCACTGAACTTGAAATCAAGAAGACCTGAGTTCAAATCCAGCCTCAGACACTTGATACTTACTAGCTGTATGACCTTGGGCAAGTCACTTAACTCCAATTACCTTGCCTTTCCCCCTCCAAAAAAAAAAAGAAATGAGGAAACTGAGGCTGAGAAAGGTTAATTGACTTCCTCAGAGAGGGAGGATGCTTCACATGCTTCACCAGACTGTCAAAGGGGATTTATGACACAAAAGAGGTTAAAGAATTCCTGCCTTAAATGATCACTAGTACATTTTAAATGTTGAACTTTCTAAAAAAACCGAATTTATGTTATTACTTCCCTGCTCTCTTACACAAAATAGGGCATCCCTGAGTAATTCCTGGCCAGAGATTCCTCGGTAGGCCTCCTCATAAATTATACTGTCTATTTTCATCTTATTTTAATAAATACCCAAGTAACAGTAAATATTTGCATATTGGATGGCGGTGATGATGCTGGTGAGGGAATCCTGGAATCTTTTTGGATTTGAAAATTTGCAGAACCTGATCAGAGTTACAGATTTGCTCCCCAAATAATGCTTAGTTACAGTCACTGGGAAAGGCTTGTCTGACATCCTTGTTACCGTTCAGTCATTTTTCAGTGGTGTCCAACTCTTCATGACTTCATTTGGGGTTTTCTTGCTATTTCCTTCTCCAGCTCATTTTGCAGATGAAGAAACTAAGGCAAACAGGGTAAAGTGACATGCCCAGGGTCACACAGCTAGTAAATGTTTGAGGCCAGATTTGAATTCAAGTCTTCCTGATTCCAGGCCCTGTCCACTGTACCACCTATTTGCCCTCCAAAGACCATAATAAAAAGAATGGGGTTTGGTTTTTTTTTTTTCCCTCATCTAAACCAGCATGCCAACCTATAGCAAATCTATCTCTAAGCAACCTTGGCGTGAAATTCTTTTGTTGGAGAAAATTGAAGGCCTTTGTGTAGTAATTCACACTCAATGTTTTGTATCCAGGAGAAGATGGGCGGCTGGCATATGAGCAGCTGGATCAGTTTCCTCGGGACTGTGTGAAGATTGGAGGTCGTTATGGAAATGAAGTTGCCACCGCTTTCTAACTGCTAATGCTCTGCCTGATGCTTAAAGGACATGGCATCTGGCCTTCCTGCTTAGGATGGTGCTGTCACTTAGCTGGGGAGACAGAGCGATGGAGAAATTCTGTTGAAGGAGTACCAAGACTTGATTATTTAGAGAACAAATTTAAGTCGGGCTACTCAATTCTCATCACCTTTTTCCTTTGCCTAATGGTAGAGCAGGCCTCTGACTCAGTAGACCGTATTGCTGATGACTCCCAGCAACACCCAGTATAATTCAGTCTCATCTGGCATAGATGATATTTTTAAAATGGGCGTCTCCACTTTTTATATGCATTGTATTTTTTTACTGGAAGTTTTCCTATAAGCTTCAAATATTCATGTGACTCTTTATCTCAACAAAGGAAAAGTGGGCCCAGAAAGAAGAGACTAGGGGCAGCTAGTGGCACAGTGAATGGAGCACTGGCCCTGGAGTCAGGAGGACCTGAGTTCCAATCCAACCTCAGATACTTAACACAAAAAACTAGCCATGTGACCTTGGGCAAGTCACTTAACCCCAATTGTCCTACCTTCCCCTCTCTAAAAAAAAGCAAAAAAAAAAAAAAAATAGGGACTAACTGAAGAAAAAGGGGGTTGGTTTTGTTTTGTTTTTTTACTACAAGCTGTAATAAATGTCAATTGCCTTGTGGTTTTCTCTCTGTAATGGACTCAGGGTTGAATTACCCCCCCCTTGGCTATCTAATTTCTTTCGGAAGAGCACAAAAAAGGACCTCCCCAAATAGATTAGCCTGTAAAACTAAGCAGGATGTTAGCTTATCAACTTAATTTTTGAATATCCATATAACTTTTTACTGCCTTTTTTCAGTCAACCCTGCTACCCCTCAATAATTTGCAAGTTTAATTTCTGTTCTACTGAAAAGTCAAGTTGTTATCTAAAACCTACAAATTAAAGTTATACCCACTCATATATATGTGTATATATATTCAATTAACATAAGAAAATGTCAAGAATAATTTGCTTTTGGATCAAGAAGCAGCAGGTGTTTCACTCTTGCAAGTATATTCTGGGGTGTTTTGTCACTAGTTTATGCTAGAACTAAAGTCAGAAGGCCAGAAGGGTGCTTGTGATGTGGAATATACTGGCAAGGTCAAGGCAGGATACCCAACATCCAGAGATACCTCATCTATGTCTATACTCCAGAGGCTGTTTCAGTAGGTGTGAGACAGCAACTTGCTATGTTTACTGCAAAAACAGGGTGCTAAGGTAGTGTGAGACGGTTAAAGCAGATGACATTAAGTAATGACTGTCTTGTCTCCCTAAAATTATAAAAAGTAGGATAGACCAAGGCATTTCATCAATCCTTAAAGTATTAAAAGGAACATTCATGAGTCTAATTAAAACACCAGGATCCAAACTGTACTGTGAACACTTGGTACAGTATTCTGTTTAGATGTCAGTTCAACTCATCAAATTTTTAGTATAGTTTTAGAAAAAAACAAAGCATGTCATTTAAAAATAGAAATTATTTGCCAGGCTTCCTGGTAAATCACTGTTTCAACTGTGAATGTTATAGCGATGTATATATTTGTAAATTTATAAATACCACACAAATATATATATATATATATATATATATATATATAGCCTTTATTGAAAAGATACATTTGTATAGTCTAAAATGTTTACCTGTTTAATGAATGAGATGGTTCTTTTTATAGAAAGTAAAAGCATAATGTTAAAAACTGTTTTGAGGTTGTTGTTTTTTTATATTATGTCTACTGCATGAGCTGATGAACCCAGATCTTTTTGTACTGACTTTTGCTTTTTTTTTTGGTGGGGAGGGGCTTCTAGTTTTGTGGTATTGTACTCATCACTCTCATGATCACATAAATTAAAATAAAGATTATTTTTGAATTACTAATAGATGCCCCATGTCAATTTACTCTCTTTGACTCGAGCATTTTTAGGACAATGTGACTCAAGTTAAAAACCACACATTTAATCTTATCATTCCTTCAGCTAACTCAAACTGTGCTCACTCCCAACTCCCAAGGTTCTCTTCCTCCACAAAGTTTCTTTTCTTTAGTCATGCCTGTGATTACAATGGTAAGGGCATGTCCCCCTGAGGAAACTCCCTCCACCAAGAAAGATCTGCTCCTGTTCTGTAACCTACAGACAGGGAGTACCTGAAGCACTAAGAAACTGAGATTTGCCTGCAGTCACACACAGCCCATAGGTAACAAAAGTGGCACTTGAACACAGATCTTCCTAACTCCATTATGGGTTCTTTCCATTACGCCAGACCATTTTTCCTTTCTTGGGACTTCCCGGATCCCTTTGTATAGATCTGTATTTTGTACCTACCATATTATGAATATCTATGTACAGGCTATATCTCCCTAGTAGAATGTAAATTAGGATGTGTTGGTAAATGTTTGACAACCAGCTTTTCCCCAAAAAAGAGCCTACAACACTTTTAAGTTTAATCTGTATTTTCTAAAGTCTCAACAATCAACATCAACAAAACAATAAATCCTGCTTTGTAGTGTGCAAATTAGCAATCTGTTGGCTCCAGAATACTCCTGAATGTAGGTGTGTGAAGAATTGAATTAGAGGGTCTTTCAATGGGTAATAGAGAAGCACACAATAGGCAGAAGCCAGGTATAACATTGAAAACAAGGAATTAGACAATCAACAAGCATTTGATATGCCCTAAGTGACAGGCACTGTGCTAGTGATATGAATAAGGAAACAATCCGTACTGGAAAGAAGCTTACGTTGCAAAGCAAAGTCTCTTCCCTCTATCGAGGGAGAGAATTTGCACCTGTAAGTATGTACAAAATAAAGACAACTTATTTGAGGGAAAGAAGGCACTACTGGCATTTGGGAGATGAGGAAAGGCTTCGTTGTAGACGGTAGTGTGTGTGAACTGAGTCTTGAAGGAAATTGATTCTTTGAAGAGGGAGGACATTCTAGTGCAAAGGCAAGAAAATGGAGTGCCATGTGGGTTGAACGACAAGAAGGCCAATTTGAATAGACCATAAATTGTGGAAATAGAAGTAATACATAATGAAGCTGAAAAGGTTGGTTGAGACCAGATTATAACAGGCTTTAAAAGCTAAACAAAAGGGTTTATGACTAATATGCATTTACTACAGTCTATTTATGTACAGTCTAGGCCAGGGGTGGGAATGTGCTGCCTCAAGGTCACATGTGACCCTGTAGGTCCTCAAGTGCAGCCCTTTGAATCCAACTTTACAGAACAAATCCCTTTAATAAAATAAATTGTTCTGTAAAACTTGGACTGAGTCAAAAGGCCACACCCAAAATCGTAGGTCCTTCTTAGACTCTAGGCACTAAACTAGTTGCTGGGGGTACAAAGGAAAAACAAAAATGAAGTAGTCCTTCCCCTCAAGGAGCTTACCATCTTAACTGGAGAGACAGCACGCACATAAAGAGGTATGTGGAGGCAATAGGTAGCCACTAGAGTTTGTGTGTAGGGCAGTGGTGCAGTCAGATATGTGTGACTAAGGAAAACCACTTGATCCTACGGGATCCACAGCCACAGAAGGATTATGTTCTGTGTTGTGGAAGGAAATAAGCAGCCATATCAGTGTGATCAGAGATCCTTTAGAATATCTCTTTAGTATTTAACACAGTGGCTCACACATAATGAGAATTTTAAAAATATTTGTTGAATTGAATTTTGATTTAATATATCAAACATTTGTTCAATTGATTTTAATTTCTGCACGAAGCAATCCAAGAAGTACATACATACACGCTGTGTCTGTGGTTACTAATGATGATGATGATACTGATAATGAGTAGGAAATTCACCCCTCCAAAAATAAGTGTATTAATTGGAGAAATTACTTGTAAACCAAGAAAGCTAAGTCACACACACACACACACACACACACACACACACACACATCCCATTACGTTGCATATTCTAATATGGATCTTGCTATAACATAACATGGAATTTGTTATAATACAGATCTATCTTGGATCTCATCAAAAGTGAATTTAGGGTGGTGATAGAGCCAAGATGGTAGAGTACAGGCAACAATGCAGATGGACTCTCCCATCACTCCCCACCAAACAACTTTAAAATAACTCTTCGATCAAATTTTGAAGCAGCAGAGCCAACAAGAGGCCTGAGTGAGACATTTTTCCAGGCTAAAACAACTAAGGATGTCAGCAGGAGAGGTCTGTGACACCGGGAGGGGCACTGGCCACACTGACAACACTAGTGGTGGTCCTGAGACCATCTGCAACAACTGCAGCTTTCAGATTCTCAACCCAGAGACAGTAAGGGGTGGGGTGGGTCAGGCAATTGGTCAGAAAAATTACAAATGACTCTGTTCTGGCATTGGGTACAGCTGGCGTTGATTGGTAACTCTATTGCCCATAAGCAGTTCTGGGTCACAGAGAGGAGCACTAGTGCTTGTGGCTGCAGGGGAGCAAGGGTCCTTCTCTGGGTAAAGACCAGAGCTCAGATGAGGAGAGCAGTGACCACACTTCTCCCTGAATCACACCACCTTGAAAGAACCAAAAATTTGCAAACCCCCAGACTATCTCTGAAAACAGCAGCATGAAGAAACCTAAAGCTTGGAACAATGCTCCCTTGCTTCTAGGTGAGCAGAGACCAACTTTATCATAAAGTTCAAAGTCAAGAAATAGGCTATAAAATTTAAAAAAAAACACAACTTGCCCCATGGCTCTCACTTCCACCTCCTCCAATACATGTAAAAAATGACTCTAAACAAATTTTAGAGCTACAGAACCCACAAAGTGACAGAGAGAAACAAATCTCCCACTGAAGGCAGTCCAGCAGGTCAGCAGGAAGGGACCACCACACATCACACCAGGCAGGGATCCCAGTGCAATCCTATGTGAGACATGCAGGCACAGACCTGGAGCAGCCCCAACCAGCAGCACAGAGCAGCCAGAGCAAACTTCAGGAGAGTGAATCACCTGCAGCTGTAGTGGTTTCCAGACTTCTCAACCCATAAACACCAAAGACAAAGTAAAAGGTCAGTGGGGAAGTCTCTTGGAATTGGGTGACAGAGGAGCAAAGTCTGGACCCTGCTCCTGGGGCGAGAGGTGACAGAGGCACTGCAGCTGCAGCTGCTGCCACTTGGCTGCCACCAGAGCTCCTGGCCTGAAGATTGTAGGGGAACCAAGTGACCATTCAGAGGGTAATTGCTCTTGCTTTCACCTGTTTGGATCTGGATCGTGGTCATGGGTGGTAGTCTTGGGGTAAGGAACGCCAGTGTGCCAAAGCTTGTGGGGGCTGTAGAGAGGGCACCCTCCTCATAGCTCTGGCAACTGTGAAACCCCAGTGATTTGGGACAAAGCTCACTCCACTCTGGAAGCAGAATTCTTCCATGGCAAAGAGCTCAAAAGTCAAGTAATTGACTGGCAAGATAAGCAAGCGGAGGAAGCACGATTAGACCATAGAATCCTTTTTTGGGAACAAAAAGGATCAAAACATGGAACCAGATAAAGAAAACAAAGTCAAAATGAAGCAAGCCAAAAACATTTGATCTTGGGGGTCAGTTCACATACAGATGCTCTGGAGATGCGGTTTTGGTATAGATTTGTATTAAACAAACCTAAATGCTTTGAAACCGGCTCTCATTTGCATCATCCTGTAAAATGTTAACTGACTTCCAAAGACCTGTTGGATTTC
>CM053587.1:207673019-207688416 GCA_028646515.1 Pseudochirops corinnae
AAGTGATTGTGGAACTGAATCTTGTAAATTAAAAGTAAATGAGTAAATAAAAAAAAAAAAACCAGATATATCAGACTATATGCCTCCCAGAGTTGTTCAACCCTTAAGTGGTCTGTAGCCCTGTTCCAAATCTAGGAGCTTGAGGATATAGTTCAGATGCACAAACTCAGCCACTCTCACCCCCAGGTGCATAGATCTCGTATCTACTTTTCTACTCTTGGCTTTCTCAAGGGTCAATATCCAGTCAGCAAAGAAAACTCTACACCTGGGAAACGGAATCATCCTCCATTTTCCCACTCTAGGCATTGGTTATCTTCTCTGTTAAATGAAAGAGTGGGAGTGAATGTTCTGTACGATCAAATGACATAATGTTTGCAAACCACTTAGCACAGGGCCTGGCACATAGGAGGTTCTTATAATGCTTGTTGCCTTCCCTTCCCCTAGTAGAGTATGACTAAAGAATTGAATTGATTAGCCAGGACAAATGAGTATATCAGCAGCATATGATACAATCCAGTCAGTAAGTATATCAACCAATACTTGAGCACATTCTCTGTGCTGGGCATTAAGCAAGGTGTTATTAGGGATACAAAAGGCTTTGAGAAAAGCCCTCACTTCAGTAATTGTGCTGTTTCCTCAGGTGTATAAAATCAACACCTGAAGTTATTAGAGACAAACACAGATGGACTACAACAATAGGTCAAAGAAGTAGATGTCCTGGAATGGCCAGAGAAGACTTTTTGGTTTACCTTGAATTGAACTTCAGAGAATTTGGAGGATTAGGACAGTTGGAGGGAAGAGGAATTAGGGATTGTAAATGATATATACCTTTTCTGGATATCTGAGCTCTCTGAGTTGGTGGTTTCGAATATGCTTCCAATGGCCAGGTCCCCTTACGAGAACGGTAATATAGGTCTTGATCCCTATGTCCTACTCACTGGAGATGTTATTTTCCTTTGTGTATTATTCTTTTTTTTTTTTTGGAGAGGGAGGTCAGGGCAGGGCAATTGGGGTTAAGTGACTTGCCCAAGGTCACGCGGTTAGTAAGAGTTAAGTGTCTGGGTCACATTTGAACTCAGGTCCTCCTGACTTCAGAGTCAGTGCTCCATTCATTGTGCCACCTCGCTGTCCCCCATGTATTATTATTAATAAAGATGGCTATTTGTGTGATCTTCACTTGTCTGGGTCTTAGTTTTCTCTTATATAAATTATAAAATGAAGGGACTGAACTCAATGATCTCTAAGGTCCTTTGCAGTTTTTTAAAGGTATAATAAACCTTAGATTTAGTTTGCTTTATTTGAGAATATTTGGATTAATATAAAGTAGTACTTAAAATACAATAAACTTCTAGGGCAATGTTATGTCATACTATTTTCTCATTAGTTTATGTTGTTCTAGATGAGTTGTTGGGCTGACAGCAGAGTAGAAAAGATTCCTGTTCGTGTCACAGAAACTTTGTCTTGACCTCTTATCTATTCTTCTCCTTCATTCCAGAAAAGCAGACCCTGAATTGCTGGTTTAATCTGTCTTTGGGTATCCATCTAATCACAAACCAGTATGTTGGGCAGTAATGTGTCTTCCTGATACCCATCAACACAACCCTATATATCCTCCTCCCTGGCTGACATCTGTGAAAAGGCTTGGGTTACACACTCCAGAAAATGACAAAAGGGACAGGAAGGAAGCAGAGAGCCTCAAATAAAAAATTATTATTGGGGTAGCTAGGTGGTGCGGTGAATAGAGCACTGCCCCTGGAGTCAGGAGGACCAGAGTTCAAATCCGACCTTAGACACTTAATACTTACTAGCTGTGTGACCTTGAGCAAGTCATTTAACCCCAATTGCCCTGCCTTCCCCCCTACCCCACCAAAAAAATTATTGTTTTGGGCCCTGAGATACTCTGATTAAAGAATGCAAAAATTCTTATACTAAGGATCATTGCCTTTTGTCTTCTTAGATGTTCTTGGTAGAAGAAGAGTCTTCTTTCTAAACATTTAACACCTGGTAAGCGTCAGATTTGTTAGAAAGGTTACAATATGGATTTTGTAGTTGAACTGTTTCTGGAGCTTGGGGCTTTGAAGGCATTATAGCCACAATCTGAGACTCATTATTGATGGCTTTGCATCCAAATCTATCACTGGCAAAACAATGCAGAATTCAGTCACAGTGAAAATGAGCATCACGAGTAAAATGCCATCAATACATCTTGAAACTATTATACGCAATTCTTTGTTGAAAAAATGA
Organism: Pseudochirops corinnae; assembly: GCA_028646515.1. Lineage (NCBI taxonomy): Eukaryota > Metazoa > Chordata > Mammalia > Diprotodontia > Pseudocheiridae > Pseudochirops > Pseudochirops corinnae. The sequence goes on from CM053587.1 coordinate 207,675,264, forward strand.
GGCAGTTGTTTATTAATTAAGAAGTTTATGGAGATGAGTATGATCCCAATCAGGTCCCCTGGGGCTGAGAAGATATTCATGGCCACACTGCTTTGGACCAGAGTTTTTCTGCCTTTTTTCCTGGCTGCTACCGAAAGGGAGCTGGAAATCATAAACAACAATGCTCCCCAGAAGAGATATCCATTGAATATGGCAAAGAACATTTCATATGGTAACAGGCACAAAATTATTCCAAGGCACAAGTCCATCAGACTGAGCAGGATCTGACTGATCCCAAGAACTATGGGTTCTCCCTTCAGGAATTTCTTTAGGGGGCTTTAGGTTGAAAGGGAGATGCCAGCATCCCAGGCTATCCAAGCTGTCCAGACTGTCAGAATGTGGTACCCCACTGAGGAACCATCATGAAGATGCCATTAGATGGCTCTATGATTAGCATCTCATTGGACATGGTTCTTCTAGTTGCTTCTCTCAGAGTTAAACCCCTTTATAGTTCTAAGCCTTAGGATGCTATAGACCTGAAGACAAAAGAATTGTTGCTTCTTGGCTCAGCATTTTACCTATATTTCTTGCAATGGTCTAGAGTAGGGCTGGCCTAATGCCCTTTGAAAATCTGTCAAGTGGCCTGACATAACAGGAATAGGCTTGGTCTATATTGTGGAAGTAGATCATAGATTTGGAGGTGAAAGAAACTTCAGAAATACAGAGTATCCCCTGGTATGGTCCAAACTTGGGGGAAAGTGGCATATACCATGTATCCCTCAAAAAAGAACTAATTTTCTGATGATGCTGGAAGTTCAACCAGTCAGATCCATCTGTGTGCCAAATCTCCTACCAGAGAAGAAACTCTCCAAAAATTGCCCTTGACCTGTTAATCTCCACACACATGAGCATCCTGTTAATTTCTGTAGTTGTAGCTAATGAATTAGAACCTGGGTGCTTGGGGTTATAAATTCCAGTGGATTCATCCCATTTTGCCTCTGAGTACTAGTTTCATAATAAGTTTACAGGTGAACAAAGTCCAAAACAAGCATGGTACATGGATCTTTTGACGGCTTCTGACAGCAATCTCCTAAAGAAGTTGAAGAATGGGATTTTCTCTTGTGGAGTTCTTCTGCCACCTGCTGACAGAATGACTTCATTACATCTCCAATAGATTACATATACACTACTTGGTATATTTATTTTCTTTTCCCAAAGTAACTATGAGTGCATAGAAAGGATGTGTGATTCAAATACTTTAAATAAATTAAAATGGAATGAGGGAGACATTGATTAAATTTATTTTTGTTATTTTGTTAAATTGTATACGTAAATATATTTGGGTCCAAACCTGTAATTTCGTTAGTGTATAAAATTCCTAGTATAGAATCTCCACAGATGGAGATTTTGCAGATAGGCAATTTTCTAAAGCATGGAGTCTAATAGTTGATAAATATTTATTAAGTAACTACTACATGCCAGAACGGGAATACAAAGAAAGGCAAAGAACAGTCCATTTTCAAGTTGTTCACAGTTTAGTGGGGGAGAAAATATACAAGCACCTACAAACAGGTTATATACAAGATGAACTGGAGACATTTATAGAAAGGAGGCCCTCGTATTAATGAATTTGGTGAAAGCTCCTTGTAGGAGGTGTGATATTAATGGGGATTTAAAGGAAACCAGTGAAGCCAGGAATTGGAGATGATAAGGGAGAGAATTTCAAGGATGGGGGATAGTCAGTGAAGAGGCTTAGAGTCGGGAGATGGAGTTTCTTATATGAGAAATAGTAAGGAGGCAATTTTCCTGGAGGCATGGAGAAGGTAAGTAACTTGTCCAAGACCACGTAACCAGTGTGTGTCTGAGGCAGGCGTCAAATACAGATGTTACTGATTCCAAGGCTGCACTCCATCCACTATGCCAGACATTCCTTTTCAGCATAAAAATTGTTCACATCACAAGGTTTTATTTGGGGCTTCCCTTTTATGGTGTTCATTTTTGTTTGCTAATACTGTAATTGTTTATAATGCATTTTTTGGGGTCTTTTTGGAGAGGGGAAGGTAGGGCATTTGGGTTTAAGTGACTTGCCCAAGGTCACATAGCTAGTAAGTGTTAAGTGTCTGAAGCCACATTTGAATTCAGGTCCTCCTGACTCTAGGGCTAGTGCTCTACTCACTGCGCCATCTTGCTGCCCTATAATGCATTTTTAAAATGGTTACTATTGGTCAATAACATGTTGAAAAAGTTAGTCCTTCTGTGGGCATCCTCTCTGAATCTGAATGATTGATTTTATAATTAAGCAATTGAGATTATAAAGAATTATGTAGGTTTGTTTTTAAAAAACAAACAGCTCTACAAAGTAGTTCACATTGAGAAAAGGTTCTGCCCACAACAACTCTATGTAATAGGTGTTACTGAAAATGGTGACCTCCAGTTTATGTTCAAGGAAAATGAGACCCAGACATATGAAGTAAGTCACTTGCCCAAAGTCATATAGCATCTAAGCAATGGGCCAAGATTCAAACCCTGGTCTTCTGTCACCAAGTCTAGTGTCACTTCCACTATTCTACATTAATCACAGAAAATAATGCCCAACTAAAGCTTTATGTGGTTATTCACTCAGCAGACTCTGGCTTCAAAACCAGTCTTTCTCTCAAATACAAATGACAAGTGATAAAAATAGTATCTTCGTTTTCTCCTAAGGCATTGAACACCACATTCAGTACATGCAGTAGGTGTTTAATACATGTTTAATGAACTAAATTCATCACATTCAACATGATTTCACTTATGTGGGGGAGCAGAGAAAGGATATGAGGCAAGTTCATGTGGTAAAATGAGGAATGGTCAGGAACAGGAGAGGAGGTAGGGAAAGTGAGGAGGAATCCAGTAGGGTTATAGATTTAGAACTAGAGGCAACCTTAGTAACCATCTAGTATAATCTCTTTATTTTATAGATGAAGAAACTAAGCCCCAGAGAGATTAAGGGACTTGTCCAAGTTTACACAGGCAGTGAAAGAAGCAGAATTTGAACCTAAGTCCTTGGATTATACAGCTGGTGCTCTTTGCATGCTGCTAGGATCAAATATAAAATCCTGTTTGTCATTCAAAGCCCTTCATAACCTGACCTCTTCTTACTTTTCTAGTCTAATTATACCTTGTTCAGTCATGTCTGACTCTTCATGACCTCCATGTACCATGGGGTCCATACGGTTTTCTTGGTGAAGATACTGGAGTTGGGCAGCTAGGCGGTGCAGTGAATAGAGCACTAGCCCTGGAGTCAGGAGGACCTGAGTTCAAATCCAGCCTCAGACACTTAATACTTACTAGCTGTGTGACCTTGGGCAAGCCACTTAACCCCAATTGCCCTTCAAAAAAAAAAAGATACTGGAGTGGTTTGCCATTTCCTTCTCTGGTAGATGAAGGCAAACAGAGGTTAAGTGCCTTGCCCAGCTTCACACAGCTAGTATGTGTCTAAGGTTGGATTTGAATTCTGATCTTCCTACCTCCAGTCCCAGCACTTTATCCACTGAGCCACCTAGCTACCTCCTTACAACTCAGCCTCCCCACTTACTCTGTGATACAATGGCACCGTTCTCCTTACTGATTCTCCATATGATACCATCTCTAGACAGTATTTTCAGTGGTTGTTTCCCTTCTCATCATCTCTGCCTTCTGGCTTCCCTGGCTTCCTTCAAGTGTCAACTAAAGTCCCATTCTCTACAAAAACCTTCTCAGTCCTCCTTAATCTCAGGGTCTTCCCTCAATTGATCCTGTATATGTCTTGTTTGCATGTTGTCTCCCCTATTTAATCATGTGTTCCTTGGGAGCAGGGACTGCTGGGTTTTTATGGTTTTTGTTTTTTAGGTTTTATTGTCTTTCTTAGTATCCCCAGGGAGTAGCACACAGAATACTAAATGCTAGTTGACTATCTTTCTGCTGAATGATGGGATAATAAAAAACATTCCCATGGAACAAACTTTCAATACCCCCAAATAAGCTGCTAGCCTTAAAATATAAGTAAACAGTAGAGGAAGGAAATTCACAAAAATGAAAATGTCACACTGCTTTGTCATATTTTTTATTGCACAGCCCATTGATATACATTTATAATTCAATAAATATATACCTTGCCTTATAGATTAATCACATATTCTAAGCAGGTTAAATGTCCCTGAATAAACCAATAACTTAAGTATTTGTCATAATGAAGCATAAATGATCAACTTCTGTCCCATTACCACTGCCAAGTTGGGAACCAGGCCCATTTTAGAAGACAGATTTCACCATCTCCTTGTGGTAGCTTTCATTGACTATAGCATATAGGATTAGGTGTATGAATCACAAAACAGAACTTTGCCCAAGAAAAAAAAAGGTAAAAACCAGTACAAGACTGACTGAGGAGCTAGTGTTTCTAAGTATGGTTTTCCTTGACTCATTGGACCTTATTTCCTTCAAATCTCTCCTCAATCTGGACAGTGATTAAGAACCACGATGCAATATAGTAACATCCATATTTTGTGAATGACTTGACTATTCTCAGTAATACAATGCTCCAAGATGACTGAAGAATTTATTGGTAAAAGATGCTATCTATCCTCCACCATCCAGATGGTGTCTGAATATAGATTGAAGCGCATATATATATATATATATATATGCATATATTTAACTTTCCTTATTTTTCTTGTTTTTTTGGGGGGGGGAATCTATGTTTTCTTTTGCAACATGACTAATTGTTTTGCATGACTTCACATGCATGACCTATACCAAATTGCTTGCCTTCTCAGTGGGGTAGGTGGGTCAGGAGCAGGGAGGGAGAGAATTTTAAACTTAAAATTTTAAAAATGAATGTTAAAATTGTTTTCACATGTAATTGGGGAAAAAGAAAATACCTAAACAAATAATTTTTTAAAATCACGTAAGGATTGAATATGTATACATACCCTCTATCAAATTGCCCTCAGTCCCTTTGCTAGCTTTCTTGTGTTTCCCCTTCTCACCTCTACCCCATTCCTGCACCCGTCACTGAACTCCTTTCTTCTACTTCTCTTACATTTCACTTTGTTTCACTTTCAGTGTCCAGGAGGGAGCTTTGTACTCTCTAGGTGCTTATTAAATGTTTACTGAATTAAATTTAGTTGCATTGCATTAATTAAATGCCTGCTACATGCCAGGTACTGTGCTAAGTGCTTTACAAATATTATTTTATCCTCACAACAACCCTGGGACCTACGTGCTATTTTTACCTCCATTTTATATATGAGGAAACTGAGACAAACAGAAAGAAGTTAAATGACTAGTCTAGGGTGACACTGCCAGTAAATGTCTGAGGCTGGATTGGAACTCAGTTCTTGACTCCAAATCCAGGGCTCTGTCCACTCTGCCACCTAGCTGCCTCTAATACATGTTTGTTAAACAGAATTCAACAACTTGCTCTTTTTTTTTTTAAGGGGGAGAAGGCAAGGCAATTGGGGTTAAGTGACTTGCCCAAGGTCACATAGCTAGTAAGTGTGTCAAGTGTCTGAGGCTGGATTTGAACTCTGGTCCTCCTAACTCCAGATCTGGTGTTCTATTCACTGTGCCACCTAGCTTTGTAATAATTTATCTAATTGTTTTCAATAGGTATTGTTTCTCTTTTGGGTTTATGAATATTTGAACAGAGTATTTTGGATTGAATAGCCAAGAAATTCTTGAGACTGACATTTTGGTGAAGTATTGGATTTCTTAACATCAACTATATCAGTATGTATATGAGAAAATGTGTCTCAAAAGGAAAAAGATCATGTAAATTATAAAGTATGATAATCAATTATTGGTAATATTAATTGCTTCACAGTGAGACTAGTGTCATCTTGTAGTAGGCTTTTCAAGGAGGTAATATCCATCAGTTCTTCACATTTCATATTGCTTGAGATTCCTGTGAATTAGAGAAGTTAGGAATAAACAATCTGCTGCCTCATTTTAGTCACTTCTACATTTTTAATAAAGATGATAGAGGTTCAACTATCTTCCCTTGCCCCTCTCCCTCTTTAATTCAAAGTATTTCTTCTAGGAGATGAAGTGAAAAGTGTATGAGAGAGGTGGTGCGTTTTGAGATACAAGCATGAATCACTTTTTTGTGCTCCTCTGGCTTTTTACAGATTCACTAGCATATATTGACTAAATCATTCAGACTTGCAATACTTGAATTTTCCTGATTCCTCTACTAAAATAGAAATGATACGTCTCCAGTGAAGCCATTTCAACATTCACACTTTGCCTTGCAGCTGCTATAGACTTCATTTCACTTCAGCCACCTACCAGATGGATTACAAAACTTGGAACCGTTCCACCTCCACTCCAAAATCTCAGATTTGAATTTGGATCCTCCCTACTGAGGCCACAATAGATATACCTTCCACAATTTCCCACTACATTACACTGACTGAACCCGCGTCTATCTGGAAGCTCATCAAGCTGTTGACTGCTTCCAGTTTTCTACAAGAGATAACATAAGTAAAGCACTTTGCAAAGTGCTATTTAAATGCTATTTATTGTTATTATTATTCTAGATTGATTAACCTAATTCTGTAATTACTTTTCTCAACTTGGTTTCTATGGTCAGCTATTTCAATGCTGCCCTTTGAAGCAATCCAGAATTCGTTGCCCCCTTGCTCTTTCATCCTGTCTACCAGGTTAATTCCAGGTAAATCCTAGCATCTAATTTCTCTGCTCTTGCCATAACACTGCCAGTGATTTTTAAGTAAATTGATTTAAATTTTTTTAAAAAATTATTAATCGACTATTCTAGATTGTCAAGGAGCAGCCTGGCAGAGTTGATAGCAAGCTGGTGTAAAAGCCATGAAGACTAATTCAAATCCTGCTCTTGAAACATATCGGCCATGTGATCCCTGGCTTCTCACTGTTCCAGGGAACTCTTTAAGACTATTAAGTTACAGAGATGTTGCCAATCTGAATTAGTAGAAGGAGTTTCCTCACCTGGGAGGTCCCAATACCAATGGAGTTATGCAGGTCTGGATGCTATCCCTGTCTCCTTTATACAACCAAGAAAATGTACTGACTGGCTTCAATCTAATCCAGCTGCACCCTCATTACTGTTCAGGGAATAATTTTGTTCATCTCTTGTCAAGTACAGAATTTTCCTCAGTGTCTGTTTTAAATCTCTAATACTACTAACTCTTGATTAGGGAGACATCACCTCCTGTGTTACTAAAAATATTAAGACCACTAGCTCAAACTTTCCCATCCTACTCTTTCTTTACATGTTGCCACATTCTCTTCACAGCACCAAATATATCTCTATCTATATCTTTATCAATCTTTTCCCCCCACTCTTCCTTGGGGGCAAAATATGTCTCTCTCTTCTCTTTTCCAAAACTAACCTTTTAATCTGTCCTGGATAACACAAGATCTAGCAGCTTCCACATTAAGGGATCAAAGGTCTAGGAATATGATATTCCAGTGGTCAAAGGAGCTAGGACTAAAACCAAGAATCACCTACCCAGCAAAACTGAGTATAATATTTCAGGGGAAAATATGGTCATTCAATGAAATAGAGGGTTTTCAAGCATTCTTGATGAAAAAACCAGAGTTGCATAGAAAATTTGATGTTCAAATACAAGAAGGAAGAGAAGCATGAGAAGGTAAACAGGGAAAAGAAATCATAAGGAACTTATTAAAGTTGAATTATTTACATTCCTACATGGAAAAATGATCATTGTAACTGAAATTCTCTTTTTGTTTGATCTCTGTGATGTTACACTCCCTTACTTGCTTCCTCTCTATCCTGTCCCCACTTCTCTGGTTCTTCTCTTTATTCATATTTTTATTACTATTATTTCTTCTTCTGACTCCAGTCTCCTGGCTTCTAATACAGTACTCTGAGCACTACAATCTATTCCTCATCTCTCTTTCTTTAGTACTGGCCTACTGTCACTTCCACTGATCTCCTGAAAGGTATTCACTTCCCTTACAAGCACAATCTCTGCTTATATGAGTGGGACACGGCAAAACTGAAGCAATGCTATCTTGTTACATAGTAAAGGTACTTTCCTAATTAATGGATCCCACAGAATGACTTACTATGGAGTAGTCTATCCTTGTTGCATCAAAAAGGACTTCCAGCTTGGTGGTGTTAAGGGAAGTTTTATTTGAAAATGATTCCAGAACCTAGGGAAAAAGTTGAAACAGGATAAGGAATTTTTTAATTGCTCTCACATTGCTACGGTGTGCATACCAGCGGACCCTCAATTACATACAAGATATGGCAATATTCTGAGATTCCCCGAGAGTCATGCAACACCAAGTAATTACTATGAATTTTTTCTTTTATCATGATCAATAGAAGAAACAGATATACCTGATTTTTTTTTCTTTTTAAAGGACAATTGGAGTTAAGTGACTTGCCCAAGGTCACACAGATAGTGAGTGTGTCAAGTGTCTGAGGCTGGATTTGAACTCAGGTCCTCCTGACTCCAGGGCCGGTGCTCTATGCACTGTGCCACCTAGCTGCCCCAGATATACCTGATTTTAAGTAAGCCTGATACATCTTTTTTTTTTTTGAGAATTGAGAAATTTATTTAAACATATCAAATAGAGCAGGCGGCTCCTTGTCTCTAGACTTAGAAGAAGGTGTTAGGCCTCATGGTAGTAAAGTGTGACTAGTGCTGGTGAAGCAAAATTCTGTGGGGCAGAGGGAACTTGATTTTGGAGCCATGAAATGCTTGACTGTGGGCTGGTGGCATTTACTGGCAGGAATTTCTTCCACTTTCATGATCTGGATGGAGTGGGCTCCGGCACGGTGACGGGCTCCCCTATCTCGGTAGCACTGAATGACAGCATCAGCAGTGGTCAGGTCCTTGTACTCCCTGTACACGTTGCGGGTCCCACTCCTGGAATTGTAGAGCAGCCAGATGCCAAAGTTTTTCACTCTAAGAGGGGACTTTTCAAAGACCTGTCCGCAGTATGCAATTTCTCCAGAAGACTCCTTCATCTTTTTCAGCTGGAAAATGAAGTACCAGAATCGAGACTTTGCTACAATACGATTAGGAGCAAAGATCCACACGTGATAGAGGCAGAACCGGGCTCTTGGGAGTGGGCTGGCAGTGCCCAGCTACCTTATACTCTCTCAGGGTTCCTGAGGCTTTCATGGTGCTGCTGCCTCATGCCCCACCAACATGCAAAAGACCCGATACATCATCTTTAAGAACCCAGAGTTGCGTCCATAATATGATTGAACATCAGACTAGGACTTGGAAGAGTATTTGAATATTATTATTGTCTGACAGTGTTATTCAGATTGTTTGAAAGAGAGTTCTTGGTGGGGACGGGGTCTTAATGGAAACTTTCAAGGGTAAAAATGCAACAAACAGCCCTTGCCTTTTTAGGAAATGTGTTGGTTGGTGAAGTGCAGTATACTCTTCATTGTATGTTTGTTTTGCAATATACAAAGAACAAAGGTGACCCTTTCCAAATCTTTGGATTATGAAATTTTAAACTATTTTACCAAATGGAATATTCTACATAGATTCCTACTGAGTTTATTTTTAGAAAGCTATGTGATCAGGAAACAGAAAAGAGGCACCTCCCTTAGTTTACCCCCCATCTCCCTTAGCTTGCACAGGATGCCAGCCAAAAGCAAAATTCATGAGCAGGCTGAATAGATCTTCATCAGTCCCAGTCTCCTCCTGATTCTTCATCTTTTCTTCAGACTCTTCCCACAAACCCCACTGGTGGCATTCTCTCCCCTAGTGTATCCAGTGCCTGTACACTCTCTACCTCTCTTCCAACATCAAAACTGCTTTCTGAGAAAACAAAACCAAATATTGTTTTGGGGAAAAAATAAGAACAACAAATCATGAATCTAATTCATACTAATTTAGTAAGTCGGTAGCTGTGAACTTCACCAACCAAAGCCAGGTTAAAAGGCTACTCAACAACCGGTGTTTAGAACTAGACCAATTCACACCCTTTCAAAGGGAACTTCATAGTTTGTTGAAGAGATGATAGAAGGGAGAAAGGAGATTGCCTCATACATTTAGGTGTATGTCTAGACATGTCTTGCTACACTAAATAGCTTAAATTATGCCTTTTTAATGAGTGAACAAAACCTTGTCAAAAGACAAAACAGTCTAAGAGGAGAGTTTCAAGTATTAGCCAGCAGATGAAAGACGAGGGATTGTGGGATAGCATTAGAACCTTCCCGGTATTCTAAGACCAAAATATATAGGCAGTCAATTACTGTGCCTTCATATAAGACGGGACCTGTGAGTGTACCTCTAAATGCAACTTAGGGGAAGATGATTTTCATACTTACAGATGATGATAAATGTCAGGATCACGCTGGAGTCGGGTTTGGAATCCTATATATAAGTCATCCCAGAGCAACCCATGCTTCACCACATGCCTGATAACACCAATCCGACTCCTTATCTGGAATGAATAATAAAACGTTGTAGTTGCTAACATTTGGGTACAGGCCACCACAACATCAACAACCTTGAAGACATAGCCATTGGTGAGGGGTAGCTAGGTGGCGCACAGTACAAAGAGCACTGACCCTGGAGTCAGGAGGACCTGAGTTCAAGTCCAGCCTGAGACACTTAACACTTACTGTGTGCCCTTGGGCAAGTCACTTAACCCCAATTGCTCTGCCTTCCCCCCTCGAAAAAAAAAAGAAACAGTGATTGGTGGCAGGGGAATTCAGTGTAGCAAGACATGTCTAGACGTACACCTAAATGTATGAGGCAATCTCCTTTCTCCCTTCTATTGTCTCTTCAACAAACTATGAAGTTCCCTTTGAAAGGGTGTCTAGTTCTGAACACCTATTGTTGAGTAGCCTTTTAATCTGGCTTTGGTTGGTGAAGTTCACAGCTACAGACTTACTAAAGCAATGAAATCATGAAGTTAATAGCATTTTCATGGTGTACTTCACAAACTTGAACGGGATCTTAGATTCAGCCTTCAAAGGGAAATGGAACATTCGTCAAAATAGGGAGATAAGGAGAGAAGGGCAGATGTCTGCCTCCCTAGGGAGAATGAGACAGCATAATAACATATGAAAACAGAGTCTCACTCACTGAGAACATAGGTAGAGATAGGAGGAAGTACCATGAGATTCAAAGCCAAGACAGAGTTAGTTCCCTGTAAAGAAGTCTGGGAATCTATGTACTTCCTCACCCTAGATGAGACAGAATCAAGGTCTGAAGAGAGGACAACTTGGACTTTTCCCTTCTCTAATACTCTGGACTCACATGGGCTGGGGGAGGGGGGTGAGGTGTGGAGAGGAGAGGACTATTTGGGGTCAATAATTGTTTTGACCATTTTCGAGATTGTGTATGACTTTTTTGCATTTTCTATCAGGTTAATTAAAACACAGCCTCTATTCATAAAGGGAGAAAAACAGAAAGACAAATAGAGAAAGAGAGACAAGAAAAGAAAGATAGAAAAGGAGAGAAGGAGATAGAGGAGCAGAGTTGAGAAAGAGAGAGAGAACTGTTTCTGAGAGCCTGGCATGTGAAAGGCCCACTGGTGGTTTCTGGGATCACTGGCAGTTATCCATTTTGTAGACAGAACCAGGAATTTGGAGACCAGAATTGATGGCTTAAGTAGCAGTGGTGACCTGGACATGGGGGCAGCCAAGGAGCCAAGCCAAGCAGTGAGGATCACATCCAAGACCAAAATTGCTCTTTTCTGCATTTCTTTAATTCATGTGGGAGTGGAGAAGAGGGTTTAGGAAGGTGAAATCCCTTCCTTCCCCTATTCTTTTTTATGAGCTAAGGCATTTCTCTATCCTAATCAAAGATCTGGAAGAGGCAGCACAGCTGGGGGAAGAGTTTATATTTCTTTTGCTATCTTCTTAATTCCATGTTATTAAAAGTTTTATGACCAAATATATTAAATGTATCTTATCTATGAGTACTGAAGGAAAAGACCAGAGATAGTGGGATTCGTCTAACAGGTAGGAGCACCAAGTGACATATAAATAGTAAATTTCATATTTTCATATTTCATTTCATCCTTCTGTAGATTAAACCCACCCACCAGGAACTAAATAAATCTGCAGTTGAGCCAAGGTTGGAATCCTGTTGCTAAAGTTGGGGTGGGGAGCCCAGGGAATAGTAGGCTTGCCCTCTAATGGCCACTTGGGATACTGCAACCTGTTAAAAAAGTAAAGTCCAATCTATGAATGAGTATTTACTAAGTGCCTATGTGCTAGGCACTGAAGATACAAATAAAATGAGTGAAAAAATCTCTACTCATAATGAGTTCTTTGCATGTACTTTGCCATGTACATAAAAAGGTGTAGGTCAATGAGCCGGAGAAGGACACGGCAAACCACTCCAGTGTCTTTGCCAAGTAAACCACAAATGGATCCTGAAGAATCAGATACAACTTAATTAGCAATAATAGCAACTTTCTTTCCTGGAAAATTGGAGGCATGAAAAGCCTCTTCCTCAGGTGTAAATAGTTTTGGGTCTTTAATGCTACCATAAAATTTTGCACATTTCTTAACTCCTAATGGTAGCCTAACTTTATGTTTTATAAGGAGGGTCTATTTTCATTGCAATAAATTTTCTGACAATCCCAATTTAGACAATTGTTTTTGTTTGGGTTTGTTTTAACGTGTTAAAAGCAGACAGATCAGACTGCTGCAAAATGTTTACAATTGCTTCTCCATCCTTATATTATTCCAATAAGATATTTACTAATTGTGACCTTGGCCAAGGCCAGAGTCAAGTGTATCAGAATTTAGAATTGTACAATTCTGCAGAAACTAGGTCAAAAGCACTGGCAGGATAGGCTATGGTTAACTCATTTGGGCTAAACTATAACAATTCCACAAAAAGAGAGAGGAATGTTTTATGAACTTACTTCAAGCCAACTGATGATAATGATGATGGCTCAAAAAGTACCTACCCAGAGGTGCAGATTTATAGTTCATGTTTGGGGAGAATTAAATTAGATGTGGGTCAAGGTTAGGAGAAAATCTTTGATTAGGAAAAAAAAATTATGAGAAAATCACACAGGAAATGGGGATAAAAAGGAATATACCTTCTTTTCAGTGGTACATGGCACATACACAAAAATTGACCATGTCCTAGGGCATAAAAACCTCAATATTCAGTGTACAAAGGCAGAAATAGTAAATGCATCATTCTCAGACCATGAT
>CM053587.1:207688916-207734038 GCA_028646515.1 Pseudochirops corinnae
TAGGTGAAAGGAATATAAATGTATCTATGTGTGTGTGTATATATATACACACATATATATGTATATATATATATATATACATCTACACATCTATGTATACATACATATATATGTCTATATAGGATGATATATATTTATATATACAGGTATACATAGAGGGCACAGAATCAATTGAATAGGAAGGGATGATATTTAAAGGGTAAAATTGAGAGATGTGAGAGGAATATAATGAGAGGGGAGAGACAGAATGGGGTAAATTATCTCATATAGAAGAGGCAAGGGAACACTGTTATGATGGAGGGGAAGAACAGGAAGGCAAAAGGGAATGGATCAACCTCACTCTCATTGAATTTGGTTTAGGGAGGGAATGACATACACACTAAATAGGGTTATCTCACCCTACAGGAGAGCAGGGGGGAAGGGAATGAAAGGGGGGTGATGGAGGGAAGGTTGCAGGGAAGGGTGGTTAGAAACACACACTTTTGAAAAGGGACAGGGTCAAAGTAGAGAAAAGAACAAGTGGGGGGGCACAATAGGATGGAGGGAAATATAGTCAGTCTTTCACAATATATCCCCCATGGAAATGTTTTGTGTAGCTACACATGTACAACCTGTTCTGAATTGCTTATCTTCCCAGTAAGGGTGGGTGACAAGGGAGGAAGGGAAAGAATATGGAATTCAAAGTTTTAAAATCAAAAGTTTAAAAAAATTATTATTATTATTATTTTACATGCAACTGGGAAATAAGATATACAGGCACTGGGGTAAGGAGATCCATTGTGTCCTACTGGAAAGTCAGAGGGGGAATGGGGGAGGATATAGAAGAGAGCAGATTGGGGGAGGGGGTATACAGTGGGATAGCTGTTATGGGGTTGTGGGTAGGGGAAAGATGGGGGGAAAATTTGTAACTCAAAATCTTGTAGAAATGAATGATGTAAACTAAAAATAAACATAAAATTTAATTTAAAAAAAATACCTACTGAGAGAAATTAGAACATTGTTGTCAGTATTCAGCCAATAGCACAAATCCCTGAGTATAGTCAGGTCCACTCTGCAATGGCAGAGTGAGTATGTTCAGCAGAACCCTGAGCAGCATTTTTTTACTTGTCCAAACACAAAGATACCTCTCTTTAACCAGTGGTTCTCAACCTTCCTAATGTTGCAACCCTTTAATACAGTTTCTCATATTGTGGTGACCCCCAACCATAAAATTATTTTCGTTGCTACTTCATAACTGTAATTTTGCTACTGTTATGAATTATAATGTAAATATCTGACATGCAGGATGTATTTCCATTGTTACAAATTGAACATAATCCACAGGTTGAGAACCGCGCTGCTTTAAGCAAATGATATTGTAGAATTTACTAAGTATTTTAGAATCAAAGATGATTCATTCAATCCAATGCCTTCATCTTACGATGAATTCAGGAAGATGAAGTGACTCTCTGATTATTAACCACAGAACCAGGACTAGTATCTACATCTCCTAATTCCACTGTACCACATTTGGCCATTGTGATTTTATTTTTCAAAATAAGCAAACAGGCACATTGAGCCTGTTCACAGATTGTAAGATACTTTAGAGGCCAATAAGACCAACCCTTTCATCAATTGTTCAATTGTTTCAGTCAAGTTCAACTCTTTGTGACCCTAGTTGTGATTTTCTTGGCAAAGATAACTGGAGGTGGTTTTCCATTTCCTTCTTGTATTGCCAAGGCAATATTCATAGCACCGACAGCAACTATGACTATGCCAGCATAGTTCTGAGTCGAAAAATATAACAGACTCTCCATGTAGAAGACAGAAGCAAAACATTTATTCAGATACCAGAAAGCCAAATCCCAGCACCAGAAAACTGAATTCATCATAGCAACAAAGAAATCTATACACAATAACACCACAGAGAGCAGCATCATCCCAAAGCCTTGCCACAAACAAACACTCACAATACTAATTGTCTGCTTGCCTGCATCCTCTCTCTCCCCCAGCTCTAACTGCTCTGACTCCCAGCTTCCTGTGGGCTCTGCTCCACCCTTCAGCCAACTCCTCCCTGCACAGGCTCTATGTGATTATATTCGGCCTGTTAGGGGGCAGGGAAGATCTTCAAATCCCCATTACTATTACACTTCTCCAGCTTATTTTATAGATGAGGAGAATGAGGTGAGCAGGGTTAAATGACTTTCCTGGGGTCTGTTACAACTAGATCTGTTAGTAACTAGTAACAGCTAGTCACTGTCTGAGGTCAGGTTTGAGCCCAAGAAGGCAAGTCTTACTGACTCCAGGTCTGACACTCTATCCACTGTATCATCTAACAGCCTTTCCCTTTTCAAGTGAAACGGAGGCCTCTCAGCACTGCTCTTTCTCTAGTTTCCTGTGTTTCTATTTGTTTCCTATGAAACTATAGCCAGTTAAAACTGAACTATTTTTGAGACAAACAAGCCCTGATTTGGGGAAAATAAGTTCCTGGAAACCATGTCAGAGTTGTTTCTCCTGAACATGAGTTCCTGGAGGGCAGGGACAGTTTAATTTTTGTCTCTGTATCCCCAAGCCTCGAGACAATACCAAGACATATTAAGTTGTTATCTCAGTCACATCTGACTCTTTATAACTCCATTTGGGGTTTTCTTGGCAAAAATAGTGGAATACTTTGCCATTTTCTTTTCTAGCTCATTTCACAGATGAGTAGATTGAAGCAGATTAAGTGCCCAGAGTCTTGCAGGGTCACACAGCTAGTAAGAGTCTGAGGCCATATTTGAACTCTGGTCCTCCTGGCTTCAGGCCCAGTGCTCTACCCGCCAGAGCACCTAGCTGTCCTGGCACATAGTAGATGCTTAATCAATGCATGCTGATAGTGACCTCATATTTTGCCTCTAGGAACAATGTGATAATTGGGGGTTGCATTGCTGGTGAGGGTTCTTCTTCAGAAACTTTGCGATTTTGTTGGATCAATTGCAATCACTCTCTCTACCAATGCAGATTTCAACCCATCCACAATTTAGCAGGCAGTTTCATGAGTTAATGTAGCTTAACAAACAAACAAAAAAATGGAACTTGGGATACTGCCTTCCAGTGATTAACTTCACAATGCTTAGTGGTCTGGTCCATGGAAGTAGTTCTTCAGGCTGGCATCTGACATGAGGTATTCCTCATTTTTAGCTTCATATGGCCTGCCGTAGCCTACACCAACCTGGCAGAACTTTTAAAAGCCCATAGTTACCTCCATGTTCTGATGAGGAAACACCATCGAACTTTACTAGACCAAGGACACCACATCAAAGAAGAAAAAAAAGGCAGGGATATAGTCCCTCACACTTCACAAAAGCAGAGGTATAACTATGAAGCTCAACAACCATTGAAAAAGTATAATTATGGAGGGCTGCTAGATGGTGTAGTGAATAGAGCATGGATCCTAGAATCAGGAGGACCTGATATGGGCTCGACACTTAACACTTACTAGTTGTGTAACCTTGGATGAGTCACTTAACCCCAATTGCCCTACCTTACTCCCGAAGTAAAATTATGGACTGAGACTACTAAATGGACATAACTATCACACACACATATATCAGATAAACAATACCAATATATTATATACTGTTTATAAAATTAAATTCTACTGTATCATTATCTGACCTAAAATCAATATGCTAACTGTAAAATTAAACATTGAGTTGACAATTTTATTTCCCATAATTATGCATTTTCTTGATTTGTTGTTTGTTTGTTTTGTTTTGTTGACTAGGGCAGATTTTTAAAAAGTTGTCCAAGGAATTTTGAGCTGTTGGCTTTTTTTTCACTGTAGCTAGAAAGGGGATTCAGAATTGAAGCTGGTATTGGGAAATAGAATAACATTGTCTCTTAAGAGAATAGCATTACATATCCCACATGGGTGAGAGATAATTTAGCTTGAAGACAAACTGGGTCTGTTTATAGACATTTTTTTTTAACATGGTAGATGCATTCCTGAAAAGGCATTTGCAAAATGAATTTTTAGAAATGGAATTATATTCCATTAAGCTTCCCTTTTTACAAAGGGAATATAGTATTGGAATATAGTATTTATATGACTTTTGGCTAGACAGTGTCACCAGAAGAAAATTGTTTAAAAAAAGATGGGCATTGCAGGAGGAAAACTGAAGGTCCCTTAAAGTATTTCCTACTTCCTTCTCCTTTTCATTTCTCGACCTGGTCCAGTGCCTGTCTTCAGTGTCTGTCCAAGATATGTGTACTGATGAACCAGTTCTATGGGTGGTATGAATAGGCTTCAGTATATTACCAACCATGAGTTGTGACTCTCTTCTGATCTCTGGATTTGCACCTCACATTACCTATTCAACATCTTGATCTTGAAGTCCTATAGGTATCTCAAACTCAAAATGTCCCAAACTCAACTTATCTTTCCCTCTAAATCCTTCCCAACTTCTAACATATTTTGAGAGTGATGCCATCCTCCTGGGCATGCACCATCACAATCTACATGTCATCCTTGACTCCTTACTCTCTTTCAACCCCTCCCCCCATCCCAGTTCAATCTGCTGCCAAGACCCTTTGATTTTACCTTTGTAACACATTCTCACATATACTCCCTTCTCACCTCTGACACTGCCACCACCCTAGTGCAGGATTTCATCACCTCACACCTGGACTATTGTAATAGCTGATTGATCTCTCTGCCACATTTCTCCACACTACAATTCATCCTCCTCTGAGATATCAAAGAGATCTTCCTAAAACATGTCTGACTTTGTCACCACCCTACTCAATAAATTCCAATGGCTCCCTATAATTTCTACGATCAAATATAAAATCCTCTGGCTTTAAAAGCCCATTATAACCTAGCCCCTCTTCTGGTATTCTTATACTTTATAGTCCCTCCTCCCTCTTATATTCATTGATCCAATGACATTGGCTGCCGTGCTGTTCATTACACTAGATAATCCATCTCCAGACTCTGAGCATTTTTATTACCTGCTCTCCATGCCTTATATGTTTTCCCTCCTCATTTCCACCCTTGTGACTTAAATCCTACCTTCTACAAGAAGCCTTTCCTGATCCCACTTAACTCTAGTGACTTTCTTTTTTTGATTATTTCCAATTTATCTTCTATATGGTTTGTTCATACATAGTTGTTTGCATATGTCTCCCCATTAGTCTGTGATGTCCTTACAAGATTGTTTTATTTTTCACCTTTTTTTGTTTTCCAGTGCTTATCATCCTGACATATAGCAAATGCTTAAAAAATATTTACTGACCGACTGAGAGAAACAGCAAAAAGGATGCTATCAGTGAGAATATAATCAGAGAAGAAAATGTGCTGGTCAGGTGGCAAGATCAAGGTTTAACACAGTTGACTGACAGCCTATCCATGCCACTGGTATCTATGCAAAGTCCTGAGAGCTAGAGCAAGGTCCCTAATACATTGGGTAGATTGCCTATGGAAGGATTTCAGGAAGACATGCATAAAAGACAGGGTGAAAGGTCGTGGATGGACTCTGCAATTTGCATTGCTACAGAGTGCCAACATCAATGAAATCACAGATCTGATGAAATATCAAAAGTGGGGGGTGGAGGTGTGGACTACATTTTATAAAACCTAAGATAAATCTCCTTTTAAAGCTAATTTTGCTTTTGTAAACCTGGATTTTATGTATTAGAATTATTTAAAGTTCTATATACCTGAACAGCAGTAACAAGGTTCTACTGTGTATGAAAATCCAGATTTTACAAATTAATAAATGAGATGGTGATTATTAGTTTTATAAAAGTGTTTACTACAGGATTGCTTTAATAAGCAAAGTGTTTTTAAAAGTTTTAAATTTAATTTGATATGAAAAATGTGATTTATACAGATTTTAGGAACCTATCTGTTGCATCAGGCATATTCTTACCTTTATGTCAAGGGTATTGCATGTCAGGGCAAGGATTATAATAACCCTGAAAGGGTAAGATTTGTATCTTCTCGGATTTGGTAGCCCCTACAACATCTACTTAGCTCAGTAACTTAGATTTTCATATAGTTAAAACTTTGTAAGTCTGAGTTGGCTTCCCTGAGTCTCATTTTCCTTACCCAAGGGCTGTTGAATTACATGGCCCTTAGGGTACCTTCTAGCTCTAGAACCATAAGCTTCACAGATGGTAAGCAAATCTTAAAGGATACTGGGAACTCAGTGAAGCAGACAATAGGACATAAAGAAAAGGAATTGGGCATCAATGATTATATAGCTCCCCTGGCATCTTCTACTAATAAAGGGTTTGGTGCTTCTATGTGAGGTGGGAGGATGCCTCCAAGAGCACAGACATTTGTAAAGGGGATCAGCCCAGCAACAATTCTTTGCTACTGGTTACAGAGGAAGCAAGTGCACTGGGGATTGTTGCTTACTTCTTCATATGGATGATCCCGGCTTGGTCTTTCTGCTGGAAAGGATAAATCTAGAAAATCAACCAGGTAGTTGTATCCTGTAGGCAAAGCATTGAAATCCTCATCTGTCTCAATCATCTATGGAAAAGAGAGAACAATAAGAAGAAAAGCAAACCATTAACCATTAGGTTATTAAGGTCTTAGAAATCAAAGTCCCAGAAGAAAAAGTAGCCTAGGATGTTGGCAAGGTTGGATGGGAAATTGACAATAAGTTAAGTGGTTTTTTTTTTTAAAAACACTTTTCACTAAATTGATAGCTGAAAATTTTATTTTTATGAATTAGGAGTATTGCTTCTTTACCATGATGACAAAAAATATATAGGAAGTAGCTATAGGTTGCAGGGGATTACCTTAAGTCTTGTCAATAAAGATGTGCTTTATTTCCCTCCATGTTTGTAGGCTTGGAGAAAAGGCAAGATGATAGATGCTAATGAATGGGATATAACTGCTGCAGAGATGCCAGTACTTAAATGGAAAGTTAAGGAGTTCTCTCTTTGCCCTCTTCAACTTCAGGTGACAAGGGGATATCATGTTTAAAAATTCCTTCAAATATTGGGAGATGTGACCTGGACTTAGGTGGGAAATCAGAGGCTGATAGGTTTGGGAATGAATGACATTCAGATAGCAATTGAAACTGGTACAGAAAGGCAAAACCCTAATAGAGAAGAGGAAGAAGCTGAGTGAGGATAGGGAACAAAGAAGCATCAGTAGATGCTGATGGAATGATTACAGGATACACAAGACAGGTATGGTCGTACATGCCTGTAATCCCTGCTACTGGGGTGGCTGAGGCTTGTGAACTGCTTGAGTTTTGGAGTTCTGAGCTTCAGTGGGCTAAGTTAATTGGTTATCTATGCTAAGTCCAGTACCAATATGGTAAACCCATGGAAGTAAGAGGGAAAAGCGGGTTACTAGGCTGCCTCTTGAAGGATTGACTGGCCCAGGCCAGAAAAGGAACAGATCAGAGCTCTTATGCCAATCAGTAGGCCCATTCAAGGCTGCTGAACTTCTAGCCTGAGTGACGTGTCACCAAAAACCAAAACAGGACAAGAAAACACAGAAAGGAGAAGAAGGAGAGAAGAATACCACAGATACTAAGGCCAGTGAGGGCACTACAGTGAAGGCACTGAAAAGAAGACAATAGTCAACAGGTGCAAGAACAGCTTAGCAACAAAAGGTCAAGTATTGAAAAGGTCTTTGGATAATTTGGAAAGGTTGTCTTCGGTAGAGCAGTGGTACGTGGAAGGAATTCTGCAGTGAGAAAAATTATCTTTTAAAATCTTTTTTCCCTGCTTCCCCCCCTCTTTTTTTTTTAAACCACACTTATGATTTCACAGGTATAGAGAGCCCTAAAAATAAGGAACTTCCTCTATCAGTGTCCATCAGTATTTTTTGTCAACTTAGAATCTTTACCTTGGCACACTGAGAAGTTATTAGCAGTATATTCCGGAGACAAGGCTTGAACCTATGACTTCCTGTTTCCAGAACCAGTTATCTCTCATTGAATTTAAAAAATATTATCCTTAGGCCAATCAAGAAAAACTGATACATCCCATAGATGACTTAATAAAAAACCTGATGAGCTGTGCATATTGGCTATATTAGCCTGCAAATTCAATATCAGTAAGACTCTTATCTGTAAATCTGAGCCACTCCCATGGATGCGTGCAAAAAGTTCCTATGATATATCAACTCCTCTTTATGCTTTATTTTATTTCTGAATAAATGCAATGGTCTAGAGGAGAGCTGGTGTTCACCTATGAACTCTGTGGAGCTCTGTTCAAATGTTCAAATTCTATGAGTCTGTAATAGGGACAAAGTGACATGCATAAATACCTCTACTCTAAGGCAGAGGAGAATCCAGGAGGAAGAAGGGCTGATCTATGAAAACCAGGGGAAAGGATCAGGGGAGGAGGTTATTCCAGAAAAGAGACCAATCTAGGAGAAAGGACAGATGTGGGCAGAGACTGACTGAGCAAGGGAAAGAAGAAGGAAGGAGAAAAAAAGCAGGTGAGAGAGAAATTAAGAAAAACTAGTATGTGTAACAAAAGAGGACCACAGGGAGGAGGGGTGGTATTTAACATTGAAAGTTCCAACTGCTTTTAATCATTTTTAATTTTAGAATCTCAAAACTGAAAGGGACCTTTGAGGTCACCAAGTCTCAAACAGATAAGAACAAGTTGTCGTGGGATGGGACGGTAGGAGTAGGAACTTGAAAGAGTCATTAGAGTGACATTGTGATGCTTTGAGACTTTAGTTTTGCTCTATTTGGCATTATTTTCCTAAGCTAATTATATTTAAAAGTAAATTAACTGTTTTTAAAGAATGTCCTGGAGGAGAGAGGTGGTATTATTGGGGCAGAGTTGTAATTCCTATTATAAGGGAGGCTGGGACTGGGAGATGCTTGATTTTGGGAAGTTCTGAGCTTCAGTAGAGCTAAAGTTTGTGAGGTGTGTGTACTATGCCAGGCACCAACATATTGTGGAGATTGGTGTGCGATTGAGGTGGTGGTAGTGTTATCACCAGGTTGTCTTAGGAGAGGCAAAGGAACTCAGATCAAACCCTTTGTAGCAGTGGGGCTAGAACTGTGACTAGTTATGGTACTTCCAGCCTGAGTATGACAGTGAGACCTAGTCTTTAAATTTAAAAAAAAAAAAGTCTTTACATATAAGAAGAGAATGCAAAATCTTGACTTTCTTAGCTTTCTGCTTTCCAAAAACCAAGCTTCCCCAATATGTAAACTGTTAGCCTTGCTATGTCCACCTACAAAAGATGTTTCATCACTTGATGCAGGGACTAGAGCTTAAAGAACTAGTATACAAAAGCATAAAGCAGACTACAGAGTGGTCTTTTTAGGATGCATTATATAGCTCTATCTCCATGTGGACATAGACATGGATTGATAATCATTAAATATCATATTTTGGTTAAAGTCTGAATTAATCAAACAAGCTGCTATGCCTCATTTTAAAAAGACTCTTTTTTCTGTTTCAGCCACTCCAGAGCCCAGATAAGGCTCAGAGTAGGATTTAATACAGGCATCCAGAGATCATAAATTTCCAACAGATCCAGCTTCACCTTGCTCCCAGAGAACACCTCTCCTTATGTTAACAAAACCCACTTTATGGCCCTTAAGGACAAGACCCTCAACTCAAGGCATTAACTTGAGTAATGGGACTTTTTTCTTATCTTAAGATTTTCTGAACATATACCAAGTTATGGATTGTTAATGGTAAAGAAAACATAGATATTCTGGATCATAATTTCAATTGACACTTTGTCATCTCTCTTGTTTTACTGTATTTACCATTTATCCAATTAAGAAAATTCCTTTCTCCTACAATGTTTAAACCATTATAGGGATCATAAATTTGTGTAACTCAGCCACCCCTAGTTGGGATGGTCCTAAAATGTACTTAAGCTCTCTCTCACCCTTTTGTTCCTCAGTCAGGACTTTAGTCCTGCACTTCTTGCGCAAGTTACTGCTAGCTTTGGGGAATAAACTCTGTAACTTGTCTATTGGCTTGTCTCCTTTAACCTCTTCTTAAATGGAGGTTGACAGGATGTATGTAGGTATATTTCTCTCTCCAAAGATAAATGCAACTCTAAATGCTATGACATTTGTAGTGTTCAAATTCAACCAACATCAAGTGCCTACTCTGTCTCTGAGCACAGTGCTAGGCACTGAGGAAGAAGCAAGGTTTATCTTAGGCTCAAATTTAGATATGAAGCAGTCCCTTACCCATATAGCTTACAGTCTTTTAAGGATAGTGACTCCTGTAGAGAACTACAATATCCAATAACACCCAATGGGGGGGAGGGGAGGCGGGGCATGAGGGGAAAGGTACAAAACAAAGGGTCTGAGAGGAGAAAGATCATTGCCAAGGGGAGAGAGGTCAGACAGACCTTCAAGGAGAAAGTGATATTTCAGTTGAACTTTAAGAGAGGCACAGAAATTCAACAGTCATAGAGGAAGCTATCCTAGGCATAAGGAGCTGGATGAACAAAGGTAAAATGCAGGCTGTGTACAAGAAATGCTCAGTGAAAAACAAATTAGGGTGTTTTAAGGCAAAGTAAACTATATAGAGCACAATAAAAGTTCATACCCTGATCACAAGGTTGTAATTCTTAAATCCAGCCCAAGTGAAGTACTCTTTTATCCATGATGGGTGAAGAAATATTTCATCTTCTATAGCATCATTCAATGTTTTCAGGTATGGTTCAAAGTCCCAAGAATCTTTATAAATCTTAGTCCCAGCTGGAGGATTTATGATGCTCTTGCTGGGAGGGAGGTAAGGAGAGAAGAGAGAGGAGAGGGAAGAATGACAGGAATTTGGGGCAGGGAGAGGGGGTAGGGAAAGATAGGTGAGGGGGATGGGAAAGGACAAGGGAAGAGAGGAAGCAACAAAAAGGTAAATTTAATGATTGCAGATCAGAATTTATTTGGCCCATTTTAGTGATAGCATAAATAACCATGTTACTGCATGACTTGTATATAGTCTAGTCACTTCAGACTCAAGGAATAACTAATTCACATCTAGTTGCTATCCAGATTTCCATCTGCGTCATTCATCATCTCCAAAAGCCAAGTTTCCCAGTGTCTAAACCATTACTCTTGCTTTATTCCCCTACAAAAAAAAAATTTCATCTTTGATGGCAATGACCAAAGCTAAAGGATTAGTCTTTAGGAGGATACAGAGTAGTCTTTTCAGGGCATACTGTATATATCTCTTTCTCCATATATATATGTACATGTATGTGTATGTGCATATATACATGAACATTTCTATCTCCAAAGAGAGATGCGGCTCCAGATGTTATGACGTCTACAATGCTCAAATTCAATCAACATCAAGTGCCTACTGCATCTGAAATACTAGGTGGACCACATCTCTGCGGAACAGGCTACTCTTCAGGAAGATTCTTAAGTCTTTTAATGAGACAACATGCTTTAAGAAGCATACAGAGTCCAGTGTACTATCTACTCACCATACAATGAGTCCCCTAGATCTTTTTATCGAGCCAGCAAAAGACATCCAGGATTTCTGTGCTAATACAGATTGTTTATATTTAGGTATGTGGTCATCCTGAGGTTCCCAAAGCCTGGGCCAAAGTGATCTATTCTACCTGACAGGATAGGCTACCTGTGGGACCATGGGAAAGAGCTCTCTGTTGCACAATGTGTGGTGGTTCTTCTAGAACTTGGATCCATTGGTAGATTTCAAGGGGGAAGGGCTGTGAATTTTTAACAAGTCTTTCATAACTTTATTTTGATATAATTGGTTTCCTTTGTATTTTATTCTGTGTGTTTTAAAACATATACTGAAAAGGCACCCATAGGTTTCACCAAAGGAGGCCATGATTCAAAGAAGGGTAACTCTTACTCTTGGAGCTTAGGCAGAGTAAAAACCTCCTATAGCTAGACTATTCCAACTCTTTTCAAGTCCCACATCAGTATTTGTCTGGGAACAGCCCTGCGCAGGTGGATCATCTTTTGGAAAGTATGGCCACCTATCATGAACTATCCTAGATGTGAATTGTCATGAACCAGTCTGTGCTCACTTGGCAATTTATCCACAACAAATCCTATTTTTAGCCATGGCTAAAGCTCTCTTGGTCCCTCCAGAATTCTCTCAAATCAAAAAACTCAAGATCACAAGCTAATAAGTATCAATGGTGAGATTTTCAAATACAGTTCTTCCTAACACCTACACCATGCTAACCACCTACTGTGAGTTCAAAGGAAAGTTACATAGCTTAGGGGGGTGTCAAATACAGCCCAAGTACAAACAAGATATAGATAAGGTCAGCCACTGACCACCTTATCCACAGCAGCATGGAAGACTTGTGAAAACACCACATTTTTAAACCTTATTGTCCATTCATTCTTGACCTTCAAAATCAAACTGCCAAACCACCTGACATTATGGATCCCAGGTGGCCTTGTAGGTCTCTAAGAACTTGGTGGATGTTATTGAGTATTTCTACAAACCTATTCCTTTCTGGTAATGGTCAAGGCAATAGACATTCACTTGGTTTTCAGATCATTGATTTAGGAAACTGAGTCCCAAATGACTAAAGAAAAGAAGAATTATGAAATGATCATCTTAAGAATAATTTTCTCACTACTTTTCTGAGTGGTGCTAGAGATCCCTTGGCTACCATTATATAATTTGGCTGCTGGTGTGACACTTAGTAGATCATATGCTTAGCTTGGCTGAAAGCTTTGCTAGAAATAGATATATGTTGTGTTTGTCCAACTGTAACTCTCCAGCCAGAACTCCTATCCCAGGACTAGAACTTTTAGCATATGTTTTAGCGCTGTCAGAAGCATAAAAATTGCCCCTACATGAATCCTACAATTATGTGATTAGTCTAATCCCAGACATATAAATTCTCACTGGACAGATCTACTTTTTAAGCTTGGCTTTGGAAAATGGATTCTGTAGGGGTTCCTGAAGGAAAAAGAGCTAGCTGAAGAGGTTCATTGGGCTCTCTTTCCTCCACTTCATCAGAGAGATGAAACTATTTGTCAAGAAAAGGAGTGAGAAGTGATAACTATGTTACAATTCTCCCAGCCCTAAACAATCTTATTATATATCCGACTGCCCTGTTGGACTACAATGTACACGTGTCCTGGAATTAGTCAAGGCTTTCATCTTAAATTACTATAGCAAATCATAACCTTGAGCTCTAGGGAGGCATTTTAGGGGGAAAGATAGAGTCTCAGATTGACAGCAAGGGCAATGCAACAGAAAGACGAAAGGGTACAACTATCACATCAACACCACAACAGAATGCTACTTTAAGGAGAAAATGTGGGTGCAACTAAATTATCCTTTCTCCAGTACATGCTACTTTCTTTCATAGTATGCTATCCTTGCCTCTAAGCTGATCCTCCAAATGTGCATTAAAGCAATGAACTCCATTTGCAAGGTTTGCCTTAGATTTGGTTAGCCCACGAGCTCTGACTTTACTTGTTCCTTTTTTCCTATTTAGTTTCTTGGATTATGACTCTGGATCCATGCCTTCTTTTTCCAAGATGACCTTTTCCCTCTATTATTGCTAATTGCCCCTAATCACTGCCACTTTGTCTCATAGACAGGGGGACAACGCCATTGCTCCTACTGTCCATAGTGAAGAAAGTAATTTACTTAGTGAAAGGTAGTTTCTACCAGTAGCAATTTTACTGAGTCACTATTGAATGACTAGGAAGTAATTTATATAAGGAAAATACCATATTGTGAGTATAGAATATATTGGAATGTGAAGCAAGAACTGTTAACTCTACCAATCTGATTCCCAGCTGATTTCCATGACAAGAAGGAGAATTTCGGGGATTGAAAGAAATTCTTTTACTAAAAGTACTGCCTAGCATATCTGTACTTTTTCTAACTGGAGTCTTCAGGATGATTTATAAGTTCCTAACCCAGGGATATAATAGAACTAAAGAGTTTTTAGACCATAACCCAAATAAAAGCTCATACTGAAAGATTCTGAGTAGCAACAGAAGAAAAGCAGTTGAAAACACAGACTTAAAAAAGTCTAAAAAGCTTCTCTAGATAGCTGCCTAGGTATGGTTGAATGGGATTTGCATCATAGAAAAGCTAAAAATAACTTTGGGAACCATCAAGCTAAAGAACTGACAGATTTCCCCTTACTGGGAAGAAACTGCATTACAGCTGAAGGCTAACCAGTGCTTAGCACTCATCCAAGAATCTCCTTGAATACCTGAATATCTGCAGAAAGTGACTCAAATTACATCACTAGAAGATATTGGTAGCTCTGCAGCATTGGACATATGTGTTGCCCTGACTAAGACCGTTAAATAACACCATATATTCTTTATGATTTCCTTCCTTGGGTGTTTTATTATGCCTATTCTCTATGTTTGCCCCTCCATGCATGTTGTCTGGTCATATGTATTTCCTGGGATCTTCTCCTTCTTCAGTGGTGATGTGGTAACCTATGAGAGAGTGCATCCCTGTGTAAATGGGGGAAATCTTGTCACTTTTTTTGTCATGCTGTTTGATTAAATGTCTTTAACTTTGAATTAATAAAGTATTGATTAGATGCAGGATGAACACAAAGGCTATGCCAATGCTGGACAAATTATATGGTCACAGAATAGTTTTATTCTGGAAATATGTTAGTGGAACTCCATAAATGTTGGCTACAGAATCATGGTATTACTAAATCATTCAATTCCTTGACTTCAGCTGCCATCTCTGTGCAGTTGACTCTCAAATCTATAATAGATCTCCATTTCTGATGTCTAGACTAGTCAAACAGATTAATTATTTTATGCTTTTCTTCAATTAAGGTCAGACAAACTGAGTTAGAACAAAATAATAAACTCATACATCCCCTAAGGAAACAAACCTAGTAAAATAGATTCTCTAGAGGTAAACTAAGTTAGGTTACAGACTAAACAATGAGTTTGGAAAATTCTACACTTAAAAAAACTAAAAGGCTACATTTTAAAGAAGTCACAAGTTGTTTGAGAGGAAAAGATTTACATGTGTCTAAGACTCTGGTCACTGAAGTTTTTCCACAAATAAAATCTTTGTTGAGGGGAAGGGGGTGGTGGTGGTGGTAAAGAACCTATATTTCTTTACTTCTCCCATTTGATTTCTTATCTTAGGAATGTCAAAAGTCTTCCCTTAATATATAATTATTTCAAGAGTCAGATTTATTTTTTCCAAGTGAGGTTAATATTCATAGGAAACAGGTTTCGGGAGTCAACCATATATCCAGGAGAAATGGCATAATAAAATGTAGTTAAGGGGAAATGAAAGATTCCTATCACACATTAATGCTCACTTCCCTCAGAGTAGACAGTTTAGAATTGACTATGAATGCAGAGCATTTTATGGAGACACCTACATCTGATTTAATATATCAGACATTTCTACAAAAAGTATGGTAAGTATGAATGAATTCTAAAGGCTAAGAGTCTAATTCTGGTTTGGGGTTTTTTTGTAAATGCACATGCTCCCAAAGCCTTGGAGGAATGCTTTGCAAATATTTTCATTTTATAAAAATGTGTCTTTCTTTGTGATGAGGGTACATACATTTCTCATTGTGTTGTTAGTACAAGCCTAATAATAACATGAGAAGCTAGAAGAGAATCATGCTTGAAATATGAATAGAATTATAATATTGAGGCAGCTGGTGGTATAGTAAATAGAACAGTGGACCTGAAGTCAGGAAAACCTGATTGCAAATTTGGTCTAAAACATTAACTGTGTGATCCTGGGCTTGACTCCTGTTTGCCTCAGTTTCTTCATCTGTAAAATGGGGATAATAATAGCAACTACCTCCCAGGGTTATTGTGAGGACAAAATGAGATAATAATTATAAAGGGTTTAGTAGAGTGCTTGACACATGATAAGTAATTCTTGTTATAAATATTATTTAGAATAATATTATTCTATAATATATAACATGTCACATATAATTTTATGACATAATTATAATATAATATATTATTATAAATATTAGCTATTATTATTTCTAGTCTGGTTCTATTGTGCTAAGGGATATTTAATCAATGAAATCAAATAAGATAATGTATTGTGAAGTGCTTTGTACATTGTAAAGCACTATGCATATGCCAGCTATTGTTATTGTCATGTAGCAAGTGCTGGAATCTTTGATTCTCTCCCTTCTTTGATGGACCCGACTTGGGAAAATGGTGTTGGTCTGAAGGAATGCATGCTTGAGAATGCAAGGTAGTAGGATCATATTTGCATTGACATAGAAACCTGGTCATGTGTACTAGAAAAAAAACAAACAAACCCATATTTGGAATTACTGGACTTGGGTTTGAATCCCAGCTTCTTCTCCTTACTAACTGTATGACTTTAACCAAATCGCCTAAGCTTGAATGGTCTCAGTTTCCTTCTCTGTAAATTTAGGAGGTTGGACCAAATAGTCACTCAGTATCTAATGGCTCCAAATCCTATGATCTATGAATGAGAGAAAGCACATTTCTTCAAATGTCTGTCTCTGAGATCCCTCGAGACCTTCTAACTTAATACAAAAAATGGTGTCATCATAAAAATTCCTTGAGGCCAGGCACTATGTTTCATTTTGTCTTTGTACCCTCAGTATCTAGTACAACATCTTGAAAGCAATAATCACCTTATTATACATGCTTATTAGATGGATTGGACCATGTGTCAAATATAACAATGTCACAACTAGCACAGTACTATGCAATTAATAAATATTCATCAAATGAATGAATAGATCATGACATAGAGGAAAAAGTCAACCTTAAGGTAGATTACTTGGGCTCAAAGTATGGCTCTCTTTTTTACTAGCTGTGTAACTTGGGTAAAGTCCCTAAACCTCTCTGATTTCCTTTATCATCATCTATAAAACATAGATAACATTCGTATTAATTCACAAGTTCATTGGGAAGGTCAAATAAAATAATGATTATAAAGCACTTCATAACTGTACTCTGTTGTTGTTCAAGCATTTTTAAGTCCAAGTCTTCATGACCTCTTTTGGGATTTTCTTGGCAAAGGTACAAGAGTGGTTTGCCGTTTCCTTCTCCACCTCATTTTAATAGATGAGAAAACTGAGGCAAACAGGGCTAAGTACCTTGCCCAGGGTCACATGGCTAGTATATGTCTGAGGTCGGATTTGAACTCAGGAAAATAAGTCTTCCTGATTCCCACCCAGTGCTCTATCAATTGTGCTCAATATTAATTTCTACTGCTATTACTATTATTATGATTATGAGAGCCACTGAGAAAGTGATTGTTAGTAATCTGGGATTGTCCCAGTAAATGAGCTATGACTAAGTGCTAGTGGCAGTAATAGGTTTTCCCTGCTCTCTGTTAGTACTTTAAATCTTACCTGTCTGCAGGATCCTTCAGCATTCTCCCCAGGTCTAATACAGCACCGGGTTGAGGAGTCCATGTAGAAACATTTGAGATTTTTTTAATGAGGTTGTTGAGTTCATTTGGGTCATTTTTGGTATTTGTTTCCTTAATGTACCTGTAAAGAAGTAACACATTCTCTCAGTGAAGGAACTAATATCCTGAATTACACTCGTATATTAGTATTATCACAGAAAAAAAAATGTTGTGTTTTGCTTCTTTCAAAAAATCTTTTCCTTTTGATGAGGAAAGGTGAAAGGTATCTTTGGGCTAATATATATAAACAGGGAAGATTCCTAATAATTTTATTCATTGTGGTTGTACTAAACTTCTATTGTCCATTGTAATCACATGGTCATAAGGTCATATATTGAGAGCTAGAAGAAGCCTAGAAGGAAGAACAATTTATTGATGAGGAAAATGAGGCTTAGAGAGTACAGGTGACTTTCCCAAGGGCACATATCTAGTGATGAAGAGAGCAAGGATTCCAATCTAGGACAAAGAATCTCTGAATTGGAAGGGATCATAGAGGCTATAAGCCTAACTTATACCTAAACTTGCTCAAAATCAGATAGACAGTAGCAAAGATGGGACCCAGGCCCTCTGACTATAAATCCTGGGCTCTTTCCACTATACCATGCTGCCATAGTGGTTTGAACTGAATAAGTTAGTCGATAAGTATTTATTAAGTGCCTACTACACCTACTATGGTAAGTGCTAGAGGTACAGAGAAAAGCAAAAGACAATCCCTGCTCTCAAGGAGCTCATGGTCTGATAGAGAAGACAATATGAGAACAACTATGTACAAACAAGATATATAGAGAATAATCTACATATGGCATGGGAGCGAGGTTTTACATAGCTGGATCTGTGCTTTAGAAAATCTCTTTGGTGGCTGAATGGAGGATAGATTGGAGTGGGGAGAGACTTGAGGCAGCCAGAGCCACCAGCAGGCTACTGCAACAGTCCAGATGTGAGGTGATGAGGACCTGCACCAGAAGGGTAGCAGTGTCAGAAGAAGGGAGTGTAGTGAAGAAATGTGACAGGCCTTGGAAACAGATTGGATATGAAGGTCAGGGGTAGTGAGGAGTAGAGAATCACACCTAGGTTGTGAACCTGAGAGACTTGGAGGATGGTGTTCCTCTCTACAGTGATAAAAAAAAAAGTTAGGATGGAGGGAGGACTTAGGCGAAAAGATAATGAATTCAATTTTGGACATACTGACTTCAAGTTGTCTACTGGAGATCCAGTTTGAGATGTCTGAAAGGCAATTGAAGATGCAAGATTAGAGGTCAAGAGAGAAGTTAGGGCAGGACAGATACATTTGAAAATCATCAACATAGAGATGGTAATTAAATCAATGGAAGTTGATGAGATCAGCAAGTGAAATAAAGTAGAAAGAGCAGAGAAGAAGACCCTGGACAAAGTCCTGTGGGACTCCCAGGGTTAGAGGATGTGACCTGCATTAGGATACAGCAAAGGAGACTGAGAAGGAATGGTCTGATAGGTAGGAGGAAAACCAGGAAAGTGTGGTATTCTGGAAACATGGAGAGAAGAGAGTTTCAAGAAGAGAGTGATCAACAACATCAAAGGCTACAGAGAGATGAAGGAGGATGAGACCTGAAAAAAGGCATTTGGAAATCCAAATCATTGGTACCTTGGACAGCAGTCTTGGTTAGAATGACAAGATGCAAGGGATAAAGGAGGAGCGAGAAGAGAGAAAATCTACTATAGACAGCTTTTTCAAGGAGTTTAGCTACAAAGGACAGAAGAGCTATAGAATGACAAGTAGAATGGAAGGACCATTTTTTTTTTTTGAGAATGGGGAAGACATGGACATGTTTGTGGGCAGTAGAGAAGCCATTATTAGACTGGGAGAGATTGAACATAAGTGATAAAGTAGGCATGAGAGAGGGGACAAAGTTCAAGAAGACGGGAAGGCATGGAACTAATTGTGCAGGTAGAGGGGTTTATCTCAGTAAGCAATAAAGTCATCTCTTCATGTGAAATGGAGAGGAGGAGATAATGGCAAAAGGCATCTGATATAAAATGAGGAAGAGGGAAGAAGAGGAAGCTCATGGGAAATGGTTTCAATTTTTTTCTGTACGATATGAGAGGCAAGGTTCTTAGCTGAGAGGTGGGGAAGGAGGAGATCATCTGATCTTTATGTAGTTGAGTTGAGGGAGAGGAGTAGGTTTTGGAAAGTGAATAGGTTAAGAAACAATCTAAGTGGTTTCAGCATTTGATGTAGTGTCAATACGTATATTGAAGTCCTTGAATATAAGGGCAAGAGTTGGCAAGGAGAGACAAATTGTAGGCCAGGTGCTAAATTTATTGAGGATGGAAGGAAAGTGACTTGGAGTTCTGTAGATCCCAGTTGGCAGGATTTTGATTAGGTGGTAGATATAAATTGTATGAACTTCAAAGGAGGAAAGGTTACTGAATGAATGGAGGCAGGGGGAGAATCTGAAAGTGATAATGAGGAGCAAGGAATATTCTAACTTCCCCTCCTCACGCAGGGAGATGAGAAGAATGAGTAAGAGTGCAACCAATATTGTAAAGGTTGGCCAAGCTGTCTGAATCTTCAGGGAGAGCCAGGTTTCAATGATTGCTAGAAGATTAAAGAATTGTAAAAGGAAAAGATTTAGGATGGAAAGAAGTTTGTTACCTATGAAACAGGCATTCCAGAGAGACCACTAAAAGGAGTGGATGGGGTTTGATTTGGACTTTGGGGTTGGCCAGTAAAGGACAATGGGAATAAGAAATTTGGTGATGAGGCATAGGGGAGAGAGTTTGGATGATGACTTAGAGGGGTTCAGAATCACTGAGATATGTAGTGTATGACTATGTGTGAGAATGAGTACAATGTGACCCTCTTTCCTAGAGGAGACTGGAGATCAGACAGGAGATGTCAAGGTAGGAGATGGAATTGAATCTATATAAGAAGAGATGAAGTCCCATTCCCTACCAAATTTCCCCTTCCCTCAAGATACAAGTGCAGCAGAAGATGGAAGGCCTAAAGTCAATAGGAAGTTTGCTCCTTATCAAACCAGAGGCTCTCCACACAGTAGGATGTAGATCTGACTGGCAACAGCATGTCATCTTTGTGCTGGCGCAGATAGAATGCCTCTAGCAGCCTTCCCTCAAGTAACATGTGCAAAGGGAGACGGAAGGCCTGGTCAGAGAGAGGCCTTGTTTCTTTTCTCTCCTAAGGCTGGAGATCAGACAGGTGCCCCACTTCTGCACCCTGGACCCACAAAAGAGAGGAACTAGCTTTATGTTACTAGCACATGGAACTTGAGTGGAAGACAGATTCAGGAGGAGAGAAGAGACTTGGGAGCCATGCTTGAAAAGACTCTTCAATGTGGGGAAGGGTGATGTTTAGAACAACTGGGCTCTCTCTGGGGTTGCCAGTGCCATCATTCATGGCAGGCAGATGGGACTATGACAGCCTGACTGGAGTAAAAGCTTCAGTAATCATATACTTTTCCCACTTTGTCTATATTTTTTCTCTTCTCTCTCCTATCCATTTAGAGGAAACCAAAACCAAAACAAACAACATTTTAAATCTAGCCTATTTTCTATCCTGTATTGTTTAAAGTAGTTAGTGAGTCCAAGAATGAATTTGTTCTCATTGTCTATGCCCATATCTATACTTGAGATGTGTGTGTGTGTGTGTGTGTGTATGTGTGTGTGAAGGGGAGAAATGACCTTAAGGAGTTTTGTATTTCATAGACTATACTGGGACTATGCAGTTATGGTTAAAAGGTGTTCTTGGGGCTATTGAACTACAGTTAGTTTTAGAAATGATCCTGTAGATTATGGAACTGAATCTTGTAAACTAAAAGTAAATAAACAAGTCAATGAAAAAAAATAAAAAAAAAAGAAATGATCCAGTAACTTCCTCTAGTGGAACATAAAACTTGAAATTGGGGCTCTCTTAGAAGAATGAGCTGATTGGAGCTGTTGGGCATGGTCTGTGAGAATTTTGACTTTACCTCTTCCTGTTTGAGAGATTAAA
Source organism: Pseudochirops corinnae (assembly GCA_028646515.1). Classification (NCBI taxonomy): domain Eukaryota; kingdom Metazoa; phylum Chordata; class Mammalia; order Diprotodontia; family Pseudocheiridae; genus Pseudochirops; species Pseudochirops corinnae. Next base: position 207,710,254 of record CM053587.1, read on the forward strand.
GGGATGAGAGCAGCCACATACATGTTATCCACATAGCACATTCAGTAACACCACACCCAAGACAGTATTTCCTCTACTAGAAAGGCACTTCAGAGTCTTCAAAAATGAGAAAAATAACTCAGGGGAGTGAACCAGGAAATGCCCTATCTAGTGTGGAAAGATCATTAGACTTAGAGTCAAATAAATCGGTTTTGATTTTAATTCTGTTCCTTCTTATTTGGGTGACTTTACACAAGTCATTTTATTCTCAGGGCACAAAGTCACACAAGTAAGAAGGAATAGAATTAAAATCAAAACCAGTTTATTTGATTCTAAATTTAACGATTTTTCCACACAAGACTGGGTATTTCTTGGATCGCTTCTCTGAGTCATTTTTCTCATTTTTGAAGAATCTAAAGTGACTTTCTAGTAGAAGAATAGATGACCACTAAGGTTTTTGCAGCTCTGCATACTAAGCTTTCTTGATGTAGTAAATTGTTGGCAAGCCTAGCAGTAGCCTCACTGGCTGCCAACAGTAGTTTTTATTATTGTGTATTTTTCTCAGGTCACTCCTTAAGTGAGCTCCTTATATTAATCATGTTCTTCATGGTTTCTGTGGCATTTAGGGCCATAGGATCAAAAAAATGCAGAGTGGGAAGGGACCTTAGAGGTCATCTAGCCTAGCTTCCTTGTTTCACAGATGAAGAAACTGACAGCTTGAGAAGTAGCAAATGGAAAAACCAGCATTTGAAACGAGATTTTCTGTGCTACAATTTCAATACTCTTTCCACTAAACCATGGTCTTTCACTTTGAGTCACTGATTACCCATTGGTGTAAAACTTCATAGAAATGACATTGAATATAATGCTGAGCCATACTTGTCTGATGGATGGGACTCCACAAAATATCCAGCAAAAGGACAATAAATTTGGGGTTGTAGGTCCTTCACCAGCTGTGCCTTATAGTTCAGGAGTTTCTTCCTTTCCGTTTTAATGAACTGGGCCTTCCATTCCTCTGAAATGATAAGAGTTTTGATAATTTTTTTCCATACTGTAAGAATCATAATTCTAAGAGCTGATTGCAGCTTTAAATCATTCAGAAGGTAAAAATTCATAAATGGCAGAAGTGAAATAAGAAGTAAGACTGCCATCATCCATTGAATAATCATTAACAAAGAATCCTTGAAATTTTGCATCCCACTCTGCCACCAGGGATAAATGATTTCTCTCTTTATCCTCAAATCATTTGTATCTACTCTGTTTCATACAGCTTCAGAGATGGAAGGGACCTATGAATCATATAATTCTAGAATAATGGTTTAGAGCTGAGAGGGAATTTAGAGGCCATATAATTAACTCCATTTCATAGATGAAAAAACAGACCTACAGATGGGAAATGACTTGTCCAAGGTCAATAGTAGTAAGTATCAGTTAGATCTAGGTTTGGAATCCAGGTACTCAGATCCAAATTCAGGTCCCTTTCCACCATATCACACTGTCTCAAGTCATGTTATTTGGATCTCTGCGTTTTGTTTCTCATAAAACAACTAGCTCCAAATTCTCTTTTCTCTATTCTTTCTTCTTGTTCCTTGCCCCATTAGACTGTAAGCCCTTGAAGACACACAACGTGTCCTCTACCATCCTTCTATGCCATACTGACCAGCTTCCCTTTTCATTTATAATTTTGGAGGAGAGATGTGATTTAATTGATAGATAGAGCCAATAATGAGGAAACTCCCTCTACTAATGAAGATTGGCACCTACTCTGCCAGCAATTTATAGTTTTAGAAGATTGCCTGGGGGCACAAGGGGATTACAAAGTCAATACTGTATTTCACCACACATTCTACAGATTTCATGCCAATTTTTTTTTGCAAAAAAAAATGGGGTGCAACAGTTATACGAAGCTTTTAAAAAACTGTGCTGGTATTACTTAAAAATCATCTATTACTAAACTCTCTTTAATGCAATATTAGGACGCACAGAATATCTATGAATATACATTAAAATTGAATAGTACAAATCAACACACGTCATTTCTTTGTGACAGCTTAGTGAACATTTTTCCAGTCTGAAAAATAAAATTAACATATTAGTTATTATTGATTTGTGCAGCTTGGTTGAAATACTACACTTGAGAAAATTTACTACAGTGTTGCGAAGTACAGACTTGGAAAATTTAATTTTCTGTGTCTGAAGATTCTGTGACTGTCATTGGTTTCATTACCTGACGTGGCTCCCTCAGCACCACTCATATTAGATGTGTTTACTTTGTTGCTCTGCTACAATGCGGCATCTTCAGATCCATCTAATGCATTCGAAATTCCCATCTTTTTTGAAGATTTTGATGACTGTTTCATGTGGTATTAGTTCCCAATTCTTAATTACCCATGTGCATATCAGTTTCAAGGAAGGGCCTATCATTTTTCCAGCTGGCTAGGAACAGTGCAAGTGGTCTTTTATTGGTTTGTTTATAATACAGAATATGGCATATGCAGAGAATTCTAAACTCTAGGCTCTCAATGCACCAGAGATAAATGCCTATCTACATGCCACTGGTGAATACAATGCTACTCTGTTTACCTTTTAAGTGGCATGAAGAACAGAATTAGACCATGCTACAATTACGGAATGAAGGTTATAAACCAACTTTTAGACCAAAAAAAAATCCCCAACCAGAAAATAGAGCCAAGCCATTCACAGTTGGGACATCTCCAGGTATAGATTATTAGGTTCATGTGTGTATTTTGGTAAAGGAGACGAAGAGTTCCATGCTTTCCAATTATGATCTTACTTTGGTAACTTACCTTTACATATTTCTTTTAGGGTATGGGGGAACATCTGAGGAAAGAACAGGGAGAAATCTAAAACAACTTGAGTTGGGAGCTTTGTGCTTCTGCTTTTTAGTTATAGCTATCTTTTGGGGGATTAGGGGTGGGGAGAATGAAGAATGTGTGTCCCCTGAAACCAACTGCCAACTTATGTATTTCTCTTTATCTTACCATATAATGGCACCATGGAAAAAGCACTGGAATCAGATGACCTCAGTTCAAATCCTGACTCTGGCACTTACTACTTGTATGACCCTTAACCTCTTGGGGGAGGGGTGATGGTGTCAATTTATTCATATGTACAATGAAGAGATTAGACTAGATGGTTCCTAAGGTTCTAGATGTGTGTTCCAGCTCTAGCTCTGTGATCCTGTAGAGATGAGAGGTCACATTTCACTAAGGAAGAGTACATCATCAGTGCATGAACAACCATAATTTGAAGTTGATTAACCTACTTTGGACCTTTCCTATCCCATATACACATACTCTCAAAAGGTTCCTTTTGAGAGTATATGTATCTACTTTTTAAAAATTTAAGTTACCAGTAAACTTTCCACCACTGAATGTCATTGGAAAGCCAGATGCTCCTCCAGCAAAATCACTCATCATCAGATCAACTTTCTCAGGAAGTCTCCCCCCATTTGGTCGGGTACAGTCCACTGTATTGAGGATTTTATGACCTAGGCAAAAACAGAAGGGGCAAGATTCTCATGGCGGAATACTTAATGTAATTTTAGTCAATTCAACAAACATTTATCAGTGGTCTACTTGTGCAAGGCATTATGCTGGGTGGAAGGGAGGAGAAGGAAGAAGTACAAAGACAACAATACCAGTCCCTACCAGAGCTTTCTGAGCATTCTGATTTGGGGGCTACAACATCCAAAGTCATCTGAGAAGAGAGAGAGAGCACTAACAACTAGGGGTATCAAGGAGGACTTCTTGGATCTGATGGCAGATGAACTAAACCTGAAAAAAGAATAAGGATTCTGAGCAGCAGAGAAGAGAAGGGAGTACTTTTCATTGGTGCATGGGGTACAGCTTGTGCAAATATATGGAAGAAGTGAAACAACTAGTAATTCAACGTAACTGGAAGACACAATGTTTGAATCAGGGTAATATGAATTAAGAATGGAAACGTATATTGGAGCCAGATTGCAAATAACCTTAAAGGCCAGGTTGAGGAATTTGTGTGTGGTCATCCTGGTAGCCGTTACTTCTCAGCCCCCAGATCATTTTCCTTCATTTCTCAAGGGGTTTAAAACTTGAATCTTAGTCTTCCTATCCATCCTTAAGTTTAGGCACCTCAATATTGATGTTCCCTCAAATACCTCAGTTTCCCAGCTCATCAGGTTTTTGAACTCCCACCACCTGCAACTTCTCTTCACCTCAATCCAGCCAAAAGGTAGCTCTGCTTTAGATTTCATTATCACCTACAAGCATTCTATTTCTATTATCCAGAAATGTGCAATTTTTTATGTGCCCCAAACTTTCTGTTCACTTCTCTTTCTGAGAGTTATCGTCCTCTCCTTCATCACCACTGCAGCCTCCAGTCACTTCATCCCTCCTTACTTTCCTGGTCACTTCACCTGCTTATCCCAATTTTTATGTTAGTCAATTCAACTCTGTATTGTTCTCAAACAAAAAGGGAAGGGGCAGGAACAGAAAGACCCTATAGGAACAGGCCAGATCAAATTAGTATAAGCAAAACCAATTGCAGGGGCAAAAGAAATAAGTGAATGAAAACATAAATCTAACAGTCTATCTTTAAGACTGCCCTAAATCAATGAATTAGAGAAAAGTTATTTATTAAGAACTATCTGCTGAGCACCATCCTAAGGTCTGGGCATGCTAATGCTATCTCCAAATGGTAGAATTCTAGGGAATCACCACCACTGGTGGTGGGGGAAACAACTGAAATTATGTCTCCCACAGGCTAGTAGAAGCAGTGGCTCCATCTTGGCAAATGAAGAGTACCACTAAATAATTTTAGATTGTTTTAGGCTTTCAAAGGCTCTCTGTGCCTCTGAAATGACATACAAATTCATTTTTGCAGCACACTTACCAGGAGGGGATCACCTAGTCTAGTCCCCTCTTTGAGAGTGAGGAAAGGCTCCATGAGGAAACTGAGGCCTAGAGAGGTAAGTGACTTGTCTAAGGTCATACAGGTGACAAGCAGCAGAGCTGGACTTTGAAATCAGATCTTCTGACTACCACTTCTGGGCTCTTTTCATTATGTCATGTCCTTACTTGACATTTATGGCCCCTACTTACCATTGCAGCTTTATTTCCTAATCCCTTGAATATAGTCTATGTTCCAGTGAAGCTGGACTATTACTAGCTCCATGACTGCCTCTTGTCCTTTTCTGCCTCCATGCATTTGCACAAACCATCTTCTCCATCCTCTCCATCTCTACCTCATTAAGTTCTTATCTTTCTAGCTCTCTAATAGATTATAGGTTCCTAGAGGGCAGGGACCATATAATTTTTCATTTTTGTTTCTCTAACACCTAGCATAGAGCTATGCACATAAAAGGCACTTCATAAATATTTGTATATGAATTTTAAAATTATATAACAATAATAACAGTAAAAGACCATATAGTACAATGGAAAGTCCCTGACTTGAGGTCAGGACAGGCCTATTTTCAAATACTGGATGGGGATTTGAACTTACTCACATTTGCATTCACATTACCGTGTGTATGACTTAGATAAATCATTCTACCTTTCTGTCCCAGTTTCCATATCTGTAAAAGGGGGATGGTATTGATAGTACTTAACTCATTGTTGTGAGTAAAGTACTCTGCAAACTTTAAAACATTATTTAAATATGAATGATATTATTATACCTTTTTTCCATTCCTTTCAAAAAGATGAAAAGATAGAATTAAACTTGCTGTGTCAAACAAAAGGGCTAACCACCGATTTTAGTATGTAAAGCAAAATACCAAGGTCTGATATGAAACATAAAAGAGCTAGGCATAGTTAACACCCTAGGCAGTTGAATAAATACAATTATCAGAAATTTTATTCCACAGAATATCTGCCTACTTTAACAAAGGAGTCTTTGGGCTAAGATTACAATGTACACCACTGCATACATATATAGAAAAAAAAAAGAGGAAGGTTGCAATGTATTATACCCTATAAACATGAAGAAAATTAAGAACAGAGGAAGGTTGCATTTGAGTTCCTGTGATATTTCCCACAGAAAATACATTTCATTGTCGAAGAGCATTTAAGAATACCATACCCTTATACTCCACAATGATGCAAGTATCCATTTCAGGGTGAACACCATCCATCAAGATCATGAATCGAAGATTCTGATCTACCTGGAATCAAACAATAACAGCAGTATCTGTAATTGTCAGCTTGGCTTTTCAACAATTATTCAACAGATGTTTATCAGATACCTACTACTGTCTGCCAGGTAACCTGATGGGATTAAAAAAAAAAAAATGAAAGTCCTTGCTCTTGAAGACCTTGAAGCCTGGTAGGAGGAAAAAATATACTAAAATAAAATACAAAGTTGAGTATGAGAAGAGTATAACAGAAACACTATGGAAATCCAGGAGAGAGAAAGAGAGAGTACATCAGCCCTGGGTATCAGGGGAGGTTGCACGAAGGTGGAAGAGATACTTGAGTAAAAATTTCAACAGGGAAAGATAGGGTAAGAAAGCAATCCTAACAGAGAGAATGGAGTAAACAAAGGTATCTGAAGGAGAGCAGTTAGCTAAGCGAAGATAAGATAGATTGGAATATAGTTGGGTAACTTCTCAAATGATAAACTAATGAATTTGGAGCTCTCATTTGTAGGCAATGGGGAGATGCTAGGGATTTCTGAGTAGAGACATAATGTGATCAGAGCTACACGTAAGAGGGTTACTCTGGCAATGCTACAGAGGATGAATTGGAGTTGAAAGACATTGGAAATTGAAAAGTTCACCAGGAGGCAATGATAATAATACAGAAGAGAGATTCTGAGGGCCTAAATTAAGGTGGAAGTAGAAGATGGGAAGGAGGTGATAGTCAAGAAACATTCTGGAGGTAGGATCTCCAGGACTTGGCTGCTTATTGAATGTGGGAAAAAAGAAGAGTTAAAGATGACTGTAAGGTTTAACGATAAGTGACTACAACAATTGGTGGTGCTATTAATAGGAAGAGAAAAGTTAGGAAAAGAAGCAGGCTTAGAGGAGAAAATGAGTTCAGTCTTGACCATGTTAAACTTGAAGCATTGACAAGAAACTCAAGGGGAGATGGCCAGAAGGCAATGAGGAATGCAAGACGAGGAAAGAAGAGTGGGGCAGGGAAAAGAATGCTGTATTTAGAGTTAGAAAACCTCTGTTCAAATCCCATCTCTGCCACTTACTACATATGTGACTTTGGGCAAATTATCACTAAATCTCTCTGATTTATCTATAGATAAAATGAAGCAGTTGTACTACTTGGCTTCCAAGGTCCTTTCCAGTTCTAAATTTGTGATCTTATGACTAGAACTCTGGGAGAGGGTTTATAGATCTAAATTTGGAAGTTACCAACGTACAGGTAGTTAATGCCTTGATAGCGAATGAAGTCAACAAGGGAGAGAGAAGAGAGAAAAGGACTGAAGATAAAGTCTTGGAGAATATCTACATTTGGGAAAAGAAAAAAGAAGTGGTTAAATAAGTTGGAGGAGAATCCATCAGTGCCATGAAAATCAAGGAAGGAAAAATTATAAAGGTTAACCCCTCCTGGCTCCTAGCTAGGCTTGTAAGCAGGCTCAAGAGTATAACAGCAAGCAGGCCCTTCTGGCTGGAAAAGTTGAGTCTGGTAAGCCCTGAAGGATTAATTACCTCCTGTCTCTTTCCTAGGTTTTCAAAGTGTGTAGCATAATACATAAGCAGCTTCCTAAAAGAATGCAGCTGTGAACAGCTTTTTAAGATTCGGATTACACAGTATAGTGAACACTCCATTTTTTCCATTACAAATCAAGACAAATACACACAACAAATCACAATATAATATTCACAACATTACATCTTATCACATAAAATCACAATATAGTGTTCACAACAGCTTAACATTAGAATGGCCACATAGTTTTCATTACAGTGGCCACAATATTTAGAACAAAGAAAAAAAGAATAATCATCTGGTTTCCCTAAGGGGGGAAACCCTCCTTACTTAATCATTCAGTCAATTCACATTACAATAATCAATACTTAATCATTCAATCAATTCACAATAAAATAACCAGTCTTCCACTCATGGGGCAATTATAGATCAATTTAATCAGTCACTTTTCTAGCAATCAGTCACTAAATATAATCATTAGAATAATATTCAAACTCTCCACCCCTTGATGTCTAGTACACTTCAATTTCATCATATGTCCAAGGGGAAGCCTTTTCTTCATCTTGACTTGGGGTGGTCTCTCAGATTCCCTGGATCCCCTTCCATGGTCTCAGTTCCTACTTGAATCCACCAAACAGTCACCTGGGTTCAGAAGCAGACAGCTCCCAGGTCCTTGTCTAGTCCTCTGGGCAGTTCTTGTTACACACTGAAGTTCACAGGGTCCAGAACATCTCAAACCCTTCACAACTTCTGTTGCCAGGAACTCAAGGATCAACTAAGCCACAAACAAATGAAGACTTATCCTGGTCATGCTTCTTCAGTCCTCCAGCAGTTCAGCTGGCCCTAGGACTCAGAAGAAATCTCAGGCTTCCAGGTGGCAGCAACTTCAGCCTTCACCAGATTCTGGTCTGAAGAAAAACTCCAACTCAGTTCTCAGTCATCTCCCAGATGCTGGGAGAGAAACTCTCTCTCTCCCTCCCTCTCTCTTTCTCTCTCTCTCTTTCTCTTTCTCCCTCTCAAACTCCAACTCAATTCTTCAGTCCAGCAGCCCAGCTTCCAGATGCTGGAACAATCCCTCCACCAGGAAGAAGATTCCTGATTCTGATTCTCTGTCTCTGGAATTCTTCTTATATACACACACTGGCCTCCTGTCCCAGCCAACCCCCTCCTCCCACATCAGCAACAGGAGACAGAAATCATGCCCTCTGTTCACACAGGAGACAGAGTTCATATCTTCTGCTTCTTTCACACAGGAGACGGAGTTCACATCCTCTACCTCTTTCACAAAAGTACTTAGCCCTTAGTTACTAAGGACCAAGTACCTGCTAAAATAATTACCATTACAAAGTGGCCCAAGAATACAACAAGGCTAGGGTCACAACCTTGAAAGGCTTTTTCCAATTCACAACAACACAGTGAGTTGAGCTGTGTTGACACAGCTTGTCTGTGAACCTTATAATCCTTCATCATCAGGCTTTGCTGTTACTACATCTAGATTCATTTTCCAATGGTTAATATATTCTTATCCTTTCCTATTCTCTCTATCCATGTAATATAGAACAGCAATTTGCCAAAGAACAATCTACCATCCTCAATTAATTGTTTCCTCATTCCCATCTTCATCAGCCCTACCCTTCAATTCCTCCAGGTATGACTCTTCCATCCACTGTGGCTTCTGGAAAGTCTGCTGCATTACCTTCATCTTAAGCATCTTCCTACTCCTCCTATCTACTGTCTCTTTTGTGAAACTGCATTCCAAGCCACCCTTTTGATACTAGTTGTACTTTTGTTTATTCCCCTGTACTCAATGGTTTTGATGGAGGAGTTGAAATACTCTTTGCTCCCCAATGACACTTCCAGATTTTCCTTCTACTACTATCACTCAGTAACCTTTCCTTCATTAAGGGTCACTCCATCCATATCTACCACCTAAACCAGATTCTGTTAGCTATTGTCTACTCACCTTCAGGACATTCCTGTTCTTTTTTCACTGAGTTCAGTCCTTGCTCAGTCTTTCTTTCTCAGATCCTTCCTTCACTTCAGCAGGCTTCAAAACATATATTGATGTTTCCTCAAACACAATATTTTCCTAGTCTTCAATCAATTTGTCAGGAAGAAATCATGAAACCATGCTGACTTGAATCCACTAAAATTTTATGCTAGCTAATTTCAACAAGGCCCTCATAACAGTAACGCAATTCTACTATTGCTCCCTAATTTATTTCTGTTCTCACTGATCACATCAGTTTCAAAGCTTTTCTCTTTCCCACTATACCCTTCTCCCTACCCTCTCTACTAAGAATTTTACATCATACTTCTAAAAATTCATCAAAAGTTTGCTTTTCTCTCCTCCTCTTCCTCCTCCTCCTCCTCACCTCATATCTCCATTATTTCCTCCTTCATTCCATTCTCTAATGTAGAGGGAGCAAGGTTCTCTGCTTGCCAAAACTGGCCTCTCTACATGTGTCCTTGATACTACCCCCTATGATGGGAGAAATCTGAAATAACTAAGGAAACAAATGTTCAAGCTTCTGAGAATATTGATTTTTTTTATCAGTACATGTCAATCATATAACAAATTGGGACTAGACCACCTTCTTAGCTTGGCAATGGACCCTGAAAATATGGGAAGATAGATTTTTATTACATTGAAAGAAAACAATTAACAGGATATGAACCAGAATGCAAGATTAGATAAGCTGATTTCTAATTAAAGGAAAGATTAGGGGTTTTCCAAATTGGGAGGGAGATGAGTGAGTTTTGAGAGTTGGGAGAGGGGAGAGCAAGCCAGTGGACTTTTCTGAATGTAAAATTGGATGTCACTCAGTTCCCATGATTACCAAAAAGATAGAATTTACAGGAAAATGAAACTTAGGTCTCAAAATGGAGTCATTTTTCCAAAATGGACTCAGTTTGGTTCACACAATTTCTGCAATTCTATCAGCCCTAATGCTTTCTCCAGCAGATTGCCTCTACCATTATTTCCACTCTCTCACAATTTTTCAGCTCTATCTACTTGCAATTTCTCTTCTCCCTGCAAACATGTTTATATTGACTCGTCCTTGAAAATAAATTGCTAGATCCTACTATGCCAGCCAGCAATCATCTAATATATCCTCTGACTTCAGATAAATTTGAAAAAGCTATCTGAAATCAGTACCACCATTTTCTTTCACTCTCTTCTAAATAATGTGTGATCTTGTTTCCAATCTTATCATTCAACTGAAACTGCTCTCTCTGAAGTTCCCAATGATCTCCTAATTGCCAAATCTAATGGCCTCTTTTTTTTTTTTTTGGAGGGGGGAAGGCAGGGCAATTGGGGTTAAGTGATTTGTCCAAGGTTACACAGCTAGTAAGTGTTAAGTGTCTGAGGCTGGATTTGAACTCAGGTCCTCCTGACTCCAAGGCCGGTGCTCTATTCACAGCCCCACCTAGCTGCCCCCTAACAATCTCTTTTTGATCCTCACTCTTGTTGACTACTTCAAAGCCTTTGACACTGCTGACATATACTTCCTTGTGGATAATCTCCCTTTTCTAGATGTTTGTCACACCGCTCTTCCTTTGTTCTCTTCCTATTGGACCACTACTTTCTAGTCTCTTTTGCTGGATCTTCATCTACATTGCACCTATTAAGTATCAGTGTTCCTTAAGTCTTTGTCCTCAAGGCCCTCTTCTCTCTTATTCCTATATTTTCTCATTTGGTAAAGTCATCAGCTGTTCTGGGTTCAATTATTATCTATGAAAATTGTTCTCAGATTTTATCCACATCTATAAACTCTCTCTTAAGTGTCAGTCCCACATTGCCAATTGCCTTTTGGACCCTGGACAGCCTGTAGGCATCACAAACTCAACATATCCAGAACAGAATTCATTTTCTTTCTCTTCAAACCATTATTATTGTTAGGGTACTAACATCCTTCCAGTAATCCATATTCAAAACTTAGGTATTTTTCTCAACTTCTTTCTCTTGCTTATCCTTACCTATCCAATCAGTTGCCAAAATTTTATGACTTCTTTCTCTATAACATCTCTCATATACATCCCTTTCTCTGAACTAACACAGCTGCAATACTAGTTTGAGCTCTCATCATTTTTCACCTGGACTATTCCAATGACCTTTTATTTTGGTCTCCCTGCCTCAGGCATCACCCTATTCCAATCCATTCTCCACTCAACTACCAAACTGATTTTCCTTACATGTAGGTATGACAATGTCATCATTGACTCTTACTCTGCCCCCTCACTAAATTCCAGTGGCTCCCTATTAACTCTGGAATCAAATATAAAGTCCTCTCTTTGATATTTAAAGCTCTTCATGAACTAGTCCTTTCTTACCTTCCCAGTGTTCTTACATTCTACTTTCCCTTTCTATAATCTAGATATACCCATCTACTTTTCCTTGAACATGACACTTCATCTCCATGCTACTGCACTGACTGTTCCCAGTGCCTAGAATGCTATTCCTCCCAACCTCCAACTCTTAGACTCTCTCATTTCCTTTAAGACTCAACCAAAATATCATCTTCTTTCTTGGTCTCTCCCTACTTCCCTACCACCCCAGTTATAGATGCCATCCCTCTAAGGTCACCTTCCATCAATTTTTATTTATCTTGTGTGTTTTGATTTATATAGATTGTATCCCTTTTAGAATATAAACTCCTTGATGACAACCGCTATTATTGTTCTTTCTTTATATATCCAGGTCTTAATATAGTACCTACCATTTAGTAACAACTTAATAAATGTTTGTTAATTGAATGATTAAAGAACCAGCAGCCAGTGCTACAGAGAAATTAAGGAAGATAACAGAAAATTCCATTAAATAGGATGATTATGATTAATTGTATTTAAGAGAGAAATTTTTGTAAACTTCTGGACAAAAGCCAGATAATGAAGGGTTGAGGAATAGATAGAAAGTGGGGAGGCGAAAAAAATAACTGCAAACAAAAATAATCTCACAAAGATTAAGAGTGAAAGGGAGGAGACGTAATCCAAGGGACTGGCAATTGAGCGAAAGATGAATCAATAAGTCCCTTAAAATTTGAATAAATTTCCATTGTCTAGATTTGGAAAAAGGAAACTCATCTTTCATAAGGCTTAATTTAATATTGTCCCACCCAACAATGAAACTCAACTTAATCCTGTTTCTACACAACATGAAAGCAGTGAAGATTTGTAATTCTCTTCTTAATTCGCTTTATTCTAAAATGACCTGCACTGCCTCATGGAAACCCCTCTGAAAAGCATTACTAAAAGGTGTATGAAAGACTCAAATGTCTGACCTTCTGCCAGATTCCAAATTGTACCACATGAATGTTTGTCAATGGTACACCACTCTGCTTCAGATTCCAAAACACAGGTCTTTCTGTATTTCCAACATAAATAGGAATGTTTGGTCTTCGTTCAGCAAGCTTCTTCAGAGTAGGATAGCTAGACTCAGGAAAAGAAGAACAAAGGATGAAAAAGAGAAACATCCATCATAAGAAACAAACCATTCCTTTCTATACATTATTACGGAGAATAGACATTGTAAAAACAGATTTTTCTCCATTTTTCAGAAAAAAACATTCATATCTAAACATAACATGAATGGAATAATAAGAAAGGTTTTCAGGAAGAAGATACCACTCTTAGAAATAATCTATCTTGGGATGCATGTGTCAAGCTGGGGTAATATCCGCTAGCCCTTATCCCAGTACCATTAACAGATCACCCCAATTTCAATTTCTTCCTTCTGGTATAAGTAGTACAGACAAAAGACTGAGAGAATTTTCATCTGTGAATTAGGATGTGAAGGACACATAAGGTAACCTCATTTTGGAAGAGACTTTTTTTAAAGGATCCATATTTATTCTTGGACCTCATTGTAAAATCAATATTATTAGCAGGACAACATAGTCAAACTTGGGGAGCCAACATGGAGCAATGGCAAGCAATGTGAACTTGGAGTCACAGAACCTCAGTTTGAATCTCAGCTTTGCCACTTAATGCCTGTGCGAACCTGAGCAATTTCCTTCACCTCTCTAGACCTCAATCTTATCATCTGTAAAAAGAGGAGGTTGGACTAGATAACTCCCAAAGTGCCTCTCAGCTCTAAATTGATGATCCTATGAATTTCATTTGAGCTTTATCAAGTCAAAGTTTGTGACAATTCAGATACAGGAAATTCCATCTGAAAATATTCATTGGTTGTTCACTGTGTGGCCAACTCTGCTATCAGAGATTTCTTTCTCTATGAAGTTTTAGCATCAAATAAAGGCAACAAGGTAAAAATCAATCATTTTTTTTTTCAAACCAAGGCCTCAAGAGACTAAAGGTTCTTGAAATAGTTCTTTAATTTCTCATGCCATGAATTGATTCTTGTGTATTAAAACACTTTGATGGTATGGCCAGATCAGTGCCTTCCATATCATAGGTGCTCAACAAATATTGTTCAACTCAACTAACTTTGAGATTTTCAACAAGTGATATAGATTGAAATCTATTCTGAATTATTATTCCTTTTTTGCAAACTTAATTAATATAATTCATTTGTGCTCATGTCTACCCTACTTAATGTTAGGTAGTACAGCATAGGGATAAAGTGCCATCCTTGAAGTCAAGAAGACCTGGTTCAAGTTTTGCCTCTGATACATATAAGCTGCACAACCATGGGCAAGTCACTCAGAGGCCTGATGAATGACTAAGAGGAGATGTCCCAAAGGATTTGTTGATCTGCCTTAGTGGAAGGTGTCTTCCTACTAGAGGATTTCCACACATGGCTAAAACCATTTTTCCAGGCATCTTCTTTTACATATTTAATAGTTATGCTTAATATACAATAATTAACATTTCATTTCTCTGAAAGTTTTCTATAATAGAGACGTTTGATTCAGTCTCCAGAAGGGACCAAAATAAAACTAACCACAATGAATAGCAACATCAGTGAAATTTATTCCTAGATTCGCCCAACCAAATTAAACTTCAAATGTTAAATTTTCATTTCTTAAATATACAGTTTTATTTTCTTTTTTTTCCTATTATTTTTTGCTTCATTTTGGAGAGTGGGAGAAGTTGTTATGTTTTTAAAAATCAATAGCTTCCTCCTATTAGTTTGGATTAAGGTAGATCTAGTCTATATACAAAGGTTATAATCCCACAGTGATAAAAATATGGGCTCTTTTATTATTTCATTGGAGATAAAGCAAGGAAAAATCTACAATATACTGATTTTAAACTCTAGATGTATTTCCATTTAATTCTGTCCAGATCTCTCTTTACCACCTTTGGTGCTTTCTCTGGCCAATTGTATTATAAAACAATTTTCTTTCTTCTTGCCTTCCCCCACCATGTAATAATATCTCTATATAAGCCATTTAGACTTTATCATCATAATACTTTATTATTATATTACACACGGACTATGAAGCCAGTTATTCCATAATTCTAATGTTGGTTTCTGTGGGGCACAGTTATGACAAAACAGGGCATTGTGAGAAGCAGTGTGGACTCTGGATACTACTGTCTCATGTAATCCAGCATATCTAGATTGTTTTTCCAAACTTTTTTTCAAAGCAAAAGCTTTTCAGAACAAAGAATCTACCTTAATCAAGTAGGAGCCAAGAACAAAATAGGTAGGTTCTAACTTGTCTGTAATTTTCTTTAAAACTAGTAAAATACTTTAACATTGGTAGTTACCTGGCACAATGGATAGAATCCTAGAAGATCTAAGCTCAAATCTAGCCTCAGATACTTACTACTGTGTGACCCTGAGCAAGTCACTTAACCTCTGTCTGCATCAGTTTCCTCAACTATAAAACAGAGATAATGATAGCACTTACCTCCCAGGGTTGATGCATGGATTAAATGAGATATTTATAATGTACTTAGCACAGCGCCTAGCACACAGTACTTCCTTCCAAAATATCTGTAATTTCATCAGTACGAGAACTTCACCAATACAGATAACAATCACATAAGAGGTGGTTTTATAAATTGGTATGGTCACAAAATCATGGAATCATTGAATCTAAGGTTAAGACCTGATTTCACAGGGCATCTAGCTGAATATGCATAGCCTGATCAAGAATTCCCTCTCCAGTACCATTCCCAGTCTCTCTTGAAGATATCCAGCAAAGAGGGATCTAATGCCTCCCAAGATAATCTGTCGCACTCTTGAACAACTCTAATGTTGAGGACATTTTTCCTTATATCAAGCTTAGATCAGAGACTTTGCAGCTTCCACTTTTTGTTAATGGTCCTGCCTGTTGGGCCAATTAGAACAAACCCTATCTCTCCCACATGACAACTCTTCTTAGATTTAATGATTCTATCATGTTCCCCATAAGTCTTCTGCTCTCCAGGTTAAATATTTCCAGTTCCTTCAGCTGATCTCCATATGTACCTTCTCCATCCCTGTTACTTTTCTGGTCTGCCTCTTCTAGATACTCAGGATATCCATGTCCTTACTAAAATATGGTGCCCAAAAAGTGAACATAGTACTCCAGACCAAGGCAGAATACAGTGAAATTGTTACCTTACTTGATTTTGACACTATGGTTCTTAATGCAACCTAAGATAGCATAAGTATTTTGATTATCACATCACTAGGTTTTTTTTCTTTTTTAAGTTTAAAACAACAGTTTATAACTGACCTTAATACAATATACACCAATGCACACTAACAGGATCAGTTTCTTCAACAAGTCTGTTTATGTCTTTACCTTCATTCCTAAAATCGTGACATTTATTTCTTATCGGGGTAGGCTAAAAAGGATTTTGACTCTGGACAAATGTATAGATCATGATGCCAAATGTTCTTTATAAGTCCAATCCCATCCTTTTTTGGGTCCTCCTCTTTGCGTTTACCTGACCTTATTCACAATTTTCATAGAAATCCAGTGAGGAAAGTGGGGAATTTTGCATCTATTTCTAAGCAAAGGAACCTTTCTGTTGTGTGTGATGACATACTACAAAGGACAAATGCAAATATGACAATGGGAAGCTGAGATAAAGAGAAACCAGATGCTTCAGATGTCCTTTGTTCCTAGGGGTGTTTTCTAGTCACACTCACCCCTTTCTGTACTCATAAAGATGATTTTGTGAAGCCAAATATAAAATTTTGCATTTATCCAAATTTCATTTCACCTAATGTAATTCAACACTCTGCCCTATGAAGATCCTTCTAGATTTTAACTCCTAAAAACTTTGTCAATACGAGACCAGTTAAAAAGAGTTTATAGGGCTGCTAGGTGGCACAGTGAATAGAGCACTGGCCCTGGAGTCAGGAGGACCTGAATTCAAATCCAGCCAAATCCAGCCTTAACACAAAAACTAGCCATGTGACCTTGGGCAAGTCACTTAACCCCAACTGCCCTCCAAAAAGCAAAAAAATAAAAATAAAAAATAAAAGGAGTTTATATAGACAAAAGGCATGGATTATAGTCCATTGGAATGATTTCCAAAAAAAAAAAAAAAATGAAGGGGCAAGAAAGAGGGATGCACCAGGAGAAGGGAGAAAATTTTCTCTTATAAAAGAGGGGCTAATACAGAAACATAAGCTATTACAATCTTTATAACAGGTCTAGTACAGCATAAATCCATCCTATAAATCAATAACAATATAATCATCAGTACAATCACTGATATGCATTAAAGCACAATCATCTGAGTAAATACTGACTAAATTGAATAGTCCAAATAATCTTCACAGATCCAGAGAAATTAAGTGATTTACCTAAGGACACACAAGTAGTCAATGTCAGTAGTTAGATCTGATCTGAGGTCCTCTGAGACAAGAGGTAGAATGCTTTCAACTGCTCTAGACATACCTCGCCTTTCCTTCCTCAGAGAGAAAATATGTGTAAAATCATTGTCAAAGCACAGTGGTGCCATATACCTATAGGATGTCATTATTGTGGCCTACATTTCGTCCAAGATGAATTCCATAGAGAGTATGCAGCAACTACATAAATAACCGAGAAGATGTTTAAGGTTTGACTGATTCTCAAAGTCCGAAGGACAGGTTAACTCTTCTACTGGCTTCTGGGATTACCTCAAGTGATCAGAATGCATGTGACTGATGTAAATGAGATCGGCTTGGCACAGCCTCTCGAGCCAGTCTGAGGGAGGCTCGTGAAGCAGCCACCATCCTCTAGCAAAGGCAGGACCAGTTAACCAAGGGTCAAATATCATTTTCTTATCTCCTAATTTGAGATCCATGCAGGCGTGGGTGAGGTATGTTATCTAGAAAGGTAAATAGACAAAGAAAATAAACATGAAAATGATTAACTTTTATTGTTCATCAATGAATGAATGACTTAGGCTGAGCCAGCTCCAAAGGGCATGTTAGTGGACAATGTTTCTGTGTGTGATCTGATGAAACCTTAGAAGTCAAGTGAAAAAGAAGGAGTTTTTAATAGAAAATTAAATTCTTGGGAAGTCAAAATGGAATCCCAAGGAAAGCCTTGCCAGCCAAGACTACATGTAGGGGAAAAAAAGATACATGTATTTATGATCTGGGTATCAAACCAATAGATATATCACCTTCTCAATTCAATGCATTTACCTCCTGATTTCTTATCTACAATCTGTAGGAGAGCCAGAACCAAGAACAGGGAAGAGTAGCCAATTTCCTGGGGCATAATGCGAAAAAAAGAAAGATTTTTTTTTTCAATTTAATTTTATTTTCCCCCAGTTACATGCAAAAACAAAAAAGGTTCTTTTAAAAGTTTTTTTTTTTACAAGGAAACATACTTTTAAGGTCCGAATATTCTACTCTCCATAGCACAAAGGGGGTGTGTGTGTGTGTGTGTGTGTGTGTGTGTGTGTGTGTGTGTGTATGAGAGAGAGAGAGGGAGAGAGAGAGAGAGAGAGGGAGAGAGAGAGAGAGAGAGAGAGAGAGAGAGAGAGAGAGAGAGAGAGAGAGAGAGGGAGGGAGGGAGGGAGAGAGGTGTGAGAGGTATGTGAGAGAGACAGAGACAGAGGGAGAGACAGAAATCAAATCCCATGTTCTAAAAGTTCAGATCCTCTGGTAAATAACTATGCACAAAGAAACTTTTCAAAATTTGTCAAAAATGCATAGAATTTTTGTCCTTCCCTCAGCCTACAGTATGCCAACCTTTTTAGATAATTTAACAGAAATATAGCTATAAATTTTGCAATAAGCATTTAGAAACAAGGCAGAAGTTTAAGATGCTATGATAGTGTAGCTATTTCCTTTCTTTATCTACTACCCAAAGATACTACCGTGGTGGGGCTGGGGAGAGTGTTTGTGCATATACATTTTACTCAGTTGCCTAAATTTTCCGGAGTTATTGACCTAAGAAGAAATTTCCTTTCACTTTGATGCCACTAATCTGAGACACAGAGAAGCCATTTGGGGTGGGGGGGGGGGGGGGGGATAAGCACGGGGAACTGAGTGCTACTCCCTGTCCCTTATGACAAAAATCAAGGAAAGCAAATGGAGCTGAGACTTCATGGCATGGTAGAACACATATGAAAGCAGAGGCATGTTTGAGCAGGATAATGCCAGAGACCTGGAGTGGAGACCTGGAGTGCTCCACAGACTGGGTTTGGAAAGACTATTAGAATGCAATCTACCTTTCTCTGGAAGGGAAATTCAATGCTCCAATCCCTGGAATATTGACTGGGAACCCCTCTACCCATTCCCCCCAAATTTCCGCCTCCCAATAGTTGTGATTGGGAGTAGCAGAAGTTTGTTTCTTAAGATGCTTATTTGCATGTCTATGGTACTTGAAGTTGTTAATAGTGTATGAGCTTTTGTGAGAATTTGTTCACAAGCTTGTAAGAGCAAACTCTGAGAATAAGAGAGGAAAAATTAATCAAAAAAGGAGAAATTTTCTTCAACTCAAGCTGAGATAGGGAATGAGCTAGAGAGGGAATTTCTGCAAAATTAGTCATCTCTGATATATCCATACCTGTGAGAATGTTTATCAACCTGGAGAGAAACAATAATCAAATGAGTCACTAGCAGTTATAGTAAAACCACCCTATAAGTTAGGTAGCATGACGTCTTACCTGGCTACAATAGCAATCTTGAGCCCCGGGTTAATGCTCTACTTTAATAGATACATGGATAGGGAACAGCATAAGAAAAGATAGTGCAGACATTCCTTTCCCTAATGCAAATCGTAGCTACTCCATGTCTTCTCATCCTGCGTCATTCGTATCTATTTCTTTCTATAAATTCAACTATTTCAATTCAGCAATCATGTATTAAAATTGCTAATATATGCTTTAGTTAGTACATTAATACATTTATATTTAATTCAATTTCAGATCTGTTTGTTCAGCCCTAACCTCTCTACTGATCCCTAGTCTTACATCTCCCACTGCCTATTGGATATCTTAAAATGGCTTAAATTCAACATAAAGCAAAATGAACTCACTATTTCTTCCCTCCTCCCCCTCCAGACCTTACTTTCTTCCTACCTTCCCAATGCTTATAGAAGGTACCACCATCTTCCTAGTCACCCATGCTCACAACCTAAGTGTCATCCCAGACTCTGCACTCTCTCTCACCTCCCCCCCCCAGCTCCATATCTGATCCAATCTGTTGATTTTGCCTTCCTTATATCTCTCATACATACCCTCTTCTCTCCTCTCACATTGCCCCCACCCAGGTTTAGGCCCTTATCACCTCATGCTTAAAAAGTTGCAATAGTCTTATCTCCCTGCCACAAATGTTTCCCTGCTCTAGTCCTTCCTCTACTCAGATGTCAAAGTGATCTTCCTTAAAGTACAGATCTGATTATGTCATTCACTTGCAAGATCAAATACATAATTCTCCATTTGATATTCAAAGGCCTTCATAACTGGGACTCCCCTACCCCTTATCTTCCAGTCTTCGTATACTTTATACATCAGCACCAGAACTAGTACCGCTTCATACTCTTCAATTGAATGACACTGACTTCCTTGCTGTTCCTCACAGAAAACACTCCCTCAGCCAAGACTGAGCATTTTCACTGGCTTTCCCCCATGCTTAGAATGGTTACCTTCTTCATTTTTACCCCCTCCCTTTCCCGACTTCCTTCAATTAAAATCCTACCTTCCTCAGAAAGCCTTTCCTAATCTCCCTTAATTCACTGTCTTTCCTCTGTTGATTATCTCCAATTTATCCTGTTGATAGCTTGTTGGTCCATATTTATTTGCATCAGACAGGGCTCCATTAGATAGTGAGGTCCTTGAGAACAAGGATTGTCTTTCTATCTTTCTATGTCTCTTCTGTGCTAAGTAAAGTGCCTGGCACTTCATAAATGGACTAATTGATGGATTGACAGTAAAAGGGAAGTTATGAATGAGAGAGGATCTAGAAGGAAAGATAATGAGTTCAAGATGTCTATGAGATATCCAGTTTGAGATGTCTAATAATCAATTGGAGATGGGAGATGGGAGTTCAGGAGAGGGGACAGGGCAGAACAAACTTGAGATTCATCAGCATAGGATCAGCAATTTGATCCATGGGAGCTGATGAGATTAGCAAGCAAAATAATATGGAGGAAGAAGAGAAGGGGACCCAGGTTAAACTCCTTGGGGGCATCCGGAGTTAGAAGAATCCTGAACAAAGCTACTTCCAAAATGTCTGCTATACAATATGGTATAATTTAAATATTAAATGGGTATAGGAAATGAGATGGTAGTCTTTGCATTTTGTTCTACTGAGTTAGATGTTTTTAAAAACACACAAGTAACAGGATTAGTAAGATCATGTATCATATCAATAAGACTGTAATGTTTGTGGATTAGTATTAATTACAGAGATGAGCAGTGAGGCAGGAGAGGTTGGAGAGAAGGCCCTAGCAGAGCAACCAGGAGGAAAACAAAACAATTCCCGGAATTTCTGCCTATGTCAGGGGTTCTGATAAAGCCATGTCTCCATGCCATAGTCAGTCAGGTTCAGCATCTGAAGCTTGATCCTAGGAATAAGAATGACTATGTCCTACATCTCCTAGGTTTCATGCCTAGGGAATAAACAAATTTTAAGTCGGCTGAAGTCTGGGAGAAGCTGGAGGCATGCATAGACAGTGTATTAATTGTGATTTTATTCCTCTTACTAGTTATGTGCCAAAGAGTTAAAAATATTACATAAAATTAGGCATGTTTATTTGTTGGTGGTGTAGTTAGCCTGTCATATGACCAAGGATCAATGAAATATAACAGATTTAGAGAGGAAACAGGATTTCTGGGTTAAATGTGAGCTCAGAGCTATTCTGATGGGTAAATTGACACAAGCCTCATTCTTTAGATTTATAACTCAAGCCACACAGAAAGAAATGGAGTTGGGGGAAAAGATTATGTGCTGAGAACCACAGAAAATCTGACATTTGTTGAAATTGTCTTGCATTCAGTGGCGAATGCAATTATCTAGATAAACATAAGAATTCTGAGAAACTGGTTTTTATTTGGGAATGGGAACAAGTTAGAGGCTAGGAATGCTGTTTATTAAACTTCATGAAGGAATGAAAGTAGATGTAGAGACCACAACAAGTTTTGTTTGTGTACCTGTTTCCTTTCTCCCACATGACAATTATTCATGTGTATGGACAGAGGCCTGTGTTTTATTGAAATTTACTATTGTGCCCCTGAATCTCTCTCTCTCTCTCTCTCTCTCTCTCTCTCTCTCTCTCTCTCTCTCTCTCTCTCTCTCTCCCTCTCTCTCTCTCTCTCTCTCTCTCTCTCACACACACACACACACACACACACACACACACACACACACACCCCTTGTACAGTCCTTGACATATAGTAGTTGTCTAATATCTGCTCATTAGATGTTGTTGAATTTAATAAGTCTGGACATAAAGAGAGTCAGAATGATAAAGCAGAGTGATAGATATGAAGTTAGGAAGAACTAGGTTCAAATTCTGCCTTTGACACATAACTAGTCATGTGACCATGAGCAAGTCACTTAAAGCTCTCTGAACCTAATACTTTACAGAGGGATTATAAGGTCCAAGTGGATCTTTAAAATCTTTAAAACACTATAGAAATTGTCATCATTGTCATCATCATCATCATCATCGTCATCATCATCATCATCATCATTACCTGCACCTCTCCAAAAGCTAAGTCCTCAGGAGGATGAGGGTCTGCATCCCAAGGGTTAGGAGGATTCAGTTCTATTAGCACAAGTCCATTATTTTCATCCATTTCAATGACTAGAATCAAAAGAGCAATAAAAAGGCACTAGAATTAATGGAGGAGAAAAACTCTTTGGAAACAGTAAGAGTATATCATCAAGAAGGAAATTTAAAAGTTTCATTTTTATTTTTAAGGAATTTTACAAATTCAACTAATGAGAATAATTATGTTTCTTTGGTCTTTCCCCTTAATGCTACTAAATACTTTGAAAGTATTCTATTAACATAGCACTCAATTCATCTGTTCACTTCTTTTTTTATTTTTAAAAATGTATTTATTTTAAATATTTTCTTTTTAAATTTTGAATTTCAAATTCTCTCCATCCCTCCCAACTATCTCCCACCTGATGAGAAGGCAAGCAATATGATACCAGTTAATTATACATGTGGAATCATGTAAAAACAGATTTCCATATTAACTATATCACACACACACATACACAAGGAAAATAAAGTAAGAAAATTATACTTCAATTTGCACTCAGAGTTCATTAGTTCTCTCTCTGGAGGTGTATAACATGTTTTCATCATGTGTCCTTTAGAATTATCTTGGATCACTGTATTGATCAGAGTAACCAAGTCTTTCACAGTCAATTATCATTACAACATTGCTGTTATTGTGCAAAACGATTTCCTGGTTCTTCTTGCTTCACTTTGCATCGGTTCATATAGATCCTGCCACATTTTTCTGAAATCACTCCTCTCATTATTTCCATTAGTACAATAGTGCAATAACAGTTGTATGCCACAATTTGTTCAGCCATTACCTAATTGATGAGTATCTTCTCAATTTCCAATTCTATGCTACCACAAAAAGAATAACTATAAATATTTTTGTACATATAGGTCCTTCTCATTTTTCTTTGATTGCTTTGGGATACAGAGCTAGTAGCAGTATTTGCTGGGGCAAACAGTATGCACAGTTTGATAGGCCTTCGGCATAGTTCCAAATTGTTCTCTAAAATGGTTGGACCAGTTCACAACTCCACCAATAAT
>CM053587.1:207734538-207756153 GCA_028646515.1 Pseudochirops corinnae
CTCCCAAATATCCCTGGTATTTTAGTCCCATATTCTTATTATTGCTGGCTAATTACACCCTGGAGGTCCTCCAGTGCTTCAAGCTCAGCCTATCCCAAATGGACTCATCTTCTCTCCCCAAGTCTTATGTTTCCCTATAAATGTCTCTTTCCATTTATGAAACCACTCAGGTCTCTTTAAGCAGTACAATAGTAGACACTCAATAAATGCTGGTTGAATCAGAACCTGAGAGATCATTTAGCCCAACTCCTTTATTGTACAGGTGAGAAAATTCAGACCCCAGAGAGTCATACAACTAACTGAGTGCAGAGATAGAATTCAAACCCAAGTCTTCCAACTCCAAATTCAGCATTATTTCCATCATATTAGCTAGCAATGTTGGATGGAAAACTGAGAAAAATGTAGCATTTTGCAATATTTTGCACATTTTCTGTGTCAATATCTTAATAACTTGAAAGACAAATCTACTCCTACTTTCCCTACTTACTTGTATGTCTGTTGTGATAAAATGACATACAGTAAAATGGACTTCTGAATAGGGAATACTTCCCCTTCCCTATCTCCACCCTTAGGTAATGATTATTCAAATAGTTTCTAGAACTCAGGCCTCAGGCAGAGTCAGACATGACTAACTGACCAAACAACAAAAGCTGCCCCAGTCACACACCAATTACTTGCTTCCTTGGTATACAAATAAAATATTTTTATTTTCCCCCTCTCATTTTTTGCCTCATTTCTTACCTAACCTTAAATACTAAATGGGCATTGCCTCAGTCAAACTGAGACCTGGGAAAGATCTTAGCTTAAAAAGGCTAAGGTTTCCCACAACCAGGGCCATCTCTAGTCATCCTGATCTATATCTGGCCCCTGGACCCACATGGCTCCCAAAGAAAGAATGAGGCTGGTGACTTTGCACAGCCCTCCCTCACTTAAATCCAATTTACTTACAAGTCATGGCATTGCCTTCCTGATGTCGTGGTCCTCTTTCAGAATGAAGGACAAACAACTGATAAAATACTTTTATCTTTCTTTTCTGGAGTTTGCCTCAATGACCAGGGCAAGGCCTGACCCAAGATTCTAATGTGTATTGCTTGCTGCTTAACTACATCCTGTTTGTTTAATTTATTGGTCTTCACTGGAATTTTCCCTAGGTCATATCACCACAGGCCTCAATTTCTTTCTCTGTAAAATGGTAAGGTTGGACTGAAATAGATGCTCTCCAAGGTCCCTTCTAGCTCAAAATCCCATGATTAATTGATTAATGAGTGAGAGAAATTAATATTACACTACTGTATCAATAGTAATTATTTATGCGGTTAGTTTGTGATCTACCCTTTTCCTTTTATTTCTGTTAAGGTCCAACTTCTGAAAAAGTCAGTCTCTGAAGAATATAACTGAGTGAAGGGATTGCTTCTAGCCTCCAGGGCAAATGCTCAGGTTGGATGGGACCTCACCCAACTGGGAAATCTAATTTCTTTTTAGAGTATAAATAGTCTGAACAAATAAATGAATAGTTTAACAAATAGTCAAAAGGACAAGCCTTTTCCTGTAGGAAGATCCTGTGTCCTTGATCTCCTTGATTAGAGTTTAAGGCAACTCAGCTCACAAAAGAGAAAAGTTGCTAGAGAGGAATTGATGAAAATGATTTCCCCTGCCCAGATGCTTTGAGGCCTCTGAATTTCATTATCAAGCCATGTTCTCAGCAGGAGGAGTTGAAGACTTTTGACCTAACTCTTTAAATGTCCCCCAATCAGGGTTGAGTTTTACTTGTCAGGGATGTTCACTTTCAGAAGGGATTTAAGAACCTCCCTTGGGGTCTTTGGTTACCAAAAGAAATCACTGACCATCAATTTATTGATTACAGACTAGCTTAATTAACAAAATAATTATTAATTTACAGGAACTGTCTCTTGGGGGTTTTCATGACTCATCAAACGAGTCAACAAAAAATTATCACATAATTTCTCTTCAGAGATGACATGTACACATACATCAGTCCAGTTTGGTTATGTTGGAGGCCATGGACCTGGGAGCAGCTTCTGAAGAATGGAGAGCTAGGCTAGTAATAGAGATCTGGGCAAAGCTTTAATGAAAGACTTATGGCCTCAAGCAAATGCTCCATCAAATGGGAAGATGCAATCAGAGTTCAAGGAGGTTCCCAGAGCCTGTACATCATCAATGTTAACTATAGCTTCCCACAAGACACTAAACAATTGAAAAACATCTTACTTAGCCTTATATTTCACTGTTTCTTTAAAAGGAATGAATTATACCTAGGGAGATGGTTTAAATATTTGCTTTATAGGCAAGGTAGTCAGTTAATTAGCATTTATTATGTACCAAGTATATGCAAGCTGAATGTAACAAAAAACAGAAAAACTAAACCCACACTAATTGGTTATCATTTCTTTTAGGGCTGGAGATGGAGGGTGGGAAATTGGGGGAATATTTCTAAAATGTTGACTCCTCCTTTTTCCCACCCCTGTTCCTGTTCAGTAAAGCACCATAATATACTCTACCTGCTTTAACTGAAGATTTTCCTGTATCCTGATTTTGCCTCAAACATCTACGAGCCAAGGATTAGCCGAAAATATTAGCTGTTGTTGACTCTTTTTGGCCCCATCTGGAGTTTTCTGGGCAAAGATATTGGAGTGTCTACCATTTCTTTCTCCAGTTCCTTTGACAGATGAGAGAACTGGGGCAAACAGAGTTAAGTGACTTGCCCAGGGTTACAAAGCTAGTAAATGTCTGAGTATGGATTTGAATTCAGGAAGATGAGTTTTCCTGACTCCAAACCCAGCAATCTATCAACTGCATTGCCTAGTTGCCCAGCTGGAAATACATACAACTTAAATTAAGATAGAGCAAAACTGGGGTCTGAATGTTAGGAATTTTGTCGCCTATTGTGACTATAACTAGTAACCTTTCATCTGATATAAACTCTATGAAATAGCAAAGAAAGGGGCCATGTGGACCTGAAGTCCATTATATTTTCCTTAGGCTAAATTTAAGCTAACTGTAGTAAAATGGTTAGGTTGCTCTAAACCTTATAGAGGAAGTGGGCTGGGTGGAGCCAGTCAAAGAAACACTCGTACCCTAAATCACCCCCTCCCTACCCTCAGAAGAGATAAAGGAGAATTAAACTCTACCCCTTTTTCCTGAAGAGAGTAGAAAAAAAAATATCAGATACTAGCCAGTTAACTACCTTCTCCAGAGACATTCACTAGTTTTACAAAATAAATTAAGGAGGTGAATTATAAAATGACCCCTAACTTCCCTTCCAGCTCTAAATCCTAAATTTCCAAAAGTCTTAGGGCAGCTAGTCTGTTACTTGAAGTACTGAAATGAGTCACTAGCAAGAACAGGAAACAGTAGACTGAATTCTCTGCCAGACTTTTGTATGTCAATGTTTACTTATAATACTTTTGCTCCTAACCTGGGTCATTAAAGAGTGACAAAACTGTCAATGTAATGACAGAAAATTGTTAATTTGGATTGTGATGGGGTACAGGCTCTAGGAAACTCCTTGAATTTCTTTATCACTACACCCAAATCTCTGTTACTAGCCTAGCCTTTCCTTGTCCAGCTACTTCACACCCTAGCTCCTCCCAAAATATCTACACCCAAATCGTTTCCCTTACACTAGCCAGCCCTCCATAGTCTGTCACCTCCAGGAAGCCTCCAGCTATTTCCTAGCATTAACCTCTGGAGTCTGACCTCATTTGACTCCTCCTGAAGACCCTCCCCGAACTCCTCCTCTAGACCACCACTAGATCCCTCCCACAATCTTTCTTCATATAAGACCAATCTTGCCTCTGTGAAGGAGCTGAGAATTATCTAGCTCAGACTTACTCTTGTGTCAAATTATTCTGGCCTGCTTGTCCAATACAAGCGTCACAGATACCTAGGCTCCTTAACAGTCTACCCATTATGGCAAATCTTTAATAAACTTTGCTTTACTTTGGCTGAGAGAAGACTTGACTCAAATTCATTCAGCAGGACTTGGCATATTGGTATTTTGGGGTTTCAAGCACCCCTAATCTAAACCCTAAATCTCAGCAATATGGACTGCCTCAACCTCTTAGTCATCCTGACAATATCAAAATTCCAGTAATGTTCTAATATGCCTACCCTTAAGATAATAAGATAACCATACCCTAAGCCTCCACCCTGGAGTCTTCAATCCCCCATCTCAGAATCTTTCCTCATAAATGTAACCAGCTCAAGCCTGGTTGCTCCTTTGACATTCCTACTCCCTTCCATTGGGATTCATGGCATGAAGGGCAAAACAGCCAGGATTAAGTGGCTTTCCTTGCCCAGGATGAAGTGGCTTTCCTTGCCCAGCTTACCAAGGGCCACTGGGGTCTCATGACTAGGCCTTGCTACCTCATACTCTCCTCATCCCCCTCCTCTCCTAAAACTATAAAAACTTTTTCATAAGTCTCTTTGGTTGAGAAATCCACTGGACATCCTTTGGGGTGGCAGATTTGTTATCCTGTTATTGATGGGGTACAAGCTCAAGATTCAATCAGAGTTCAAGGGGTTTCCCAGAGCCTGTACCCCATCATTATCTCAATTAAAGACAATTTATTCCTCAGCTCATGGCTTTGATTTATTTCAGGACTTGATATTAAATGGTGGGAATGGTAGGATTCATCAAAGATTATGTCTTTGTTGGTCCTAGGAGAGAGCCTCTGTATGCCCTCATACCAGCAGGATGCCCCTTGCGCCTAGTCCGGGAGCTGCCTCCTACCTCCCATCCCCCCATCAAGTAAGTACATAATTACACACATCTCTTTTGGTTGAGTGTGAGTTGCCTCTTTAATTGAGAATTGGCAAAAAGAGCCATGGACAATCAATTTGGGGTTCACTTTATCTGGACCCCCAAAAGTACTGTCAGCAAATGGCTTTGCAGTATGGGTTTGGATACTTGCAAGTTTTTGGAACATTAACAATTGTTGGCAAAACTACAAAGAAGGAGGCTGAATCTAAAACATTTCTCCTCCTGGAAGGATTAGGCCAATTGGAATCTCAAAAGAAAGGATTTACTAAAAATTTTTTTAAGCTGTAGCAGCCCTTTTGTCTGTTTTTGTAGTATTAAGTGTAGTGCTTGTTTTTCTGCATGTATGCTGTGAGATGGCTTGTAATTCAAACTGAGGGTAGAATCCCCTGTTACCAGCCTTGTCTTTGCTGATATGCCCTTTCTCAAATCCCAGCTTCAGCAGAGAGACTAGCACAGTGGAGGTTTAAACTCAAACATTTCTGTGTTCTTTTTGTCATGTCATCTATGTTTAAAATTAAACTAGCTTTTTTCCTGAAGTCACTATCACACACTTTGGAATGTTTAGTGTTTGTCTGTCTGTTATCCTATTGGTCTGTTCGTATGTCTCTCTGCATCAAGAGCCTTTGTCAATGTAATTATGCATATGCTTGTTAACCACTGGTGAGTTCTGATCTTTCCTAAAGATCTTCCCCTCCCTTTCCTTCCCAGAATGGTTCAGTTTGGGAACCAAAGAATTAAAATAATACTCTTAGAATCAAAGGAGGTAAGAACCACCTCTCCCCAGAAAAACTGTTCCCTGGTTTTACTGGGAGAAAAGATAATCCTGGTGACAAGAGAAAAAGGAAATGTTGGAAATTTTAATCATACACTTGGGAGTTTTGCAAATTAAAGTGAAACAGGAATCAATTTAGGAATAACTTTTGCACTGGTGTCTCTTAGAAATTTTACTGTAAATTATATGAGGCTTTTAACTCATTTTTATAACAGATTCAGAATTATTATTTTATAGCTAAGGAGGAAGGAGACCTCAAAATATAGATTCCTGTTCATATATCCTGTACCTTTAATTTTTAGTTTTAATTCAGATTAATAGCCTCCCATCTGACCTAAATTTGTTGCCCCTCAGGGGGGAATTTCAGCTAAATATCAGTTAAAATTGAACTAAAAAAATTTCTTCCCTTTGTGTAACAAGAATTTTGGCTAAATTTAAATTAGAATGAAAGATTTACTAAAACTGTTTCCTTTTTCTAATCAGGCTAATGTGATTTTTATTAGATGATACAAACCTTTCTCACCTTCTCATCTCTCCACCTGGAGAAGTGAGAATTTCAAGAAACAAGTACAAGAGAGAGGTGAGAATCCTTATCATTTTTACAATGGGCTATGCAACAGTGCTAAACTCTATGTAAGCCTAGACCCCTTCAGTTTACCCATTTGATTAAAAACCTTCCTATAAAGGATAACCTGGTTGGCATAGCACAGTGGTTCTCAACATTCCTAATGCCGTGACCCTTTAATACTCATATGTGAGCATTATCAGCATGTGGGCGGACCCGCCTGGAGACGGAGGAGCAGTGTCTCAGTTCCTAAGACCACTGGAAATATATGTTTTCCGATGGTCTTAGGCGACCCCTGTGAAAGGGTTGGTCCACCCCCAAAGGGGTCGTGACCCACAGGTTGAGAGCTGCTGGCATGTCTGTTGAGCAAGGAGAAAGGAAAGAATGGGAGGAAACTAGGGTTGTATCCCAAAGAGATCATACAAGTGGGAGGAGGACCTGTATGTACAAAAATATTTATAGCAGCTCTTTTTGTGGTGGCAAAGAATTGGAAATCAAGAGGATGCCCTTCAGCTGAGGAATGGCTAAACAAGTTGTGGTATAGGAATGTAATGGAATACTACTGCGCTATAAGAAATAAGGAACAGGCAAACTTCATAATTGGGCATTAACAACTTGGGGGATGGTACAGAAATGAAGATTGCTGGAGATTCTAAGCAGTGGAAAAAGAAGGAAGCTAGGTAGTCTAACTTCACTTACTAGCTGTGTGACCCTGGACAAGTCACTTAACCCTGATTGCCTCAGTTTCCTCATTTGTAAAATGAGCTGAGAAGAATATGGCAAACCACTCCTGTATCTCCAAGGAAACCCCAAATAGGGTCACAAAGAGTCAAACACAACTGAAAAATGACTGAAAAACAGCAAAAAGGATTGTAGGCAGCTAGTGAGGAGGGAGTGCCTTCCAGGCTTCAGGGACAGCTTATGCAAAAGTATAGATGAAAGTTGTGATGTTTGCCATTTCCTTCTCTGGTTCATTTTACAGATGAGGAAACTGAGGCAAACCAGGTTAAGGGACTTGCCCGGGGTCACACAGTTGGTAAGTGTTTGAGGGCAGATATGAACTCAAGAAGACTTCAAACCCAGCACTCTATCCATTGCACTACCTACTTGCCTAATGGTATAGTGTATCCATCTGGGCAGCGCGTACACTTTACCCCAGTCATAGTCCTTTCATATGTATTTCCTTCACACCATTGTTGTTGCTGCTGGGGCTGGGCAATCTCTAAACCAGAGCTTCAAAGATACCTGAAGGAGCTAGGCCACTCAATTTAGAAACTCCCACCCTGGGACTGTACTGTTAGGACTGGTAAGTGTATAAGCCATCAGTGCATCTGTATTCAGTCCAAATCACTATCTTTCTGTGTCACCTCTTGCTTTGGAAATTGTGATCAAATCAGCTGTTTCTGGAAATTTTATTAATCAACTGGCTCCTCACTTTCCCTGTGAATTCTCAGACCAAAACACCTTTTCTGAGCCACCATTTTCCAATATATGAGGTCTCTGATTGAGATGTTTAGCAGCACGCGCACACACACACACATGCACACACACACACCCTCTGCCTGCCTTTTTGGTATTTCTAGTACTTAGCAGAATGGCTGGCATGCAGTAAGTAATACATAACAAATTCTTCTTTCATTCATTTCAATAGGAAACTTTAAACTTAAATAGGAGTTTTTTGGGGCAGGTAGAACAGTGCAGGACTGGAGTCAGGAAGACTCATCTTCATGAGTTCAAATTTGACCTCAGACACTAGCTGTGTGACCCTGGGCAAGTCATTCAACCCTGTTTGCCCTTGTTCCCTCATCTGTAAAATGAGTTGGAGAAAGAAATGATAAACCACCCCAGTATCTTTGCCAATAAAACCTCAAATGAGGACACACAGAGTCAGACATGACTGAACAACAATGGAGCTTTTTTTAGGTAAAAGAACAAGATAAAATGTATACTTTAGGAATATCACTTTGGCAGCTATGTGGAAGGTGCATTGGAAAGAAGAGAGACTGGGGGCAGGGAGACCAGGTAGGAGGCTCTTGCAATAATGCAGGGAAGAGATGTGTCTGTGACTGGATGGGAGCCTGGGCTAGGAGGATGGCTCTGTGAGGAGAGAGAAAGGAGCAGAAGCGAGATAATTTGTGGGGCTTCAATCAACAGAACTTTGCAGATGAGAATGAGAATGAAAAGTGAGAGCGGCAAGTAAATGATTAATAGTGTCCAGGACTATTCTGAGGTTGGAAACCGAGTGATATTAAGTGGGGAGACTGGTTTCTGATATTAAAGTTAAATTATTTTCTCTATTTTTCCTCCAAAATTACCCCATTCCTCCTATATCCAAAGGGACATCCCTTCAAATAGCATTTATAGTTTCTCTAACAATACATTTCCAGCTCTAAATTGTTCTGGGACCAAATTAATTTAGAAATCATAGCATCATATAATTTACATTTTCTAATTGCATTTTCTTTTGTGTCCAAGGAATAGGAGCCTAGAAGCTCTGTCTTCATAGAATGAGGCTCAGCTGGTCCTAGGTCCTACCTTATTCAGGCCACTTTCGTCAGTCTTTACCAATTGCTACTCTTCCTACCAGACTACTTTGTAGTTAACTACTGTGTGTGTGTGTGTGTGTGTGTGTGTGTGTGTGGTTTATTAATGTAATGGGGCTAAGGAGCATGCCTACATCTCTCCTTACCAGACTACTTTGTAGTTAACTACCGTGTGTGTGTGTGTGTGTGTATGTGTGTGTGTGTCTGTGGTTTATTAATGTAATGGGGCTATGGAGCACGCCTAGATCTCCTAACATGGAGGCACCCTGCATTCTCTTACCACATGGGTGAGAGTAGTTGGAATAGGCTGCATCTTTTAAAAACTGCCAAGTTGAGACAGTCTCCCTCATTCCTTGGTACTCTTTCCTGTTGTATCCAGAGGGTGAAAATTGCAGTTTACCCACAGTGTGGTCACTATGAACTGAAGGGGGAGGTGGGAACAGATTCCCCACCCCAATTTCTTTAAATGGGCCTGGGGATGTTTGTCTCTGTCTTGTTTGTCCTCAGTTTAGGTACGGGAAGTGATTCTAACCAGATCCGGGTAGGTTATTGTCATTGGAGACTTTGGAGCCAGGATTGCACGTGGAATACGGCGGCTAGCCAGCCTGCATGGCAGGGAAACCTTGAGAAGCCAGGGCACCTGGGACTCAAGCCCGATTAGGGTTTTGGATTTGGAACTAGGACTGCTTTATTGCAACAAAGCTAAGAAGTGAACCCAAACCCTTCCCAGAGAGTGAGGTGGTCCTGAGGGGGAGATTAAGCCCCATGAGTTGGGGAACTATGTCTGTATATTTGTTAATATACCTTTAAAATAAATATTCTTGTGTAAAGGTTAATCTGTTAGAAGTTAAATATTTGATTAAATGAAAGTGGTTAAATGGAAAAAAAAAACCACTTAAAGAATACCATTGGTGGGGTTTGGAGCCATTAGCAGAGAGTCTAGACACACGTGCAAAACTTCCTTAAGGGCACAATAGAACCTTGGGCAAGAGATGAAACATAACAGACCTGGCCTTCTATTCAATTTTTCCATTTAAAATAAATTGCTGGATAATAGCCATAGTTATTTTGTTATCATGTTATAATTCTCAAACAATTGAAATCAGTTGTGCATTGTACCATTCCTAGACCTCTATGCAATTTATCCTTCTTTCTGTATTCTAATCATTAACTTCGAGATTTTATCTACTTCCTAATTCCCACTTTCTACTATTCCCTGCCATAGATACAGCACAAACAACCCAACCCTAAATGTCTTTCACCTGTGCAGGGGCTGTAGAAAGAAGAAGCAGAGTCCCAGGAAAAGACTGCCAAAGTGTACTGGAAAGAGAACTTGAATAGCTCTATAAAGACCTCACTTTACAGGGAATGTTGGAGAGGGTATTCTTGTTGAGGGTTAGGTGGCCTCTGAGGATGACTTTTCAGCTTGAGATCCTGAAACCTAGATTTGAATGCTGATTCTCATACTTACTGTGAGACCTTGGCCAAGCCATTTAACCTTCCTCTTTCTTACTTTTCTCATCTGTGGAAATGAGGGAGTTGAGCTAGCTAAATGATCTCCAAGATTCATTTCAGTTCAGAATCCTATAATCCTGTTCTGTTCTCTACATTTTCTACCCCTCTCCTTTATGTTACTCAGTTGCTTCAGTTGTGGCCAACTCTTTGTGACTCCAGTTGGGTTTTTCTTGGCAAACATACCGGAGTTGTATTTCCTTCTCCAGCTCATTTTACAGATAAGGAAGCTAAGGCAAACAGTGTTGACTGACTTGCTCAGGGTCACACAGCTCAGTGTGAGGCCAGATTTGAACTGAAAAAGATGAATTTTCCTTATTCCATCCCTATTGCTCTATCTACTGTACCACCTAGCTACCCAGTCCTCTCCTCTATTGAAGCATAATGTACCTCAAGTATCCTGAAGAGAGTAAAAGGTGATGCAAATCAGACTAAATGATTTATAAGAATTTCCATTCTCAAATCCATCATTTAAACCACTACCCATTTTAGTCTTTTTAAAGCACCATTCTATATAAGTTTCTTTTTCTGCTCAAATATCTCCAGTGACTCTCCATTGCCTCTCAAATTAAGTTCAGACTTCTTATTCCAGCATCTAAGACCTTTGATGATTCAACTCTAAACTATATTTCCAACGTTATCAAATAGGTACTTCCTTATATGCGTCAAACACTCCAGTTGTACTTATATACCAATATACCTTGCCTCTTTCTACCTCTATTATTTTATTCATTCTTTTCTTCTGCCTGGAATGTGCCCTCTTTCTCCATCTACCCAATCACAGCCTGTTGAAATATCACCTATTCTTCCAGACCAATAATAAGTCACACTTACCTTTATGCAGTTAAATTGACTTTTATAGGTTGGCTTAGGATAGTAAGCAACATACATAACATTATTGCTATGAGAAAATTCATTCTCAGTCCCAAACCACTTAAGTATACATAAAAGTCAAGTGTTGAGGACTCTCTATACTTAGTTATATCATCCTCATTAATAATAGCTTACGTTTATAGTTTTTGTTGTTTGTCCAGATCTGTGATTTCACTGATGTAAGAAATTCCCAGAGAGAGCATTTCCCTTACTAAAGAAGATTTGTAATTTTGTGCCAACTTAGAGTCTTGGTTACCTGCAGCAACAAAATGAAGTTATTTTCCAGGGATCACACAATCAATATGCTTCAGAAGTAGAACTTGAACCCAGCTGGGTCTTCCCGACTTGCAAGGCTGGCTTGCTATCCACTTCTCCATGTTGTGCTTCCTCTCCAATAACTCACATTTATATTGCTCTTTATTGTTTTATTACAAAACTAATTTGACCATAACAAGTTTGATATCTTTGCTATTCCTATTTTGGAATCTATTGCTCTGGTTTTGGCAGGGTGTAGGTGCTATCCTAGTGTCTTTCCTTTTGTGTTTCCAGCCTTGATGTCTCCAGCTAAACCATGTATACTTCTCTTATTCATGTCCAAAAGGCCTATTAGTTTCAGTATAGCATGGCTGGCCTAATTTTTGAGAGTCATATTCAAATCCCAAATAAAAAGGAAGAACAGTGCAAATGACTTCCAGCCAAGATGGCTATCAAAATCAGAGTCAGACCAGCCAGCTCCCATATACCATCTCTGTCTCAAACTTCAAATTCCCACTAGACCAAATAATGATTAAGAAATCCAAGAAAAAACGATACTAAGTGATTTCACACACACACACACACACACACACACACACACACACACACACACTCCACTAGTACATTAAAAAAAGTTTGAGAGCATAAAAAGTCAGACAGAAGTCCAACGGACTCCAGCAAAGCCAGCATCATATTAGCAAACAAGCCAGCAGCCTCCAAGGGTGACCAGAGATAAGAAAGAGACTAATGGGTCCTGTGTCCAGAGATGGAAAGTGCAGAGGAATTCCTAATGAATGGGAAGCCTTTAAAGTTGAGATTCTCCAAAGGCAGTATTAGAATGCAAATCAGAAACTTTTTGTTGTGGGCTAGGAGAGGCAGATCGGAACAGGGTGAGGACAAAATCTCACGGGAGTTGCTTGTCTACCTAAGACTGTGCACCCTTACCTTTTGCGCAAGCTAAAGGTGAGTGGGACAGGGGGAGAACCTTTCTTTGTTTAAATTCGCGCTGAAACGGGACTCTGCCCCCTCCTCCAATGAGAAGTCAGAGACCCTTTGACTTTACCTGCGTGGAATCCGTACCCTCTCTCTCACCCAACAGAACTTAAATGATGTACTTTTTTTATGACTTTTTATAACTCTCAGGGTTTTAAAAAAAGGGCTCCTGGAGGGGTGTGCTCTCTTTTTCTTCAGACATGTGGGGGAGAGAAGTCTCTCTCCACCCCAGGGTATTTTTACCTAAGAATAAAACTCCTGTCCACCCATAGCTCTCTTCTACATTCCTTTGATTTGGGTAAGTGAGGTTTCTCAACCACACACTAAGGAGGCTTCAGGCTCAGAGATTCCCAGGGTGATCAGAAAGCTTTAGGATCAGGACTGTGGAAGCCCAGAGGAGCTGCAGTAATCAACACAGCACCACAAAGCTCACACCAGAATACCTCAAACTCAGGAACTGGAAAGGCCCTAGCACTCTTTCCTGAGATACCTGATTGGACCCTGAAGACCCAGCATTCTGAATTCCAAAGATCATGAGGGCCTAACCCTAAGAACTAGAAGATCAGTACAGGAACCCAGATGAAGTGGAAAGAGACCACTCTATCCAAAAACATATGGCAGAGCCTGGCCCCAGCATAAAAGCCCAGTGCAGGAACTAAAATGAGATGAGTAAGTCAAAGAAAATGTCAACCAGTATTATTGTAGATATAGAAATCCACACCCCTCCAGAAAAGGAACAAGTAACTCTATAAGGAAAGACTCAAAGAAAAAAAAAGTTTTCCCCTTAGAGATTACATGAATATTTAGAAGAAATGAGGCAAAATATTTTTAAATGAAATTTAAATTCTGGAGATAAAGAATTGGAAGGAGAATAAATCACTTAGAACAAAAAGTGGTAAATCTAACCCAAGTAACAGACTTCCTAAAACTAGAATAGACTAATCTGAACTCAATAACTCCATGAGACAGAAATATTACAACAAAATAAAAGATTAAAAAATAGGATAAAAATATAATATATCAGCTTTCACAAACAGCCTGGAAAACAGGTGAGGGAGAGAGAATTTAAGATTCATAGGACTCCCTGAAAGGTATTATTTTTAAAAGATTTTGGACATTATCTTTCAAAACAATCATCAATGAAAACTGCCCAGATTTATTAGAACCAGAGGGTCAAATAAAGAGAGAATGAATTTACTTATTATCTCCTAAAAGGAAAAGTCCTAGGAATGTTATACTCAAAATCCAGAACATCTATATCAAAGAAAAAATACTAAAGCATCCAGAAAGATGCAGTTTAAGTATTAAGGAGCTACAGGTCCTTACAACACCTCACAGCTCTACTATAAATGAGAAGAGTTCTTAGAATGCAATATATGAAATGGCAAAAGCCACAGGTTTAAAATAAAAATTAATGGGGGGGGGGGGTGAGGTGGCACAGTGAATAATAGAGCACCTGCCCTGAAATCAGGAGGACCTGAGTTCAAATCCAGCCTCAGACACTTAAAACTTAACTAGCTATATGACCTTGGGCAAGTCACTTACCCTCAACTGCCCTACCTGCCCCCCTCCAAAAAGCAAAAAAATAAAATAAAATGAAAATTAACTTATCCTCAAACAAACAAAATCCCAAGTATAATCCTATAAGTGAAAAATGGATCTTTAATGGAATAAAAGATTTTTAAACACCTCTGAAAAAAAGACTAAAGCTGAGTGGGAACTTTTTTTTTTTGAGCAAAGAAGGCAAGGCAATTGGGATTAAGTGACTTGCCCAATACATTATGCTAATAATTATGAAGAGGTGTCTGAGGCCAAATTTGAACTCAGGTCCTCCTGATTCCAGGACAAGTGCTCTATTCACTATACCACCTACCTGCCCCTAAATAGGAACATTTAAAATACAAACATGAATCAAGAGAAATCTAGGAAGGTAAATTTATTTGAGTAATTCGAAGGAGGAGATAAAGGGATAGTACTAACCTTTTAAAAGAGGAGGAAGAAACAAGTGTCCCCTCAGAACCTTAATGTCTTCAAAAAGGAAGAAACAGAGGTTCTGGGAGTGGATTGTTTTGTTTTGAGGGTTTGAAAAGGCAGTGGGCAGCTAGGTGGCTCAGTGGATTGAGTACTTGGCCTGGAGTCAGGAAGGCTCATCTTCATTAATTCAAATATGGACTCAGACACTAGCTGTGTGACTCGGCAGGTCACTTAACCCTGTTTGCCTCAGTTTCTTCATTTGTAAAATAAGCAGGAGCACGAAATGGCAAACCACTCCAGAATCTTTGTCTAGAAAATCCTACATGGGGTCACAATGAGTCAGACATGACTGAAAAAGACTAAACGACAAAAGAAAAGTAAAAATAATACAATTAAATGAAGGAAGGGCATAAAATTTGCTGTTTCTCATAGAAAAAGAATATAGGCACACTCAACAGAGCACTGGCTCTGGCTCTGGAGTCAGGAAGACCTGAGTTCAAATCCAGCCTCGGACACTTGATACTAAACTAGCTATGTGACCTTGGGCAAGTCACTTAACCCCAATTGCTTTGCCTTTTCCCCTCAAACAAACAAACAAAAGAATTTGAAAAAAGGTTATTTGAGAATTGCTGTTTAAGTTGAAAATAAAAATTACTTTTAAAATGAATAGTTCAAACATTAGCACAATTTGCAAGTCAGAAAAGTGAGACTTAGAAAAGTTGTGACTTGTCCATGGTCTGACATCTAGTAAGTAAAAGAAGTAGGAATTTATCCCCAGATCAGGTGACTCCTCCCTCAGGGCTTTTTCAAAGAATCTTAGAAGGAAGGAACCTTAGAAGTCATTTAGTATGAGCTATTTAATTTCCAGATGAGGAAACAGGCTCAGAGTGGTTATATAACCTACCTAGTGTCACAGAGACAGTAATTGGCAGCAATAAGATTTGAAGTCCTGTCCTTTTGATTCCAAATCCTGTACTATCCACACTATATCATACTGCTTCCATTTTTTCCATTGCTTCAAACCACCCTATTAGAATTTGAGTTCCTTGAGGTTAAGGATGGTGTTTTTTATTCATCCTTGTCCCCTGAAGCACTCAGCACTAGACCTTGCACATTGTGGGGTTAAATAAATGATGAATGAATGAATCCTAGCTTGGAATTTCCAATGTTTAGCTCTAATCCTGTAGTGTAAACCATAAAAAAACCCCAACAATCCTCAAGCAACCCATATCCAGGGCTAGAAATAGAAACTGAAGACACACTATTGGAACTCAATAATAATAAAAGCAAATATATTGAGCCTTATAAATAATGAATATATTTACCTAGTTCATCTTGACAGAAACTGTCTGGTGGGTTGATGTACTTCATGGTGCTCACATCTAGTTTCCAATTGTGCTTTGTGCAACGAACAGACCTGGATGGAAAGTTTTATATAAGTAATGAACAGTAGAGACAGTATTGCTGGATATCTTTTAAAGCAATATTGTTTTAGCAGATTATTGGGAAGATTCAAATGCATGATTTTTCTGACGAAATTAAGCTAGATGATTCTGCAAATTAGCCAATCAGAAAGCTGGACTTTCAATAATCTCTCTCCCCTTTCTCCATCCCCATCTTGCTGCCAAGATCCCTGGGAATAGGAAATAAATATTATTTGTTATAGGTGATGATAAAAATGTGGGTAGGTGCCATGTTTCAGAACAGCACGTATTTTAGAAAGTAAGAGAATGGTCTGATAGTTTCTGGTGCTATGTAGTTCTAGCAGAAGCTAATATGGGGAAGAGAGGTAACTTTGGAACAAATATTTCTAGAAACAGAAATGTCTGTTTAGATCTATGATGAGGAGGAATCTGCATAATATTTCACTCTAATTCCAAACCCCTGGCCATGGACTATATACTGGGTATGTATGCCTCTGTGTAGAGGGCTATACTTTCATACAGGGCAGCCCATCTCAGCTTTTTCAGTTTCAGAACACTAAATAAGGAAACCTCAAAGTAACATACCCAGGATGTTGATCTAGAGATATTTTTATACAAAAACTGCTAAGTGGTGTGTTGTTATAACTTCTCTTTAAAAAAAAATGCTTGAGGGTTATTAGGCTTTCCCTCCCATTTCTCATTTCTTCCTTCCCTCCCTACACTTCCCCCAAGTATTAAAAAAGAAGAATCATTTATTAAGCATCTATTATATGCTGAGCACTATGCTAGGCACTGAGGATCTAAGTACAAAAAAAATGAACAATCCTTACATACAAGGAAGTTACATTCTAATAAGAGATGAGGAAACAATTGGGGGCAGCAGGGGGAAGGAGCAAGGGGGTTGAAGATGCTGAGGATACAAATGTTTACAAGTAAAAACATTCTGAGGACCAATTCCCAAACTAAAACATAGGAAAGAGGAAAAAAATGAAGGAAAATTGGCTAGCTTGAATACACAAAGCAGTCAAGAAGCTCTGTCAAAATCCATAAAAACCAGTAATGTCCTTTGGAGGTTTTGGAGTGAGATAAAGAATGGAGAACCTTCTTAGACATCCACTTCTGAGACCTCAGTTTGAGATGTTATCAAGGCTATGCCAGAGAAGCAAAACCTCCATTGGAAAAAAAAACTTTAGTTCCTAGCAATGGGTCATTTTTCACACAGGAACCAGTCCTCCTAACAGTAGGTCTGCACCTTGTTGAAGAATTGGTCACGGGGTTCTGCTTTTTTTTTTCTAGTTTTAACAACTCAAGAAGACAATATAGATATATATGTGTGTGTGTGTGTGTGTGTGTGTGTATATATATATGTGTGTGTGTGTATATGTGTGTATATGTATATGTATGTGTGTATGTATATGTGTGCGTGCACACATACATACACACACATACACATATATAAAGGCACAGAAGGGGTGACAGAATTAGTAAAGGGATGCTCATGATGCTGAAATTATGGTTTCTTGAAGTATTAGACAGTCTATCTTAGTAAGTATTAAAAAATCTTAATAAGCATTTATTAAGGCCCTCACTGTGCTAAGTGCTAGGGATACAAAGAAAGGGGTAAAAATAGTTCCTGTCCTCAAAGAGTTCATAGTCTAATGGAAGAGAAAATATGAAAATAACTATGTACAAACAACATACACATGGGATAAATTGGAGAAGAGGGAAGACATAAGGAATTAAGTGACATCAGGAATATAGAATTTTAGCTGGGACTTGAAGGAAACCAGGAGATGACAAAGAGGAAGACTATTCTAGGTATGGAGAATGAATGCCAGTGAAAATACCTGGAGTAGTAAGATGAATTGTCTTGTGTGGTGAGTAACAAGTGACAAGAAGGCTAATATCCCTGGATCACAGAGTACATGGGATGTAAGAAGGGGCAGAAAGAGGGGCAGCTAAGTAGCACAGTGAATAGAGCGACAGCCCTGGTGTCAGGAAGACCTGAGTTCAAATCAAGCTTCAGACACTGGACACTTACTAGCTGTGTGACCCTGGGCAAGTCACTTAACCATGATTGCCTTACCAAAAAAAAATTTTTCTGGAAAGGCAGGTGGGGGTCAGGTTGTGAAGGCTTTTGAAAAACAGAGAAGTTTTATATTTGATCCTGGAAGTGGTGATTGGGAGCCACTGGAGTCTGCTGAGTATGGTTGGTGACCTGTAATTTAAGGAGATCCATTTGACAGCTAAGTTTTGGATAGACTGAAGTGGAGATAGATCCACTAGCAGGCTATTGTATTAGCCAGGTATGAGGTGATAAGAACTGTACCAAGATGGTGACAGGAGGTGATAAGGGGGCATACAGGAGAGATGTTAAAAAGGTAAAATCAATAGTACTTGGATATAAGGGGTAAGAAAGGGTGGGGAGCTAAAGATGACACCTGGTTTGTGAGTCTTGCTGACTGGGAGGATAGTGGTGCTCTTGGCAGTAAGAGGAAGTTTAGATGGGAGGAAGGTTTGAGGGGAAAGGTAAAGAGTTCAGTTTGGGACATTTTGAGTATAAGATGTCTATAGGATATCAAATAAAGTGGGAAGAGAGAGGCAGTATAGTAGAAAGCAGAAAGTACCAGCTGTGAACTTAAAGTATATAAATTCAAATGCTACATCTGATACCTGCTGCTTTAGTTGTTTCAATCATTTCTGACTCTCTGTGATCCCATTTGGGGTTTTCTTAGCAAAAATAGTGGACTGGTTTGCAATTTCCTTTTGTGACTTTAACTGAGTCATTTATCCTTCCTTGGATCTAGTTTCCTCACAGTTAAAATGAAGTAGAACTAAACAGTCTCTGAGGTGTCTTCTCACAATCTTATGGAAAGGTAGATGGGAGGAATCTTATGCTCCCACTTCTAAATTTATGTTAGATTATTTTGTAACCTCTGTTTTCCTGTAGACCATGACATTGAGCTTTGTTCTTTTAAGACAGAAGGACAAAGATGGAGTGATAATGGTAGTTGCCATTCCTTGACAACTCCCTAAAGCTGGGAGAAATGAGGGGAAAAAAGTAATATGGGGAAATGACCAAAGATGAATCGAAGACTACAGTAAAGTAGAAAGATACTAAGACAGAGAAGGACAGTCTTGCAGTTCCCTCTAGGGTACAGCTAGGCCTAAGTAGGGGGCCACTGAGTGTTGTAGAGAAACAAATCTCCTGCTGAAGGAAGCCCAGCAGGCTGGCAGGAAGGGTCCATCACAGTGCATTGGGAGCCAAGTGCAGTCCCGCCTGAGCAGTGGTTTTAGCCCCAGGGTGGCCCCAACCAGCCACTATGCTTGGAACCAGAAAGACTTATCTTCCTGAGTTCAAATTCAGCTTCAACTTGAAAGTGTCTTTCAAGCTGTGTGACCCTCAGTAAATCACTTAACCCTGTTTGACTCAGTTTCTCATCCATAAAATGAGCTGGAGAAGGAAATGGCAAACCACTCCAGTATCTTTGCCAAGAAGATCCCAAATGGGGTCATGAAGAGAAGAGTTGGACAAGGTTGAAATGACTCAACAATAGGTAAGAAGACCATTAACATCTATTATTCCATCCTGAGGTCTGTGCATTCTATAAACAAGTTTTTTTTTAAATTTTAAACATTTTTATTTAAAGTTTTGAGTTCCAAATTCTATCCCTCCCTCTCTTCCCTTTCCCTTAGATAGTAAGTAATCATATATAGGTTATACATGTGCAATTATGTGAAACGTTTCCATATTAGTCATTTTGTACAAGAAGACTTGAATGAAAGAAAAGAAAAGTCAAAGAAAGAAAGTGAAAAATAGCATACTTCAGTCTGTATTCAGTCGATACCAGTTGTTTCTCTGGAGATGAATAGCATGCTTCACCATTAGTCATTTGGGATTATCTTGTATCATTGCATTGATGAGAATAGCTAAGTTATTCATAGTTCTTCATTGTACAATATTGCTATTACTGCATAAAATGTTCACGATGATGAAATCACTTCACTATGCATTATTTCAGGTAAGTCTTTCCAGGTTTTTCTGAAATCATCCTGCTTGACATTTCTTATGACACAATAAAATTCCATTACAATCATATCACAGCTTGCTTAGCCATTCCCCAATTGATGGGCATCCTTTTGATTTCCAATTCTTAGCCACCACAAAAAGAAGTTGCTATAAATATTTTTATAGAAATAGGTCCCTTTTTTTTTATGTCTTTGGGATATAGACCTAGCAATGGTATTGCTGGATCAAAGGGTATGCATGGTTTTATAGTCCTTTAGGCATAGCTCCAAATTGCTCTCCAAAATGTTTAGATCAGAAGGAGGAGCCAAGATGGCAGAGTAGAAACAGGACTTCAGAGTGGCTCTGGCTTCCATCCCCTCTGAGACATGTAAAAAATGACTCTAAACAAACTTTAGAGCTATAGAACCCACAAAGTGACAGAGAGAAACAAATCTCCTGCTGAAGGAAGCCCAGCAGGCTGGCAGGAAAAGTCCATCACAGCACACTGGGAGTCAAGTGCAGTCCCGCCTGAGCAGTGGTTTTAGCCCCAGGGCAGCCCCAACCAGCCGTGGCTGGAGCAGACTTAACAAGAGTAAATCACCAGCAGCTGTAACAGTTTCCATACTTCTCAATTCACAAATGCCAAAGACAAAGAAAAAGGTCAATGTGGAGCTTTGTTTGAATAAGGGGAACACAGTCCAGCTGTTACCCTCCCCCCTGGAGTGAGAAGCAAAGGAGGAGCAGTGGCTGCAGCTGCTGCCACATGACTGCTTCCAGAGCTCCTGGCTTACAGATTGTAGGGGGACCAAGTGACCATTCAGAGGGTAATCACTCTTGCTTTGGCCTTCTTGGATCCAGACTGTG
The DNA here is from genome assembly GCA_028646515.1 of Pseudochirops corinnae. Classification (NCBI taxonomy): domain Eukaryota; kingdom Metazoa; phylum Chordata; class Mammalia; order Diprotodontia; family Pseudocheiridae; genus Pseudochirops; species Pseudochirops corinnae. The sequence goes on from CM053587.1 coordinate 207,755,106, forward strand.
GTCTTGGGTGATGGTCCTGGGGTGTGTGACCAGTGAACCAGATCATGTAGGGGCTGTAGAGAGGGTGCCCATTTAATAGTTCCAACAACTGCAAAAACCCTAGGGATTTGGAACATAGCTCTCTCCATTTTGGAAGCTGATTTCTACCATGGCAAAAAGCTCAAAAGGCAAGTAATTGGCTGCCAATATGAGCAAGCAATGGAATCATAGACAATAGAATCAAGACATGGAGTGGGAGGAAGACATTGAAGTCAGAACTCCTGCATCAAAAGCCTCCAAGAAAAATATGAATTGATTACAGGCCATGGAGGAGCTCAAGAAGGATTTTGAAAAATCAAGTAAGAAAAGTGGAGGAAAAATTGGGAAGAGAAACGAGAATGATGCAAGAAAATCACGAAAAGAAGGACAATATTCTTCTAAAGGAGACCCAAAAAATACACTGAAGAAAATAACACCTTAAAAAATAGACTAACTCAAATGTCAAAAGAGGCCCAAAAAGCCAATGAGGAGAAGAATGCCTTAAAAAGTCAAATTTGCCAGATGGAAAAGAAATTTCAAAAACTCACTGAAAAGAATAATTCTTTCAAAATTAGACTGGAGCAATTAGAAGGTAATGACTCTATGAGAAATCAAGATACTATAAAACAGATCCAAACAAATAAAAAAAAAGGCAATGTGAAATATCTCATTGGAAAAACCACTGACCTGGAAAATAGATTCAGGAGAGATAATTTAAAAATTATTGGTCTACCTGAAAGTTACGATCAAAAAAAGAGTCTAGACACCATCTTACAAGAAATTATTAAGCAAAATTGTCCTTATAATTCTAAACCAGAGAGCAAAATAGAAATTGAAAGAATTCACCAATTGCCTTTTGAAAAAGATCCCAAAAAGAAAACTCCTAGGAATATTATAGCCAAATTCCAGAGTTCCCAGGTCAAGGAGAAAATACTGTAAGCAGTCAGGAAGAAACAATTTGAGTATTGTGTAAACACAATCAGGATAACACAAGACCTAGCAGCTTCTGCATTGAGGAATCACAGGGCTT
>CM053587.1:207756653-207773763 GCA_028646515.1 Pseudochirops corinnae
AAATGCACAGACACATTATATATTTATGTACATATATCATGTAATATATACATACACATATAATATCTTTATTGACGAGGGTCAATTCTAAGTAAATCAAAACAGTCTCAAGAACCTCTCTGGAAGAGTGCACAGGTCAAGAAGAAGACAGATAAATTTTTTTATGCTACCCCATAAATCAATATAACTGCTTTACTCTGGCTCTAAAGAACAGAACTTCTTTCATTGAATCCAACAGAATAAAATCAGGACAACACTGTATTCTAAATTTTTTGCTTCCTAACGAATGGACATTTGGTGAATATGAATTGATGACGACTGTGATGGTGGGAGTGGTGGTGGGGATGTCTAAAAAAGTTTCAAGTATAGCTTCCTACCCAAAACCATTAGAGATCTTCCCTAATCCTTAAAGAAAACCAAAAGAAGTAAAATATTTTGTCATAATTGACTTTGGGGAGGAGAATTAGGCTATATAAGACAATTTGACCAAAAGTCAAGTGATAACCAAAATAAGAGTACTATAAAGAAAAAGCTAAGAAAGAAAAGCAGCCCACATACCTGAAAGTATAGTTCCCAGGAACAAGATTAGATAAATGCAAGACTGCGGAGTCTGCTGATGCCTTCTGTTCTCTTAGGGGACCTTTAATTTCTTCCCAGTGGTAGCTCACAATTTTAGCATCATCTGTACTTTCTATATAAAAGATTTTTTGAAAATCAGAACTCACATGAAAAGAAAGAATTGAAGAGGCAAGTAATATTAGTCAGAATGCCCCAGTTCAAATCCAGGCTTTGCCATTCAACAATGGTGTGACCAAGCAAAAAACTATTTAATCTCTCAAGGCCTCAGTTTCTTCATCTGTAAAATGACACAGTTGGCCTAAATAACCTCTAAGGTCCTTTTCAGAGCTACCATAATTAAGACAAGATCAGTTTTTTCTAATTTATCTTTCCAGAATGTCGTACTTAAAGTCAGGAAATTTTGAGTTCAAATCCTCATTCAGCTACTTATTAGCTATATAGCCCTGGGGAGATCATTCAACTTCTTACCACCACTGTTTCCTCATCTGTAAAATGGGAATCATAGCAATACCTATCTCACAGGGTTACTATAAGGGTTAAATGATAAAATATGTGTAAAGTCTTTTCCAAACCTTAAAGTGCTTATTTTTTTACATATAAACTGCTAGTTATTATTATATAGGTATACATTTCTTCATCTGAGGCTATAAAATTACCTGAACATGTAATAAGTATGGAATACATCAACTCAAAGATCCAATATTTCATTGGTGTAGGGACTCTCCCTATTGCCATGGATGAAAACCCTCAACACTTTAGCATGTGATCTTCATTAGTTGCTGTGGCAGAAAAAATAATTCACTGCCTGGTGGCCAATATTCTGGTAATGAGCCTCATCACAGGCTCATACTTCCATGCCTGACCCTTGGAAGACAGGAATGTTGCCAGGTCCATACTTTCATAGCTTGTGAGAGCCTACTAGTATTTCTCTTCTGCTTCAAGAAGCCTTCAAAGACTCAAATGTCAACTCCATGATATATGTATGGTATATAGCATATATAGGATATATCCATGATATATAGCAAAGTGGAAAAGTTGTTGGATTTAGAGTTAGAGCACCTGACTCTGCTACTTACAACTAGTGTGACTTGGCAAACTGATTAAACTCTTTGGGCCTCAATTTCCTTATCTGTAAAATAATAGCATTGGACTAGGTAGCCTCTGAGGTCCCTTTCAGCTCATGATCCTGTGAGGTACTAGAGCAGGGCTTGAGTAGAGGAAGTACAAAGTGCTAATTTTTTGTTCTCACCCCATCCACACATATGCAGAATTATCGGAGGTTTTCTTTGCCCTAGCCTTCCTGCAGGGTTTTTTGTGAATCAGATGGAACACTAGACTAGGAACAAGAAGACTTGGCTTTAATTCCAGCTCTAGAACAAACCTTTGTGGCCTTAGCCAAGGTGTGCTACTGGGGCCTTGATTTTCTCATTTAAAAAATTATATTGCTGGACTGGATTATTTTAAAGATCTATTCAGCTGCAGCATAGTACAGTGTCAAGAGCACTAAACGTGGCACAGTGAGTAGGGTGTGGGGGCCTGGAGTCAGGAAGGCCTTTGTTCTAATTCTGCTTCAGGCACTTGCTGTGTGATCCTTGCCAAGTCACTTAACCTCTGTCTGCTTTAGTTTCCTCATCTATAAAATGGGGATAATAATAGTACCTACTTCAGGATTGTTGTGAGGACCAAATCACATAGCACTGTGTAAAGCACTTTGTAAACTTAAAGTACTATAAATGTTAGTTGTTGTTGTTACCTTTGTTCAAATCTTAGCTCTGCTATTTACAATCTGTGTGGCCTTGAAAAAAAATTAAAGCTTCTCTGGGCCTCAGTTTCCACATTTTGCAAAGTGAGGAAGTTGGATTAGGTACTCCCTACAGTCTCTTGCACTCTCAAATTTTATTCTACCCCAAGTTCCAATTACAAACATCTAGTGCTATTTTTCTCACTTAAATATTCTCAATAATTGATATTCTTATTCAGCATAGACTTGTTTTTATACTGCTAAAGAAAAAGAATTGTCAACACCTATATCATATTCAAATTAAATTGCCTGGCCCCTATAAATTTGACTTCTATTGTTTTCAAGGCCAGTTCAAAATATATGAAAGCATTAATGGCCAAACTGCACATTCATGCTGCTGGATGGTTTAATGGGCAATAGTCTTCTCCAAACAAATCAAGGAAACTATGCTTCATTAAGCTTACCAGCTAGGCGAAAGCTTTTTGATCAAACAGACATAAAGTGCTAACACAGGTTGTAACCTAAGCTTGTTTAATGAAGCCACGGAGACAACATATGCTCAACTGATCCTCATTTGTCTGCTCAGGCTCCTTGGAGCCCCCCTTGGTCTTACCCCAACACTTGAGATGCAGTCTGAACACACATACATCATTAAAAGACTAAACCACAAAATTTAAAGTTCAAGGCAAATTCAGTTCAATCTATTAAGTGCCTACTATGCTAACAGACATGCTATGCTGGGGGATACAAAAACAAAAATAAAAGATTCCTTGCCCTCAAGGAACTTACTTTCTACTGAATAATATTGCTAAGATTTCTCACAATTCATTCTCCAATGGTTAAATAGAAAAACACTGGGAGAGGTAATTTTATTTAGAATTATTTTATTACCAAAAAAAAGGTTTGAACCAAAATTTCCTGGTAGATTAATAAAAATTATTTAAATGGAATAAAACTAAGCCCCAAACAAAACAGAGGAAACATATAACACAAAATTGACAGAGAAAAGCCTGATTTCCTTTAGCTGTAAATCCTATGTTCCTAAGGAAAATTTGAAGATCCATTAAATTAGCACACAAGCACTGTTGTGCTTAAGGAATGACACCCCCCCCCCCCATAAAATAATTCCATAATTGAACTAAAAAATGACCCAATCAATACATACGACTGCCATCAATGAAGGTTGAAGTAGTGGGCAGGGAGAGCTCTTGTACTTTCGGAGAAGCTACTGCTACTGGGGATTGATTGGTTCTCACGGCTTTGCAACAGAGAAAAGGAAAAAGGAAACCAAATTAAGTGTATGTATAACATTCATTACTACAAAAAACCAGTGTTCCATTTTCTTTTCCTAGCCTAGTGGAGATGATGCTTGCCTAGTAAGTCCCACCTGGGGAAGCTCTATTTGAAATCTGAGGCCTAAGCCTCTTTGTGAAGTTCAGAAGCCCTTTCTAGAGTCTCCCCTTTTCTTCCCAAGCCAGCCTGGCCAAAGTCTTCTGATGCTCAAGTCCTTAGTCACTGAACATGGTCGTGCTTGGTGCTATTATAAGAAATCAGGGGTCTTGGGTTGTAGATCAAGCTCAAGAGTTACCTGGCTAGGTCCCCTGTGTCACAGGCAGCCAAAAGAAGATCTTTATACAATAGTTATTCCTGTTCAGGGACATTCTAAAAGTATAGGCTTCAAAATAAAAGTGGGGGGAGGGGAGGGACAGCTACGTGGCACTGAGAGCATGGGCCCTGGAGCCAGGAGGACTTGAGTTCCAGCCTCAGACACTTGACACTTAACTAGCTGTGTGACCTTGGGCAAGTCATTAAACCCCAGCTGCCTTGCCTTCCCCCCTCCAAAAAAAAAAAATATATGGGTTTCATTATGTCTTTTTAAGGCAGCTAGGTGGCATGGTAAATACTGTGCTAATCTTGGAGTCAAAAGGAGATCATGAGTTCAAAACCTTCCTCAGACGTTTACTCACTGAGTGACTCTGGGCAAGTCACTTAACCTCTCCCAGGATCAGTTTCCTCATCTGTAAAATGGGGAGGAACAATAATAGTGCCTATTTCAGAGTTGTTGTGAAGACCAAATGAGATATATCTGAACTGATTTGCTAATCATAAAACATGATATACGTTCTGGCTCTTATTATTACTTTATTTACTATGTGCAAAGGTGGAAGAGATGGATAAGGACAGATTTGGGCAGGTTTGGAAACCGTACAAATGTCCTCTCATCTCCCAACTGCTCCCCTGGAAGTAGCTTTAAAAGTCACTCTATAGGGAAGAATGGGTAAATAAAAAGGAACAGAGGTAGGATTAGTGGGGAAATGGAAGAAAATCCACGTAAGAAATAGGAGGCAAAGATACTTGATATCTGGTTCAATCAAAAGTTCAGATGGCCAATTGTTATTATTACCCAAGGGCCAGCAAAGTAGCAGATGCTAGAAAGAATCTAGAAAAAACACATTTTTTCTACACTCCTTTAGTACCAAAGAACAAACTCCACAAGAAAGATAAACGAATATATTATTGAGTCATTCAGGCTCACAAAAATGAGTGATGAGCTTTGAACCAATAAGCCCCCTCACCAAATGGACCACTTAGCCAGATTTTCTTAAAACGGCTTACCTGGCTTAACAGTGACATTTACAAATCCTTCTCCATAAGCATTTTCACCAGAAACAGTCACTTTGAAGGAATAGAGACCCACAGACAACTGTAACACACAGAAAGGTCCCTAGTTACACAAAGACAGGTCTTGAGCAACAGAACATTCATCACCTATAAAAGTCATAAATCAAATCTACCTGAAGGCATGGCTCAAATGCCTTAACCACCTTCTCAAAGATGGAACATGACAAAGGACTCACTGAAAAATCTTTAATTCAGGCCCAGAAACTCACTAGAGCCCTAAAGGAAATGGAATGTCCCAGGAGTCCTTAAAAAAAAATCTAACAGAGCTCTAAGACATTTAAATGAGTAAAGAAGAACCTGCAGTGTTCAGATTAGCTATTGTCATAAAAGATGAATAAATGAATCAACAAAAGAATATTTATAGTATATTTACTATGTGTCAGGCACCCTGCTAAGGGCTAGAGGTACAAATAACAAAATTAAAATTTTTCTGCCCTCAAGGAGTTTACATTCTAGGGGGAGATAGCGCAGATAGAGAAGCAGTCACCAAAGAAGGGGCATGAAAGCAACTTAATTCACAATCACCTACTAGAGAGCAAAAAAATAAAATGGCTCCCAGTTGGTGCCCACTTCCATATTCTTTCTTCTGTTTGGTACTTACATGCATTATAGAATAAAATTTGTTATATAATGTGATTTGTTGTTGTAGTTATATTTGACTCCCCAAGATCCCATTTGGGGTTTTCTTGGAAAAAATATCAGAGCGTTTTGCCATTTTCTTCTTCAGCTCATTTTACAGATGAGGAAACTAAGGCAAACAAGGTTAAGTGACTTGCCCAGGGTCACACAGCTAGTAAATGTCTGAGGAGAAATTTGAACACAGGAAGATGAGTCTTCCTGACTCCAGATCTGGCACTGGGCACCAGCTAGCTGCCCCATATAATGGGATTAATGAATTTTAATGTCTTAGCAAACTCAAGAAATGAGCCTGACAGAGAGTCAGGGACACACCAGGTCCCAGAATCTATTTAACTCAGCTCACAGGGGAATAGTGGTAAGTAGACAATGGGTATAAATGCTCTGTAACCTAACTTGAGTGAGGTCACAATTAGACAAGCTAGCTAGAGTCATGGCAGTGAGGAGGCTCAATGGAGAAAGCATCTTTGCCAAGAAAAGCCCATATGGGATCATGAGGAGTCAAACACGACTGAACAACAGCTAGAGTCAGCTCAAGGAGCAGGATTTCCTGCATGGGAGTAGCACTATTGAAGGAAATCAGTAACAAAAGTCATTTGATTTTTTTTTTAATCTACAACAATGCTATCCACATTCAGAGAGAGATCTGATGAACTCTGAATACAGAGTGAAGCATTTTTAAACTTCTATTTTTATTGCTTTTTTTTGCAACATGCTTAATAGGGAAATACGTTTTGCATAACTTCACATGTATAATAGGTATCATATTGCTTGCCTTCTCAATAGGAGGGGCTAGAGGGAAGGAAAGAATTTGGAACTCAAAAATTTTTTAAATGAATGTTAAAAAAATAAAAATTGAATTAAAAAATAATAAAAATCTACAACAGCTAGAGTTCCAAAAAGAGACCTTTCAAAGACTAAAGAGTTCAGACAATGTTAACGGGAATCTAAGATTAAGAGTAGAACATGATAAGGCCACATCCTATTTACCTGAGAGACATTAAGAGTTCGCATGTGTTTTTGTTCAATTTCACCTTGATAGTCCACAGGGTGGCTTATCAAACTCCACTTGTAGTTATAACTTGTTTCTAAAAAGAAAAAAAAATTCATACTTAAGAGTTGTTAGCTTTTCTTTGTGTGACACTACATACACACATTAGGAGAAAGGGTATTAATGACCTCAAGCCAAAAAGCCTGATATTGATACTGGCCTCAAAGCTTAGCGCTCATCTCTAAGGACAAAACAATAGGTTTTATGTCTCCAAAACAAGATAATCTCTCATTCCCATCTGAGTTGTAAGAAAGCTTGAAATAGTTTTATGATAGATTATCTACTAAATCTATTATAAAGCATTTTCTTTAACCATTTTTTTGTGTGTTATGGACCTGTCTGGTGGCCTGGTGAAACCTATGGATCCCTTTTCAGGATAATGCTTTTAAGTAGATAAAATGAAATACAAAGGATTAATAAAGAAACCAATTATATTGTTATCAAGATAGTTTGAAAAACTAAGTTCTTAGACCCCAACATAAGAATCCTTGCCCTAAAAAAAACCCAAAACTAAAAAAGCATCATCATTCTTTGCTGCTACAGGTTTTAGTCAGAACTCAAGATCTCCATCTCCCCAAGGTGGGACCTGACCCCAGGCTACAGGCCCTGTTGACATCCTCAACTCCACAGAGATCTGAATCAGTTATAACCTTACCCTTAGTACAGGGTGTATTTGTTTGGTTTTCCATTGTTTTTATCAAAAAAAATTATATGTATATAATATATACATTATATTATATGTATATAATATACGTACATTATATGTATATAATATATACATTTATAGCCATATATACATATACATACATATGTATACATATATATACACATACATACATATATATAGTTAATCTCTGGTTCTATCAGCTAAACTAATATTCAAGATTCTGCCTGTACTATTGTGAGCTGAAGGAGAGAGAATGGGACGCTAAGGGGTTTTACAGGCAGAAAAAGATAAGTGTAGGGAGATTCGCAGAACAGCTGGGGCTCTCCAGGACTGTAGGGAACCACTGAACAATGTTGAATTATCTTAGCATCCCCACCAAGGTATCTGAGGTGGGAAGGGAATTAGTGGATCAGAAGAGAAGAGATCAGCATAAGGACAGGGAGGGAAATGAGGGAGCCAGGTCCAGCTGAAGGGTGCAAGCTGGAAGAGGCTGGCAAAGCACCAGGACAGACTCCCCCCAAGGCTGGCACCCTGGGCTATAAAACTATGTATACCCTTTGATCAAGCAGTACCACTTCTAGGGCTGTAACCCAAAGAGATCACTAAAAAAAGGGGAAAGGACCCACATGTACAAAAATATTTATAGCAGCTCTTATGTGCTGGCAAAGAACTGAGGGGATGTCCATCATTGGGGAATGGCTGAGCAAGTTGTGGTATATGAGTGTAATAGAATATTATTGCACTGTAAGAATGATGAGTAGGCAGATTTCAGAAAAACCTAGAAAGACTTACATGAACTGCTGCTGAGTGAAGTAAGCAGAACCAGGAGAAGATTGTACACAGTAACAGCAATGTAGTGTAAAGATCAACTTTGATAGACTTGGCTCTTCTCAGCAATGCAATGATCCAAGACAATTCCAGAGACTTGTGATGGAAAACACTATCCCCATCCAGAGAAAGAACTACAGAGTCTGAACGCAGACTGAAGGATACTATTTTCATTTGGGGGTGTATGTGTATGCTTTCTTTGTTTTTTTATTTCTTGTGGCTTTTCCCTTTTGTTCTGATTCTTTTTTCACAATGTGACTAATGTGGAAATATGATTACTATGATTGTACATGTATAACCTATATCAGATTGCTTGCTCTCTTGGGGAGTGGGAGGAGGGGGAAAGGGAGAAGGAGGAAGGAAGAAAATTTGGAACTCAAAATATTATAAAAGTGAATGTTGAAAACAATCTCTACCTCAGCTCAAGGGGCTGAACTAAATTATCTTTTTGGCTTACGGAAGTTTCACAAAGCTAATGACCTACCAATAAAAGGGGGAAAAAATGAACTTGAGTATTAAACAATGGAAAATGCCCAAATTTCCTTAAAAATTCAATATGTTCCATAGAGCTCACAGATGAACCAAGGTGTTGGTGCATCATAACAGAAGTATGAGTAAGATAACAGAATTAATGCTCTCAGCCAAAGCGGTTTTTTCTATTACCCTGAGTGAAGTGATCCAGGGGGTTCAGGGCTACTCCTTCTACCCTTTAGCTTTTGCAAACTCCCATTTAATCCTTCTGACTGATTCTCCTACTTCCCTCCTCACATCTCCCAAACTTTCCTCCCTTCTCCCTTCCTGTGTATGGTGGATTATCACAGGTCGATAGCAAATGCATAGAATAGGCAGGGCTGGAGAACCTCATCCTGGAGGCCACAGGTTCCCCACTCCTGGACTAGAGAAAGGGGAAGCTAGTTAGCACAGAGGATAGAGTTCTGGGCCTGAAGTCAGGAAAACCTGAGTTTAAATCCAGCCTTACTTGTCTGTAAGTGACCCTAGGTAAGTCACTTAATCCTGTTTGCCTCAGTTCCTCATCGGTAAAAAATGAGCTGGAGAAGGAAATGGCAAACTACTCCAGTATCTCTGCCAAGAAAACCCCAAATAGGGTCATGGAGAGTTGGACTCCCTGAAAAACAACTTGACAACAAGAAGACTGGAGAAGCCGAAAGGCAAATAAATGAATTCTGCTTAAGCAATCTGAATACCTTTTAGACTCCTAAATGAACCGCTGAAGGAAAACATAGCACATCTGCTTATATAGATACAGAGCATATGTTTATGTGCTTAAATGGGAATACGGTTCTCCTAAAGTAGCTATTTTCACAAAAGCTTTTTTTTCATCTCAGAGCCGAAATAAATCAGACCCATAAGTGGAGGAAAAAGGAGTCCTTAATCAAGATACCAGAGTAACAAGCCTGCAGCCCTGGGGTCACCCATGCCTGAACACATGGATGTCCAATTAAGGAAACTTACAGGAAAGATTATGATACTTTCAGGAAGAAAGGAAGAGGTGGTCACATGAGGTAGTGAGGCCTGGCCATGAGCCCCCATCCGCCCTTGACAAAGTGGGCAAGGAAACCTGCTGGTCTTCATCCTTCCTGATCTAAAGCCACAACCCAATAAAAGGGAAAACACATTAGAAGCTAAGATCCAGCCCAAGCTGGGTTTGTTGATGTGTAGTAAAGGTCGTGACTCAGGGTGAGGCTCAATCAAGAGGAGGAATGCGAGGACTTTACTAGAATTCTGACATTACTAGGATTATTTAAAGGGAATGGCAGGTAATAAGTCATTGTTATTTGACGTTAATTATATTTCTGTCAGTCTTCAAAGGTGATATAGATCCCCACAACCCCGGTGTACCAAGAAGCAGCCTGTCCAATTTATCCATGCTCACCCCATCAATGGTATGGGGGGGGAGGGTCTGCAAACAGGAGGAACACCCCACTCACCTGAAGGGGGCGCTGGCACAACGAGGGCCTTCAGCTCAACGTCATTTTGGGGTAAAGTGATCAGTACATTGTCTCCAGCAAACACCACAAGTTCTTTGACTATAAGTTAATGACAAAGAATATGTGAAAGTCACATTAAGAAATTACCCGGTGTTGGGGCCACTAGGTGGCGCAGTGAATAGAGCACCAGCCCTGGAGTCAGGAGGACCTGAGTTCAAATCCAGCCTCAGACACTTGACACAATTATTAGCCGTGTGACTTTGGGCAAGTCACTTAACCCCAATTGCCCTCCAAAAAGCAAACAAAAACAAAAACAAAAACCAACAACAAAAAGAAATTACCCAGTGTTCAGCACAGTATATAGAGTAGTACGCACACAGTAGGTACTTAATACATGTTGATGGACTGATGGACTGGCCCAAAGAAAATCAGACTATAATCATTTAAACATATTAACACACTCATTTATTTCTCCATCCATGCCAATTGTGATAGATATTATCTTACTTTTTAATGCAGGGTATATATGCCTAAAATATAAAAACATTCAAGTTTTCCCTGTGTGTTTCTCAAGCTCCAAAGTGGCAAGAACTTTGTGAATTAAGATCAGACAATTTGAATCAGCAATTCAGAGAATCTGGTGCAAATCCTGTCTTATCTGACCTCAGGCAAGTTGTTTGGCCTCTCTAGGTCTCAGTTTCTTTGTCTGTAAAATTGAGGTGGTAGCACTAAATGACCTCTGAGATCCCGGCCTAGTGGACAGAGTCCCAGACTTAAAGTAGGGAGAAAGATGAAGCTTTGAGTCTCCCCACTGGTCGAGGGATCTTGGGCAAGTCTCTCTATGCCTCTGTTTCCTCATCTTCAAAAAGATGGTGATGTGTTCAATTACCTCTAAATTCTCTTCCAGCTCTAAATTCTATGGTCTCTTCCATTCTGTGATCCCATGTGCCCTAAGCAGAGTGAGGGAGGGCCTAGATATTTAGAACTCTGGTTTATTAGCACTTAAATAGACGGAGTAGATAGAGCACTGAGCCTGGAGTCAGGAAGACCTCAATTCAAATTTGACCTCAGACACTTACTAGCTATGTGACCCTGGGCAAGTCACTTAATTCTGTTTGCCTCAGTTTCCTCATCTGTAAAATGAGCTGGAGAAGGAAATGGCAAACTGCTTCAGTATCTTTGCAAAGAAAACCCCAGATAGGGTCATGAAAGGTCAGACGTGACTGAACAAAAACTAACTGGTGAGGCACTGAAAATTCAGCACAGTGAGTTTCTCCCACCACCAGATTTCCTCTCACCCCACCCTTATATGTGCCATATGGAAGACTCATTGAAGTCATATGGAAGGCTCATTGCAGCTGTGTGTATTCCTGTGTCACCATTTAGCCTTCCTGAGAGTTGAGTGACCTGGTGAATCTTTGATAATGGCCTTCCTCTTGGAAAGTTTCCAAAACAAAATCCAGTCAAACTCAGAGCAAAAAAAGGCTATTCTAGCCAGAAGAACAAAAACCACCCCATCATCCAAAGCAGGAAGTTGCTAGATGAGCACTTATAGCAATACTTGTTCACCTTCTTTGTAACCAGGATTCTGTTCACTCATTCAAGCAATGATCCATTTGGCAGGACTGATTTATCCTTAGTTTCACTCATGAAATTCAAGTGAGATCAAGACAGCACACATGTGCAGCATAGAAGCATGTGTAGTCCAGAGATTCTCACTGCTTGGAGGGGATGGGATTTGCCACATCTGGTCCAGGAAGCAGCTAAACCATTGCTTCCCAGCTCTTAACAAGCACAGGCCTTTATGTGCTTTCCAAAGGCCCAACAGTTGTCTTACAGGGGGAGTACCTAGCTGTCTTTATTGTTAGCCATTTATTTACAGGATGGACATTTTAGAGGATGAAGGTATCTTAGATATCAAGCCCCAGACTCAAGTTTTATGGATGGAGAAAGTAAGGCTCATAAGAATTAACTGATTTGCCCAAGTGGAAATGCTTGTTAGTGGAAAAATCAGGACTAGGGCCCATGCCTCCTCATTTCTCCAGGGCTCTTTCAATTAAACTCCCTCTCTTTATTATTAGATCTTTTACTGAAGTTCGAGAATAAGCAAGATCAGAGAGGATTCCCAAATTTCACAGTCTATCAGAATGCATGCAAAATATGGCCCATGATAACCGTGGCCTTCAGTGTATCTTTTTTAATTCTTTTTTTTTTTTAAGTTACCTGTGCTTGGAGCAATGGTAGGAGATGTGAGCTGCTCAGTTAGGATGGACTGAGAGGGGCCAGTGTCAGTGGGAAACACTTCAATCCCATGATCTGAACTCCGTTGGGTTACCGTTAGAATTGGGCTTTTCTCCATAGTGGTCGGACTGAACTCCAGGTTGGCTGAAGGAGGATTATGGGAAGGCATTAGAACCTATGAGATCAATCATAGGGATAAATTATTATGAATAAACCAGTTGAATACAGCACACATCAAAATGGCACCTACCTTTTCTGTAAAATGTGCTCACTTAACCAAGATGTAAAATGTCAAAGACTGGAACCAAAGACCATCTCTTTCAATAATAATAATAACACATTTATATACTGCATTAAGGTTTGCAAAATTTTTCCTTACAAAAACCTCATGATGTAGGTAGTACAAGTATTACCTCTATTTTACAGATGTAGAAACTGAGGTTTAGAGAAAGGTTAAGTAACCTGTACACGGCTGATAGATAGTAAATGTTGGAGTAGGGGTTTGTATTCAGTTTTCTGACTCCAAGTCCAACTCTTCCCACAATGTCATGCTATTCAACTGCTACTAATTTAAAATGCAATACATGAGTATGTTGCATAGATGGCATAATAAATGATAGGTAAAGGGGGAATCTCCATGAGGAGGAGAGAAAACACAATTCTGATGACTCCTGGAGTTACCAGTATGACAATAGTTGACAATTGTGCAAATGATTTAGGAGTGACCAAAGAGACCTCTTTGGTGTATGCAAACTGAATTCCAAAAAACTTCTACAGAATGAAAAGAAAAAGGATTAAACCTACAGGGGGAAGGAGGAGATTAAGTATGATAGCCAAGCAAGGAAAAATAGTATGGCATAGATTGTATACTATACTTGGGAGATGGGAAAACCTGACATCAAATATTTCCTCTGATCCTCAATGGCTATGAATGAATATAGGAAACTTCTTAAGACTTTGTCTGCTAAGTTATGGGTGATATCAAACGCTGCTAATTTAGGGAGTTCCCATCATGTATATCAAGAAGAAATGGTATTTTAATATTTTTAAATGGAGGTGGGAAAAAGCCTTTTCTGCCAGTCAGACTGTTTAAAAGTAAGTAAAATGGTGAACAAAAGTCCATTACTCTGGGTTTGAATCCTGCCTCTCTCTGACGCTATCTGTGTCAATTTGAGCAAAACGTTTCCTTTTTTTTTGAGTAACGGTTACCTCTTTTGTAAAACGAGAGAGTTGAACTAGACGATCACTAAATTCTCTTCCAGCTCTCTTCATTAAAAGAAAGAATTGTACGCTTTAAGCTTGTATGCTTTTTGTTGTATACTTTAAGGGATATGGACATAGTTGTTTTTTGTACCCTGAATCTTGTTACCATAGTTGTAGTCTTTGGATCTTTTGCATCTGCTATCTCACTCTGTCTGACTTCATCTGAGTTCTTCATACTCTTCCCTGGTAGTATTAGATTTCAAGAAAAAATTTTCCAGGTCACATAAAAAATGACCTCATCCTGCAGAATTTGCATTAAGAGAGAAATAAGTTTAAGGATGAGAGTAGAATTGTATAAAAACATGGTTTATCTTTTCTGTTGTTTGAAAAAAAAAAACTAAGACATTGCTGAACATCCTGAAATTAGGAACCTGGAGACCCAGCACCATCTTCCATTAATATTTCCCAAGCAACCCCCCAAAATACTGCCTCAGAACTGAGGCTACTTGGTGAGGACATCTGTAGGTAAGTGCAGTACTCTAGGCAAAAAAGAAGTACCACAGTAAAAGTCTTCAATGGAGGGCCTATGTTACAAGGCCGACTTCATGTAGTGGATGTTTTCCATTAATTCTAGCAGCTTTTTGGCTTTGTCTGTCATAATCTTGACCCCAGTCATATCCATATTCTGGACATGTAGTCAGAAAAATCTGGGTTTGTAATTCCTCCCTTAAAAAATTACTAGCTGTGTGACCGTGGGCAAGTCATTTCACTATCTCCAACACTCTGCTTCCTTACCCGTAAAATGACAATGCTGTGAAGATGAAATGACATATTGTATATAAAACATTTTGTAAGCATTAATATATAAATGCAAGTTATTATTATATGCCCAAACTTAGTACATGTATAAATATGTTTCTGTATATATACTTATTGTGGCTACATATATTTGTATGCATATGTGTGTATAAGAAGTATATGCATGTGAATGTACATATATGCATATTCATGCATGTATACATACATATCATATAAGATCAATCAGTTGAGGGGCAAAAATTAAAATTGGCCACCGGATCTAATATAATATTTAACTTGGTTTTATGAGGAGCACAAACATAAAGGATTAATTCTAAGTAAATGTACTGTGAGCAAATGGTTGTATTCTCTCAGTCACATAAACAATGCGGAATCAGGAATCAGGACAAGTCAGTGCTGGGAAATAGGTGGCACTGGTCATATGGGCGGGGCCTATGCAAATTCTACAGGATGAGGTAATTCTTTATGTGACCTGGAAGATTTTCTTGAAATCTAATGCTACCAGGAAAGAGTATGAAGAGCTCAGATGAAGTCAGGCAGAGTGAGATAGCAGATTCAAAAAGATGGTATACACAAAGACTACAACTATGGTGACAAGATTCAGGTTACATAAAACAACTATGTCCGTACCACCACAAACTTAAAGCATGCAATTCTTTCTTTTAATGAAGAGAGCTGAAAGAGAATTTAGTGATCATTTAGTTCAATTCTCTCATTTTACAAAAGAGGTAACTATTAAAAAAAAAAAACAACGGAAGCATTTTACTCAAATTGACACAGATAGTGTCAAAAAGAGGCAGGATTCAAACCCAGACCCTTGGGACTCCAAATCTCTGACTATGGAACCAGCATTCTTTCACTCTTATATTTCTTTCCTTAATTCTCCTGGGGGAATAGACTTTGTGTATGGTCTTGATTAAAACTATTTATCCCTTAAAAAAATAAAATTATCTAGAAAGTCGAAATAAAGGATGAAGCTAAGTAGAGGCTATGTGCCTTGTCCAGTGTCACAACGCTAGTAAGGGCCTGAAAGGGCACGTTTCTGCCCTGCCTAATAAAGCAGTGCCTTGTGCTCTTTCCAGGAAGCAGTTTTACCTGAATAGGTAATAAATCACACATGAATTCGACTTGATCCAGTTACGAAACAATAATCTCACAAAGAGCTTAGTGATCAGTTATCAGGATGAAAGTTTAACAAGATTCCATTCTTCATGGAAATGACTGGAAACTATTTCTCTCCTAACTGAAGGCATGGCCCTGGACACGCAAGGAAAAATGTTCTAAATTTCTCTTGCTTCCAGTTTCTCTGATACAAAGGATATCTGTGTTAAACCTCCTACTTGAAAACTTCTCTGCAGAATATTTCCTTTATCATATTCACAGTCTTTATTACATTTTTTCTCCTGGAAGCCTAATAAAATTGCCTTGTATTTGGACCTTATGGACTTGAATAGGAGAAAAGGGGAGAAAATTAGCATTAACCATTATCATTCTAGCCTTTGCATCTAAGCAGAATACACTGGTATTTCTTAATTTGTCAACATAACCAACTGCAAATCAGGTCAGCAGCAAGGAAGATGTTAATGTAATTTGTCCCCCAGAAGCTGCTAAGTCAAATAATAAAGTTTGACCTGAAATTGTCCTATTCATATATAGCAAATGGTACAATATTTATTAGCATCAAAGAAGGCCCATTTAATTTAATTACTCCTTTCCATTTGGCTTGAGTTTTGTGGGCAGCAAGTATACGGAATGAATTCTAAATATATTGCTGTAGGCAAATGTCTGTTTTTTCTCAGTCACATAAATAATGTGGAATTGAGAAGCTTTATAAGCTGGAATGGAGAAGATGTGGCCGTGGCAACACCCATAAGCAGAAAGTTGGATTTGATGATGTTGAAGTAAGGGTCCTTACTCCAAACCTATGGTCCTATGATGTGCTTCTCTCCCATTTCTCTCATTTTTCAGCTCCTTCTCATTCTGACACTCACTCTGACACTCAGTCATTACACAGGGGAAATAGCTGACATCTCATAGTCTGGTTATTTTTAAAAGCTAAAGATATGATCTAATATGCATTTTTTTTTGCTTCAAAAATATAAACAAAATCCTGATGAATTTTTTCTAACATTGATTTATCTTCTTCCCACTTCTATTTACTTGTAGGATACCTTCCTTTCTAATCCTTCCAAATTGTATTCTGAAAGAGTGAATCATGTCCCTCCTTTTTCCTTTTTTACTTTTTTCCCACTAAACTTTTAACTGCATTTCATTCTTAAGGTCAACAATCTAATTTTATTCTTACTATACAATGTCTCAAAAGTCTTAAGCATGTGTGTGTATAAATACAATAATAGCTGGCATTTACATAACACTTACAATATGCCAGACAGTGCCAAACACTTTAAAATTATTATCCTCACAACAACCCTGGGAGGTAGGTGCTATTATTCCCATTTTACAGAGGAGAAAACTGAGACAAACAGTTCAATGACTTGCTCAGTGTTACACAGCTAGTAAATGCATAAGGCTACACTGGAACTCAGGTCTTCCTGATTCCAGGCCTGGTGACCATTGCGCTACCTGGATGCTGCTAATGTGCAAAAGTATAAATGATGGATACATAGATAGATGGATAGATAGATAGATAGATAGATACTTAGATACATAGATACATAGATAGAGAGATACATAGATACATAGATAGAGAGATA
>CM053587.1:207774263-207812577 GCA_028646515.1 Pseudochirops corinnae
AGAGAGATACATAGAGAGATAGATTGATAAATAGATTGATAGATAGGTATATGGGTGTGTGTTCACATATCTTTATGAATATTTGTTTTCTTGGTTAAAAATAATTTATCCATTAAAAAAAGAAAATTAATTACAAAGCTGAAATAAAGGATGAAGCAGTGGCTTAGTGCCTTGTCCACTGTCACAAAGCTAGTTAAGTGATGTTTCTGTGTGGTGTGTGTGTGTGTGTGTGTGTGTGTGTGTACACACTGATTTTTCTGCAGTTTTCACCTCTGTATTAATTCTTCTCAAACAATGTGCACTTTGAGATATTGAGTAGAGCTGTAGATCTGAAGTCAGTAAGACTGACTTTGAATCCTACTTCAGACACTTCCTATGGGATCCTGGGCAAATTACCATTTCTGGGCCTCAAATTTCCCACTGGTAAAATGAGGGGGTTGGATTTGATGATGTTCAAGTAAGGTTCCTTTCAGCTCTAAACCTATGGTCCTATGATGCACTTCTTCTATCCCATTTCTCTCATTTTTCAGCTCCTTCACATTCTGACACTCAACATTCTGACCTGCTATGCCCATCTGATCTCTCTCTTCTCCCCTGCTTTGTCACTCCCAATTTGCTGTTTCTAATCACATCGTTCCCTTCATGGGTAATCTACCTCCTTTTTTCGGTTCCACTCCTAATTCTTTCACTAATGTTTCCTACCTACCAGGCATTAAAAAAAAAATTTTTTTTAAAGAATGTTTACATAGACATGAGTAACAGTACTGAATGGTCACCTCAGATGGACACAAAACTCTGCTGATTTTGAGAACAGTTTCTGGAAAAAAGATAGTAGAAAATACTCTAAGTTTGACATTTCTCCAAAGCATTTACTGTTAAGGATCCAGAGAAAAGAAAAAGATGGGAAATGAATACAAGTTCAAGGTAAGAGGGCTGTACCTTCTCCCATTTTAAGGAGCAGCCTTCCAGATCTCCCCAAAAACAATCTTGCTAATACTTCTCTAATTGTGCCTACCAACTGCTTCAAGTCAATGGAATATGTACAGTCAGAGGGCCTGTGTTTGAACATCAGCTCTGATCCTTACAACCTATGTGAGCTTGAACAAATCACAACTTCAATGAGTTTCAGAATTTCCTCATCTATAAAATGAGGAGATTGGATCTCAAACTGCATTCCCTTCCAGCTTTGGATACGATGATGATGATTTTGATGATGATGATGATGGTAACACTGACATGGTGCCTGCCATGTGCCTAGCTCTGTGCTAAGTCAGTGCTTTATAATCATTTTATTGTTTGATCCTCACAACAACTCTGGGGGGCAGGAGCTATTATTCTCTCCATTTTGCAATTAAGGAAACTGGAGTAAAGATCAAGTGATTTGTCCAGAGTCACACGGTCAGTAAGAATCTGAGACTGGATTTGAACTCCAGATCTCCCTGACTCCAGGCTCCATATGCTATCCACTGCACCACCCAGTTGCCTAGCATCGCTATGCAAGGACCTGTGGTCCTTCCAATTTACTTCCCCTACTCTTCTTTCAAGTCTACGTCTTCCCCTAAGTCTTCTCTTTCCCACTGAGCCCATCTTCCTTCAGCTTCTCTTCTTTCAATTTTTGTTCAAAAAATCTGGGGCTCCTTCCACTGTCCCCTTTCCACCAGGGAATATTCCTTTTAGCAGCAATTCCTCTGGTCAAGTGACACGCACAGCTGACTGAACTTTGGGGAAATTTATATGCTATGCACCTCCTTTGCTTAAAGATGCAGAAAACATGAACTGTTTGGCATGCTTGGCACATAGTGTTTGCTAAATGCTTGTCAAAAATGAAGGATTTACCCACATTTATAAGGGAAAGCTGCATAACATGTGTATTCTACATTAGCATCTCTCAGATCAGGCAATTGCATTCATGTTTTTTTTTCAATTTCAAAAGGTCAAAGGCAAACTTCCTGAGTCTTTAGCTCTTTATTATGTTAAGTCCTAGCAACTCCTCGGATGTAAAACCCTGTGGTACTGGCAGGCAGGCAACCTGGCTGAGGGATCAAGAACTGACTGGGCCCTCTACAAAGCCCCAGGACCTCCTTAAACACTGCCTGAGGGACTTTTGTTGAGAACTGTTGCATCACTATTAAGTTAACTGAAGTGTAGAGGCAGAAGAGCTATTTGTTCTTTCAGTCTAGTCTTAATGGTACATTAGGAAAGAAAGGAGGAAGGGAGGAAGGGCAGAAAGGAGGAAGGAAGAAAAAAAGGAAAAAAGAAGACAAGAAAGGAGGGAAGGAAGAAAGAAGGCAAGAAGGAAGGAAGGAAGGAAAGAAGGAAGGAAGGAGGATTGGAGAGAGAGAGAGAGAGAGAGAGAGAGAGTGAGGGAAGGAAGGAGGGAAGAAGGAGCCCAGGATGTTTGATTTCCTCCCAGGCTATGCTGCAATCATCCTTCTTCTGGACATCTGGGAACAAATGAAGCACAAAGCTACTCAAGTAAAACCTACTTTCCTTTGCACCTGTGATCTTTAAACAATATAGGACCTGTTGTTCGCCTTGCCCCTCCAAACCCTGGCATTGAGGTACATTCTGTGTATCCTGAATGACTGCGTATCCTGAATGACAGAACCCATAACACCCACCCACTTCTTTTGGCACTTACCTTTTCTCCAGAGCTGTTGCTTGCCTGCCCAGGAGACTGAAAAGCTTCCTCCTTTTCTCGTGTCTTTCCAGGCAGTGGGATTTTTTCCAGAGATGGTGCTGATCTCCCCTCAGGAAAGTGATCCAGGACAGTGGCCCACTCTGACTCATTCTCCCTTGTCAGGTGATCTAACCCAGCATTCCCATTCTCCTTCTCTGCCTGAGAACGGTCACTTTCCACAGAGGAATTGAAAGGAGCTTCAATGCCTGGCAGCAGACCCCAATCCATGTAGTCAACACCACCCTTTGGCACCTGCTTGCCACTGGACTGGAAAGACTCCTGCTCCATCTCCCGATAGTCATCTGTGTACTCAGGCAGCTCTTCTAAGCTATGGCCCTTTCCCAAGAAGGGTAAGTCTCTCAGTCTGCCAGACTCCTCAGATGGGTTTCCTGGAATCTCCATGGGATGACCCCTGTTGGGCATCATCTGTCCATATCTTAGTAAGGAAGGTAGCCTCCGTGCTGGCCGCAGCACAAAAGTAAGGTAGGACTTAACAGGGTCTATCGTCTTGGGCTCACAGCTCTCCTGGTGCTGGCAGTTGACGACATAGCACCGACCTTCCACCAACCAGGCCAAGTCACAGCTGGGCAGGTCACAACAGGCGGCTGTGCAGGCAGCCAGAGAACTGACTTGAGGCACCCGCATGATTTTGGTGGTTTCCAGGTTTGGGGAAATAACTGCATTTGAGTAGGTTCCTCCATCCCTGCACTGCTCGCAGAGATAACCTGAAAATAAGTAGGCTGAAGTTAGGCAGAGGAACACTCACCCTACTGCATCCCATAGCAGAGCAAACCAGCTTACAAGACTGGGAGGGAGGAACATTTTCTGCAAGGAATAAGCATTTATTAAGTGCCTACTGTGTTCCAAGCACCATGCCAAGCTGAGGTTATATCTTGTTTGATCCCATTTCCCACCAGCTGCACGGTTTTTTAACTTCTCCATCATGCCCCTGCACCAGGTATCTTCTTCCCCTTCAGACTTTCCAGCTTCCTTTTGTGTATTGTCTTCTCTCATTAACTTGAAAACTCTTTGAGGGCAGGGGCTGTCTTTCTATCTGGACTTCTATCCCCGGAACTTCCCATGATACTGGCACCTTGTAGGTGCTAAATAGATGTCTATTAATTGATTGATTTTCATAACAATTCTGTGAGGTAGGTACTATTATGATCCCCATTTTACAACTTAGGAAATTACAGCAGACAAAGGTCAAGTGACATCCAGAGTCACAGCTCTTAAGTGAATGAGGTTGAATTTGAACTCAAGTCATCCTGACACCAGGCCCAATTCTCCATACCCTGAACCAACTAGCCGCCTAAAAGAAGACAGACAAGTTCTTTCAGGCATATTTACGAAGAACCTGATGGAGTTCAACATATTGTATATTCAGATGGAGGTTTAGTCTACAGGAGGAAATGCAATGCAATGGAAAGACCTTTGGGCTTGGAGTTAGAAGAACTAGATTAGAGTTCTGACTCAGCTGCTTACTAAACTGTGTGACCTTGAGCAGGTTGCTTCACATCTCTGGGCCTCAGCTATCTTATCTGGAAACTGAGGAGGGTGAAATACAAAATTGCTAAGGTCCTTTCTAGCTCTAACATTCTACAATTTTCAGTAATTAATAAAAAGAAAACATAGGATCATAGATTTGGAGCTGGAAGGGACCTTGAGGGCATCTAGTCCAACCCCCTCATTTTAATTATTCAATAAATTAAAAACAAAATAAATTTTAAAAAAATTAGGCTCAGAGTACCAGTGTGATTTGCCTGAGGTCATACAGGTTGTGAACAGAAAGGATTTGAACTGTTTCTCTGATACCAAATTCAGTGTCCTTTCTACTGTGTGACATCAGCTTCTCCTTGAAATGCATTCCAGACCAAAGCCTGTCTTGGGCCAACTCTGTTCTCATCAAACACAGCTAGTCCAAAAGCTGAGTTTTTGAGATAGCACTGTACAGGCCAGAAAACTCTACATAATACAGGGGTTTAAGGCAGTCAGGGGCTTGTACTGGAAGAACAAAGAACTTTCCTGGGGCTAGATGCAGACAACAACAGCCTCAGGGCCAAATATCCTTCCTCAGACAAACCACAGGTGCTCAGATGGTCTTGGAATTTCTGTTGCTTTTCAGTGGTTCTCAACCTTCCTAATGCCACGACCCTTTAATAGTCATATGTGGGTGTATCTGCATGTGGGCAGACACACCTGGAGATGGATAGAGGAGTGGTGTCTCAGTTCCTAAGATCATCAGAAATATGTGTTTTCCAATGGTCTTAGGCGACCCTTGTAAAAGGGTCATTCTACCCCCAAAAGGGTCGCGACCCACAGATTGAGAACCAATGCTTCAGACTGACCAGTCAATGAAAGAGTCCAGAACACTTTGCCCCTTAAAAAAATGAAACATCTTGTCTTTAGGTT
Organism: Pseudochirops corinnae; assembly: GCA_028646515.1. Taxonomy (NCBI): domain Eukaryota; kingdom Metazoa; phylum Chordata; class Mammalia; order Diprotodontia; family Pseudocheiridae; genus Pseudochirops; species Pseudochirops corinnae. The sequence goes on from CM053587.1 coordinate 207,779,356, forward strand.
ACATCTATCCCAAGTATCTGGCTAATTAGAAGTGATGAGGTACAGGCTCTGGGAACCCCCTTGAACCCTGATTGAATCTTCCCATTTGATGATGCGTTTTCCATAAGCCTTTCATTATAGCTTCACCCAAATCTCTGTTACTAGCCTAGTCCTCCATTGTCCAGCTAGCCCTCACTCTTGATCCTCCCAAAATATCTATACCCAAATCTTGTTACCCTTAGACTAGCCTAGCCCTCCATTGTCTGTCATTTCCTGGTAGCCTCTAGCTACTTCACACCCTTAATCTCTCATTACTGGAGTCTGACCTCATTTGACTTCTCCTGAAGACCCTCCCCAAACCCCTCCTCTAGACCACCCCTGGATTCCTCCCACAACCTTTCTGTATATAAGACGCCATCTTGCCTCCATGAAAAAAAAAATCTGGAGAATTATCTAATGCAGATTTACTCTGTGATAGATGATTCTGGCCCACTTGCCCAATACAAGCATCACAGATACTGAAGCTCCTTAAGAGTCTACCAATTATGGCTAATCTTTAATAAACTTTGCTTTTTTTTGGCTGAGAGAAGGCTTGAGTCAAATTCATTCAGCAGGACCTGGCTTGTTGGTGTTTTGGGGTTTCAAGCACCCCTAACCCTATACCTCTACATTTTATGCTTCCCTGACTTTATAGGAGGACTAAAGTACATACCTATTCTGCATAGTCTACACTGGGTACAAGGGGAATTTTTGCAGGGAGGGGCCAAGGGCATTGAGAGCTTGAGCAGCAACAGTGAGATTTAATAGGGAAACTCTAAAAGAGAACAAGTGGAAACAGCAGGGAAGCTATAGCCAAGAGAAAGAGAGTCAACACAGGCTTTCCATGACTGAGTCCAGTGGGAACAGAATCTTCTAATCAGCAAGAGAAAGCTTTGGCTACCCAGATACTTTGCCTAAGGAGGGACTGCAAAGCAGCTTTTAGAAATGTCAATCTAAATATTTTCAAGGGGGTTTATGGTTGTGACTATGGACTGGTGTGGCTTCACCTTGGCTACATGGCTGGGAATAGAATGAGTGATGTAAAACTGAAAATTGGTTTTAATTCTATTTTTAAGACTTAGCCAAGCTGATATAAGTTTAATATTCTCCCACACCATGTAAGTACAAACTCATTACCTTTGTGCTCCACCTTTCACCCACATTTCAGAGAAACTTACTTAAAGGCCAAGCTTTTGTTATAGAATTACCTCCACTCAGGACTCAGTTCTATTGTGAACTGAATCCCACCCTTGGATGTCCACCTTTGTAACCTCACTCACTTCACTCAAATTCAAGTTGATTTGATCAAAGATCCAGTCCTATCAATTGAGGATTATTCCCATATCCCAAGAAGTAGGTAATGGAAAAGAACTGAGTTGACTCTTAACCCACTTCTTCATTAAAATGTCTACCAATCAGCACCGTCACTACATAATGTCAGGCCAATCAGAAGAAGATACACTTAAAGTACTTGAGATTTAACTCTGTCATTTTACTAATTGTAATAAAGGACCCTCTCGGTCCTCATTCAGAGTCTTGGGTCTTTGAGAGAAGCCACTGACTCAACTGATTGTTCACTGCTAACCTAATAAACTGATCCACGCTCACAAAATTGTCACTCAGTTTGTTGTGCCAAAAGAAGGAGTGAGACCCCAAGTGCAAATTTTGGAAGTAGATTTTATTTAGTGTGTGCTACTGGGGCCTTGTCCAAATTGAAACAGGATTTACCAATAGCAGATCACTGGTATACAAAAGCAACCCCGTTTCCACACACACACACTCTTAATGGTTAGGGATTGCAACTCTTAATGCATAAGCAGTGGCTTACAGCAGGGATTGGCTAGTACATGTTTTAATTTTCACCTGTGTGGGGGAAACCTTGAGGCCCTGCAAGTCAAGTAGTCTACTTCCATGAAGAAACAGGAAGAAGATGGCTGGCTAGGGCAGAATGGGGGGAGGGGAAGGTATCAGGGGAGCCAGATTGAGGCCAAATACAAGTTCACTTTAATTTCAATCATGATAATGATGGGGTATAGGCTCTGGGAAACCCCTTGAATTCCTATTGAATCTTCCCACTTGATTAGGCATTTGCCTGAGGCCATAAGGCTTATTGCTAGGCCCAAATCTCTTACTCTTACTAGCCTACCCCTCCATTGTCTAGCTACTTCCCACCCTTGATCCTATCAAAATATCTATACCTTAATCTGTTACCCTTAAACTAGCCTAGCCCTCCATTGTTTGTCCTCTCCAGGTAGCCTTCAGTTATTTCCCACCCTTAATCTCATTCCTGGAGTCTGACCTCAGAGCCAGCAAGATACTCCTGAGATTCCTCCTCAAGACTCTTCCACAAACTCCTCTTCTAGACCACCCCTAAATCCTCCCACAATCTTTCTGTAGATAGGATCCATCTTGCCTCCATGACAGGCCAAGAATTCAATCTAGCACAGACTCATTCTGGGTCAGATTATTCTGGCCTGCTTGTCAATATGAGCTTCACATATACTTAGGCTTCTTAAGAATCTACACATTAAGACAAATCTTTAATAAACTTTGCTTTTTTTTTAGCTGAGAGAAGACTTTTGGCAGGACCCAGCGTGTTGATATTTTGGGGTCTTAAGCACCCCTACTCTAAACCTTAAACCTCAACAATAGTGCCCAGATTCTAAGAACTAATTGGTTGGTGAATTTCTATAAAGATCTTGAGAAAATATTTAAATAGGGCAGTGAGACTTAGCTTTGATTAAAGGATATACTATTTAAGAATATACTTTAAGAATATGCTGTACACACAGTACTAGTTGTGTTTGATGAGAATAGAATTGTCTCTGTTCTCTGAAGGATGAGGGAAGAAGATACAGAATTGCCCCCAGAGGAGTGTTAATGACCATAGAAAGAGGAGACCATTGAGGAAAGGACCCTAATGATTACAGAATAACTGTTAAGGAAAAATCTGGGACATCTACAGACTAGCAGTTATTAGATACTCTCTATAGGGTGATGCCTTCATTGCATAGTAGAGTTTAACAAGTCCTATATGGCCTTTGGGAAGGGAAAGTAGGGATATTACCACAGTGTTTCCTAATTCCAAAGCTGTTGGACCAATCTCTAATATCCTTTCCAAGTCTATAATTTTAAGTCTAATTTTTGTGACACTGTCATCAAAGTTTAAGAAGGCAAAAACAGAGAATCTGAAGTTGCCTTGAAAAAGGGAATGTGTAAGATAGATTCTTATCCTGGGAAAAAGTCAGGAGCTGATGAGGTATAGGTTTTGGGGGATTTCTAATGAGAAATCCTTTCTAGTTTCAGCATCTGAAAAGAATTACAGGCTCAGCTGTCCTTTGGCAGATTTATAAAAGTTTATTGATTCACAGGGCAAAAGGGATGGGATAAGGAAACTTGGCTAGAAGAGGCTCTCAAGGTGCAAGGAGGGGTGGGGGGAGGTGTCAGAGAAAGCCTGAAAGTGTGACGCTCTTCAGCGGGCAGGTGTCTGCTAGAAAAAGCCTATCTGCTAGAAAAGCCTACCTGCAAAGAGCAGGAGTGGAAACACAGTCTTTTAAGACCTAAGACTGTCAATCATAAGTTCATTAGGCTAATGAGATGTACAAAGGTGGAGTTAGGGAGGGGCCGGGGAGTGACCAATACTTAAAGTGACATGCACCCTTCACATCAACTGCGCATGCGTTTTACCCATAATTTACTGGGAGATTCCAAGGAGAGAGGGAGCAAAAGGTATGGTTTTAGCCCTGAAACATCATAAAGTCAACCAGCAGTCAGATTTGAGGTCAAATTCCTAAGGAGAAGTACCTTATCCAGTTTGGGAAGGATGGGTCTTGTTTTGGTCAGTTACTAGTAGTGCCTTGAAAAGACCCTTGTTATCATAGCTACAGAGTTAATGCTTTGTGGCCAGGTGTGGGGGAGAGACAGTTAATGATTCACAGCTGGGGGGAGGGAGGGAACAGTTAATGCTTTACAGCTGGGGAAGAAGAAATGTGGCTTTTACAACTTAACACAAAACTGAAATTACAACTATGCCACAAAAAATCATCCCAAAATATTCAGAGGCACCCCATCAGAGCCAGTGTATATCTCTTTAATAAAAATATTGTCTTTTTTTTTCTATGTTGGAATGATTAATTACCCAGAAAAATTAATAATTGGTTATTAAGAAAGAAATAATAATTTCTCTCATAGCAATTGGCCAGTATTGTTTTTCTACGTTTTTGTATAAGCTATCATATATTCACTATATGTAATTCCAGAATATCATTATTTTCTTGATTTTTAATAGTACATTTTTAGACCAGAATGAGTTTAAACTCAAGGAGAAGAAGGAAAAGAAAAAGGAGAAAAGGATGTTGAGTGAATTTTTTTAAGACCTAGTAAGCTTTTATTATAGCAACACCATGAGAGAAATAAAAATTTAGCCCTAAACTGTGATTAATGAAATTTGCTATTTGAAGTGAAATTTCATGGGACTGTAATCTGATGTTCTAAATTTCGATTTCAGATGATTGTCTGCATGGTCATGAGGCCAACAGCTCACCATTCAAGGGGGATATTATGTGCTGCTCAAAGAAAGTGCAGTCTGAGAACTGCACAGGTAGACATCCATCTCTGGGAAAGGTCAAAGGGATGGCTGTGGTATGGCACAAAAGTAGAATCATGACTCATTTTTCTATTGTGTTAATTTCTTTTTGAATAGGAATGTTTCCCACTTATTTAATCCTGAGCCTAGTTATGATACCCTGTAAATGAGATGGAAATTGATACATGATTGGCTGTTCCATAAACTTAACTCTGACTTTTTTTACCTGAACTCAAACAGAGCAAAAGATGCTTTATCCTCATACACCTATGTAGAGTCATTCTGTGGCCTTAGATTTAGGCCTGGAGGTCCAGTTTTGAGGCCCTTATAATCATATACCTGCTTCTTCCTCTTACAGACAATTTCTATAATTAGGGTAGGCAAACAGTGAAAGTTTGTTTAATACTAAAGCATCTGATTTATTCTAATAAGCTGCAAGTGGGAAAGATTTTCCTATTTTTTGTCTTAATTTGTAGTCATTCTATATCCTAAGCAAGTATTAAATTAGTGCTTGTCACATGTATAAGATTAAGTCCCCAAAATATCTCATTCTTTCAGAATGATACAGGAATAATTACACAAAGATGAAAGAGCTTGTGAAGCAAAGACATAAACCTATTAATTTGTTTTTTTTTTAAATTAAATTGGTTTATTTACTTTTAGTTTACAACATTCAGTTCCACAGTTCCTTGAGTTTCAGATTTTCTCCCCCTTCCTCTACCCCCCCCATCATGGTGGCATGCACTCAGATACAGAATCTACAAATAGCTTCCCATTAATTATTAGTCAAACCCTATTGATTTATAAGGTTAAAATCAGGAATTTCTGTTTTTGTTTTAAGGAACAGAATTTCATTGCAATCCATTATCTCAGTGGTGAATAACTTATGAACTTTCTTGTTGAGAGAAATGATTATTTCTCTTATATTAATAACCAATTAGTATGGGGGGGGAGGTCAAGGTTCTTTTTCTTTTTTATCTCTTCATTCAAAGTTCAGCCTCTCAAGGAGATTTCTGACCTTGCCCACAAATTTACCCCACGTAGACAATCTTCTGTAGATGGAATTCTTTTTTTTTTGCTTTTTTGGAGGGCAGTTGGAGTTAAGTGACTTGCCCAAAGTCACATGACTAGTAAGTGTGTCAAACATCTGAGGCCAGATTTAAACTCAGGTCCTCCTGACTCCAGGGCCAGTGTTCTATTCACTGCACTACCTAGCCACCCCTACTGTGCCACTTAGCCACCCCTTCTAGATGGAATTCTTACCCCACCCAACTAGAAAATCTTACAAAGAGAATCTAATCTAGGTGAATTCTGGCCCATTGTGCTCTACTCAAACAGACATAACTGTGTGTGTTTGGTGGTGGGGGTGGGGGGCAGTTAGATCGCTTGTCTATATTGCCCAAGGCTGGAGGAGGTCTGGGTAGAGAGGAGTAATCAAAGTCATGTCCCCTAGCCCCTCGTTAGAATAGATTCACCTCCCATTATAATATTCATTCTCTCAGTAATTGTTAACCCATCAGAGTTTATTTCTACCTGTCAGGAATATCCACTTTGCCAAGGGCATATAAACTTAGCAGTCTCCATAACTCGTCTTTAGGTTACAAGAGAAAGCCAAATGACCATCCTTTTATTAATTATTCACTGGCCATAATTAATCAAATGATTAATTTATCTAGAAATTATGTCTTCTAGACTTTTTGTATATCATTTTGCGTTACCTTAATGGAAAATCCAATTTTATTTAAGTCTATTATTTTTTATCTGGGAATAAAACTTATATGTTTTAAATTTTATCTGGGAATAAAACTTTTATGTTTTAAATAACAAACCTAATAAAATCAGACTTCCCATTTAGGTAACATAAGAAAGTTCATAAGTTACTCTCCACTAAGATAATTGATTATAGATAACCTGATTGTAAGACAACCTGTATGCAGAGCACATAGAGTAGCTAGGTGGTGCCAGGTCTGGAGTCAGGAAGTGCTGAGTTCAAATCTGGCCTCAGAAACTTAGTAGCTGTGTGACCCTGAACAAGTTACTCAACCCTGTCTGCCTCAGCTTCCTCATCTATAAAATGAGCTGGAGAAAGAAAGGGCAAATCACTCCAGTGTCTCTGCCAAGAACATCCAAATGGGGTTAGAAAGAGTTGGGCATGACTGAAAAACAACTAAAGTGATGACAAACTATCATCTTCCAAAATGCATGCAAACTACTCAAAAGTTACCTTAAAAATGTTCCCATTGTTTAAAGGGCTTCTCAGAGCAGTAGTCTTTGTGTAAAATCTAATCCATTTAAGCATGGTTAACAACTGAACATATTTTACTATAGACAATTCACTTCATGTAAATTGTTTTCTAAAGACAATTTGGGATTAATTACTTAGCATATTTACACATTCCATTCCAAGTCTTTTGTTACTTGTTACCTCTGGAGTTTAATAAACATCTTTTAAACAATTTCATTTGTGTAATGTTGACTCTAAGGATAAAAAGCTTCTACTTACAATGAGTGCTGGTAGCTATGTATTCATGTATACGATTAGATTCTTAATGTCACCTTCCTACAAGGGGAATTAGCAGGACTGAAAAAAATTTGAGAAAGCAACAAGGCCAGTTGATTATGTATACAGGCCTTGAACATGTTATAATAATAAATTAAGAAAATTGAGTTCAGGATTTTACATATAAAATTATATTGATGATTGTAAAGAAGAAAGATAGAATCAGATTGGTATGTAATAGCTAAAATTTTCCGAAGTTTCAAGTGAACTATGGCTTCCTAATTGATGTTCTTCTTATACCTCTGTTGTCAATAGGATTAGAATCACAAGGCTTAAACTAATTTTTATCACATGACCTAGTTATTGTAAAAAGCAAATTTAGGAGGGAGTACTAAATTGTAGAATTTAGTAGAATTACCTAGGACTCTTCAAGTGTCTTGGGTCCAGAGAAAAAAATCCACTGGAAAGAGACCACTTCAGAGTTGCACTGAAAAATGAAACCTATTCCAAAATGTCCAAAGGAAGATGTTTCCAGGGACCAGATGACTACATGGGATATTTGGGACTCAAGATGAAATGTGCTGATTGGCTGAAAATTTGTGGGTTGCCAGGTTAAAAGGAGAACTGAGGTTGTTTAATATTGATGATCATTATTATATTACTTTGGTCTTTTGTTTCATGGTATTTATGTCTACTGAGTTTTCATAGTGACTTTGCTGATATGTAAATCTCCTCTCTAAAATTGGTACATGGCTTGATCTGTAACATGCCTTAGTGTTGCTGCATTGGTGTTATAGGGTTGATTTCGGTATTTTGAGTCTCTCATGCTCTGGGAGGAGAGTGTGGTGTGGCACTGAGCTCTAGACCCTCATCCTGCCCCTTGCCCTCTGTTCTTCCCTGACCTTTAGAGACAATTTGTAGTACAGACTGTGGCCACTATTTTTACACTGGAATAAAGAAACAAAGTAGTTACATTCAGAGAATGATTGCAGTGCTTACTGTTGCAGAAACAAACCAGAACCTCTAAAAGTTGTACTCTTATTTACTTCATGATATGAATGAACAATAAAGCATTGATGAAGTGCTTCTTATTTTGTGCGAAAGCACATACGAAACATGGGAAAATGATCCAACACTTGATGACACAGAGGGTTCTAGAGAATGTGAGGAGAACATGGAACCAAAACACAAAATGTTTTTCATTTTAAAAGAGAAATGAGAATTGTGAGAGTAGAATCTATGACCTGCACAGGAAAATTAATGGACAAAAATAGGGAAACTGGAACCAACCAGTCTCACCAAATGGCAAGTCTCACCAAAGAGACAAAGGAGAAAATAATAGCTCTGGAACGGAAATACAAGGAAGTAAAGGACAATCTAGAAGAAGAGAAGGGGGAAAAAAGTACTAAAAGAAAATACACTTAATAGGCGAGCAAAACATATAAATTTTGAAGACAAGCTATGTGGTAACAACCTAAGAATCATCAGTCTCCCATAAGAACATGATGAGACAAAAAAACCCAGATACCAAAATTCAAGAAACAATAGAAAAGAACTGCCTAGAACCTCTGAACACAGAAAATGAAATACCAGTTGAAAGAATTCATAGACCATCTCTAGGGAAAAAAACCAAACAATCCAAAGTTGCATATTACAAGATACATGGTTAAATTTAACAGTTCAATTCAGAAATGTGTTTTGCAAACAATCAGGAGAATGACTTTCAAATTTGAAGGAAAGAAAATTTAAATAACATAAACTATTCTGAACCCACCAGAAAACTCAGAAGAGAAGAGAATAACATGTTCCAAAGAGCAGTGGAACTCAGGATGCAACCTAGAAAATCCGAGCTTAATCATAAATGAAAAAAAATGGACATTTTAATAATAAAAGAGGCACTTGAAACATTCTTTAAAAAAAATAAAACTTTCTCTTGACATGAAAAAAATGGGGACAGGAAGAAAAAAGAAAAGTACTGCACTTAGTTCACTTCTAAACTATTAATTATAGGTATTTTAGGTAGCATCTATAGTATCATAAAATATGAGACATGTTGATAATCATCTAAAATATTCAGTAGCCATATATCCCTAGGAAATTAGACTCAGACTCAGCTGCTGTTTTTGTTCAGTTGTTTCAGTCATGTCTGACTCTTCATGATCCCTTTGAGGATTTTCTTGTCAAAGATACTGGAATGGTTTGCCATTTCTTTCTCCAGCTCATTCTACAGATGAGAAAGCTGAGGCAAAGAAGGTTAAGTCACTTGTCCAGAGTCACACAGCTAGTAAGTGTCTGAGATAAGATTTTTTTTTTAAACTCAGAAAGATGAGTCTTCCTCACTTCAGACCCAGTACTGTCCACTTTGTCACCTAGCTGCCTAATTATAATAGTGGTCTCATTATAAAGAAGAAGAATAGGGGCAGCTAGGTGGAGCAGTGAATATAGCACCCGCCCTGGAGTCAGGAGGACCTCAGTTCAAATTGGGCCTCAGACACTTGACACTTACTAGCTGTGTAACCTTGGGCAAGTCGCTTAATGAAGAAGAAGAAGAAGAAGAACAAGAACAAGAACAAGAAGAACAAGAAGAAGAACAAGAAGAAGAACAAGAACAAGAATAAGAACAAAAAGAACAAGAACAAGAAGACTTGTAATATGATATTCCAGAGGGCAAAGGATATGAACTTAGAGTCAAGAATAACTTGCCCAGCAAAACTGAGGATAATGTTACAAGAGGGAAAAATGAATCTTTAATGAAATAGAGGATTTCCAATAATTCATATTGAAAAAGCCAGAGCTGGGGAAAACTTTGAAGTACAAACACAGGAGTGAAGAGAAACATAAAAAGGAATGAAATAAGTGACTAAACAGAAAAATAGAAAAATTGCTTACATTCAAATATAGGGAGACAATACATATGTCCCTTCTGAGACCTATCACCATCAAGGTTCATAGAGAGACTCCAATTAGACAAAGCCTGGCAATGGTTCTGTTATTTTTTGATGATCTAAGAACAGAAAGAGAGGGAAAGAGCAATGCAGTGGGGCAAGGTGGAAGGGGGAAGAGTGGAGAAGGGAAAGGAAAGTTATTGCATATAGTAAAGGAGAGGAAAGAGGCAAAACAAGGAGGTGGAAATAGAAGCTGGTTAAATAAAGGGAGGGATTAATCCTAAACAAAATAAATTCTAAAGATGTACAAAATATTTAAAGCTTTTTGAGGGGTGATAAAGAATGGAAATCTGAGGGAGTACCCATAATTTGAGGAATGGATAAACAAATTATGGTATATAAATAAAACAGAATATTATCATGTTGAACTCAGTGTAATGATCAACTGGGATTCCAGAGAACTAATTAGAAAACCTGCTACCAACCTCCTATTAAGAGAGGTAAAGGGCTCAGGATGTAAAATTAGAAAAATATTTCTAAGTTCATAGCCAAGTTGGAAATGTATTTTGATTGACAATATATGTGTGTAATGGGTTTTGTTTTTCTTGTGTTCTCAGTGGTTGAGGTATTTTCAAAGGGTTGGGATGGGAAGAAAATAGATTTTGGCTGATTTAAATGAAATATATATCTATATACTTTGTGTGTATATATATATTTACAAAAATATATTTATTTATCAATACATATGTATATGTGTAAGAAAATGTTGCCTTTATATACACATACACATTACACACATGTATTTATTTATATATATATATACATATACATACACACACAAAGAAAACTTGGGAACTCTGATCAACACAACAACCAACCATAATTCCTTAGGACTCATGATGAAACACACTGTCCACCTTCTGACAGAAATGATATAATCCAACTGCAGATCCTCAAGACAATTTTTTAAAACATGGCTAATGAGAAACTTTGTTCTACTTGACTATATGTATTTGTAACTGGGGTTTTATTTTTTCTTACTTTCTCAACATGGTGGGGAAGGGAAGAGTAGAAGGAAGTGGGAGGAAGAAATAAACGATCTTTGAAAATAACATAAAATTTAAATTTAAAAAAAAATTCCTTTTTCTTCTGTGCTCAAGGTGCTCAAGGATGATGTATGGGTCTTGAGAAATGAATGATTCCTACCTGCAATGGCCCCCAGCAGCAACAATGCAGAGAATACACCTGAGTCCATAGTCTTTCTGTGCCACATGGACAACTTGCCGTTGTTTTCTGATTCCTGACCTTGGGAGAGTATACAGTAGCTGGCTTCCTTTAATGATGTTTGATATATAATTCTGGCCCCAAATGACTGTAAAGACAAAGACAAATGTAAAGAGACATGAAAGAGAGTATTGAAAAGTATGTTAAATTCTCTCTCTGTTCCCCATACCTGTGCAAAAGCTATTTGCTTGGATCACAGCATGGTACAGTAGAAAGAACAATTAAAAGACCTGGTTCCAAGTTTTGGTTCAGCCATTTAGTATCTGGTTACCTTGAACACAGTATTTCAGAGCAGGGGTGAGCCTACAGCTCACTGTAGTCACTCTGACCCTGGATCAGGATCTTGGTTTTAGTTCACAGACCTGGACTAGCGCCTAAAGACAAACAACCAGGGAAAAAAACTTAGACTCTCAATGAGTTTAGAATTATACTGCTCTGAACCAGCAGAATCTTCTAGTTAGTTGTCAGGGGCTAGGACTAGCATCTGTTTACTGGAGCTCCAAAAAGGAATAAACACTGTGTTGCCCATACCGAAACAGGAGCCTGCAATTTGCAAAGCCCATACCAGGAGGATAGCGATCAGATTTCACTGTAGATCATATTGCTTAGGATGTGCTGAAAGTTTTCAGCTCTCCCACCTGACCTACCCAATGAGCTCTTGGATGAACATGGCATTTAATACTCAGAAAAAACAGTAACATATCCCATATAAGATAGAGCAGAACTAAAGAGGGTCTCAGCATTCCCACCAAAACTAAGCAGAGCCTGGTCTTAACATAAATTCCCAATTTAGGACATAAAGCTGTAAGAATGAGTAAAAAAAAAGACATTGATAATAAAAAGCAATTATGAAACCAGGGACACTCAAGATACCAGAATAAAAGGAGAAAGTAACTAGAACTCCACAAGCAAAGCTTCAGAGGAAAACACAGCTTGGCCACAAAGTTGGCTAGAATTTCTAGAAGATATGAAATTAATTTTAAAATATTAGAAATGAGAGTTCTAGAGGAAAGACTTGGAAGGCGAAACAGATTAGTAATACAGCTGGTAAAACCTTTCTCAAGTAACAGACTCCCTGAAAATCAGAATAGAAGAATGGAAAGTTAATGATTCCATGAGACAACAAGAAATATGCAAACAAAGTCAAAAGGTAGAAATTACAGAAGAAAAACTATAAGATGCCTCATATCAAAAACAACTGACCTTGGAAACAGGTTTAAGAGAAAAATATGGGAATCACTGAACTACCTGAAAGCCCAAATCAAAAACAACACCCCCCCCCCCCCAAACAAACAAACAATGAAAACTGTGCAGATCTCTTTAGAACTAGAGGGCAACATGAGAAGAAATTTGGGGATTCAGTGGTTATCTCCTAAAAGAGACTTTCAAAATAAAAACTCCTAGGAATATCATAACCAACATTTAGAACTACTAGACAAAAAAAAAAAGACTAGAAACATTCAGAAAGAGAATACAAGTGCCAGAGTCATAGTGAGAATCACACAAGATTTGTCTGCTGCCAGCTTTTTACATAAAAAAAAAGGGGAGTTTGCACAAAAAACTAGCCATGTGACCTTGGGCAAGTCACTTAACCCCAACTGTCCTGCATTCCGCCTTGAAAATTTTTTTAAAAATAAAAAAAGAGAAGCTTGGAATACACTATTGCAAAAGGTAAAATATATAGATTTACAATGAAAAATAACTTGCTCAGAAAAACTGAGTATAATCCTACAGAAGAAAAATTGGATTTTTAACAAAATAGAGGACTTCCAAGCATTCTTAAGGAAAAGCCCAGAGCTAGGAAGAAACATCAGAAAGCAAACAAAGGAACTGAAGGAAACATAAGGTAAATGCAACTGAGAAATCAGAAGGAATTATACAAGCATGAAGTTTACTTCTAACAGGGAGAGAAGAAACAAGTGTCTCCTCAGAACACTAATTTCTTTTTTTTTTTTTATTTTTTTTTGCTTTTTGTTTTTTATTTACTCATTTACTTTTAATTTTCAAGATTCAGTTCCACAATCACTTGAGTTTCAGATTTTCTCCCCTCCCTTCCCCCCCCCCCATGGTGGCGTGCAATCATGTATAGGATCAGAACACTAATTTCATCAGGGATCAGAGAGGAAGTTAAATCAGCTAGGGATTCTGGAGGTGGTTTTGTTATATTTCGATATTCTTAAAAGAAGAAAGAAAAATGGAGAAAAGGAAAGGGAACTTGTTACACAGCTGCCAAAGTGATTTTCCTAAAGCATAGATCTGATCATGACATTTCCTAATTCTATGAACTGCAATGGCTCCCTGTTAATGCTAGAATCTAATAAAACTCCTATTTGCCATTTAAAGTCTTTCACAATCTGGCTCCAAACTATTTTTGTAGCCTTACTGTACTCTACGACTATTGCCATACTCCACAGGTCAGTCACACTAACCTTCTTGCTATTCTTTACAAAAGATATTTCTCCCGTCTCTATGCTTTTGCATTGGCTATTCACCATACCTCAAATGTTCTTGTCTCCTCCCTTCTACATCTTAGAAACCCTAATTTCCTTTAAGACTCAGCTAAAGCATAAACTTCTACGTGAAGCCTTTCTTGCTAACCCCAGCATCGTTAGTTGTCTTCCTAAATTACTGTGTATTTAATTTGTATGTATCATGTATGTGTTATTGCCATCCATTCTCCTGGGAGATTCTCTCTCAGCTCTGGAACTCCCACCATGGGCTCCCAGCTGCCCTCATTGGTGAATATCACATGTTCTACTATATTTGGCTGACCCCAGTCATTCTTCTTATTCCACTCCAGTCGTCTTCTTGCCTTCTGCCCTACCACCAGGCATATCTTCATCTTAGTCCCCTTTTCCCTATTATCCTCATCAGGAATAGTATGTAAATCCTTATTACCATTGCTACGAAAACGGGACTGTCAATTAACTTCCTTATGATATTACTCACTATCACTAACAGTTTCCAAACCACATCGTTCCTCTCAGGCCATCACCATCCTACACATGTTATCTCCCTTTACTAGAACACAAGCTCCTTGAGGGAAGGAACTAGCTTTGGTTTTGTGGGTGTATCCCCAGCAGTTAGCACAGTGTTTGGTAACTGCTTAAAAAATTGTCTCTCCTGATAAAATGAAAAATCTTTGAGGGCAGGAACCATGTTAAATTTGTTTTTGAATCCCCAGTGTCTAGACTAGTTCTTGACACATAGTAGGTACTTGATGCTTGCTGGTTTCTTGAGAGATAATTGGGTAGAACATTGAAATTGACTGGATCACAGATCTATGAGTATTGAAATATTGGTCTGCTTGGCTTTAACATATACACTTAGCTGAAACCTTGAATTAATGAAATAAGGCACAGGAAGAAAAAATATGTATCTAAAAATATATGAGAAGAGAGATGCAATACATATACAATTGTATGTAGAATTTTAGATTCAAATTTTGGAAAAATGCAAATATTTTACTGTGAAGTATTTATTTGATAAGTGCTACTGTTAACAAAAAAAAATTTCCAAAAATCTTTGCCCTTTCTCTTCAAAGTTACATATACCAATATTTTCTCTAGATAGTTCTTCACTAGTTATGGCTGGCAAAGTGCTTAATTGTCAAACTTAAAGATGTTTTGTATTTTTCTTCTATAAAAAAGATGAATGTCTCAAATTTTTTCACCTTTTCTGAGATGACAAATGGCCATCAGGAGTAAACTAACTAGCAGATTGAAAAAAAAACACACATTTAATCTGTCTCTTCAGGGTCACTCCATCAATCAATATTTGTTGAACACCTACTATTTGCCAGGCATTGGTAAAGGTGACTTTAAAACTCTTTATTTTTACAAATCTCCCAACATACACTTCTTTTGCCTCCCAACACTTGAGAGGCATCTCTTGTAAACAAAGAAGAAAAAAGAAAAATGTTTTTTTTTCTTAAAGGGGCTCAGGAAAAACTAACCAACAATCAGTCAAGTTCAATACTATATTTAATTCTATCTCCATAAACACTCACCTCTGCAGACTGTATCCTTATCTTTCTTCTTCAGAGCCAAATTTGATCATTATAATTACACAGCATTCAGTTTCAATTTTGTTGTTATTGTTGTAATGCTTTCCATTTACATTTCTGTAGTCATTGTGTATACTGTTTTCCTATTACTGCATGCTTCACTTGGAATCAATTCCTATGTCTACCTGTATTCTTAACATTCATTGTTTCTTATGGTTAAATAACATTCACGTAAATCTTTTAGTCATTCCCCAATGATCTATTTTGTTTTCAGTTCTTTGCTACTCCAAGAAGTACTGTTATAAAGATTTTAATGTACATTGGACATTCTTTTCTATCTTTGATCTCCTTGGGGTATATGTCCAGCAATATAATATTTGGATCAAAGGGTAATGACAGTTTGGTCATTATCTCAGTATAATTCTAGATTGCTTTCCAGAATAGAGAGACGAATTCACAGCATCACCAGCAGTGTATCTGAATGCCTATTTTCTGTAACTTTTCCCATGCTGAATAGTCCCATTTTTTGTCATCTTTGCCAATTTTCTGGGTATAAGATGAAATCTAAAAGTTGTCTTGATATGAGTCCTCTTATTAATAATTTGGGATAATCTTATGATATGATTGCTAATAATTTGCAATTCTTTTGAGAATAATTTATCTCCTTTGACTACATATGTCTTTTGGTGTTATATATTTGTCTTAATTTCATACATGTATTGGATATTGGACAAAGAGACATTTTAACAACTAATGAAGAAATAAATGCTTTTTGAAAGATATCTGCACTATGGAGAGACATTTTGAAAATGGATATACCAGAATATTTACAGCAGTCTTTTTTGTGATAGCAAAGCATTGGAACCAAGTTATATGACTATCAACTGAGTAATGGGGGAAAAAATGTGGTATGTGAAGGTAATAGAATATTATTGTGCTGTAAGAAATAACAAATGTGATAAATGCAGAGAAGCATGAAAAGATTTACATGAAGTGATGCAGAGTGAAATAATCAAGAGCCAAAAATGATATACACAATCCATATAAAATATAGATGTTCGGAAATATGACTATTGTCATAAGATTTTTGCTGATGAAAACACGTCACTGCTATGGGAATCTGAAGATCTTCCCTGCCCCTAGGCCCTTTGCTTAAGTGGCTTAAGTGGCTCTGAGAACTTCCCCAGATTTGAAAATATACTCTGCCCCCTAATAGGCTGAATGTGGTCACATGGAGCCTGTGGCAGGAGGCTTGTTTTTCAGGAATGTCCGCACCTTGTTGCTTTGTGATTGGGCAGTGGGTCAAGAGGGCTGTGACATTCTCTGATCCAGGAGAAGGCTATATATACACCCTGATGTGAGGTTTTGGTTTGGGGCTCACTTTGAGAAGAGTTGTGTGATTTGGCCAGATGAGACTCTGGGAAGCTGTAGAGCCCCTTGGCTTTGAAAAACCCAGATGTTGGCGCCTCCCTCTCTGGTAACTGAATAGGTATGGATGTAATGGTCAGGCAGTTGGAAGCCCATCTGATGATCTGTTTCTTTGTCTCCTTGTAACTTCTGCTTGTTAACTTGTGTTTGTATTCTGTTTGCGTTCTCTAAAGTTCAGGGTAATGACTTTTCCCCCTGAACTAGGTAAATGGTATATGTTTGATTGATTAAAGTAAGATTTTTAACCCATTTTGAGTTGCTTTCCTTTAGAAAAGCAGATCTAAGAACCTGTGCTAGCAGCCATCCTGGGTATGCTAGGGTACTTGCTGATACAGTCACTTATAAAACTCATAACCACACTTAGATTTGGAAACAAAATGTTCTAACCTGTTTAAAATTTTACAGATGAAGAGTTTAATTGAGTTTTGAATGCATTTGTTAGAAATCTAAAAAACACCTTCAAATTGGTTTGTAAGAATAATGGGTTGATGTCAAGAAGGATAGAAATACTAGCCAGATTTCAACAAAAATTTTTTGAATTGGTGAATGGGATTAAAAAACTATTATCATAATCTAGCAAGTACAGTCAATATTATGCTGCTTCTGTTTCAAGCTACCTATATTTCTGACATCCTTTTCACTACCACTTGCCAAACCAAGAATCAAAACAAAATGAATTTAGAATCATGTATAGTAACATAATTTATAAATATGTAAATATAAATATATTGGGAGTTCATATGCAAAATTTTATCTGTTTTTTAGATATATAATTTTAAAAGTCTATAGACCACGTTTTCGACATAGAATATTTTGAGTAAAGGAATCAAGGCAGAAAAGTTGGGACATGTCTCACATAGTGTGATATTCACTTTGTTGGGATTGTGTGTGATGTAGTCCCTTTGGACATAAATAGGTATCTACTATTGATAGACATAAACAATATAGCTTAGCTTTGAAGAGATCACAGTTCAATCTCCAAGCAGATCATTTTCACAGGAAGATTTGACCTCTTCACTACCACAGACTGAATCTCTAATCCTAACTAGACATCCTACCAACTCATCCTGTTCTTAATCCTCATCGTTTCTTATGGCTCAATAACATTCACTCCATTCATGTACCACATTTTTTTTTTTCCCATTCCCCAACTGATAGTCATATACCTTATTTCCAATTCTTTGCTATTACAAAAAAGACTGCTGTAAATATTCTGGTATATCCCTTTTCAAATAACATTTCCTAATGGTCATCTATTTTATTTCCAATTCTTTGCTTACAAAAAGTGCTGACTCAATCTTGACTCTCTATCGACACTCTATCCAATGTGCCACCTACTTGCCAAAGGCAGACTAGTCCATTAGGAAATTATATGAATGTCATTGAAAAAAAAAGGGTAACCATTCATTATCACTCAAAAAACTGGCAGGAAGCATGGTACCCCGTGATTCCTTTACATTTGGGCAGGGGGTATTTTTGTCCCCCATCTTAGTAAGAGTTGTTGACATTGAAAAATCCAATTGATAGGGTTACTTGTCATAAGTGATCATTATAACACCAATGCAATATCCATCCCACCCGCAGTCACTGTAAATATACCTGCATGGTGTTTGATTGCAAAATATAACAAGTTCTCCATATAGAAGACAGAAGCAAAATATTTATTCAAACACCAGAAAACCAAAACCAGTAAGCCAATTCCATCATAGTAGCAAAGAAGTTAATAATCCAAAACAGCACAGAGAGCCTTTACACTTCCCACAAACCAATAATTTTACTCACAAGCCTGATTGTCCCCCCTGGACATATGCTTTCCTCCTCCCTGGTATAGCTAGCTCTGGTTCCCAACTTCCTGTGAGCTCTGTTCCACCCTTCAGCAAATTCCTCCAATGACAGGCTCCCTGTGATTTCATTCAGTTTATTAGGGGGCAGAGTATATTTTCTTTTCTTTCTTTTTTTTTTTTTTTGCTTTTTTTGTTTTTTGGAGGGAGGAAGGTAGAGAAATTGGGGTCAAGTGACTTACCCAAGGTCACATGGCTAGTTTTTGTGTGTGTGTGTGTGTGTGTGTGTGTGTGTGTGTGTGTTTTAAGTGTCTGAGGCCAAATTTGAATTCAGGTCCTCCTGACTCCAAAGCTGGTACTCTATTCACTGTGCCACCCAGCTGCTCCAAAGTATATTTTCAAAGCAGGGAAGGTCTTCAATTTCCCTTAGGCTTGTTAAGGGGCAAAGAAGATCTTTCAAATTTCCATTCCCATTACAATCATGTACCAAAATTATATATCACAGAGTCTTGAGACTGAGAAGGGACCTCAGGAACCATCTAGGTGAATAAAAACCTACACCATAATCTCTTCACAACATGTTACCCAAGTCTTATCAACTATGATTTATGCTGACTTTTCTGCTGACAAGAAGTCATCCAACTTCTGTTTGACAATTCCTAGTAAAGATAATCCACTACTTACAGAGGTAATGCATTTGACTTTTGCATAGCTCTGATTGCTAGGAAGTTTTGTTGACATCAAGTTTAAATTTGACACTTGGTGACTTCTAGTCACTTCTCCAAGTTCTGCCTTGTTTTGCCAAGCAAGTTAAGTCTAATTCATGTTCCACGTGACAGTCCCAAAGATAACTGAAGATAGCTATCACTGCCCTCCCTCCCAAAAAAAATTCTTTTCAGGGCTAAACATTTCCAGACAGTTCCTTCAACCAAAGTACACTGTGTTCAGGACACACAGCCACTCCTAATGCTTCTAGGTTCACAGATCTCATTAGCTTTCTTAGTTTTTATGTCATACTATTGACTCATATTGAGTTTGCAATCCATGAAAATTCCCAGACCCTTTTCAGACAAACTACTATCTAGTCATATCTCCCCCATTTCATACTTTTATTTTTTTTTTCCTTTTTGCAAGGGGGAAGGCAAAACAATTGGGGTTAAGTGACTTGCCCAAGGTAAAACGGCTATTAAATGTTAAGTGTCTAAGGCCGGATTTGAACTCAGGTCTTCCTGACTCCAAGGCTGGTGATCTATTCACTGTGCCACGTAGCTTCCCCACCATTTTGTACTTTCAAAGCTGATTTTTTAATACAAAGTAGGACTTCATATTTATTCATATTAAATTCCATCTTTTTACTGTCAATTCATCATTCTAGCCTGTTGAGGTTTCTTTGGATCATGACTTTGTCAACCTCCCCTATTTTGAGTAGTCTGTGAATTTGATGAACATGCCATATTGCATAAATTTGACAAACATGCTTGTCATCCAAGGCATTCATAAAAGTAATCAGAGCAAAAAAATAAGCATGTGTTCCTGGGATATACCACCAGAAGAATTATTTCAAGTTGACATTTACCTGTCAATAACTGCTTTTTTGACTGTTACTAGCCTACCTAACTGTATTAGCATCTAGACTGCATCTCTCAGATCACAGAAAATATCAGAAGTGCCATGTTATTCGAGAAGGCAAATAGAAACAGAGACAAAGACAAAAAGAGACTCTACAAGTAGAGGATGGAGAAAAAACAGTTATACAGAAGTTGTTCCCAAAAAGTTTTGTGGGTTTTGGTGGACTGTAAGACCAACAGGAGATGAGGTACCCAAAAAACCAATGTGATCTAGGGCTACATTAGGAAGGGCATATTCCAGAAATAAAAAGGTAAGAGTCCTGCTATGGTCTGCCCTCATTCAGACTTCATCTGGAATACTCTGTTCACATCTAGACACCACAATTTAAGAAGAATATTGATAATCTCAAGTGTATCAAGAGGAGTGCAACCAGAATGGTAAAGCACCCTGATTCCATGACATATGAGGATAAGGTGAAGGACCTGGGCATGTTTGACAAGATAGCTGTCATGTCAAGAAGAGATTAGACTTATTCTGTTTGGTATTTGTGAATAATTGTAGCCATCTCTAGGGTGGGATGGGAAGAGGGAAGAAAACCTGGGTAACTTTATTATATATGATAACTTTATTACATATTTAAAAAGAATAGCAAATTGCATATAATTGATTTGCAGTTTCATGTGCAATCATCTTTTTATCATAATATATTGTGGAAATGCTTGGTTTTTTCCAAAAATTAAAAATAAAATAAATAAAAACTGTTTTAAAAGATATATTATAGGAGGGAATTCATTTTGTGTCTGGGTCGGATTAGATGAATGCAAAGGTCTTTTCCAACTCTCAACTTCTGTGATTCTGTCATAACGAGGATCAAATATAACAGAAATGATAAATTTAGTAATTCTAAGCCAAATATACAAACTCTATTTGAGGGCCTGGAGTTGAAGGGAGTGATCAAGCTGAATTTGGTCCTGGAATTGGCAGCAAGGGGAGGTGGGGATAGAATAATTACATCCTGATTTTCCCACCAGGACAGGTATTTTACTGACTGCTTATTATTTCAACGTTGGTTTTATCAACATTTCTCGGTTCTTAGAAAAGTGAACAGTAGACATCTTTTGGATAGGGTTAACAATCAGACAGATGTGCGCATTCATTGATTATATCTTCCAGTTGGTTTTTATATTGTCATGCTTATTTTGCTTATTTTTTTTCTTTCTCATGTATTCATCTTTCAGTACCTGTATTTACAACTGAAATTTGTTTATTTATTTATTTTTGATGTGACCAAAGTTACCTACAATTCCTTCCTTCCTAAAGAAGCATAAATATTTGGGATTGAATATAGCTCACTCAACTTGGCTAACAATTCAAGCCAGTTCTCTCTCAGGATCCTGAGTCAATACCTGGACAATACAACATTCATTTACATGAATTTTTAATATAATTAGGAAAAATTTAATAGTAAGGGAAGGAAGAAAAGCAAACACTATTATGAAAGTAAAAACTGGAACAAAAGATACATCATATGGTGATTTCAAAAGACATTTTCCCCCCAAATGATAGTCAGATTCAGCTGTTCTCTATTCACTTGGTTCAAAGTAGTGACAAATTAACTAATCTAACAAAACTTACAAAACTGTGATATAGGGTAAAGAAAAGTGATCACCAAAGGGTAAATAACTGATGACAAGAGGGTCCCTTTACAACTTAATAGCAAAAAAAAATCATATTTAGGTAGTACTTCAAGGAATAGAAAACATTTTCTGTCCCCCACTTGGTTTCCTGAGAAGACAATGGAGTGAGGAAAAATAGTCTCCATCTCCAGAGAGAACCAATAATCAAGTGTAGATTGAAACATACTTTTCAAACTTTCTTTAGTTTTCTTGGTGTGTGTGTGTGTGTGTGTGTGCGTGTGTGTGTTTTCTTCTTCTGTAACATGGCTAATATGTAAATATGTTTTGTATGACTTCACATGTACAACTTATATCATACCAGTGGTCTTCTCAAGGGTGGGAGTAGGGAGAGAATTTAGAAATCAAAATCTTACAAAATGAATGGTAAATTTTAAAATTATAATTGAGAAATATTTAACTAATTTAATAAAAAAAATTTAAAGAAGAGGATGGAGGAAAAAACAAAAACCAGTGAGCTCATGCTATCCTGGTTCCTGGAATACTTTCCCCCTCCAATCTCATCCCAACTCCTCCTGTTGAATTCTTACAAATTGCTGCAAGAAGCAGTCTATACACCACTCCCTCAATTAAGGCTTCTTGATCCTTTCAGTCACAAGTGATCTTCCCTTCTTAGGAATTTAGCCACATTGTTTGTTAGTCTTTTATGCAGTTCTCAAGTTCTATTTTTTATTACTTATTTCTCAATTTTCCATATCTCTAACCTGTACCCTAATATTCATAATCAGTAAAATAAGGAGATTGGACTAGAGGGCCCCTTCTAACTCTAAATCAATGAGGCTAAATACTCATATGGAATATTGATTTCATCAATGTTTATGGTTCCTCTTAAAGATGTAGGTGACAACCTACTCATGCTACACATTTTAGACAACTTTCTTCTATGCTTTCCTAGAAGGGAATCAGCTAAGTGGCTCCTGAAGTAGACCTGGAGTTATGAAGATGAGTTCAAATCCTGCCTCAGATGCTTACTAGCTGTATGATCTTGGGCAAATCACTTAATCTCTGTTTGCCTCAGTTTCCTCAAGTGTAAAATGGGGATAGCACCTACTCAGTAGAATTGTTGTGAGGATCAAATGAGTTAACGTTTGTCAAGTGTTTAGCACAATGCTTGGCTGTAAAGCCAAGCACAAGCAGCTTTCCAGAGGACTGCTGCTGTGAATAGCTTCAAGATTCTGATTACATAGTATAGTGAATTCTCTATTTATTCAGTAACAAACTAAGACAAAACAGTCACAGAAATCAAAGTACAATGTTCACAATGTTATAGCATAACAAGTTATCACTAAAGTGGCCATACAATTTTCACCAAAGCAAAAATTTTAATCAAAGTACATTCATTTAGAAACTCAATCATTTAGTAAGTCCTTAGCTCAATAATCCTTAAGGAGGCAAGACTCCTTAATAGATCCAAAGTACACAGGTCAAAGTTTTCCACCCCTAGGTCACACTGTCTTAATTTCTTCAATCAAAAAGTCTTCTTTCTTCTTAATTGGGGAACTCCTTAACTCAATCATCTAAATGTAAAGGTCAAAGTTCTGCACCCCTAGGACACAGTAAATCATGATCTTCCCAGTTTGCATTAAATACTCAAGGATAGGTCTTTTCATCTTGACTCGAGGCAGGCTCTCAGTTTCCATGGTCCCTCTTCCATGGTCCCAGCTCCTGCCCAAATCTATCCAACTGTCACCTGAGTTCAAAAGCAGACAGCTCTCAGTTCCTTGTCCAGCTCCTTGTGCAGTTCCTATTTCATATTGAAGCTCACAGTGTCTAGTACACCTCAAATCCTTCACAGTTTCTGTTCCTGGGAAGACAAAGCTTAACAAAGTCACAATAACATTTATATACATTGCCAGCTTCCTCATCAATTCACCTTCTGCCTGTGAAATCAACATAGATCCAACAACAAGGTCTGAGAAATCAACACAAATCATTGGTATAGTCCCAGGACCTCTGAAAACTGCAGTAAGACCCTCCTCCAGGATTTCTGTAAACATACAACAAGAAAATCCTCTTTCAGGTCTTCTGAACCAGCAGTAAGGTCCCAGGGCTTCTATAATAACAGCAATGTCCTCTATCAACAGACAGTTCTGACAAAGTAACATCAAAATGGACAGACAAAGTACTGGCACCGCAGCCATGCTTCCTCCCAGTTCTCCTCTATTCTCATTTCTCAGTTCTTCTCAATTCTCTTCTCAGTTCTTCTCGGTTCTCAGTTCTCCATTCTGCCACCACAAGTTCTGTTCTCCATTCTGTTCTCAACTAGTAGCAGTTCTCAGAAGTTCTCAGGATCCTAGCAGTTCTTTCTCTCTCAGCAATTCTGGCTCTCTAGCTTGGGCTTTTCCTTATATATGATATTAGCTCCTCCCTCTTCCTCCCCTTCTTGTTACATCAGCAACTTCCTCCCATTCTGGGATTCATAAGTTCTGGATCTTAATACTTAATACAATCATGAACTGAAACAAGGTGCTAAATACCTGTTTGATTGACAACACAAGGGTCAGGGAAGATCTTCAAATTACATTGGCACATAGAAGGTTCTGTTATCATCATGATGAAGGGTCTACCCAATGTACTCCAGATCTTCCTCTTTTTCTTTGGAGAACAGAATAACTGCAGGGCACGTGTGATCACCGACTGATCATGGGTCGTTCCTCACTCTCCACTCAAGCAGCCCATCTTCTTTTTCTATCACACATTTCTTTACTCTGTGTCTCCTTCACGATTCCACGCTGTGATATGTCACAGCCTGTTCACGCTCACCATGCTCCTCTCCATTACCCTTTGGATAATCCTCAATCTCAGCTCTTCAAAGGGTAGTGTGTCCCATGACTCACAGTCACACAGAAGCACAAGAATTAAAACAAATAGGCCTTTATTCAAGGAGAAACTTGAGATCATAAAAAAATAACTTTGCCATTTTCCAAAGGCAAGTATCCTCCTGATGCTAACTCAATGCTATGACCACCACAGCGTTTGTCCAATATATTTATGCTCATGAGCCAAGTCTCTAGATTGTCAAATCGCTTTGTTGTTGTCGTTTACTCGTTTCAGTTCTGTCCAACTCTTCGTGACCCAATTTGGGGTTTTTTTGGAGTGGTTTGCCATTTCTTTCTCCAGCTCATTTGCAGAAGAGGAAACTGAGGCAAACTGGGTTAAATGATTTGCCCAGGGTCACACAGTACTAAGTGTCTGAGGCCAGATTTGAACTCAGGAAGATGAGTCTTTCTGACTCCAAGCCTGGCACTCTATCCACTGCACCACCTAGCTGTTCATCCAAATGCTAAGGGTATTATTCCTCAATTTACAGCGATAGATTAAGTGGTTTGCCCAAAGTCATATAGCTAGTTAGTGGAAGAGGATCTGAAATGATGTAGGATAAACTGTTCTGTCAAGTCTAAGGGAAAAAATAACAACAAATGTACACAACCACTACAAAGAAGTAAATGAAAAGATCACTAAAAGAATGAAAAATCTGAAAAATCAACAATGGTCTTAATGAATAGATAATTAAACCTTTCTCCTCTAAGGAGGGGTGGGGAGTGTCAAGGGAGAGAGAACCAACTAAGGCAGAGTACTGAAACATTGTCAGATATGGTTGTCTCTAGGTTGTTTTGGGTTGCTCTTTTTTCTAAAATGTTTTTATTTTTTACAAAGGAGAGTTCAATTGGGACAGAAGGAGGGAGGATGTTATTTCCAGACATGACTGATGGAAAATCAGAAGACATAAGTAAAACTTATTTTTTAAAAGCTTAATTGAATTGGTGAATAAAAGTTAAAACAAAAACTTTTAAAGGCAGGTTAAATACTGAAATGTAAGCTGATTTTTTTTTAACTGCCATCTTTCTATGACCAAGATAAACAATTTGGTTTTCCAATCCTAAATTTAAAATTGCATGAGGACTCAAAAGTTGTTATTAAGATTAAATTTACCCGACTTCTGTTCATATGGCCCAGATCTGTAGTCTCACTTTATTTCTGGGCTTTTGTATTCAATGGGTCCCATTTCACACGGAGAGAATTTCCATGCTACTCTGAAAGTCAATTATTTTTCAGAGCCAGTTGACAGCTTTCATCTCAGCTGGAGTCACAAGTATGAAACAAAATCCCCTCTTTGGCAGCCAGAATTCCATGTTTTTTGCTTCCTGCTTCCTAATCACCTTGGGTCTTGGGAAGTGCTGGCCAGAACTATCCAGCAGAGAACTGGGCGAGTGACTATCTCTTGGGAAAAATATGACTCACATTTCTCTTTCTTTGTCTCTTTTTCTGTATTTCCACTCAATTTCCTTCTTTTTCAACAGTCATTGCCATTCAGTGTCACCAGCAAATAGAGGTCAAAAGAACAGCAAATACACCAAGATTCCTCCAGGACACTTGGTCCAAGGCCACAACTAGCAAATGCTGGTTATACAGCTTTTGTTTTTTCCAGTTGTAGGAACCAATGTCGGTTTCTGGAACACACAGCGACAGGGGTCTCAGAAAGGCGGAAAATCAAATGCTTAACATTGTCACTGCTGCTGGGCCTGGGATATGGACCGAGTCGGAGGACAGCAGTAAAAAAGATAGTGTCAAGGCTTTGTATCTAAGGAAAAGCATTGAACCTTAAGGCAACTTAATACTGTATGTTTTTGGTGAGGAGCTATCTCCTTGTTGAATTTCAGTCATAGCTCTTTGTTAGTGTGCTCATTCTCTTGGCATATGCCTAATCCAAGAACTTCACCTCTGTCAGAACTATGGGTTGCTTCTTTTATTCAGCAATTAGTATACTCCAAAAAGGAGAGAGAAGGGGCAAAGAGAAAAAACAAAAAGGAGAGTGTGCTTAAGATATTCTCCAATCCTTGAATCCCTTTCCCCAACTCCACCTTTTGAAACCTATCCTTCAGGACTCAGCTCAGCAGAACCAGGAGAACAAAGCATAAGGTGACAATATGCAAAGGAAAACAACTCATAAAGACTTAAGAACTCTGAGAATGATCAATCACAGTGCCAGAAGACTGATGATAAAGCATGTTTTGTACCTCTTGGCCAAGAAGCAATGGACTATGGGTGCAGATGAGACATACATTTTCAGAGATGACCAAGTGGTGAATTGTTTTGTTTGATTATACTTTGTTAGAAGAGAAGGGTTCTGTTGGGAAAGTTGTAAGGGAAAGGTTGTGATCCTGATTTAAAAACAAGCAACAACATCAACAAAACACTACAAAACACATAGAGGAAAATAGAAGGAAATTCAGGTGGGGATACAGATGATCAGGGAAGTATTGTTACTATCATCTTACATTTAACATATGCTTTTTAAGAACTGCACATAATATTGCATAGTCTCACATACAATCCTTTTTTCTATTCTTTATACATATTTGTTGATGTTTGTTAAATTCATATTAAGAAAAAATTGTTTAATCTTAACCTTAAATGCCACCTCCTCCATGAAGTCTTCCCTAGTCTTTCCATTTTTGAGTGATCTTTCTCCCTCAGCACTGTTTGTGCCTCTCCATAAGTCTATGTCTTCTCTCACATTAGTTACTTCTGTGCATATCACATTATCCCCACATTCAAGTCCAAAAGTTCCCAGCTTTTTAGAGAGATATGGAAAAACATCCTAGATAATACTGATTCATGGAAAGTCTGATGACCCGCTTTCCTAGAGTGAGGAGATGGGACTGCTAGGCAGCATCAGGCTTATGGATGCCTCTCTAGCAACTCCAATTTCTAGAGTTCTGATAGATCCAGCCTTCTAGCAAGAGGAGGAGTTCCTAGGCAGCTCTGGGAGACTATGTATATAAGCCTATGAAATATTACATGTGGTTTTAAAAATATACATATTAAATTTAACATGATAGTAACAATATTTCCCTGCTTGTCTATATCCTCATCTGAACTTCCTTCCATTTTGTTCTGCATACTTTGTAGCGTTTGTCTTCTCTTGGAGAGAAGAGATTCATGTCCATAGCCTTGCAGGCAGAAGAGCAACAAAGCAATGGGCAAATATGTGAAAGTGAAAGAGCAGGACTCTGCTCTCTACTATTATCATGAATTAATTAGACAGTGTGAGTTTGATGGGGGGAAAAAGTTTCTTCTCTAGCAACCCTAAGCTGGTTCTACTTTCTGGGAGGGACTCCAAACCCTTAGGATAGATAGTACCATAAGAGTAGGAGAATATATGTTTTTCTGGGATGAAAGTAGGATTAAATGGAATGCCCAGGGTTATGGAGGGTGAGAGGTTACTTCCTTAGTAACCTCCAATTTGTTCTCTTTCAGAGGGAAGTTCAAACCACAGGAAGGCGATGTCTAGGAATCCCCCCTCCTCTGTCTAGGTGCTGTGCCCAAATACTCTCTGTAGACTTCTAGTTTCATGCTCCTTCCAAGTCTTACTCCAATGCTATTTTTCCAGTGTTTACTCCAATTGCAAAGTGGAGGTTTTCAAAAGTCATGCCAGTGGAATGTGAGTTCTGGCAGTTTGTACCCTTCTGAAAAAGTCTTTTAGTCAAATTCTGGCAATGGCCCATGGCTACTTTCTGTAGACTAGACTAATTATATCTAGAGACTTATCATCAGTAAACTGTCCATTCAATGATCAATTTTGTGGCCATGGCATCCATGAAGCAACGAAAAATACAAAATGGTTCTCCTTCTGGGTGGGTCACTCCTGAAATAGTGTTGGCAGAGTGGCAAAAAAATAAAATAAAAATAAAAAAAGGTGACAGGGGGTTTCAAAGAATCATAGTTTTTGCTGAAGATGAGAAAAAAATTCAAGAGCTTAGAGATGAAAGAGATAGTGGATCAATATCTAGAAAAGAAAGTAGTGATCACAAAGAGCCATTATGGCTTCATCAAAAAGAGGTTTTGCCAGACAAACCTTATTTTTAGACTTCTTAAACATTTCTCTCTTCCACATAGTCTATGGTCTAGCCATACTGGCCTACTTGCTGTCCCTCAGGCACTATATTCCATCTCCCACCTTCATACCTTTCTACAAGCTGTCTGCCCGCCATGCCTGGAATCCTCTCCCTCGATATTTCCACCTCTAAGAATCCATTCTAGCCTCCTAAAAGATTCAGTTCAAGTGTCACTTCTTCCATGAGGCCTATCTTCAATTGCTAGTCACCTTCTCTTAAAAATTACATTGTAGTTATTTGGTGTATATGCTGTATTTACTCACCTATGTTCATGTTGTTTCCTCCTGAAGAATGTAAGCTCCCTGAAGGCAGACAATACTCTCAATGAGAGCATCAGGATTTGTAGGGATGTAAAAGAGGTAGAAAAGGAAAGACACCGCAATAAAAAAGAAGAGCACTGAAAGGGGAAAAAAGCAGGAAGAGCCCAAGATAGATTTACAAACTTTACAAATTTCCATTGATTAGGGCTTCTTGAATTTACTTTGGATCTAAGAGACAGTCCCCAAATTTAAGAGCTAGATTTATTTTTCGCCTTCCAGAGAAGAGAGGAAGGGGAAACAAAAGAAACATGTTGGCATAAAGCATGAATTCCCAACCTCAAATTATGGCCATTGGAAGTTTACAGAAAGACCTTGAGGAAACTTCTAGAAAGAGTCAAAATAGAAATAATAATAATAAATAAAAAGGAGAAGAAAAAGAAGAGTCTTCTTTAAGTGTTATTTTGGGGGAGGAGTGTTGAAGAGTGTTTTTGTAACCAAACAAAATGTAGCATATCAAAACAGACATAATATAAATAATAAACAATATCAAATTAACATTAATGTTTTTAAAAATGGAAAATATAAAACTGATAGTTGTCTAAAATGAAAGTAGAACATGGAAAGACCTAGCTTAACTCTATTTCATGTGCAAAAGAGGTAGGCATCTTGGTTGGCTTCCAGTTCAATGACTTAATGGAGTGGAATGACTGACAAAAAAGCTAAAGCAATCTTAGCCTTCAACGACAAAAAGATATTGTACAAAAGATATGATGTTACCCCTGACCTTCACAATGGTGAAATATCAGGGGCATTGAATTAAGTGGTAGAAGTCACATTTTAAGATAAAATGGGAACACCAATGATAACAAGAGATCTATAAACCATGTCATACATCCAATGGTTGAAGGAATTAGTAGTATTTTGCCTGGAAAAGAAGAAACTTGGAGTAGGGAGATAGCAATTATCTTCAAATACTTAAAGAGGTGATGTAAAAAAAGGAACAGATTTTTCTGATTAGCTCCAAAGTGGAAAAATAAGCAACATGGAATGGAAGTGTCATATCTCCTCTGGGTTACTCCCTAGGGGGTGTCAATTATACCATGCCACAAGGGATATCTTGTGTGTTAAAACTATAGCCCACAGCTAGCCAGTAGACACAATTAGCTCAAAACTCTGGCATTTACTGAGATGATATAGTAAAGTAGCATTTATTAATCACTGCTATGTTCCAGGCACTGTGTTAAATTCAGGATAGTAAGAATAGTAACTATAAAATATCATTCTTCCCCATTAACCCGAGGTACAACCCCCCAAAAATAAACCTGTGGAAAGAAAATATGGGGCAACTCATGGTGTCCGTACTACAGGGCCTCAGAATTCTTTCTCTTCTCATGGAGTCCTCTTGTAGCCCTTCTATTGATTGAAAATACTAGTTCTCCCCTGAAATTTTTGTCTCTATTAAGTGACGGCCACTGTGTCTGGAGACACAGACTGGATACAGCTGAAGAATGTGTCTCTGCTCGACAGTTGGCTTCTCCCTGAAGTCTCCCAAACTGATAGGCTCTCAAACCCTGGACAGAGTATCTCCTGTTGGGCAAGTAGCTCTGCCACCAATTTCCACAGTCAATGTGGGAAGAAGAAAGATAAATCCTGGCCCCCACTCTCCACCACAAAGCTGTTCTCAGCACAGACTGATTGTAATCTACTCTCAAACTGTTTGTCTTTTAAGGGTCACCTGAGGACATGGCTAATATTTTGCCCAATCAGTGAGCAGGCTCCCTTTCAGATTCAAAGAAGGAATTTTTTTATGCTTCAGTAAAGTGACTACCACATATTTACAGTTAATAACCTTGTTCAATCTGTCTTTTTACTTTCTGTGATTACATTTTGGGACCTCTAGGCTGGGGAGCTGGACAGAAGAGTAGATTTTTATTCAGTAATAGAAGAACTCAATAACATTTAAAAGAATGCACTCATCATCGCTGGACCTGTTCAAGGAGAGGCTAGATAACTATGCGTCAGGGATACGAGAAAAGGGATTCCTCTATTGCATAGAAGTTCATGCTAGATGGCTTCCAACTCTATGATTCTTTAATTAACACAATTTATCAAGAGAAAGACCAGAGTTTCTCATAGTCTAAAATGAAAAACATGAATTTTTAAAATGCATATAATTTTTTAAAAACTTTTTTATCGAGATACCATTAGTTTAATTTCAACACAAAAACAAGGAGAACATCGTTGGAGTAAGAAATTCAAGAAAAATAAAAACTACGAAAGAGGTCTTTATCACCTCACATTTGCCGAAGCAGTTTATTTGTGAAGCAAACTATCTTCGATTAACATACCAAAAATAACATGAAACAGGAACCTTGTATAATGACCATTCTCATTCTGATGCTTTAAGACTATTCAATGAAGGGGCGAAAATAGTAGAATAACAGATGAGTTTTTTGTGGCATGGATATTCTCCAATGGAGTTCTTTAAAAATAAGAAATCATAACTTGAATTCTTTAGTCTGCCAAAGAAAAAACTGTTTAAAATATAGTTCAATGAACAGGGTAATTGTTTTGTTGAAAATCTAAGCAAACATAATTACTGTCCAGTTTTATAGCTGCTGAAATATAAATCTTGTAATGGATGTATAACAGGGCTCTGGAAAAGATAATGAAATGCTAATTTGCATATCAATATGAACTATAAACTGAAGGTAAACTCACCATGTCATCAGTACAATATCAAGACTTCAAAGCACTTCTGCCATTATTCAATAAAAACAATACCATTGTGTACCACTTAAAAAAAAAATCTCAATGCCCCCAAATCCAAACTTATAAATAGTCAAATTAACAGGAATTTTCCTTTCCATTAACACATGTTAAACATAACTTGGTCCTAATTTTGGAAGATGGATTGTGAAAAAATGTTATGCTTTTTAAAAATTTGCTAGATTATGACTTCTTTTCTTTGGGTTTTCAATATGGTAGAAAGAACATCTTCCAAATTTCCCTACGTAATCTGAAGATTTCCAAGTTTCTGATCCATAGGATCTTTAAATGCTAAGGCCATGTCTGAAAATGCCTATAACTGCACTTAGGTGCATTTCAGGTATTCAATATAGCATATATTTGCTAGATCAACAGGCAAGATTTCTACAGTCCTGTGTTCTCCAGGCTCTAGATCACTTGGCCAGACCATGGCCACTGTCCAGGAGTCAGGATAGATCAATATCTTCTTTGTCCCATCCCTCAAACTTCTCTCAAAAACCTGGGGCTTAGTCACCTGGAAGAACTTGCCAATATCTGTACTCACTAGAGTATCTTCTATTACCAGAATAGTGACTACTGAAGTTCAGGTGTGTATGCTTCTCTGCTAGTAAATGGAACCATCAGATAACCAGAAAAAATGACATTTGTCAGGAGCCAGGTGGGTCCTTATTGGTTGGAGATCACTGAGTCAGCAGAGAAGGCAGGGTTTGAGAGTGTACTGGAGGCCTCATTCCCTAGCATAGTTACCATCTATTTGTGAAGAGCACAGATTATCAGTGCAAGTGAGCATGATTTCTAATGTAATTTCCATTTAGCAATAGAAGCTTCATATACTCTACCTATCATGCTAGAAGAGACCATCTTGCATCACCCAATTCATAATAGGTAACTCTGGATATGGGCCTTGAAGGGGAGAGACTGCTGGTCAGCCAGCACACTTTACATCTCTCAGGGCTGGAGCCTGTTCTGGACCCTACTTGAAAGACTGTACTCACAAATAACCACATTTGTAATCACAAGTGTGACTCAGTAAATGGGGACCATTATGATATCTGGGAGGGAAATGTGGATTTTCCAAACTCTAAAGAGTCCAATAAGTGCCTGGGCTTCCTTCTTAAGTTGTGGGGAACCAAGTGTCATAACTTATTCCAGACTGTACCTAGAATCCTCTGGGCTTCCATCCTCCACTGTATTCCATTGACTGAGTTGGCTGGATCCTGAATTTTGTTAGGCTTAATTTCCTACCTCTTTGTCTACCATATGGGCAGACAAAAATCTATTGCCTCTGCCACCTGGCCAGGTCAACATTATGTCACCAATATAGTGTGGTATACCAATACCCCCAGGAAGGGAGGTCTCTTTCACTTCTCTGGCCACCATAATGTGTCAATATGCAGGAGAGTTCAGGTAGCCTTGGGGAAGGACAGTACTTCAATGACCCTTTTTTCTTTCTCTTCTACTTCTTTTTTTGACAACTATATTGGTAGCTCTCCTAGAAAAACATGGTCTTTTATTTAAAAAAAAAAAAGTCAAGCGGAACAATT
>CM053587.1:207813077-207832579 GCA_028646515.1 Pseudochirops corinnae
TTCACATTTCCCATCAAAACTATTATTCAGTCTATTCAGCTTTCCTGTACATTTGCCAACCTCAAAACAAGACGGTTCATATCTTTTACTGACTACTTGCTCTGATCATAGAAACTCGCTATAGAAGGGATAAGCAGGGACATATGACATTCCAAATATGACAGGATAACCATCCTTGGCTCTGTTTAAATTCAGGTAAGGTCACAGATATCCATCCATCCAGTATTAGGTACCACCTCACAGCTAGACTCGGGAATAGGTGGACACATTCCCGTTTCAAAGGAATTTCATGGGCAATTTGCCAGAGGGGTCCTATTGCAGCTGAGACTGCAATTGCCCCTTTGGCCTTTACTAAATGTAGACTTCCACCTGTTATCAGTATAGGATCACACTCCCTCCAGGTAGCTTGTGGGGCATTTGATGCAGGCACTGACTTATACAGACCATCATACCCGAATTCAAACTCCAAACAAAATTTAGTTATGGTCCCAAATGCCTTTTTCCTCTCCTCAAACAGCAAGTCTCATTAATCACAGCTTAGAGCCAGTTCTCTTATTTATTCATTTTCCTTATGGCCCTAAGGCCAAAGGCTCTATATACTTTAGCAAAGGAGAGGAGCATACTACATCCTACACATAGATCAAATCCTATTTTCTCTTATTTTTTTGCCCTCCAATCTTCCCACTTCTTCTCTGTACTCTTTAGGGCTTTGCTAACTAAGACATTCTTTAGGGTAAGGTGCTAGAAATCATTATGGGTCGAAGGTTTTGATTATTGTTATCGTATCTGATAAAAATATGGTTTACCTTTACTCTTTTTAATAAAGATAAAGTTTTAAGAGAGATCACCTAGGCAAGGTGAAATTGTGCCTGATGTTTTACCTTGTGCCCTGTTCTCTGGTGTGACCCCCTGGGAAGCTCCTGTGGTTGTCATGACAGCAGACTAATTTCAGAATTCTTTGTCAGGCCTATTGTGAGGAGACTGAACCATCACATGATGATGCTGAATGCCCCTGAAAACAGAGGGCATGAGGTATTGCCCCATAGGAGACAGCTTAAGTGCTCGTGCCAGATACATGTGGCCAACATGAAGGGCTTTACCTTCAAGAAATTTTTTTTTTTAAAATTATGCTGCTACAAAGGTGGCAGCACGACCAGTGTGGTACCGGTCTATATCATACCACTAAACAATTTTGAGCTAGATTATGACTAGGCTTTCATACTTTCTGAAAGGAAAAGCTGGTACAAGAAGATCAGAACAGTCACTCAGCCACAGGTCGAGTGTTCCCTGAACTGGATCCCACAAACACCTGCTCAGATGGTTGCCACGATCTGGATTGTTCTGAAAATGCTACGACTTTATGTTATACAAGTTGATGAGAAAATGACGAAGTTAGTGTTTTATTTTTACCATAGGAGGCAACATGACATGAAAGTGCTCTTTGTTACTGTTTAGCATACAGTTAGCATGGTTTTGTTGTTGTGTGTTTGAAAAATAATTTCCCAAAACAAAGGAAGAGCCACATGGGGCAGTTTAGTTAGTGTGTGTGTTAGGGAAAAGAATGATTGGTGCCAGTTAATCCTATTGATTAAACATATTTCCTTTCCTAGAACTGTCTTCCCAATTCCTTTCTGTTCATTCATTACCTCAATGAGCATTTATTAGGTACCTGTTATGTATGGGCTAAGTTTGGGAGCTGAACAATTGAAAAACCTAGAGTCCCTCCCATTAAGGAACTTGTAACCTAGTAGATTTGCAGGTATGCAAACCATTATAATAGACATTAGAATATGTTTAAATACATAGAGTAGATATACTCTATTAAGAGCAGAGACCTTGTCTTAATTAATATTTCTATATCCTTCAATATCTAGCACAGTCGCAGTAGATGAATGATGAATGGTGACTGAAAGAATGGATTGGTAGATTGACAAAATGCTATTTAGTTCAACAAACTGAATTTTTTTTTAAATTTTATTATAGTTTGAATCATTCATTTCCACAAGATTTTGAGTTACATATTTTCTCCCCCTCTTTCCCCCTCCCACCACCCCAAAACAGCCATCCCAGTGTGTCCCCCCTCCCCCAGTCTATTCTCTCCTATGTCACTTTTCGGTAGGGCAAGATGGATCTCCCAACCACCATGCCTGTGTATCTCAAGTTCCAGTTGGATGTAGTCAATAATAATAATAATAATAATAATTGCATATATATATATATAAGAATTTATTTAAGCACCTAATTGGTACAAGGCACTGACTTTACAAAGTCCTGCTCTCCGGGTGTTTTTGTTCCATCTAGGGGTCGAAGGGAGGTTAACATTTATTAAAAAATAAGTATAATACAAGGAAGAATGTGATGGAGTCAAAGGAGAGAGCCAGATAAGGTTCTCTAGGAATATTTGAGGAATGAGAGACTATTTTTGGCCGAGCAGATCAGGGAGAAGGTGACAACCAAGTTTAAGACTTGAAAGAGATAAAGCTTCTGAGAGGCAGAGATGAGAGATTTTTACTAATGACTAAGATAAAAGTATAGATGGGATGGTTATCAAATTAGAAAGTGACATAATAGACATAAAGAAGAGCTAATGTTCTAGAAGATAGACACAGAATTCAAAAAGATCTTGGCGGGTTAGAAAGTTAGGCCGAATCTATTAAGATGAAATTTAATAATAACAACTGTGAAGTCTGATCTTTGAGTTAGAAAATCTACTTCACAAGTATAATGATGGGAGAAATGTGGCTGGACGGTGATTTTTTTTTTCTTTTTATTGGGCTTTTAGACGACTGGCAGCTCATTATGAGTCAACAGTATAATAAAGCATGCAAAAAAAAGCGAATATAATCCTGGGCTCTATTAAAAAAAGCATAGTAAGTAGGAGTCAGCAAATATCTAACTTATTTACTAGACAGAGAGAGAGATGGCAACTAAAAGCCTCAGTGGTTGAGAATATAATTCATTTGTAATATCTTAGAAGAATGGTGAAAAGTTTTGAGCAGTATTATTTCAGAAAACATAGGAGCAGTGGAGGGTAAATCCATTTTATTCTATAAACCTTAGAAAGAGATCCAACTAAGCAAAATAATCCCTAGGGTATTTAAGGACAAAAAAAAAAAAGGAAAGAGGACGACAAATAGGAAATGGAAAAGATCTTCAGGTATTACTTCAACAAACTATTTTTTCTACGGCAGTTCGGTGGCACAGCA
Source organism: Pseudochirops corinnae (assembly GCA_028646515.1). NCBI lineage: Eukaryota > Metazoa > Chordata > Mammalia > Diprotodontia > Pseudocheiridae > Pseudochirops > Pseudochirops corinnae. Next base: position 207,816,284 of record CM053587.1, read on the forward strand.
GATATACTACTGGGCCTGGAGTCAGGAAAATCTGATTCAAATCTGGTCTCAGACACTAGCTGTGTGACCTTGGGCAAGTCATTTAACCCTGTTTGCCTCAGTTTCCTCATCTGTAAAATGAACTGGAGAAGGAAATGTCAAACCACTCCAGTATCTTTGCCAAAAAACCCCAAATGGGGTCATGAAGAGTCAGCCATGACTAATCGACAAAACAATGACAACACATTTTATATCTTGCAATTTTGCTCAAGTTATTGTTTCAATTAAATTTTTAGTTGACTTCTAGGGTTGTCTAAGTATACCATCATATCATCTTCAAAAAGCATTAACTTAGTTTCTTTGTGTCAATTGCTTTTTCTTGTTTTATTGGTATAGATAGCATTTAAATCTAGGATTATGCTAAATAGTTGTAGTGATAATGGACAATCTTGCTTCACCCTTTATCTTACTACAAAGGCTTCTAGTTTATCCACATTAATTTTAGATATAACATATTAAGGAAAGGTTCGTTTTTTCCCTTATCTTTCCGTGTGTGTGTGTGTGTGTGTGTGTGTGTGTTTAACAAAAAAAGGGTATTGTATTTTGTCAAAAACTTTTATTTCATCTATTGATATAATCACACAGTTTTACCAACCTGAATCCCTGGTACAGATCTGTCCTGGTCATACTCCATAATTTTTGTGATACATTGCAGTAGCTTCTTTTAAAATATTTAATTTAATTTTTTTTTCTGTCAGTCTTCTTTAGGAGTGTTGTATATAGTTTTCTTTCTCTGGTTTAGGTATCAAGGAATTTGGTAGGGTGTCTTTTTATGTGATTTTTGCAAATAAGTTGTGCAATACAATTAATTGCTCTTTGAATGTTTGATAGGATTTGCTTATGAATCTACTTGGTCCTGGGTTTTTCTTCCACCTGTTGGGAGTTCAATTGTGGTTTTTGCAATTTGTTCTAAGATTGTGCTGTGTAATTTATTTATTTTTTGTTCTATTCGTCTAGATAGTTTATATTTTTGTAAATTTTCATCCATTTCATGTAAGTTATTGTACTTATTGGCATGTAACTAGGCAAAAATTTCTAATGACATCCTTTATTCTTTGTTATGAATTCTTTTTAATTTTTGATACTGTTAATTTGCTTTTCCTCCCTTTTAATCAGATTATCTATTGATTTATCTTTTATTACTTTAAAAAACTTCTAGTTTGATTAATTCTTTTTTTTTGCTTTTAGTTGTTTTAATCTCTTCTTCGATTTCAATATTTCTATTTTAATGTGTAATTTGGGTTTTTTAAATTTATTGGTTTTCTAGATTTGTTTGTTTTTGGTTGAATGGCCAATTTGTTGATTTATTCTTTTTCTCTTTTATTGATGAAAGTGTACAGAGACATATTTTCTTCTGTTGTGAGTGAAATTTAACAAAAAAGTAAACTAAGGCAGGCTTCTCTGGGCAAAATAACCTTTTATTATCAGGGGCCATAACCTAAAAATAAGATGTGTCAATTGCTGCCTCAGTTTCCAGCCAAAGATTCTAAGCAAAAGGATTGTTTCTCTTTTATAGGTTTTGGGGAGTACAGAAGAATAGAAGAGGGTAGGGTGTCATCATGGGGTTAAAGGACATATGATTGGTTATATAGCTGAGGCATGGGGAGCAATATGATTGGTTGGAAGTTGGTAATGAGGGGCTAGCTAAAACCCTCTCCTTTTCCTCCTGCGAGGCAAACAGGGTTAAATTGTTCCTTGTTTGAGTTCACCTACAAGGCCAGAGACAAAAGCCTATCATATTTCTTTGGACAGCAAACCAGACATTCTTGAAAAATAGCTTGGTGGTGTAAAGATACTAGTCCCGACTCCCTTATGGCAAGCTGCATTTCCCAAGGTTGGCAGAATTCATTGAGTCAAGAACAGAACAGTGATTAGCCTTCTAAACTTAAATCATTACAGGCCAGCTGAATTCTGGGCTAAGTTCAGAAAAAAAGAATCATGACTTAGACCAAAATCAATTAATTGTAAATAAAATCAACAAGAAAATGATACAAGATCAATTTTAAACTTCTCAGTTCTTTTTTGTTTGTTCATTTGTTTGTTTTGGAGGAAAACTCGGTTCTAAGCACTGCCTTGGCTACATTCACAGAATTTTGCTATATTGTGTTGTTGTGGTTATATTTAATGAAATTGTCTATTATTTCTATGATTTAATCTTTGATCCACCAATTACTTAGGATTACTTAGCGTCTTGTTGATTTTCAATCCTTTATTCGATAGAACTTTCCTGAGTATAATTTTATTGCATTATGATCTGTAAAGGATGTATTAAATATTGCTATTTTTCTTCATTTGTGAATTTTTGTGCCCCAATGAATGGCCAGTGTTTTTTTGAAAATGTCATGAATTGCCAAGAAAAGTATAGTTCTTTCTTTTCTCATTCAGTAACCACCAGAGGCCTATCATATATAAATTTTCTAAAGTTCTAGGTACTTAATTTCTTTCTTATTTATTTTTTACTATATATTTCTGACTCTAAAAGAGGTGTACTGAGATCTCCCACTATTAGTTTTGCTGTTTCTCCCTGAAACTCACTTAGCTTTTCCTTTAAGATGCTGTGGCTTTAGGGGTGTGTGTGCATGTGTGTGTGTGTCTGTATACATACACATATATACATACATACATATATACACACACATAGATTATACATATATACACGTATAAAATTGAAATTGTCTGTGGTACCTTTTAGCAAAATGTAGTTTCCCTATTTCTCTCTTTAATTAATTCTATTTTTGCTGTTGTTTTTTAAAAAAAAATCATAACTGCAACCCTTCTTTTTTTAATTCAGCTGAGGAATATCAGATTTTGCTACAACCCTTATTTTTAACTCTGTTTTAGCCCGTATATTTTAAGTGTTTTTCTTATACGTAAGATGTTATTGAATGCTATTTTCTAATCAGTTCTGTTCTTCCATTTTATGGGTGAATGCATCTCATTCACGGTTCCTGTTGTTGATTGTGTATTTCCTTTTTTTCTTTTCCTCTTATACCTTTTCCTCTCTTCTCTTTTCTTCATCATATTTTTTTACCCTTTCTTTCCACTTAAAACACTTTCACATACCACTCTCCAGGCTTAGTGTTTGTTTTGCTTATGATTAATTCCCCCTGAATCTACTCATACTCCTATTCCTCTTTTTTCCCCCTCCCTGCTCTCTCCTATTTCCCTATTGAGTTGAGTGATTTACACACCAAACTCTGTATTGTGTGTGTTCTGCCCTCTTTGGACTAGTTCACATGAGCTCAGGTTCAAGTCATACCCACTCCCTCACCCCTTATATGTTGTGGTGGCTTTTCCTTGGGCACCCTGATTGTACCAGCCCCCAACCTTTCTCTCTCTATTTCCTCCATTGCATCCTTCTACCTTCCCTTCCCTTTCTTTTTTAATATCATTAAAATATAAACCATAGCAGGGTTTCTGTCTTGTTTCCCTTCTTTTCTGACCCTTGACATTAGGGCTCTGAAGGGACCCATGTATCACCCTCATCCACTGGAATGCGAACAGCAAATTCTTATAAAATCATTTCTGATTGCCCATTTGTATTTACCTTCTTGTATTTCTCTCGACTGCCATTTTGTGTTTAAAAGTATCTATTCAGCTCTTACTTCTGCTTTGTATATAAACTAAAAAGTCGACCAAGTTAATCACACCAGTTATTCATTAGAAGGGTTGTAGAAGTTTTGGGTATTTTTCTACTTCTTTAGTTTACTGAACCTTAATCAGCTTCAACCTACATGTGGAGTTCTGTCTAGCCGGTTAATGTAAGCCATCAGCCCCCTGTTGAAGCATCAGCAGTTTTGCATGTTTTGAGATATGTATTGTGTGTTTCTGTAATAAAATGGTCAGCTTATAAAGTGTTTATATGCAAAAATAGTACAGATCTTTAACTAGATGTGAACTAGAGCTTAAAGCTTTCCTTGTCAATGATCTTAAAGTGAAAATTTGTAAATTGTGGGAGACTTTTCAACTTTTGTTAATTCCTATTAATTCATCTTCCTCCCCACCTCCCCAGACAGAGAGACAGAAAGAGAGAGAGAGAAAGAATGAATATACACTATTGGAAGGCAAGCTCACTCTGGGCAAAGTGTGTATTTTAACAAGTTAATTTTTAAAATGATTTTTTCAAATAATGTAGGAAACTTTACCTTTCAATTTATCAAACACTAGACTATCAGGTTTCTTTGCTTTGTATGTTCTCTGTTTAATCTGTTCCACTGACTGACCTCTCTGTTTTAAAACCAGTTTTGAATTGTTTAGATGATTGTTGCTTTGTAGTATAATTTGAGATTTGGAACTATTAGGTCCCCTTCTTTCCCACTTTGTTTTCATGATTTTCCTTGACATTTTCAACCTTATGCTAGATGTGTTTCATATTTTTAGGGACAAAATTTATTACAATTTGAAACAGAGAATTTATTTTAGGAGAAAGATATGAAAATCAATTTCCATCAGGTATTTCTGGAATAAGGAGTCAGGGACTGACATCAGAGCAAATTCTTGCTATCTCACCTGCCTGGAAGCCACAGGTACCCCACATGACTGGCACTGGGGCCATCCCTTCTACCATACCCTTCTACCTTCCCTTTACTCTAGCACTCAAAATAATGCATGCATTTCAAAAGACAAGGTTTAAAAAACAGCATCTTTTATAGTATCTTTTAAAATAGGTTAATGTTTAAATTGTCTTAAATCAGGATTTTAGAATATACAAGTATTAACCAAATAATCTCTGCCTCATTGGCACTTTTAAAGAATCTCATGCACTACTATGAGGGGGTATTGTGTTTGGGTGCTTGTGTGTATATGTGTGTGCTTTTTAAAAAAATCATCATTTGATAAACTGCATTTTTTTCAAATGCTTCTGGAGTGCTGATCATTTTATTCTGTTGCTTTAGTCTATTGCTGAATCCAGGTGTTTCAAGTTCCTGATAAAAACAAAATCTACTGCAGCAATGCCTCTTTTTTCTAAAGATGTATTTTAGTATTATTCTAGTTCTATAAAGTAATCTTTTGATTATATTGTTTGATTATATTGGCAGTGAATAAATTCATTTAGGTAGTTTTGTATTTTTATTATATTAGCTTGGCCTACCCATAAGGAATTACATATCTCCAACTATTTTGGTCTGTATTTTCATAAAGTATTTTATAGTTATATTCCCATAGCTCCTGTGTCTTGGTAGATAGGCCTACTAAATATGATTATTTTAAATGGAATTTCTCTATCTCTTCCTGGTAGGTTTTATTTGTAATACATAGAAATGCTCATGATTTATGTGAATTTATTTTACATTCTATGACTTTCTATAGTTATGTTTCAATTAATTTTTTAGTTGAGTTTCTAGGATTCTCTGAATAAATCCTCATAACTTGTGCAAAAATTGATATTTTTTTCTTCTTTGACTATGTTTATTCCCTCAATTTTTTTTCTTGTTATATGTAGCATTTCTAGCACTAAATCAAATAGTAGTGGTGATAATAACTATCCTTGTTTTACCCCTGTTGTTATTCGAAAGGCCTCTAGTTTGTTCCCATTGTATATAATGCTTGCCTTTGGTTTTGGACGGATGCTATAGTAGATTTGTTTATCCCTGTTTTCTAGTGTTTTGAGTACCATTCATTTGCCAGATCTGTGACTTGAATTTGGCCAGGGACTTGTTTTTGTCATTATTGCAATTAGGTCAAGTCAATTAATGAAGTTAGTGATATTTGCTATTACACATTCCTAAACGATCTCCTTTGAACTGCTCCAGTTGGCAAATGAGCAAACTTTGCTAAAGTGACATCATGATAGGTTTTGCAGATACAAAAATGAAAATTAAACAGCTTGCACCCTCACATAACTTCCATTCTATACCCTTGACTCTTTCAGTTTTCACCAATACTTTGTCTCTCCGTTATCTCCCCTTACTCCAGTTTTCAATTTCTCCCTCACTACTGGTTCCTTCCTTGCTGCCTAACATTGCCAAGTTTCCCCACTGTTACATAGCATGCAGTCCTCTAAGCATGACTAGCTGTCCCTTTCTCAGGGTTCTAGGGTTAAGGAAGCACTAGGGTTCTTATAACTTTGATTGAACTCTCATTCCCCCTCCTTTTCTCTCTCTCTCTCCCCCTTCTTTCCTGTATCCCCTTCCCATTTTTTCTTCCTCCTTCTCTTTATCCCTATCAGTCTAATTCAGTAATTTATTCTTCTCTTACCCCTCCTCCTCCCCCCTTCCTACTCCAATCTTCAGACTCTGAGCCTCCAGTGAGAAATATTGCTGTAGAAGACACATCACAAATCACCTCTCCTTTCTCCCCACCTCATACACAGTGCACTCAAGCAATAATATGCACACTTTAGCTATTCAGTCAATCACAGATTTATTACATATTCAGATTTCAGAAATAAAGTAAACTCTTACATATACTAGGGAAGATGTCCACCAAGCCGTCAGGGTACAACAGGTTTAAATAGAGGAGGCCTGCACAACGTGTAGGCCACCAGAGTGGCCCGTGATATGCTGTGCAGGCTTGTTTTATATCCGCTACATTTTTCGTGGGCTGCCTGGAATCCTTGCGTGGGCCACTAGCAACACTAGGGCCATAAGTGGCCTGCGGGCCACATGTTGTGCAGGCTTAAAATAGAGCATACTGGAGACAGGGAAAGGAGAAGGGAAATGCAGAGCTTTTTCTCCAGTCTAGATTCCAGAAGCACATAGGTCCCACCCCAACTGAGGTCATGTAATCTTCTGTCTCACTGCTCTAATATCAGGGGGGTCCTAGCTGCTGGTGACCCCTTAAACATTCCTGTTCCTTTAAGTTAAAAAAGCAGGAGAGTCACTTCAGGAGTCAAGATTAGCATGTCCCAGTGCCTCTGCCAACGTCTCTGGAATCCTGCCCAGAGGCTCATTACATAGATAAATGTAAGATATTATTAAAAGTGAGAGTTACATGTTGAAGGTAAGACATCTCCTTTAGGTCTCCTCACCTTTTTTGTATATTCTTTATTATCTTAGAGCAGTGTTTCTCAACCTTCCTAATGCTGCGACCCTTTAATACAGTTCCTTATGTTGTGGTGACCCCCAACCATAAAATTATTTTCGTTGCTACTTCATAACTGTAATCTTGCTACTGTTATGAATTGTAATGTAAATATATAACATGCAGGATGTATTTTCATTGTTACAAATTGAACATAACCCACAGGTTGAGAACCGCTGCCTTAGAGGGTTACCTTTCTGAAAATTTGATTTGTGCCTATTATTTTTTCCTTTCAGACAGAAAAGGACTAAAATACAAAAAAAAACAAAATACACCATCCTGGATAATATCGATGACCAAGAAAGACTGGAGCTAAGTCCTCAATTTGGTAAGACATTTAACAAGATGATTTCACACTATCAGCGCCTGCTTTAATTCAGACATCTGTCTCTGAGTTACCACGGGTGAATTTCAGGGTAGCAAATCCCAGTCAGGAGACTTGGTTGATGTTAGTTCTGTCAATGGCTCATTGTGTAACACTGCCAGGATTATGCCCCTTTGGGCATCTGGAGAGAATAATAGTTGATGTTATTCAAGGCTGGTAGAGTAAAGGAAAACAATAGCTTGTAAAATTTAATTAAGAGTTGGTGAAGAACTATGAGGATATTTGGGGAAAAGACATGCCAAAATATGGTTGTGGGGTTTGCATTGGTATACATCATAGATATAAACAAAAGATAAGAAAGGGGAAATCATTTGCAATTAACACTTAAGCATAGAAGCAGATGCAGCTCAAAGGAAATTATATTCTAATAAGGGACAGGTATTTTCAGATAAGTAAATACAAATTAATTTGAGGAAAGAGTGAGCGCACATTAACAATTGAAGGGGAGGAGGGGTTTGGTCAAAAAATTATTTGATAGGAGATGGCACCTGAGCTGAAGAAAGCCAGATTCAAAGAGGCAGAGGAGAGGAGGGAGAATATTCCAGGCAAGAGGGACAGCCTGGGCAAAGGCATGGAGGTGAGAGATAGAATTCCAAGTTCCCTAAATAGCAAATAAACCAGTTTGGCTGGAACATATTGAAGAGAAGTAACATCAAATATCTAAAAAAGTAGATTGTGGAGAAATTTAGGTGTTATGCTGTGATAAGGCATAGATACAAGAGAAGGAATACTGACTTTGGGGCACAGGTAGCTGGTCAGTCTATTGAATATGGAGTGTATGAAGTGGAATAAAATGAATAAGTCTAGAAAAGTTGTGGTGAAACTATGTAGGCTTTTAAATACCAGACTCGGTGGTTCATATATTATCTTCAAGGTAATAGGGAGCCAGTGAAGATTTTTGAGCAAGAGAAGGATATGGTCAAAGTTATATCTTGTGAAAGTGATTTTGGCAGCAGGGTAGAAGATGAATTGGAAAAAAGGAAAAACTGAACAAAATGACGGCAATTAGGAGCTTATGCAATGGAACAGAAGAGGGATAATAAGGGTCTGAATGAAGATAATGCCCATGGGAGTGGGGGGGAAAAAAGGACAGATGTAAAAAGGCTGTTTTGAAAGTAGAATCACTAAGACTTAACAACAGAGTGGACTTGAGGAATGAGAAAGAGGACAGAGTCAAGTGGCATCTGCATGAGAAATAGGAAAGTTTGGAAAAGAGGTTAGTTTAGGGGTAAAGAGAGAGAGTTCTCTTTTAGACGTGTTTTGGGACATGTCCCAGTATTCAGTTGCTGATGTGGGAATGGAGCTCAAGATAGGGTAGGGGTAGGGCTAAATATGTAGCTCTGGGTCGTATGTACGCGTATGGTAACTAAACCCATAGGGTCCACTTTGATCAGTAAGGGAAAGAACGTAGAGAGAGAAGAGCAGGCCTAGAACTGAGTCTTGAGAGACACCTATGCTTTGGAGACAGAGGGATGGGTCGTGAGAGTCGGCTTTTAGTATCTTTTGATTACTGGGTACTAATTCAAGTAGCATTTAATAATTCTGTGAGGCTACTTGAATTCGCATCCAAAGAAGTGCAACCATATAGTTACTCCTGACTTTTCCAAACTGCCAACTCTTGAGTCACAACAGAATGAATTATTGCCACTGTATATAATTACAGTTGAAGTCCTGAGAGGGCACCTGGAGTTTATGTAGTGTCTTTGTTCAAATACTCAGAATGTTTCCTCATGTACAATGTCAGTGCTGCTCTGTCAAATCTCTCCCCTAAAGTCAGTTCCCAATACTAGCTTCCTTATTGCTTTTAATGGAAGTACCATTCTGCATCTGAACCCTCTTATGTACTATGTTTCCCCATTTAAGTGGTTTCTCTGATTGTATCCCCAGCACTTAGCATAGTGCCTTATACACAATAAGTGCCTTATACACAATAAATGCTTTTAAAAAATCCATCCATCCATTCTCCTAATCAAGAGCAGTCATTTCTGACTCTTCTCCTTTGACTCCCATGCCCTTATCACCAAGTCCATCCTTCCCAATGTCTTCTGCACCTGTTTGTTTCCAGTTAACACCACCCTAGATCAGTCTCATCACTGGAGCTATTGCCATCGTTTCTTAAGTGATCTCTTTGACCATAGGCTCTCCCACTTTCATTTTTTTTTCCTCTACACAACATGGCCAGATTAATCTTCCTAAAACATTCACTTAATCACCAAAACTTCAGTAGTTCTCTGCTGCTCACACAGGAAAATCCAAACTTCATAGCTAGGCATGCAATGCCATCTACAATTTGTCTATAACCAACTTATCCAGCTTTATCTGTAACTACTCCTCTGCACAAAATTTCACCTCAAAACCCTATTGTACACATGGAATCACAGGATTTTAAAGGTTAATAGGACATTAGAAATCACCTTGTCCAATCTCCTCATTTTACAAAGTCTAAGTAAAATGCATACTTTAAATAGTATTAGTATTATATACTTTTGTTCAGTCATTTCACTCATGTCCAGTGCTTGCTGACCCCATTTGCAGATTTCTTGGCAAAGGTACTAGAGCCCAGCTCATTTTACAGATGAGGAACTGAGGCAAACAGGGTTAAGTGACTTATCTAGGGTCACATAGCTAGTCAGTGTCTGAGGCCAAATTTGAACTCAGGAAGGTGAATCTTCCTGACTCCAAGCCTGATACTTTATCCACTGGGCCCCCTTGCTGCCCAGTATTATATATTAATTGTACATTAATATATACTAATATGCTATATTAGTATTACATAGTAATATTAGTATTATAGTATTTATTTTTTAACCTGAAGAGTGTACTGAAAGGTTGGTTGGTTTGTTTTTAACCGTAACTGACAGAGAGCTAAGGGTAAAATATACTATCTTAATTCATTTGTTTGTTCATCCTCAGGGATTAAACACCGGAGCATAGACCAGAACTCCAGTCTGATGGTATCAGAGTCAGAATTTGAAAGTGACCAAGACACAGTCTTCAGCCGAGAGCTTGGAATGGAGAATTCAAAGAACTCTGTGTTTGGATCCATGAAAAATGGGATTACCTTCAGTTATTGCTCCAAGGACAGATAGTTAAGCTGTTTTCAAGTGAGAGGAAATACTGAGCTGCCACAAAAAGAATGAGATGAGACTTCCCCCAACATTTTTTTGTTTTCAAAATCAAAATCTTCTTGTACAATAGGAGACAGACAAGTTTGTCCTCCATAGTTCAGAGGAGGTTAGAACAAAAAACTCTCATTATGGTTAAAATAGAACAGGGAATACTAGTAAATTTAACCCCTAGATTGTGTGCTGAGTATACAGTCCCACGTTTTAAAGACTTATTGATTGGGAATTTTGACATCAAAAATCACTACTTAGGGTGATTATTAATGTGAAGAAGGATAACATTAAGCTTTAAGGTACATACAATTTATGCTTTACATTTGGTTTTCCATTATTAAAAGGAGCTCTTTAAGAAGTTGGTACAACAGTGTTTTAAGGCTTTATATAAAATAGCCCATATTTAAATGAAGCTTTACATTTACGTCATTATGTCATTACAGGCTCCATCTTCAGAAGTATAGCTTTTTCAAGTTAAATAAAAACAAGGACTATAAAGCAGACTTTCTTTTTTTTTCCATTTTAATTTGCCAATGTATTGTCTATGTAGCACTTTTAGATTTGATTATGAGGCCAAAAGCATACTGAGATATTACCCCATCTGAGGACTTCCAGGCCCCAGAAAGAAGCAACATTTCTCTCTGCCCCCAACCACACTTAAATTTTTATGTGAGTCTAAATTATCTTTGAGGCCTGATTAATAAATGAAATAAGGCAAATATCACTGAATAGAGATGAGGAATGGAAAGGGAGATAGAATTTAAGTCTTGATGATTGGAAACTAGAATGCTACAATCTGGGGAGAGACAAGTATAACAGCTTTAAATCTTGCCAACTGGACAAGACCAGCCTCTAAACTGGATGTCCAGAGCTGAACAGAGTAGACTAGAGACAGGAGAGTCAGAAATCAAACAGAAATTTAATTTCAAAGTGAGGGAAATGATTTGCAAGCAAAGAGGGATCTAGGCACCTGTGTTAGGGCCCCACCCCTAGTGACGGGACCCGAGGCAGTGTGGGGAAATCTCAGTCCTAATACCAATGATTGTTCAGTGAGAAGTAGCTCTGACAATGAGGGGTAACAGCAGCAATGTGACAAGTTTGATTTATAGCAGGGTTTGCATGACCAGAACTTGTCCAAGCTCAGAGAACACCTGGTGCTGGTCAATGCAGTACAATAATTATGTGATTTTGTCAGAGGGTGAGCTTGTTATACCAAGCTCAGAGCACAGTTTGCAGCTAGGGCCTTAGCTCTGGAAAACAGGGTGTCTCCTAGTATCTTGATAGTCTTGATGTAGTTTCCATTCATTCTGTATGTAATTTTCTACACCTTCAGACTGAGCCATTAAAAAAGCATCTCAAAAAAAAGTTGCAAATAATAGATTGTTTCATGAGAACAATTTGGCCTTGTTGTAAAAAAAAAAACTTTCTAACAATTAGTTATCCAGAAGGGAAATGGGTTGCTTTGGGATCCTCCTCATTGGAGGTATTCAAATGAAGGATAGATGCTAACTTGTTGGGTATGTTGGTTATGTTGTAGAGATTTTTGTTCAGGTGTGGATGTGAGTTGTATTAGATAACCTCAGGGACCCCTACCAGTGCTGATTCTGTGACTGAACTTGGCTTTCATCAGATGTGCTTTAAAAACTTGTACAAAACACATTTCTGAAGGCCATAGCTAAAATTTCATCAGGAACAAGGGAAAAGGGAAAAATAACAAAATAAGTTCATCCCTGCCAACACCTATTTATACTGGGATTTAAATGTATTAAATCAAGTTGACTGAATCACTTCTGTTTTCACCCCATTACCCACATTGAGTGCAAGCTGTTAGAGTGGTCCTAATCAGTATTTTTTGAGAGAACTAGGCTAAAGGGTTGGGCTGATCATAAATGAAAACCATTTTGTAGCCTCAAGCATGCCTTTATTCTAAGGGACATTGTATTAAATAATTCTCTACTGTACCATCTGGAAAGAGGTGGACCTGCCTTGTGTTAATAAAAAACACAAATGCAGCAATTAAACTACCAGAGTGCGGGAGAGAAAATGTTATTAGAGCAGGCAGATGAGAAAAACAGGCCAGCATCTTCTCCTTGCTCCCTCCTCCTAATATTCAGATGAATAGAATATTCTTAATTGCTTTATTTTGATGGTGAATGGGAGAACAGTAATGAGACTATAATTGAAAACACATGTCCCCTCTTGCACATCTGCTTTTCAGAAAAATTGCCAATTAAAAATCATTCAGGATCAGATGGAGCAAGTGCAGCTTCAGCAGCCTGCACTCATAACGCTGACCCCTAGGTAGGCAGGTAAAGTTAGAATTCAAATTAATTCAATAAACATTTATTAAGTGCTTAACATGCATAAGGCACTGTGCTAAGCTCTGGGGATATAAAAACAGCTGTGGAAAATGGTCCCCTGCCCTTTTACTTACCTTTACTGGAGGATACAAAAAAAGGAAACAGATAAGTGAAAAGCAAGGTAGGATATTTTGGGATACACCTGGGATTAATAGGCTATAATAAATGTGTAAATAGAATATTATGAACGGTCATGGAACCAAGTCACTTAGCAGATCTCTCTGCTACTATTGATGTTAATTTCTCTGTTTGGGGTTTTTTTGCTTTTTGGAGGGCAATTGGAGTTAAGCGACTTGCCCAAAGTCACATGGCTAGTTAAGTGTCTGAGGCTGGATTTGAACTCAGGTCCTCCTGACTCTAGGGCCAGTGCTCTATTCACTGTGCCACCTAGCCACCCCCATTTCTCTGTTTTTAAGAAAGATGACTACTGGCTGTTCATAAGTTCTAGTTGGGTCTTTCATGGAATGATCTGGAATTCCTATTTCCAAGATGAATTTTAAAGATTTTAATGTAAAGGTTGCAAGGTGCTAAGAGGCTAAGGAAGGTTCAGTGGACAATAAACCCTCTCTCCTGTTGGGAGTCTCTTTCTTTCTTTGCCACCCTCTCTTTTGGTTGCTCTAGTTCCCTTCTTTAACATCCTCTTTGATGCTCCTCCTTCTCTCCTCATACCCTACTTCCCCTGCCAATTTTTTTTTCAAGTACTTCCTCTTGTTGTAGTCAACTTAACCACCTAGTCCATCCTGGAAATCAAAAAAGTACCTCATGAGTGGTCAGACAGCGGGGGAACTTAACTACCCTACTCCCAATGCATAAATGTGTATATGTTGGTCAAGGGTACAGTGACCAAAGTGAGAATTTCTCTATGAATATGAAATGAAGTGATAAGTCAGGTATTTTTGGTCCTCATGTCATTTATCCTACAGTTTCATTGACCATTAAGAATCTTTGGAAGGTCATTACCTGAGATTTTGGATAAGTACTCTGGGGTGGTAGGGAATATACTCTGAACCTAATGTAGAACAGTGAGCTCTGGAGTTCTCTTATGAAAATTTTAGTTGCAAGTCCAGCTATAACAAAGGAAGAATCAATTTTCCAATGTGTCTTTAAGGCTTATGACAGCCCACACTGGGAATTTTGTGTGTACTGAAGGCTGAAACAACCCTGCTGTATAAAAAGCAATGAGGTAGGAAAGGGTTATTAACCACTATATCAACGATGTTGCCTTGGTAGACAGGGCCTAGGAAGCACCCTCCCCCTTGAATGTGAACATGTTACTATCAACTTTGTCCCAAGAATATTTGTAGAAAAATGTGTTATTTATTTCAAGCACTGACATTATACTAAACTATTTCTGAAATGACAATATCAAATATATGTGCTCATCTTAATAAAATTGTTTTTCTCATGTAAATCCTGGTCATTCTTATACTTCTGAGGGCCTAACAAGGCTTTGGTAGATATGAGAGATAAAGTGTTTGGAAAGGACTAGTGGTAAAAGAGACGAGATTACTCAAGAGCTTAGGGGTTACAGCTACATCTATGAAACTTTCTTCACAAGGAGTAAAGTCCTTTATCTTATGCAAACTAGGAGAAAAACTATTCACAACATTCAGGATGGTAATAAATAATAGCTTAGATTTCTAAAATGAAGCTTAAATTAAAAAAAAATTATGGCATAACTAGTAGGTTCAGCATACTCTACTAGTTGCTACTAAATAGTGCTATGCTATTTGATTCAAATCTTTAAGCATCGTTAAGAAAGTGAAATTCTTTCAGTGCTGAAAATAATAGAAGATAAAACATTTAAATGTCCACTTGCCAACATAGTTATGAAAGATGTAACCGAGGTTACCAGGTCAGTCCAAAACCTGTCAATAGTAAAAGTATTGTTCTTCAAGTAATCAGTCAAAGCATTAAAGCGTTGATCTTTTAGGGTAATTAAGATGTTATTAAACCCTAAAATTTGTAGATAGTGATTTCATAGTCCACCTTCTTCCCCAATTAATAATAACTCTTTGCAAAGTGCTTTACATGTTGTATCAGACTTCATCCTCCAAATTGATAAGTGCATGAAGGAATCCTATACTTTTTAATGGTTTAACTTAACTGGGAATCATTAAAAGCCCATATCAATGTTTCTACAACTAAACAGGGCATGGAATTTTTTTTCTAATTGTGCTAAAGTTTGAAATAAAGGAATTTTTGTGCCAGTGGTTAAACATTTGTTGTGATTATATCAGTATCTCTGTTTGGCAGGAGTTGAGTTGGCCATAAGCTTCCAAGACTGACTAGCACCAGAAGAAACTGCAAATCCTTATAATCTATACAGCATCTAGAAATAATTCATGGGACTATATTAAAGTTGAAAATACCAGAGAGCTGATAAATGAGTATTGGCATCAGAGTATCTGGCAGTGTGGTAAGGGTTGGGCTCCTTTATTAGTTGTATGTCACAAGAACTCTGTATGATGGATTATGTTTGTAAACCTCTGCCTTCCAAACCCTTTTAGGATTATGCTATTAAGGGGAGAAATCTTTTCATCCACAGATTTTCATTGTTATACTAAAAAGATTAATAGTTTTAGTAGCATTCTTTCCCCTGATATAATTCATTAAAAAAATTTCTGTTCTCTTGCCTGCTGTCCAGTTTGTTGTGAGATAAATCTTAAAAAAGTAAAAAGTTAGAACAGTAGGAAGATAAATCTGGTTGAAAATATTGGTGAGCATAGGCCAAGAGCCCATCATGCTTATATTTTAAGACCCACCTGGATGCCCACTTCTAGACACTCCATGTTAGAACAGTCTTTGATAAGCTAGAGATTATCTAGAGAGAAAGCCATCAGCTCAGTGAAGAACCTCAAGGTCATGCCACATGAGGAATTGCCAAAGGAATTGGAAACATTTAGCCTGGAGGAGATAAGACTTTGAGCACATGACAGCTGTCTTCAAGTATACAAATATGACTGTGATTCATCTATCCAAATGAAAGCAGTGGTGCCCTGTTGCCTACTGGATAAAATACAAAATGCTGCACCTGGATTTTGCAGCACTTTTTACATTTACTTACCTTTTACTTACATTTACTCACCTTTTCCAGTTATGCCATGTTTAATCTCCTTTGCACACTTTGGTCCAACCTGGTGAGCAAGCCGCAACTCTGCTGTTGCACAAGCTGCCCTTCATGAATGAGCAGAGCACTAGCCTTTCCTGTATCTGCCCCCTGAAAAGAGCCAGCTTTCTTTTTTTTTAATTTTTTTTAAATTTTATTTTAGTTTGCATCATTCATTTCCACGAGATTTTGAGTTACATATTTTCTCCCCATCTTTCCCCTACCCACCACCCCAAAACAGCCATCCCAGTGTATCCCCCC
>CM053587.1:207833079-207866314 GCA_028646515.1 Pseudochirops corinnae
GTAGCTCTCAGGAAGGTGCTGGGTCCCTTTCCTACTTCCGGCTCACTGGATAAAGAAGACTCACAGGACCAAAGCCCAAGACCGCGATCTGGATCCAGGCCGCTCAACACGAGAGCACTTGGCCTCTGAACGATTGCTTAGTCCCCCTGCTGTTGGCAGGCCGAGGGCTCGGAAGCTGCAATGCAGAGGTGGGTACAAAACCTCTGCCTTTCGCTTTCCCACCCTGGAGGCATTTCGGCCAGATTGCTTTTCTCCCAAGACCTCGCAAGTCCCACTGACCTAGTTCTAAACACTGCCGCAGCTGCCGCTAATCCACTCACCTGAGGCTCCTCTCGTCCAGCCGCCTCAGGGCTCAGCCAGGGCTTCAGGCCAGGCTGGTTTTTGGTTCGCAGTGCTGATATGGTTCCTTGTAGCCGAGCTGACTTAAGTGGAAAATATATTTGTGTGCATTTTGGAGTTCTAGGATTAGTTTAGAGTCATATTTTATGGGTATTTTGGGGTGGCTATGTGAGAGCTGCGATATGTTGCTGCTCCTATGCTGCCATCTTGGCTCCGCCAAGAGCCAGCTTTCTTCAAATGAAGTTTCTGTACCACCTACTCCAGGAAGCCTTTTTGGATTCCATCCCTCACCCCACTACTGCCCAAGTATTAGCCCCCTTCTGCCTGAAATTATATACTTTGTATTTACTTACCTGTATACATGTGGTATTGATGAGGGTTATAAAGGGTGGATTTCTATGGAAATCCTTTGAGGGTTCTTATCAGTCTGAGAGAACTACCAGGCATAAGCAGTCTTGGCAGTTTTAAGAGACTTTATTACGCTTGTCAAGCGGACAGGAGGGAACCAAGGGGAATCCTCCTGCGAAGTGTGGGGATTGGGGGTACTGATTATATAGTAACAAAAGTCATACAGAGGTGGAGTTAGGGAGGAGCACCCAGCCTGTCTGCCCTGAAAGGTCCTCCTTTGATAAGGTGAAGTTCTTTTGTTAGGAGTTAACTTACAGCTGGCCACTAGAACAAAAGGGGTAATCCTTTCTCTAAGGAATCCTTTTAAGAATTCTAGGTGTGGCCTGTTATAGTTAACAATCTTCAGGGAAGATACTTTCAGGCTGGGGGCAGGGGAAAAGACAGAGTTAATGACTTACAGCTGGGGGAAAAGGTGACCTTTCCACAGGCTGATATCACATACCCAGTTGCCCAAACAGATGAGATTCAGACAAAGTCACCCCAAAACATTACAAGACCTCAGCAGCCCCCTTCAGTATCTCTCTAGAGGGATGTAAACTCCTTGAGAAAAGGAATGATTTTATTTTTGTCATATTTGTCTCCTAACTCAGTGCCTTGTTCATGGTATGTATGTGTTTTTACAACCATTAAATTAAGGCCTGTTATGTGGAAGAGGGATCAGATTATGTTGTTTGGCAAAGTGCAAAATTATAAGGAATGGGTAAGGCTGCAGAAAGGCAGATTAAAGACTTAATTTAAGGATAAACTTGCTAATAATCAAAGCTAGCCAAGAGGGGGTAGTATAGGCTACCTTGGGAAGTAGTGGGTTTCCCCCTTTCTAGAGGTCTTCAAGCAAAGGCCAGCTGATCACTTGTTGGGTATGCCATATATGGCAGCCTAGATAGTCAATGTGGTCCCTTCCAACTCTGTGAGGCTATAACAAACTACAACCAACAGGATGTGATACTCTCTCTGGAGAACTATCATATTGGTTTGAGCAGACATTTAATGAGACCCTAAGTGAGGCCTATGGTCACACTTCTAGCATGGCAGCCACAGTTTAAGCCTTCCTGATCTGCCCAGAAAGAGTACAGGAGCTAGCAACAGCCTCCCCATCCACTTGCACACAGTTTGGAGAGGTCTACGGCTAGACACCCCTACTGCTGATTCTATCCATATCCTTGCCCTGAGGTCCCCTAGAGATAAGGATCTAAAAAGTCTATCAAATTTTCCTTTCTACTCAATGATGAGGCTGGAGAGTAGGGGATGAGGGCCAGGTAGGCTATGGAGAGCAGCTCTTCCCTCTCCAAAGCATTTTCACTGCTTCCTCCATTTTCCCTTCCCCTTTGAGGACTTATTTCCCTGTGATGGAATCCTAATAAAGCTGCCCCTAGCCCCAGTACTCTAACTTCATTATAGGCCTGGCCCCACTGAACAGCAGGCCCACTGTACCTACCTAACACTCTCCCCCTCACCCTCTCATATCCTAACTTCTTTATATATGCCTCTCTGCTCACTGGAGCAACAGGTGTGTTCCTGAACTCTTAGTTCCCACAGAAACGGTAGGTATGTCCATGTGATGGGAACCTGGTTACTGCCTCTACCTGGTCACTGCCTTCAGATTCATTCCCACAGAAACAGGTGTGTTCTTGTATTCAATCACAATCATGTCATTCATATAACCCAAGACAGGACCACAGTACCTTATGACCTGTCTTGACCAGACAAGACCACAATAGCTAGCCAGTTGGAGGATAGAATGACCAGAATGTTTAACCACCGAACCATAGATGGGACCCCTCCTCCATTACCTAATCCCTTAACAAACTCCTCCTGTCTTTTTAATATTAACGATATTCCTTTATTCTATGTAAATTTCTGTTATATAATTGCATCTTTACCCTATAAAAATCCATCTTGCTTTCTCTAAAGTTGCTGTTTTCTCTCGGAACTTAGCTGACTTCATGAGAGGTGTCAATCTCAATAAATGCCTGTACTTGGATTAGAAGTGGTCTAACTCTGAATTCTTTGAGAAGGTTTCACCACAACACATCATGAAACTCCAACAGTTTTTGGGTGGGCAGAGCCCCCACCTCAACAGTGTTTGGCATCTCTGGATTTAAACCGCAACACTTGGATGATGAAGAAGTAAGATCAATGTCATAGAACAGAAAAGTTGGCAAGGGAGGCCGTCTACCCCAAATAGTGGCATTTTCAAGCTTTGAAACAGAATAGCCATTAAGGGAGGCCCAAGCATGTATTTCTGTATTTCCCCATTTTTCTGGGTTCTCTAATTTGTTATGATGCTTTATATCTTTGGGTGACAACAGTTTTATGTTTACATTCAGCAAGAAAAATTCTCCTAAAAAGTTGTCTTACACAGTAAACTGGGGCCATCATTTTTCAGTGTGAACCTATAAAAGTTTCTGCCTTACAACTCTCCCCTACACCTGTACCTCATCCCAATGCAAGCTAGGCTAATTTCCCTTTAAAAAGGTTTTGAAGCCACATCACAAAGACTTAATTAGCTCAGGCTGTTGACCCCCAGTGCTTAGCATAGTGCCTAGTATGTAACAGGGGTTTAATAAATACTTATTGACTGATTGATGTCACTCCCTGTTCACCTGAGCATGAAATGTGAACAGCCTGGAGGCATGATGGATAGATGGACAGGACCTGAGATCAGGAAGACTGACCTACTACTACTACTACTACTACTACATGGTCACTTCAAGGAGCGCTAGGTGTTTTCTGATGATTAGCTAGTGGACTAAAATAGCTAACCTAGAAGCCCAGAAGCTTTGTGCAACTGAATCTATTTGGAATATTAAGACTAAGTAAATTTTCTTTGGTAAACTGTTGAATGGTCAGCTAGGTGGTACAGCAGATAGAGCACCAGGCCTATAGTCAGAAAGCTCTGACTTCCAATCCAACCTCAGACACTTACTAGCTGTGTGACCCTGAGCAAATCACTTAACCCTGTTTCCTTCAGTTTCCTCACTGGTTAAATGAGTGGAAGCAAATAGCAAACCACTCAAGTATCTGCCAAGAAAACCCCAAATGAGGTCATGAAGAGCTGGACGTGAATGAGCAACAACCAAAAACTGTTGAATGACCTAGAGGTATCTCATTCCACTCTACTACTGAACATAAACTATTGAGAGAACTAGTCTGAATCAGGCTCAGCTGAGACTAGGAGTAAAAACTGTATTTGGAATAATACAACAGCACTCAACTTTGTCCTGCTTAAAAATAATTTAAAGAATTCCATAACTAAGTTTATAAAATATTATTTTTAAAAGTACAGAGGTAGTATAATGTAGTGGCTAGAGCACTGGCATCAAAATCAGGAAGACATGGGTTCTAATTCTGTCTCTGATATGCTGATTCATGTGATCTTCTGTAAGCCATTTACCCTCACTACCCCAGCCAACTAAGATCATGAGCATATGGTGGATCTGTACTGATAGAGGAGGTTTCCTTAACAGGGAGTGTCCTAAACCAGTGAAATCGCAGGTCTAATTAAAAAATAATTTTGAAAAGTGCATCAGGTAATAAGCAAACACACAAATGCTAGGGAAGGTGGCCTAACCATACCAGATTTTAAACTGTATTATAAAGTAGTGGTCATCAAAACTACTTGGTAGTGGTTAAAAAAAAGAGTAGTGGATCAATAGAATAGATTAGGTACACAAGACACAGCAGTCAATGACTATAGTAATCTACTGTTTGACAAACCCAAAGATTCCAGTGTCTGGGATCAGAACTCATGATTTGACAAAAACTGCTGGGAAAACTGGAAAATAGTATGACAGAAACCGAGCATAGACAAATATCTTACACTGTACACCAAAATAAACTTTAAATGGGTTCACAATCTAGATATGAAGGCTGCTACTGTAAGCAATCTGGGAAAGCAAAGAATAGTTTACCTGTCAGATTTATGAAGAAGGGAAGAATTTATGAAACCAAACAAGAGATAGAGAGCAATACAAAATGCAAAATGGATAATTTTGATTACTTTAAACTGAAAAGTTTTTGTACAAACAAAGCCAATGTAACCAAGATTAGGAGGGAAATGGAAAATTGGGAAAGAATTTTTACAACCAGTGTCTGTGATAAAGGCCTTATTTCTAAAAATATACAGAGAATTGGGTCAAATATATAAGAATACAAGTCATGCCCCAATTTTTAAATGAGGAAAGGATATGAATAGGTAGTTTTCACAGGAAGAAATTAAAGATATCTATAATCATATGAAAAAATGCTCTAAATCACTATTGATTAGAGATATGCAAATAAAAACAACTGAGGTACCACATCTCACCTGTCA
Organism: Pseudochirops corinnae; assembly: GCA_028646515.1. Lineage (NCBI taxonomy): Eukaryota > Metazoa > Chordata > Mammalia > Diprotodontia > Pseudocheiridae > Pseudochirops > Pseudochirops corinnae. The sequence continues at coordinate 207,838,139 of CM053587.1, forward strand.
GATTGGCTAACATGACAAAACAGGAAAATGATAAATGCTAAAGAAGATATGGGAAAATTGGAAAACGAATGCACTGTTGGTGGAGTTGTGCATTGATCCAGTCATTATGGAGAGCAATTTGGACCTATGTGCAAAGGGCTATAAAAATGCGCATACCCTTAGATCCAGCAATACTATTTCTAGGGCTGTGTCCCAAAGAGATCATACAAGTGGGAAAAGCACCCACGTATACAAAAATATTTATAGAAGTTCTTTTTGTGGTGGCCAAGAACTGGAAATTGAGGGGATGCCCATCAATTGAGAAATGGTTGAACAAGTCTGAATGCAGATTGAAGCAAACTACTTGCTCTCTCTCTTTCTTGTTTTGTTTTGTTCCTTCTTTCTCTTATTAATACCATTGGTTATAATCCTTCTTTACAACTTGATTAATGTTTAATGTGAAGGTATTTGTAGAATCTGTATCGGATTGCATGCCACCATGGTGGGGGGGGTAAGAGAGGGAGGGAGAGAAAATTTGGAACTCAAAAGCTTGTGGGACTGAATGTTGTAAACTAAAAGTAAATAAATTAATTAAATAAAAATTTTAAAAAATAAGCAAACATAGAAGGATCAAAAATTTATTTGGGGAAGGAAATGCATGCAAGACCCTTTTATTCCCCATGAGAATGGATCTTGTTCTCAGAGCCTTTCAGAAGTGAATTCAAAAAACAAAAATGATAAAACTTGGAGGAGATGTGGGAAAAATGGGACACTAATGCACTGTGGGTGGAGTTGTGAACTGATCCAACCATTTTGAAGAGCAATTTGGAACTATGCCCAAAGGGCTATAAAACTGTGCATACTTTCTAAGCCAGCAATACCAATGCTAGGTTTATATCTGGAAGAGATTTTTAAAAAGGGAAAAATACCTATTTGTACAAAAATATTTATGGCAACTCTTTTTGTGGTGGCTAGGAATTGTTAATTGAGGGGATTGTCCATCAGTGGGGAGTGCTGAACAAGCTGTGGTATATGATTGTGATGGACTATTATTGTGCTATAAGAATAACAAGCAGGATGATTTCAGAAAAACCTGGAAAGACTTACATGAACTGATGCAAAGTAAACAGAACCAGGAGAATGTTGTACACAGCAAAAGCAATATTGTATGATGAAGAACCGTGAATAATTCAACTATTCTCAATAGTACAATGATCCAAGTCAATCGCAAAGGAGTCATGATGAAGTATGCTATCCACCATATCCACCAGAGCTTAAGTGGCTTGCCCAGGGTTACACAGCTAGTAAATGTCTGAGGCCACATTTGCACCCAGGTCTTCCTGACACAGGATGGTGGATGCTATCCATCCATAGTTTGAATATGGACTGAAACATGCTGTTTTTCCTCTTCTTTTTTCTGCTGTTCAAGTCTTCGTGTGCAAAATGATTAATACGGAAATGTTTTATGTGATGGCACATGAATAACCTGTATCAGACTGCTTATCATCTCAGGAAGGGGGGAGGCAAGGAAGGCAGGAGAGATATAATTTGAGACTCAAAATTAAAAAAAAACCCACAAATGTTAAAAAATTGTTTTAACATGTAATTAGATGTGAAAATATGTTTAATGCAAATATATATGTACAGCCTATATCAGATTGCAGGCTATATTAGGGAGGGAAGGAAGGAAGGGAGAAGGAGCAAATCTGGAACTCCAAAGCTTGTAGAACTGAATGTTGTAAACTAAAAATAAATTAATTAAAAAATGTAACTAGGGAAAAATATAAAAAAAAGTACAATGAGGTTACATGAAGTAAGTTTAAATTTTATGGGTACTGATCATCAACTGGGAGTGGCTAAACAAACTAGTATGTAAATATAATGGAATATTAATTTTTTGTTCAGTAATTTCAGTCATATCTGACTCTCTGTGATCCCATTTGGAGTTTTTTTTCCATAATAAACCTTCATTGTGACTGAGACAGGTGGCTGCTCTTCCCACATTGGGAAGACACTGAGAAATGGGGCTTGGTATGGGGTGAAACAAAGCTGAGCCTACTTCTACCCACCCCAAATTTGGCAGACGGGGCAGGGAGGGTAGTCCCTAAAGATGGGAGGGAGGCTGAGGTGGCTGTACCACTGCTAGGGGAGGGAGGGGCCCTGCAGCCTGCTGCTAGGAAGTAAGTATAGGTATACCTCGTTCTCCCCATATGCCTCTATTTGTCCTGCATCTTTTCCAGGATGGGCACAATCATATCAAAATTGGGCCTCTTGGCTGGGTCCTCATTCATGCATATCTTCATGAGTTTACACACATGTGGGGAGATACATGGAAGAAAGTTGGGTCGAGGGCCTTTCAGGGCAACCTTCATGCCACATTTGGGGTTTTCTTGACAAAGATACTGGAGTGATTTGCCATTTCCTTCTCCAGCTCATTTCACAGATAAGGAACTGAGTCAAACAGGGTTAAGTGCCTTGCCCAGGGTCACACAGTTAGTAAGTGTCTGAGACCAGATTTGAACTCCAGAAGATGAATTTTCCTGACTTCAGACTATTAATTACTATGGTGTAATATTCAACAGAGGCCTCTAGGTGGCGCAGTTTATAGAGCCCTGGGCCTGTGTCAGGAAGACCTGGGTGCAAATGTGGCCTCAGACATTTACTAGCTGTGTAACCCTGGGCAAGCCACTTAAGCTCTGTTGGCCTCAGTTTTCTCAACTGTAAAATGGAGATAACAGCACCAATCTCCCAGGATTGTTATGAGGATCAAATGAGATATTTGGTGAATATGAAGAGAAACATGGCAAGATTTCTACCAACTGATGGTAGAATTCATTCTTCAGTAAATAAAGTCAAGAAAGCCATATATATAGTGACTACCGCAGAACAAATGGAGGAAAACCACTACAAAACAATCAAAAGTGAACACTGCAAAATTACAAAGAATAGCATGGTTCCAAAGACATGAATACAACTCCACCTCAAGACTTTGGAGAGAAGTAAGAGGTCCACAAGAATGCTGTACATATTTTCAGAGTTTTTTTGGAATTACAGATCACCTCTGAGCATTTTTTTCCTCTTCTTTTTATATACAAATATTATTTGTTATAGGTACGGCCTTCTGGGATGGGGAGAAAGGAAAGACAGTAGGGAAAATTTTAATGAAAAAAAAAAAGATATCCTATAGCCATATAAAAAAATACTCGATTGATTGGATAAATGCAAATTAATTCTGAGGTACTTTATATCTATTAGATTGGCTAATAGGACAGAAAAGGAAGATGACAAATGGTGGAGGGGATATGGGAAATGAGACATTATCTCATTTTTGCATTGCTGGTGGAGTTGTGAACTGATTCAATCATTCTGTAGAGCGATTTGGAACTATACCCAAAGGGCTATAAAACCATGCATACCCTTTGATCCAGCAATACCACTACTAGATCTGTATGCCAAAAGAGAGAAAAAGGAAAAGGACTTATATGTGCAAAGATATTTATAGCAGCTCTTTCCTGGGGGTAAATAATTAGAAATTGAGGTGATGCCCATCAATGAGAGTGGAGGAGCAAGGTGTGGTATGTGATTATGATGAAATACTATTATACTATAAGAAATGATGAGCGGATGCTCTCAGAAAAACCTGGAAAGACTTACATGGGCTCATGCAAAGAGAAATGTACTGTGTACAAAGTAACAGCAATATTGTAGGATGATCATCTGTGAATGATTTAGCTATTCTCAGCAATACAGTGATCCAAGACAACTCTGAAGGACTTAGGATGAAAAATGTTATCCATCCCAAGAGAAATAACTGTTGGTGTCAGAATACAAAACTTTTTAACTTCCTTTATTTTTCTTGAGTTTTTTTGGTCTATGTTTTCTTTCACAACCTGATTATTACGGATATTTTCTGCATCACTACACATGTACAACCTATATAAAATTGCTTGCCTTCTCAATGAGGGGTGGGTTGGGGAGGGAGAGAATTTATAACTCAAAGTTTTGAAAACAAATTTTTTACATGTAACTGGGGAAAAATAAAACACTAAATTAAAAAAAAAGATATTACTAAAAATTCATTTAGAAAAGGTCTGAAGCTGAAAAAAGGCCAAGTGTCAAGATATACATATTCCTCTTTACAACTAGAAGAGACTGGCTAAATAACAGGGAAGTGAAAGGGAACTTGGGGAGATCACTCATTAACTCTGACATTTGTCAAGCCCACTTCTAAATCCCTCATGAGGTAATGACATAGGTTAGAATTAGTCCCTAATAAAAAATACAAATAAAAAAAGAGAATCAGACCAAAGAAACAAACAGCCCCAGCACAAAAATAGGAAGTGGGATTGTTAAAATTGAATGTTTATTAACTGCACACACAAACTGAATCCTCTGGAAAGCAGACACTGATAGTCACTCACACACACATACGTAGAGAACAAAATAAAATGAGAATTTACCTAAATGAGCTCATGTATACACAGTCAAAAGTAAGATTTAAGAACATTTCCTGTTACATACTTGTTTTCAATTTTTTCCCCCACAAAGTTTTAACATTAAAAATCATACTAGGAAAAATCTTCAGCAATAATCTAAAAATTAGCTGCATATGAATTATTAAAACACTGGGAACTACCCTTACAGAGAGATCATTTGGCAAGTTTTAAAACAACAAGAACAGAACAATAGATTGGACTACATTGTGCTTCTGAACTTTATTCTCTCCTGGCTGGTTTCCACCAAAATAAACTTTGAAGGAAAAAAAAAAAAGCACTTTTGCCTAAAAACATCTTTCAAAAAAAAAAAAAAAGAGAGATATAAATCACACTTTAAAAACTAGCCCAATATGGCCAAAATATCAGCAGCAAACTGACTCTGTAGTACACAGCTAGGAGCAAATAGAGAAACATTTTTTCAGGCCACCGGATTTTAATCTGTAGGTAATTTCATTTTGAGTATGTGGCAATGGTTGGGAACCTCCTAGGCAAATATTCAGTGCACCGTAGCCTAGCATGATGCTATCTACATAGTGAAGACTCTTTAAATCTGGGATTGACCATTATCTGGTAAATTAGTAAGGAAAAAAACATCTTCTAAGGCTGGATGTTGAACTTCTGCATAATGACGTAAAAGAGCAAGAACAATGATTCATTGAACAGACAAGTCATCGGCCTTAGAAGGATAAAACATGGTTCACTGAAAGCAAATCCTCCTCCCTCCTAGCCTGCTATACTACCTTTTTCCTATTTAAATATTTTATTGATGCTTTTTTCTTTTTCTACTGTCACCCTCTACTCCCTCTCTTGTAACAAGTACAAACAAATGAAACAAATCAACATGTCTCCTAATACCATCTTAAAGAAGAATTAGTTATCTTTTTTTTTCTCATTAACACATGTACAATTTAATCAATGATATGATGATGGGGGCTGTGGTCTCAATTTATATACTTTACTGAATCTCAATGAATGCATTGTATGATGAAATTACCTAGGCATTTAAACATTCAATAACACTTCTCTCCTAAGTTCTTCAAACCTCAGAATTCTAGAATAAAAAAAATAAAAAACAACCAGGGAATAGTTTTCATTTTGTTGTGTTTTCTTAAAAAGGCAACAATGGCCTTGAGAAATTCACATATGATCATCTAAAAATGTTTAAAATGTAATAGTCATCAAGGGTCTGGGTACACATCACTTTATGAGGCTCCTTAAATTTTTTCCACTCACGACCCCTTCAGTGCTTCTTAAAATTGTCTATACAATGCCAATAGCAGAAGTTCTCAACACGTCATTCTGAAGTTAAATATTTTTCTTTTTGAACCTAGGAATATGATCTGTGTGGCTAGTGTGTGGGGTGAAACACAAAACAGTTTCATGATACTAGCATGAATACAAAGATTTTTCTGAACTTTCCAGTGCCCAATAAAGCTAATTTTAATTCCCACCTTGGGGTAAGGCTAAGGAGAAAGAATTAGGTGCTAAGTATTAGATGGCACTCAGAAATACAGTTCTACAACAGGCTCAGGATTATTTAGGCACATTATTTAGAGCTGTGTACTTAATTTCCACTTCATTTCCCTCTCTCTTCTATACCCAGACTTCCCCTTTAATGTCTTGGCAAATTTGTGTAAGAGAATATAAGAAGAGGAGAGTGGAGAGTCAGTTCAGAAATCAAACACTTTATCATCTTTTATTTAGTGAGGGATGGCCAATCTTAGTGTTAGAGAGCATTCCCCAAAATATCAGTTTGTAAGTATGTACGAGAAAGAGAAATAAGCATGCCCCATAGGTATCATCAAGGAATAAGACCTGTTCTTAATTCAATGCAATTTGATGGCCCTTTATAAATTAGGTAATGCACTGAAGGTCACTGAAATTTTCAATTAACTCACCAACCAGATTTGTGATGAGGCATAAAACCCTCAGTTATTCATTCTCCACAGCACCAACCTCAAATTATGGAAAACTTGCATAGGTTCACAGTTCTTAGGATTTAGAGCTGACAAGGACCTTCAAGGTTCTAGTCCAATCCTAACACTCTGCACAGGACAAAACCCACAGATATGAAGTAATTTGCTCAAGCTCCAAAAGCAGCAAAACCAAGACTTAAACTCAGATCCTCACTCCACATCCAGTGCTCTTCTCACTACACCCAACTGATTCTCTTTTTTCAGGTTTAATATGAGTTTCTCTTTTTGAGGAGAAATAACCCCCTTTAAGGCAGAACTGGGAGAAAGGGTTGTAGATCAGAGGTGTCCAACACTTGGCCTGCTGCAGGCCACATACTCAAATCAGATTAAAATGTAATTAAGAAGAAACAAAACAAATTAACAAAATTAACAAATTAACAGAATACAATGGAACACAGATAACGATCCTATGTGGTTTTGTATGATTTAGTGGCTCCCTGTTTCTATTTAATTTGACACCACAGACACAGGTGATCACCACTCAGTCTCCTACAGAACTAACCTTAAGACAGTCCTCCTGGACATGCAGTGGGGCTAGCCAGAATGTGGCTAACACAGAGTATCCTGTGTTAAGGTCCTCCTGTGGGCACATCCCACTGTATATCTAAGTGTGAAGAGTAGAGTTGAATGGGGACACTGCCATTAACCATAATAACTACAATAAGTAACATCAAAACTGTAGAAAAGCAATCTGGAATAGTGGGATGAACACTGGGCCACATGTTAGGGCATCTACCTTCACTACTTATTAGCAATATAATCATGTATAAACTGCTCTAAGCCTCAGTTTCCTCATCTGTAAAACAGAGATAATAATATGGCGGCACCTACCTCTGGTATTTGCATAGAAAGCATTTGCAAACTGCACAGGGCTATGAGCTGTGATAATGAAAGCCTATACTTATCCAGCACTCTCATTTTTCCAAAATAGATACCTTTTTTCTAGGGGCCTAGGCATAGTTTTAATCCTACAACATCCCCGTGAATTAGGAAGGGGCATAATGCAGATGAGAAGACTGAAGGCCAGAGACATGATGGTTTGCCAAAACTGCAAGTCAGTAGTTTGGATACTTAAGTCTAGGTATCCTGACTTCCAGTCTGGAGCTCCTTCTCCAAACCCTACAGTTTTCAGCTGCAGTCCCCTGCTTACTTTTTAAATAAGGAGGTGAAACAGAGCCTATGCAACTTTTTTTATTCCTTTCAGTAAACACAAACTGTAGACTTCAATTCTAAGAAGTGAGCCAGAGAGAGAAAAAGGAGGAAATGTTCCTTCTGTCCACAAAGAAACACAGACACCCTGTACTATTTCAAACTGTTTTTAAAAATAGGCCAGATTGCACCTCAGTTGCAACGAACGCTCAGGCAGCCAGAATGTGCAAGAAGGCATTTCCTCTGCACACCCAGGCCCGCCATGCTACAGAGACTTGTTAGAGGTGAAATGGGCTTAGGATATGGTTACTCTGGTGCTTTCAGTATTAACCACCCACTCCTAACCACAGCATGAGGGACTTGCTGAATTCTTTTCAGTAGTAGGTAGCAGTACTGTGTTAAGGCTGGAAATCACTACCTAAAACTCAACCACAGCCTACACTTTAAGCAGGAAGGACACTTATTTACAGGTTTCACCTCTTGTTCTAGTCAAGTATCTGAGGAACACTGTCAGCTAACACACAAGATGATGTGGGATTGGATGAGGTTTTTTTAAAATTCACATTTACAGGTCATTTATAAGGACTCTAAAGATTTATTAAAAATATATTAGATGGCACTTCTCTACATGTGTAGAGGGATTTTTTTCCCTTAGTTACAGAACACCTGGTGATTCCTATAAGCCGCCATAACATACATACTTCAGTTCCAGATACTCATCAATCCCATACTTTGAGCCTTCTCGTCCAAGACCAGATTGCTTCACCCCACCGAAAGGGCATTCCACCGTGGACAACAGTCCCTCGTTAACTCCAACCATGCCAACTTCTAGCTGCTCAGCCACCCTCCAAATCTGGGCTGGATCCTGAGAGTAAAAATAACCTGCCATAGGGACAAGAATATTTGTATGCTATAAGGTTATATTTAAAACCAAGGTCACTCATTATCTTTGCCCTGAACCAGTCACTGGCCTCATCACTCCTTTAGTCACTGAGGCTTGAAACCTAGGAATCCTCCTCTTTCCTTGTCCCCCACCCATACAACCATCAGTCTGACACCAATTCTGGTTGATTCTTCATGTCATCTCAAATAACTAAGGTGGCATGGTGGATAGGGCTTGGCTGGCAATCAGGAAGATCCTGAGTTTAAATCCTGCCTTGGACACTTAAAAGCTGTGTGTTAACCTGGACAAGTTATGTCATCTCTGTGCCTGCTTCCTCTTCTGTAAAATGTAATTATAGCATGTCTACCCCTTACAAGGTTGTCACGACTCTCAAGTGAGGTAATGTATTTCAAGTGCTTTGCAAGTTTAAAGCACCAGATGAATGTCATCTGTTACTGTTATTCTTTCCATTCAACTGTCCCCTTTCTGGCTTAGCCATAGACCACCATTTTGCAATAGCCTTCAAAGAGGTCTCACTGACACCAGGCTTTTCTCCTTTGCCTCCACCCCAAACCATTCTATACACAGATTCATTTTCCTAAGGCAATGTTTGTTATCAGGTAATCTTCCCACTTCCAAATCTTCCATGGCTCTTTATGGTCAAACTCCTTTGACTGACATTCACAACCTTCTACAAACTAAGTAGAACTTCTCTTTCTTTTTTAAAAATTTAATTAATTGATTTTTAGTTTTCAACCTTCACTTTCGTAAGATTTTGAATTCTACATTCTCCCCCCCCCCAAGATGGCATGCAATCTGATATAGGTTATACATGTACAATGATATTAAACATATTTCCACATTAGTCATGTTGTAAAAGAGGAATCAGAACAAAAGGGAAAAACCATGAGAAAGAAAAAAAACAACAAAAAGAAAATAGTATGCTTCGACCTGCATTCAGACTCCATAGTTCTTTCTCTGAATGTGGACAGAATTTTCCATCATGAGTCTTTTGGAATTGTCTTGGATTAGGGGTGGGGAACACCTATGGCCCTCTAGATCCTCAAGTGTGGCTCTTTGACTGAATCCAAACTTCACAGAACAAATTTCTGCAGGTTCCTCATCCCTGTCTTAGATCACTGCATGGCTGAGATCTAAATCTAACTAAATTAGTCATTGTACAGTGTTGCTGTTACTGTGTACAATGTAGAACTTCTCTTTCAATCAATCCATTTCTAATTTAATAGGTACTAGAGGGTATGGGAAATCCTCCAAAGCAGCGACTTCAATGATTTTATGAAGTAGTTTAAAAAACTCCAGTATGTAAAATTATGTTTCACACACACATACACACACACACACACACACACACACACACACACACACACTCTTTTGCATGGAGGTTCACACCGATGTCCTCTAGCATTTACAATCTGCCTCACTGAAGGCAGTGCCCATACTGATGAAATTAGTCTTAAAGTACTAAAGGAAATGAAAAGGATTTTTTTTTAAAAAGAAGTTTCCAGTCAGTAAATTGGAAGAAGAAACACTTGGTATTTAAATAGGGCCTGGCTCTGCTATTTGGGAGTAGGAAGGAGGTCATAGTGGCAGGTCTGATACTTATTCAGGTGAGTTAGCTTTAGTTCGCAGCACCTCTAACCCTTGCCAGGGGAGTCCATACATGTGTAATAGGGAGAACAAGAAGAAGGGATTCTGAAGCACAAATCTACCATCCCTACCGAAAAAATAACAAACAAAACAAAACGCCGGGGAGGGGGCTACTGATGATAATCAGAGCAAGTTGAAAGACAATATGAAAATCGGGGGAAATGATGGACTGGATGCTCAAGAAACACTAGGTTGAATATGTTACCACCAACAACTGTTAGCCCATCAAAACAAACAAATGAAAACCACTTACAAACTTACCTGCTAAGCCCACATCCACTGCATTGGCAATAGCAAGCGCTTCCTCCTCTGTATCAAATCTGCCAAAAAAAATTTTTTTGGTGTAAAAAGGACATCGGCAAAATGGGTGAATAAGATTGTCCCTTCTTTTCCTTTTCCCCTTACTCCCCAAATTCTGAACATTCTTCAAGGTATACATTTAGCAGCAAAGCTTCTCTGGGTTCTCAGTCCTGAAGGCAAAATTTACTATTTGGGGTGGGGTGACTGTATTTTAAATTGATGATTTTTCTCCAATAGAATAGGAAGATCACAGGATTTAGCGTTGGAATTAACCTTGGAGATGAATCATCTCTTTGTACAAATGAAGAAGCTGTGGCCCAGAGAAGGGAAGGGATTTGCCCAAGCTCATACAAGTAGTAATGAGCAGAGTTATAAATCTGAACCGAGGCCTTACCTACTCCAATTCCAGGGCCCTTTGCACTACTCAAGGAGATACTACAGCATATATTAGACACCAAATTGAAACTTATTACAGGGTGGGAAAGTGAGCAGATTATTTCTTTCAGTTTAAAAATATGTGCTGTTCTTCCCTTAACTTCAATTAGGCTGGAAGAAGTCTCAAAGTCAACCTATTGAGAAGATATGAGTATTTTTGCTAATCTATCAAATTATACCACGCATCACACAAGAAGATAAATAGTTTATTTGGAAGAGGGGACAACTGGCAGAGAAGCACCCTGTACCTCCCTGTATTGACCCTGACAATGATCAAAGGATCATATCATCTCAGAATTGGAAAATGCCTTAGAGGACGTCTCTTCTATTCAATCCCCAGACAAGAATTCCTACTACGACATCCTGATAAGCAGACGTCCAACTTTCACCTGAAGAACCCTAGTGACTGGGAGCTCGAGTGCCAGGCACTTAATAAGTATCGACATCTCCTTTCTTTCCCTCCCTCCTTCCCTTCCTTTTCTTTCTTCTTTTCCTTCACAAATTTAATCCATCGTCTCTATGCCACCTTATTCTATGATACTATCAGCTCTCTGACTCCCAGATTTAGAGCTAGAAGACACTGCACAGGTCCAGACTAATGCTTTCATTTTACACATCAGGAAACTATAAAGCCCAGAGAAGTGGTGACTTTGGACAGGTCAGGAATTGAACTAAGAGCCTCTGAGTCTTCCTCTATGCTCCTTCAGCATTGTCATTCTGCCTCACGTGCTCTTTGCTGTCTTTTTTCTACACCCATCTCAATCGCCATTATTTTGATCCCTTTTACTCACATGTCTGTTTTACCTGTCCTTTTAGGGAAGTCATTTAAGATCAATCCATGGCTACAGTATTGCTACGTGGCATTTACTGTCTTGTGGTATTTACTGCAGTGGTAATACAGTACCGTCTGCCATAAACTGATGAGGACAGAAATAAGTAGAACCAGGAAGACGACATATACACTGAAAAAACTAACAACAAAAACCCTGGACTGAACTCTGTGTATATATAAAAATAAATCTTGGCTCTGAAGACATGATGAGAAAACGTACCCTTCTTTCTCTATCTTGGTTTCTCTTTCTCTCTCTCTTTTTCCTTCCTTCCCCCTCTTTGCAGAGGTGGCAAACTATGAATGTAGAACAGTACATATACTGCCAGGCTTGGTGGATGTTAGTTTTGCTGAACTTCCTAAAAAGGAAGTATTTTTATTCTTTGTTTCAAGGGATGACTGGCAGGGGAGCAGAGAGGGATATATTCAGTAAATCTTGCCAAAACAAAAGATATTAAAAAAAAAAAGAAAAATAAGAAAAAACTGCTTATGTTAATCTGTTTGATAATATCATATTTTCTTTTCTTTTTCCTCCAGGAAGACTGAAGCAAAATTATGAGTACTGAGGGCCCAAGTTTTTATCACAATGATTAATACTTTTCACCATTCGAATCCCTCAGCCACCTCCACATTTTTTTTTTTGCTTTTTGTTAAAAACAGAGTGTACTTAAAACAGCTCCAAGGCCACTTTTAATCTCAAAACCAAGGCCATCAGATCTCTTGAACTGTCCAACCTCACTCCTAGTGGTGGGAATGTGATCGCTCCCTCTCCACCTCTGATAGCCCACCCTCCAGAAACTTTCCTTGGTTTCCCCTGCCCACTTTAAAATAGGACTGCTCTTACTTAATAACTGGTGCCAGGGGGCCAAAAGTTTCTTCCTGAGAACACAGCATGTCTACGGTGACGTTGCTCAGGAGGGTTGGCTCAAAAAAGTTCTTCCCAAAGCTGTGCCTTTTTCCTCCTGTCACAATGGTGGCTCCTTTGGAAACTGCATCACTCACTTGTTTCTCCACCTGCATGAAACAGAGAAAATAAGGTTTGGAGAAGAAGCCAGAGGACAATGCTTTTTAGAGGGTATAGAGACACTGAGAGTTGTTATTTTAAAGAGTAGAGAAAATAAAGCAGGTGGGGGTATTTCCATAGTACTAGTCATTTAAAATGTGGTATTATATTGAAAGTTGGTTTTAAGATGTGTTTTCTACAAAATGTCCTTCTGTCATAAGAGGACACTGTAAACACGTGTTTGAGGGCCCAGCAAATGGCGGCCCCTAAAGGACAACAGACCGATGGCAGCCTTTTATCTCTGGGCCTCAAAGTATTCAGCAGAGGCTGGTCCAGCATAAACCAGTTTTGCTGGACTAAGAGGCCCTTTTGGCCCATGCCCAGAAATTCTGGTGAGTTTCTGAACCATTTGAAGAACACAAAATGTCCCTAATATAAGCCCTTGACCTGCTGCCCTCCAGCCTGTGGTCAATTTAAAAATGATCACTAAATTAGATTCATAAACATTATTAATAAATACCTCCTCGTATACAAAGCATTTAATTAGGTGTGTTGGGGGTAGGGAAAGAACTCTCAGGGGATAGAGATGGTTTTGAATACTCTAATCCAGCCTTGGCAGCGTCAAAGGATGTGGGGAATACCAGTGTTAAGAGTAGGCATGGGTGGCAGATTGGAGCCTTCTGGGTTGGGTTTGTGCTGCCTCCCCAGAACTGTCTTCTTACTGAACTAATGCCATCCTGGTCCAGTTGTCACGGTTCAAGCCTTCAGTTTTGGAATGAATATGTGTTCTTGGGAGGAGTGCAATCCCAAGCAACCAAATGAGACATGGAACATATCAAAAATCTCAAAGCTGAAACTGAGAGGACAGCTTTCACAGCCCCCAGGGACTGTCATGGGTGGGTGGGAGTGGGGGTGGGCTGATACTCTAGCTCTGGGGTCAGAATGTATGGGTCTCATCACTCTAGGCAGGGCAGGGAAGATGTGGTGTGGGTGGAAGAGGGAAGAATTATGATTCCATCCATCAATCAATCAACAAGCATTTATTAAGCAGTTACTAAATGTTAGGCTGTTTTAGGCATTCAGGATACAAAGAGAAAAAACAAAACCAGCTTTGCCCTCACCACAAGCTACTTCCTCAAGCTAGTCTTGTACCCGGGTGCTCCTAAAGAGCTTTACTCAGGTGTGAGTTGACTTGGGATCATGGCCAGAGGGGTTACAGCTTTTAATCTTTTAATCTTTCATTTCCTTTGTTTTCTTATTTGGTGAGTTTGCAAAGATGGTGGCATTAAACCACAAAAAAACAAATGCAAAAAACCATAACCTATTATCCTAAGCCTGCATCAGATCTGTGTTTGCTTTTTATTTATTTTTTAAAAATCTGGACAGTAATAGAGAAATGACAGGATTTTCATATTTTCAGACAGGTAGGTTAGCAAGCAAAATCTTGATTCCCAATGAAGAGTAAGATAACCTGTGGCCAAGGGACAGGGGTCACAGGACACATACAGCATGCTGTGATGTCAAACATCCTGATCCAAAGCATCACAAGATTCCCCGAAAGGGGCAGGGAAGAAAGAAGGAGCAAGGGGAAGGAGAGGAGAAAGCGAGACAAGGGAGGCAGAGAAGAGAAAATGAAAGAGGGAAGAGACTGAGAAGTAAAGGAGGGAAAGAAAAAGATAAAGAATGCAAGGTGGAAAGAAATTTTTTAAATGGGCGGGAAGAGAAAACAGGAGTGAGGAGAAAAGTTGAGAAGGGGGTGAGAGAAACAGCGTCAAAAGAGGAGAGAGGGAGAGAGAGAGAGAGAGAGAGAGAGAGAGAGAGAGAGAGAGAGAGAGAGGGAGAGAGGGAAAGATCACTTCCTTTTACTTGAAGGCTTTTTATTATCTTCTGCTTTTCTTTATGGAGCCTTAGTTCTCCAATTCAACAGCATTAGGTCCCAATCAGCTTTTCTGTTTACGCTGATAAATCCTAAAATAGAGTTCACTTCCTGAGATATTGTCGGGCTTTCTGTAGGAGCACATGATTCTGCCAAGTAGTCCCAGTCTGACAGCAGCTAATGCGCTTCTGTTTTAGAGGAAACTGATAAAATTGGGGAGGGAAAGGATTTCATTTTGCCTTGTTCCCTTGAAGAAAATTCTCTTCCTTCTTAAGGCAGACTTTTTTTTTTTTCCCAGCAAAAAGTATTCTCTCTCTGAACCCGGGAACTTAGGGCAACTGAGGCAGTGAGGTTTAGTGGGATTATCACTGGTCATGAGACTAAGCCTTGAGATCCAGGTCTCCTGACCAGGTGGGATTTCTACCAGGAATGCAGAGACAGTTCAATATTAGGAAAACTATCAGCATAATTAACCATATCAAGAAGGGAAATGACAAAAATCACATGATTATCTCTATAGATTCAGAAAAAGCCTGATAAAATATAATATCCATTCTCATTAAAAACACTGGAAAACATAGGAATAAATGGAGCTTGCCTGAAAATAAGTAGTTATCTATCTGAACTCATCGTCAAGCATCTGTAATGGGGGATAAGATAGAAGCCTTCCCAGCAAGCTTAGGGGTGAATCAATGATACTCCTTATCATCACTGTCATCCAATATTATACTAAAAGTATTAGCGATAGCAATAAGAGGAGAAAAAGAAATCGAAGAAATTAGAATAGGAAATAAACTCACTTTGCCAATGATATAATGCTGTATACTTAGAGAATCAGCTAGTTGAAATAATTAACAACTTCAGCAAAATTGCAAGATATAAAATAAACCCACATAAATCACTGGCGTTTGTACATATTACCAACAGAACCCAGCAGCAAGAGATAGAAAAAGAAATTTCATTTAAAATAATGGAGATCCAGGTCTATGACTAACTAGCTAGGGGACACTGGGCAAAAGTCATCTGACTTCTCAAAGCCTCAATTTCTAAAACTGTAGCTGGTAAATTATATCCCAAGGGTTAGAGCTGCCTGTTTTTGTAAGCTGCACCTGTGAACTAAGAATGGCTTTTATATTTTAAAATACAAATAAAAGGGGCAGCCAGGTGGCACAGTGAATAGAGAGCATGGGCCCTGGAGTCAGGAGGACCTGAGTTCAAATCCTGCCTCTTACTTGACACTTACTAGCTGTGTTACCAATATTATTTAAAAAGACTATTCTTAGCTTGTGGACCACCGGCGTTAGGGATGGTAGTTTGCCCAGCCCTGGACTAGACTTCTGTGGTGTGCTTTCTTTTTTTTCCCTAAACAAAAACAAACAAAAAATAAGAGATCAGAAATGCATTTGATTTTATTAGCATGATTATGCTTTTAGACTAAACATCATTAGAGATATGAACAGCACGATACTTTATGTAACGTGACTCAACAAATTAGAAATGTGCCCCTCGGGCAAAGGCTCATCATACCGTTTTAGTTTTGCTGAAACTCATGGCCCTCAAAACTACATATTAACGACAGTTAGAGCTATCATAGCAAATGGAGCTTTTGTCTTACCCCTCCCTCAAACTACCCTGGGCTCCTAATACCTAGGGAATGAAGGTGCTTCTGTAAGTTCAACTCAATGAGGAAAGAAGAGGTGAAAAACCACACCATCCAGTTGTAACTCTCCTACACTGAGCTGTTGAAACATGTTGAAACATCCTTACCAAAATGCAAAATGTGGGTCAAAGATCGGATGGAAAAGAGATGGAAATCAGAATCAAGCTGTTCAAAATCCTGATGATTTGATTCCTCTTTTAGCAACAGGAGAGGCAGTGTGGTATAATGGATAGAGTTGGCCTCAAAACTACAGAGATTTGGGTTCAAATTCTACCTGTTACATACTGCTATATGACCCTAGGCAAGTTACTTAATGTTTCATTGTTCTAGGCAGCTCTCATAAGACCATAGGTTGCAGAAGAAATGCCTACCTGTGTTGGCAGAATGAATTTCCTCACCTGGGAGTTCCCTATAACCAATAAGATCACAGGCCCAATTCTATCCACAGTCTCTGTCCCTTATCCAGCACCAAATCCTTCACTGTCACAAAAAGAGGCAATATTACTCAATTTCTTTACCTTTCTTTATGAACTTGGAAGTTTCAAAATAAAAAGAGATGGGCATACAGACAGTATAAACACTCTTAAAGTCAGGAAAACTTGGGTATCTTACTTAGAATCTTCAAAGGTTATCATTGTTAGTCTGAGAGTGAGTATGTCTGAGTACATGATGACCTACCTTGGTAGGGTGCAAATGATTAATGACTCTGCTAATAGTTTGGTAACTTCAGGAAATACCCCCTCCCCCACCCCCCACCAATATGTGTGAATGTATTATTGTGCTCTATCACTGAAAACTCATTCTGGCAGAAGTGTTAAAGGGGGCATAATTGAGAAGCATTAACCAAGAACTCTGTAGGGTTCATCTAAATGTTGGTTTTACCCAAGCTAACTGTCATGTAACTAGGAACTGGCCTATGAACCTGGTCCTTATGATCATGTACAGAGTGCCAATGATACAATTTCCCAAGTGAAAAAGGCTGGAGAATCTGCTTTTGGGGGGAGTCACGATGATGTATGCCTTGGAATGCCTTGGAATGGAAGCACACTGGAAAGATCTAGAGCATAGATTCTAAACAGATTCTATTAACTGCTACAGGTCATTAAACATGTGGTGAATGAGAGCCTCTTGGATTGGAACTGGGGAGCCCTCAAAAGGCATCATTCAACCTCATCTCCTTTCTCTCGGTTTAAATTCTTCTTGCCTGTCAGCATTCTAGTGAGAAACAATGCTGTCAGGGTTGAAGGTAGAGGTTTTACTGCATCCCCTCTCCTACCATCTGAGGTCCATGTGTGGCCTATGAAAACAGGCCATGCTCTTTGGCTCTGTTTGTTTTCAACTTAGGCAAAGGAAATTAGAGGTGATGACTAACTTGTGAACTGTGAGGTATCAGGAGAGTAAGCCACCAGGAGACATGGGACTGGAGTCTATACTAAGGTCTGCAGCCCCTGGTCTAGCTTTGAGGCCCAGGAAAATGAGAATTGACCTTCAGGACCTAGCCTAGAAGCAGCAGAGACAAAGGATATGCTGCATTTGAGCGTGAACTTAGTGGGAGCAAGGGTATGTAGGAACTATATTAATTCTAAGTCCATTCTCTTCAGAGACTGAGGTGGTACTAGAGAAAGTATTTCTGTTAAGGAGAAATGTCTGTACTAATGATATTGTTGTATTTTTAAAGTAAATGTCTCTTTGTAAAAACAAACTGACTAAACAGACCTAGGGGCTGGTCAATGGTGGCTAACAGTGGGGAGAACACCCCCTAAATAGGAGCTTTAGAGAAAGGTGCACCTGACCTCTCAGGAGTACCCTCCAGAACTGCCAGAAGGAGATGTGCCTGACCTCATTTTGAGATAATCAGGCCAGAGAGTATTTGCTCTACTCATAGAAAAAAAATGCTGTCTCCTGCTACAGCTGTGGCCATAGCCAAATTTGGGAGAAAAATTGTAAATGGGAAAAGTGGTCATTTCCCCACAACCTAATCATCTCCTAACACCACAATAACTTGTCAAAAAGATCTATGTAATTTTATTTTAGGCATAAACTACAAATAAATACACAGGGATATTTCAGTATATTTTATTCAAGGCTTTGAGGACCATTTTCAGTCCTATACTCTTCTTCTATCTTTCTCCACTTTCTGAGGACAAAAAAAAAATTAAGCAAAATCTTTTAATAATAAATGAAATTAATATACAACAAAGTGGGTCCTATACATAATAGCATAACTTCCTAAGGTAATATACCTATATGGGTAATATATTTATTTTAGAGATAAGGAAATAAAGGCAAAGGAAAAATCCAGTGACTTGTCCCTGGTCTCATGAACTAGGAGGTGGTAAAGAATCTGAACTGCAAGGTCATGTTTCTGCCCACCATCCTGCACTTCCATCTCTAAGGTTCAGGCCATTCAATTTGTTTCAGGGGCTGAGTCAGATGGTACAGGGATGAGGAACATGGCATGCTTTGTGATTCCCAAAGGAGAGCTGGAGACCAGCTCTACAGAATGCATTTGTTTCTGATAGTCACAACAATAGATGGGAAGAGAAGAAAGAACACTGCTTCAGTTACCCGCTGTGAACTGGCAGGACAGGGACATATGGAATTAATGGATCTTTTCTATCTGTTATCTCTCTCAGCCTGCACCAAAGGACCAAAGCAAAGGCACTGAGCTAAACAATGGAAGACCATCCAGCGCCTTCACAACCTCCCCCCCACCCCCACAGTTTAAGCATTGGAAGCAATATGCTGCAAGGTCTTAAGAGAATTAAAAGAGTCTAAGAGCTCTCCCCAATCTCAGTGTTTCAATTTGTTTTCACAAGGGACACAGATGAATGTGATTTTGGTGCAATCAGCTCAGTTGCTAGGCAGTGAGAGCTTGGCAAGAGCCATATAATAAAGAACCCACCCCTAACTTGTTCCCTGATATTTTCAATAGACCTCCAAACACTCTGGTGATTTGGCATTTTCCACTTTGGTGCAGCAAGACTGCCAACTTTGGGGCTGTTACATTTTTTTCACCCTGGACAAATCCCAAACTACAGGCTTCAACCCCCTCCTACTCTCTGCTGAGATGACTGCTTCCTGTTTTTCTCTCCCTCTGGTGTTCACATTCCACATCCTGATTTTTCTGGCTATCTGCTGATGATAATGAGTGTCACAATTTTCTTCCTGATGTTAAAGATGGTGGACAGAGAAAAGGTCTTGCAGCTAAAATCTGAGTCACAATTTTCTTCCTGATGTTAAAGATGGTGGACAGAGAAAAGGTCTCGCAGCTAAAATCTGAGTTTAAGTTCTGACACATATCGGCTGGGTGAGTGACCAAGGCAAGTCATTTAATCTGTGTCCCCAGTGACTCATCCAGGAGTCCCTTATACCACTGAAATCACAGGTCTAATCTCTATTCCAATAAGAGCAGGCCCCCCTGGTCAATATATTGTATTCTTAGGTTAGCAAGGAAATTCCTCGAGTGACTCTTAAAGGAGTTTAGCAACAGGAAGGAAAGAATAGGGAAAATCTTCTCAGTTGTGATGATCCCAAAGTGTGACATTTAAACTTAAAAGTTGCCAAGAAGAATTTTCTCCCCCTCAACTTCGTTTTTTCCCCTTCCCCCTCTAAATCCAGAGCTAAGCACTTGGGATTCTATCTCCCCCTGCTGGAAGTTTTAGGAATTCATGAATATTTGGGGAGAGCACTGAAAGCGTGGGCTGAAAGAACAATCTGTGATAAGGGGAAGAAATATGAGACCAAACCCAGTACAGAAACTTGTTTTCAAGTCTTCCCGCCTTCCCTCTAAGATGTTCAATGAGCCTTAGCAACAGTATTACTTCATCATAAGCCCTGGAGGGAGGGAGGACTGGAGATTCCGGTAGGTATTATCTCCATTTTATAGCTGGAGAAAGGGAGGTGCAAAACTGAAGCTGGTTATAGGCCCTCTGGGGAATTATGGAAAAGAGTTAGAAAGAGAATCTAGATTTCCTAACTTCCAGTCTCATGATCAATCTTCCAGGTGATATACTGTTCAATTCAAGAAACAGATGAAAGCTGACTTTATTCTCTGATTTCTTAGAACTGAAGACCTGCTTGGAAGGCTCTACCTCCTTCACATCTGCTTTTTGCCTTTTAAATACCTGGCTTCTTTCAAGATTCATCTCGAGCTCCACATTTTACATGAGGCCTTTCCTGACTGTCTTCACTTTTTTTGTGCTTTTCCCTCTAAGGCAGTGGTTCTCAAACTTCCTAATGCCTCAACCCTTTAACACTTGTATGTGGGCGTATCTGCATGTGGGTGGACCTGCCTGGAGACGGATAGAGGAGCTGTGTCTCGTTTCCCTAAGACCATCGGAAATATGTGTTTTCCAATGGTCTTAGGCGACCCCTGTGACAGGGTCATTTGACCCCCAAAGAAGTCGCAACCCACAGGTTGAGAACCGCTGCTCTAAGGTTACCTGCTAGATGTTGTTCACTTGTTTTAGTTGAGTCTTTGTGACACAATTTGGGGTTTTCTTGGCAAAGATATTGGAGTGGCTTGCCATTTGTTTCTCAAGCTCATTTTACAGATGAGGAAACTGAGGCAAGAAGGGTTAAGTGACTTGCCCAGGGTCACAAAACTAGTAAGTGTCTGAGGCTGGCTTTGAACTAAGGGAGATGAGTCTTCCTGACTCCGGTCCTGCACTCTATCCTCTAAGGCACCTACCTCCTCTGAACATATTGAATGCACTCATTTATATTTATGTTGTCTTCCCCTTTAGAAGGCAAGTTCCTTGAGAGCATGAGCTGTTTTTTTTTTCTTCTTTGTATCTCTCCAGCATTTAAGCGCAGCGCCTGGAATGCAGTAAGAGCTAGATAAATGCTTGCTGACTGACTTCTTCCACAGCAGATTTGAGGACCAACAAAGATCTACTAGCTAAGCTGACCACGCTAATATTAAAAACAGAGACTAAGCTTTAATTGATTCACTTACCTTTTCCACTGCTTTTTCATTAATCAATGGGCCTTGGGTGGTTCTCTCCTCAAATCCATGACCTACACGCAGCTCTCTATTAATGGCTTCAGCAAACTTCTTCACAAAGGAATCATGGATCCCTTTTTGCACCAAGAAACGGTTTGAGCAAATACATGTCTAAAAATAAAAGTGAAAAATTTGAGAAGGGTCCAAAGTTGTTGGCCCAAGTTAATAATCCCCGACTGTTATCCCATTGGAGTACTCAGGCCTAGTTTATTTCCCACCCAGTTCTAGCCTTGCAAGTAAAACCTATCTGGAGCCTTGGGTGACATTGCATCCTTTCTTTAACCTGGAAACAAAACAAGGGGTACAAATGGCATCTTTCTCAGCTCCAAGTTCTACTTATTAACCACAAACTAAAATGCAAGAAGTAGAAAAGTGGGCCACCTTGCTGCCTGACAAACAACAGGGAGAGGTGAGAATAAATACCAGGAGGTGACAAGGGGAAGAAGAGGAAGCATTTATAAGAAGTGCCTATTATGTGTTAGGCACTGTCCCAAGCAAGAACATAAAGTGATAAGTCCATGAAGAAATAGAAGGGAGAGACCAAGGGGAGTCAGAATTTTTCCGTGTTCATTCCTTTGTCAGCAGAGTTGGCAACATCATGGGGCAGCTAAACTGAGCACCTGGCAACCTTTATCCTACTGAATGTTGTCACTCAGTCATATCTCACTCTTCCTGGCCCTCATAGACTACATCCATGGCTTTTTCAGCAAAGATAGTGGAGGGGTTGCCATTTCCTTCTCCAGTGTCCCGATTTTAAAAATTGAGTAACTGAGGCAATAAAATTTAAGTGTCACACAGCTGGTAAGTGTCTTCAGGCCCAGTGTTCTATCCAATACACTATCTAGCTGCTCTGAAATCAGTTCCAATAATCCTCTATTCAGTACCTTTTGGGCACCAGAGTCCATTTTTTACTTTGTTGTTCAGTTCAGTCATCTGACTCTTCATGACACCATTTAGGGTTTTCTTGGCAAAGATACCATAATGGTTTGCCATTTCCTTTTCTAGCTCATTTTTTACAAATGATGGAACTGAGACCAACAGGGTTCCAATGACTTGCCCAGGGTCACACAGCTAGTCAGTGTCTGAGGCTAGATTTGACCTCAGGAAGATGAGTCTCCCTGACTCCAGGCTTGGCACTCTATCCACTAAACCACCTAGCTACCCACAAGTCAGGAAAACCAGGATTCAAATCTCACTTCAGACTCTCATTAGCTGTCTGATCCTGGGCAAATCATTTAACAGTTTCCTTATCTGTAAAATGAGGGAGCTAGACTCAATGGTTTGAAAAGTCCCCAGGTGCTGATTCTAACCACTTAGATCCAAGACCGAGGTTTGACAGGGAGCACAATTTTAAATTCCTTAAGATCCCCACCTTCTTTTTTCTCGAAACAAAAAAATCTTAGTTTTCAGTAGTTCAGAGCTACATTGTGAGGGACTAGAAAGGCTACATAGGGAAAGCCAGGTTTCTTTTCATGCTCTGCTAGATGACGGCAGACTCGAGAGGGATAGGGTCAGACCCATGATTTCACTACCATATGGAACTCCTACATGAAATTCTTTCTACCAATGCAGGGCAGCACTTTCTCTGTAATTCATTATCTTAAAAAACTGCCTCATGTCAGGCAAACCTAGGATCTGTGAACTTGTTTCTAAAAAATATTTGGTAACTACATTTCAATATAATTAGTTTCCTTTTGCAGTCCTGTGTATTTTAATTTATGGACTGAAAAACATTATTTGGAGAAAGTGTGCAGAAGCTTAATCAGATTTTCACCAGTCCAAGACATGAAACAGGTTAAGAGCACCCCTGCTTGTGAGGAACTTGTCTGGGGTTACATAGTCCGGATGTGTGAGAGGCAAGACCGGATCCCAAGGTCTTCATAACTTTGAGGCCAGCTCTCTACCTAATCATGCCATCTGTCTCTGGATACAGAGAACTAGAAAAACGGTATTTTAAAAAATCCAAGCATTCAGTGCTTTCTCCATAGCTTGAGAGGTGACAGCCCTCTGGAAAAGGATATAACTTAACTGACAGTTATAAAGTCAGTACCAAATTTATCTAATAACATTAGAGTGGGAGCTTTAAAAAAGGAAAAACGTCAAGGTGGAATGAACCAAAGGATGAGGTGGAAATGGAAGGAGGAAAAAAAAAAACCTGATGAATAGATATTCAAAATTATATTCATGGCAGGGACAGGGCCTTCAAACCCAAATTCTAGAAATATTCTAGAGGACTCACCTGACCAGAATTTCTGTATTTGGAAGCCAGGGCCCCTGCCACGGCTTGGTCCACATTGGCACTGTCAAACACAATAAATGGGGCATGTCCTCCTAGCTCCATGGAGACTCTCTTAACAGAGTCAGCAGCATAGCGCAACAGAATCTGCAGTTACAATGGAGAATCAGCCATGAACACACATTGAGATGGAGGCCACTATCAGACTCAAACTATGCAGTCATAGTATTCAAGAGGTGACAAAGATGCCCTGTAAAGAAAAATGAATGGGAAAGGCCTAATGCTCTATTAGAAAGCTACAGCAGTGCTCATTCTGTTTGTTAGGCAAAGAGCATGAGAGCCTGGGAATGCCAAGACACTTATTTCTAATCTGATCCCTATACCTCCAAGGGCCTCTATTTTCCAGAAAGCCTTTCCTGATCAGCAGATTCAGTTTCCCCTAGATTCTATCCTATCAGTTTCCCTTTTTTTAGGCCACCTTAAAACAAATCATCTTATTTAAATGATTTCCCCAAGGGTAAGGCTAGTCTATGCTAGGTGAGTGGCCTGATGATCGTTACAGCAGCCTGACCTTTGCTGTGGGAGCACAGTGAACACCAGTGGTCTGCTGCCCTTGAAACCTTAGCCTGGTGGACAAGCACTACAGACATTCTCCTGGCCTGAATTGTGAGGGTTTCCAAACCCATCTCTGAGGTCTCTCTTTCTACCTCTCTTTTACACAATTAACATTTTACATTTCATATGACCCCTTAAACTTAAAGTAAACTTTCACATACCTTTCCTGTTGCTGTTGAGCCAGTAAAAGAAATTTTAGATACTAATGGATGAGTGCAAAGAGCTTCCCCGACTTCCTTGGTCTTCTCACGAGAGCAGGGAACCACATTATAGACACCTGCAGGAATTCCTGCTTGGTTGGCAAGCTAAAATGAGAGCAAAACAGTGATTTAAAGGGTTCTTATTTTACAGGAAGGGACTTTTGTATTTTTATTCCCAGCAAGTAACACATAATACACTATACCAGGGGTAGGGAACCTGTGGCCCCAAGGCCACATGTGGCCCTCTAGGTCCTCAAGTGCAGCCCTTTGACCGAGTCCAAGTTTTACAGAACAAATCCTTTTATTAAGTGGATTTGGTCTGTGAAGTTTGGATTCAGTCAAAAGGCTGCACTTGAGGACCTAGAGGGCCATGTGTGGCATCAAGGCCACAAGTTCCCCACCCCTGTACTACATGATTGCTGATGATATGGCCAAAGAAGGAATAGAGTGCAATAATGATGAAGATAACAAATAATCTGAATTTTTCCTTCAACATTCATTTTCTAGGGGAAAAAAAGCAGTCATGGGCCTAGAAAATTTTTTTAATGTTGTATAAAACACACACACACACACACACACACACACACCCCACACGACTGAAAAATAAAAAAAGGACAAAAGCAATAGAAAAGGGCCTGAACAAATCTTCTACAGAAAAACATTGAGCAGAGCCTGTACTCTAAAGAGTCATAAGTAAATGGAGCACAGGCCTCAGAAAGAAGTCATACTTAGATGGGGAGCTCCTTGAGAGTAGGAGTTCATCTCAGTATCCCTAGAAGAGTTTTTTTAGTATTGCGGTTTGTAAATGCTTGTTTTGTTCCATGAATTGAAAATAAAATAACTGAATATTAAAATAAAAATAATTTAATTAATAATGTTATAATTATGATATTTTATAATTTAGAATAATTATTTTAATATAATAATTTAATTTAAGAAATGAAATAATTTAATAAAATTTTAAAAAAGAATTCCTAGAACACTGCTAGTACTCCCATTGTTCTAAAGAGTGCTCTTTAATGCTCCCATGCTTTCTGAGGACAATGGTCTGTAAACTCTGAGGACCACATTAGAGGGCTGTGCAAACAAAGTCAATAGTGGAGAGTATGTTACTGTAAAGGCATAGGTCATCAATGGAGAAGTAAGACAGTGACACTGGAGCTCTTGAGTGTTCTCATGTAAAAAGATCTGACACAGAGGACAAGATGTGAAAGAGATGCTTCTGCAATCACCTTCTAGATTTTGTCCAATTAAAAGAAAGCCCTGAAGGAGCGATTTGGGTGCATATGATCAAAACTCAATTAAAAAAAAGTCCCTGAAAGGAATGGGAAGAAATCTAAACATGTGTTTAGTTAAGAGATAACCATCAGATTTAAATGCAAGTAAAAATGAAAAACTTTTCTAGAAGGGGATGCAGGCAAGGAAAAGTGTTTTTCATCATCCCTTGACACATGCTCATTTATGTCCACTTGTGGCAGTGGAATGTGCATTGTAGTAAGAGGACCTAGGTTTGAATA
Organism: Pseudochirops corinnae; assembly: GCA_028646515.1. NCBI lineage: Eukaryota > Metazoa > Chordata > Mammalia > Diprotodontia > Pseudocheiridae > Pseudochirops > Pseudochirops corinnae. The sequence continues at coordinate 207,863,969 of CM053587.1, forward strand.
TCTGTATTGCCATTTTTAGTTGTGTGAACTTGGGGAAGCCACAATTAACCATCAGCTGCACTTTATTTATAAATAAGCTTATAAATGTATAAACATAATATACACATATGTATACATGTTTTATACACACACACACATATTTATTTATAAATAAACTTGATTTATAAAATACAGATACTGGTGTTTGCTCTCTGGGAGTAGCTGATCCAAATCTTGTCATCTCTCCTTAGGCCTCCTACAGCACCTCACTCCAATCTTCCTCTAATCTGAGGATCTTGTGTCATACCATATTGAAAAAGATTAAGACAATTTGTGAGAAGTTCCCTTTTATTCCCTCCTCCTCAGTTCATGTCATTCTGACCTATCTCTTCACTATCTCCTCCTTCACTCCATTCTCAGACAGTGAGGCAGCTGTACTCTCTGTCAAGGCCAATCCTTCCACAGATACCCTTTATCCAATTCCCTCCCAGATTTTCTTCACTGTCACACTCACTTTCTCTTATTTTCAATGTATTTCTACCTACTGGCTCCTTTTCTGTGCCTACAAATACTTCCTTAAAAAATCCAATTCTTTACTTGATCCTACCATCTCCTCTAGCTATTATCCTCTATCATTCTTCCCCTTCTCAGCTAAACTCTTCAAGAGAGACATCCACACTTGGTAACTCCTCTGGTGCAGGCCCTCATCACCTTTTGACTGTAACATTACAACAGCCTTCTTAACTGAAGGCCTGACCTGTGCCCAACGAGCTCCAGTGGCTCCAAAGTACCTCCTGGTTCAAAGTTCCATGTGTGGCATTTTAAAGCCCTTCATAACTTGGCTTTTTCCTTCCTTTCCAGTCTTCTTGGACTTTACTGTTCTCCATGAATTCTGCCATCCAGTTACCTTGGTCTACCTCTCATTCCTTGAAAAGGATATTCCACGTCCCATCTCTGTGCCTCTGAATTGCCCCATGTTCCTTCATATCTGGAATATTCCATACCTTCACCTATGCCTCTTAGTTTCCTTGGCTTCTTTTAACACTCAGCACAAATCCTTCTTCTGCAAAGGGATTCTTTTGGTCCTCCCATTTTATTAGTGCTTTCCTCTTTCAGATTACCTTCCATCTACTGTGTGTGTCTTTTATTAAGAGCAGAGAGTGCTTTTTCCATTTCTTTGTATCCATAGCAGTTAGTACAGTGTCTGATACATGGTAAGCTTTTAATAAATGCTTGATGAGTAACATAATGGGTTGGACTAGTTGGTCTGTAAAGTTCTTTCTGATTTTAAGTTTATAATTTTATGTATGAATGAATACATGAAGAAACTTGCTCACCTCACCAAGGACCAGGGCAGAAAGAGGTGTATCTTCTGCAGGTTTCACCACCACTGTGCAACCAGCTGCCAAAGCTGCTCCTACCTTTCGGGTAATCATAGCACTGGGAAAATTCCACTACAGTCACAAAGAGAGAAACAAAGAAGTTATAGAAGGGGTGGAGTCAAGATGGTGGCATAGAAGCAGAAGAAATCTGCGAGCTCCCCCCATAACCACCTCAAAAACTATAAAATGTGACTCTAAACAAATTTTAGAGCTCCACCACCCACAAAATGACACAGAAACAAAGTTCCCACTGAAGGATGGTTGAGAAAAGCTCATCACGGTGTGCTGGGAGTCGAGCCCACCCTGGCCTGAAACTGGTTAGTCCCAGGGCATCCAGGACAAGCCACGTCTGGAGCACTAGGGAGAGTGGATCATCAGCAGCTGTGGAAGTTTCCAGAATTATCAACCCATAAGAAACAAGGACAAAGTAAAGGGTCAGTGGAACTGGGCTAAATTTGGGGTAAAGGAGTGGGTCCGTCTGTCTGCCCCCAGGGCAAGAAAGCAGCAGAAGCAGTGGCCCTGCAGCCACCTCCACATGGCTGCTTCAGAGCTCCCGGCATGCAGATTGCAGGGGGGCCAAGTGACCATTCAGAGGCTAAGTGATCTTGCCTTAACCTTCTTGGATCGAGATCCCAGCCTTGGGTGGGGGTCCTGAGGTGTATGACCAGTAAGCCAAACCTGGTGGGGGCTGCAGATACAGTGGTCCCCCGACAGCTCTGGCAGCTGTGAAAACCCCAGCAATTTGGGACAAAGCTCTCCCCTCTAAAAGGAGAGTTCTACAGAGCCCAAAAGTCAAGTAATTGACTGGCAATATGAGTAGGCAAAGGAAGCAAAGGAAGCACAGCAATCCAACTTTAGATTCCTTTTTTGGGGACAAAAAGGATCAAAGCATGGAACAGGGGGAAGACAACACAGTCATAACTTGCGCACCAAAAGCTTCCAAGAAAAATGTAAACTGATTACAGGCCATAGAGGAGCTTAAGAA
>CM053587.1:207866814-207893749 GCA_028646515.1 Pseudochirops corinnae
TATAAGAGGATTTATATATGCGTATGAACACATATCTGAGTATATGTATATATGAGTACATAGAGGGCACAGGATCAATTGAATAGGAAGGGATGATACTCTAAAAGGTGAAATTCTGAGGTGGGAGAGGATTAGAATGAGAGGAGACAGGGAGAGACAGAATGGGGTTAATCATCTCATATAGAAGAGGCAAGGGATAATTGTTACAATGGAGGGGAAGAACAGTAAGGCAAAAGGGAATGAGTCAACCTTACTCTCATTGAATTTGGCTTAGAGAAGGAATGATATAAACTCTAAACTGGGTATCTTGCCACACAGGAGAGTAGGGGGCATGGGGATGAGAGGTGGGATGATGGAAGGGAAGGTAGGGGGAGGCGAGGGTTGCTGGAAGTACACACTTCTGTAAAGGGATAGGGACAGAGACAGGGCAGAGAATAGAACAAGGAGGGAGCAGGATAGAAAGGAGGGACATATAATCAGTTTCTCACAATATGCCCACCATGGAGATGTTCTGTGTAATTACACGTGTACAGCCTGTATTTAATTGCTTGTCCTTCCAGTGGGGGGTGGGTGATGAGGGAGGAAGGGAAAGAATCTAGAATTTAAAGTTCTATAATCAAGTGTTAAAAATATATATGTATATATATATATATTATTATCATTATTATTATTAACTACATCCAACTGGGAATTAAGATATACAGGCACTGTGGTAGGGAGATCCATCCTGCCCTACCGGAAATTCAGAGGGGCGAGGGGGAAGACATAGAAGAGAGCAGATTGGAGGAGGGGTTGGTTATACAGTGGGATGGCTGTTTTGAGGTGGTGGGTAGGGGAAAGATGGGGAGAAAATTTGTAACTCAAAATCTCATGGAAATGAATGATGTAAACAAGAAAATTAATTAATTTATTTTTAAAAATAAAATATAAAAAAAAAGAAAAGGGCACCTCCTTATAGGCTTTTTTACAATGAAATCTCTCTTATCCATACATCAACATTGTTAAAGATTACTTAAATGGCATAGCAATAGAAATAACCCTATTCAATTATTATTTTGAGCATTTGAGTAAGGAACTTCCTATCAATTAGAGATATCCAATAGTGGAATGACCTACCAAGGGAAGTGGTAGGATTCCTCCTCTTCTAAGATCTTGAAGTGAATGACACTTTTGGAGGGAATAACAGAAAGGAAATTCACCATTCTAATCATAAGTATTAGATGAGAGAGGCAAGGGAGTATGCTTGCCAGAAGTGTTCACTACTATGATGGAAGATATCCAAAAGAAATTCAAGTTGAAGAGGGATTCCGTGTAAGGTGAGGTCTTACAGATACCACTACTTGAAGATGACATGGTGCTGATGTCATCAGACCTCACAACACTGCAGAGCCTTCTGAAAGAGATCTCTAACTGCACAAAGGAATTTGGCTTGACTGTCCATCTAGGAGAGGCCAAGTGGATGAAGAATGTCTGTTGCCCAGATTACAATATCCTTTTGGATGGAAAAACTGTAGAACTTCTTTATTCAGTATGTGTATCTGAGATAGACAGTACAGATAGAAAAAGAGTTGGGTCCAGATTTGAATAGGTAGAGGACAATGAGCTGGGTTGCCTTCATTGGATTGCAGAGCCCTTTTAAATGACCCCAACTTTCTCATGAAAGATAAGGCCCATATTTTTATTACCAGTATTCTCTAAGTGTTGCTTTTTGGCAGGGAGGCATGAAATTCAACAGTTTTTAAAGAATTAAAAATGAATATCACAGAGAGGCTGCCTATATAACCCAGTATCCCTCTAGCTTCAGTTCCACATCACCAAATATCTCTTGGACATTTCAAATTAGATGTTCTGGGATACATCTTAAAGTCAGTATTTTTAAAAGGTAACTCTTTCTTATTCCCTCAAACCCACTCCTTTTCTAAACTTTCTTATTTCTGTCAAAGGCACTACCCTTCTTCCAGTCTCCCAGGGTCCTAATTTCAGATTTATCCTCAGCTCCTCACTCTCCTTCACCTCACATAAGCAGTCTGTACCTCCACAAGCTCTCTGTCATCTGATCCCTTCTTTCTACTCATACAACTACCACATTAGTTCAGACCTCTCATCTATATTATTGCAACAATCCCTTCCTACAAAATAGACCTAGTTTCTCCTTACAGCAGTCCATCCTCCACACATCTGCCAAAAAGATTATGTTGTAAGTGTAGATCTGACCATGTCATCCCTCTACTCAATAAACTCCTTTGGCTTCCTTATTTCCTCTAAGATAAAATACAAACTTTTCTGTTTAGTTTAGACCGTAACCTAGCCTTCCAGTTCCATTGTACATTATTCCCCATCACTCACCCTGCAATGTAGCCAAAGTGGCCTTCTCTGTGTTCCTCACATGGTAGCCCTCCATTTTTAATGTACCTTAAAACATACACAACTATAATACCCGATATCATAAGATACCTACATGAAAGGTTAAGTAGTGCTGCATGAGGTCCGAAAAAGAGGGGTCTTTATTAATATTAGGGAATTTTTCATCAAGAAAATAACATTTGGGGCAGCTAGGTGGCACAGTGAATAGAACGCTGGCCCTGGAGTCAGGAGGACCTGAGTTCAAATCCTGCCTCAGACAATTAACACTTACTAGCTGTGTGACCTTGGGCAAGTCACTTAACCCCAATTGCCCTGCCTTCCTCAAAAAATAAAACATTTGTACTGGACTTTAGAAGATAATTAGAATGCAACAACTTTGGCAATAGGAGAAAATCTAGGCATAGGGAGCTACAAGAGCAAAGATAGAGGTCAGAAAGTACAGGGAATGTTTTCTCTAAATTTTAGATGCAAGGAGAGTATTTTCACTGGTGTGCAGCTTATATGAAAGTCAGTAATATAATTTGTATATTTGTGTAATAACAATGGCATTTGTTAAGCATATTGTAGAGGATGTTGGAGTAGATAATTCCCATGTATGGATTGGGACAGATGATCTTTGCAATCTCTTTCAGCTCTGAAAATAATTATGTATCAACTTAATTTCCTTATATGTAAAATGAAAGGGTCAGAATAAATGGCTTTTAAGGTTCCTTCAAGATCTAAATTTATGAGCCTACAATCCAAAAGAACGAAAGTCAGTAAATAAATAGATAATGGAAAATACAGGGAAAGCAAAAATAAAACATAGCAGCTAGTATTTTTTTTAAAAAAAGTACTTCACAATGTAAGTAAATGAACCATCTCATGTTGGTTTTTTACAAAAGTTGTTATCTTTTGCTAGTTGATGTAATAGACTCTATAAATGTCATTTGTGTCCATTTTAGACCAATATCCTGGCTTTTGGAAGATATCTCCTTATTATCAAAAGAAAATGCAGTGGGAAGCAGAGGCAGAAGAAAACACAGCTGGGATGAAGTATAAATTGATTGCATAAGCACTTATGCCAGAACTTGTAATCAGGGTGTTTGGAACAGTAGACAGAGGCAATGGAACTGGCTTATGCTTATTTAAACTGGCCTATAAACTGGCCTATATGCAGTTAAATAGGGTATGTGTGAAATGCAGGCATAGAGATCAGATGAGGCTCAGAGAACCTATGCAGTGGCACCTTTTTTAGGAACTAGGATGTGATGGTTGCAGAAACTTATCATGCAATTGGCTTCTTCTCTTGTCATATGGAAACTTTTGTGGAAGTGGTACAAAAATAGGGAGAGTAAGTGAAGCAATAAAGAACACTGAATGTGAGACTCAGAATCATAGATGGAAAGATATTGTTTCTAAAGTAGGTATGTTCAAGTTATATTCTTATCTGGACTGTTGCAATAACCTCCTTTTTGATCTCCCTGCCTCCAGTATCTCCCTACTCTAATCCATCTTCCGTATAATTCCCAAAGTGATTTTCCTTAAGCCTAAGTCTGACTGTAACACACACACACACACACACACATACACACACTCTTATACCATTATGTGATTAAATATAAACTCCTATTTGACATTTAAAGGTGCTCAGGATGGACTAGTGCCCCTGGTGTGAGGGCTTGGTCATCCACCTTTGTTGTCCACCTGTGGGTTCTCACCTATGACTCCAAGAAGATGTAGCATGCACAACAGCCACATCCTGGTAAAAACCCTCTGAGTGGATAGGCTAAACCAGGTTGAAGGGAACTAACAGGCCTCAAACCATTCATTGAGTTAGGGGGGTGTCTACCTCAAGCATGTGAAGACTTCCCCCAGTGGAATGGGAAAATGAGAACAGTTTGTTCCCCAGGCCATGAGGTGGCTGAAGCAAGAACTGTGAAGCCCTTAGAGCTTGGTTGGACATGGAAGACACATGGAAGATCATCCACCGCATCCTAGGCCATCATCAGTCATTGTGACTTTTGTCTTGCCACTGGGACTCTGATGACTCCAGAAGAGAGTAAGACTGAAGACTTTGTGCAATTCTACTTCACTTAAATCCAATTCACTCACAAGTCAAGACATCACAACATATCACTGGTCTTCTTCAAAAATGAAGGAAAAACAAACAAAAACAATCCTGAAGGGCTGAAATTGGTGTGTTTGCCTTTTTTTTTTCATCTGGAATGCTTAGCAGTGCCTGGCACTGACACTCATCTTTAATGACATTAGAAAAAAGAGTGGGATTGACTACTTTGTGCAACTCTGCCTCGCTTAAATCCAGTTCACTCACAAGTCACACATCACAAACATTACTGCCCTCTGTGTACTCTCTGAACCAGCTATCCTGGCCTTCATGCTATTCTTCACACACACCATTTTATCTTCCGTTTCTGTCTTAGTATTAGCTCTCCCCCATGCCTGGAATGAGGTTCCTCCTCATTTCTTCCTTTTCCCCTGGTTTCCTTTGGTTCCAATCAAGCAAGGCCACCTTCAAGAAGAAGCACTTGCTAATCCTGCCCTCAGCTTCTAGAGCTCTCCCTTCTAAAATGACCTTATATGCATTTTATGTAGTCTGCAGAGGCTTACATATGTGCATATTGTCTCCCCTATGAGAATGTGAGCTCCTTGAGGGCTTGCTTTATAGCTACAGATGTAGCTCAGTGTCTGGCATATAGCAAGCACTTAATAAATATTTGTGGATTGAGTGGGAGCTGGTTTTGACATTTAAAGATTCTATGAACCACAACCACAAACACCACAAACATACATGCCATTTTATTCCTTGACAAAATGTGTCACATAGAAATAGCTAAAGAGGTATGAGACACTGAAATGCATTCATATGACCACAGTGGGGGAAGGGGGAGGTCGGTTGAGTTTCACAGGAAGGCTGCAGTTGCTGCCAAGAGCCATAGTCTCTCCAACTCTGTGGCTGCAGACGAAGCTATCATAGAAGGAGGCAGAATAAGACAGCCAGGAGGGCCTTCTTCCTGGCAGGGAAGAACTTGGAGGAATCTGGTTACCGGGATGATTTTCCCTGTGTCTCTTTATATTCTTTCGTATAATGTGTCCCTCAAGAAGGTTTTTGTGGCACAGAAGATAAAGCTGTGGATCCAAATCAGGAAGACTTGAGTTAAATCTTAGATACTCACTGGCTGTGTGACCTAAGGCAAGTCACCTTAGTTTCCTCAGTTTCCTCAAATGTAAAATGGGGATAATAATAGCAACTACCTTATGGGTTTGTTGTGAGGATCAAATGAGATTAAAAAAAAAAAACCAACAGCACTGTGCCTGGCACATAGTAGGTGCTATATAAATGCACATTCCCTTCCCTCCCCTAGAACTGTTACATAATGTAATATATTATAAGTATATATAATATAAATATGTACACATTATAAAATATATAAATATAAAAAATTATATTATAAAAATAAATATATAAATCTATAATTATAATATACAAACTGGTTTTGTATTAGGTACAGTAATCAAAAAGTTCTGGGTATCAACTAAATTGTATCATAAGGCCAGTGACAGCTCTATTCTTAACGTCTCTGAAACTTTTTCTATTTTCTCAAGAATATAGGTTTCTGGGGGCAGCTTAGGTGGTGCAGTGAATAGAGCACTAGCCCTGGAGTCAGGAGGACCTGAGTTCAAATCTGGCCTCAGACACTTGACACTTACTAGCTGTGTGGCCTTGGCAAGTCACTTAACCCCAATTGCCTTGCCTTCCCCACTTAAAAAACAAAAACAAAAAAAGAATATAGGTTTCAAAGATCACGAACTCTAGCAGTCAACGATTGCAGGATCCTCACGCCAACAGAGATCATGGATTTTCAATTTCCAGGGATGTTTAAATAAAGATTCATACTCTCTTGGAGGTGGATTGGGTATCATTATTAAGAAAGTAGACCAGCGATTCTTAACATTTTTTTCTGTCATGGACCTTTTTGGCAATCAGGTTGAAGCCTATTGATTCAGTCTCAGAATAATGTTTTGAAAGGAACAAAATAAAATACATAAAATTTCAAAGAAAACCAATTTTATTGAAATGTAATTATCAAAACATTTTTTAAAACAAGTTCATTGGCTCCAGGTTAAGAACCCCTGGAGTAGATAATGGTTGAAATTCTTCCTTCTTTATGAGTCTCATGCTGGCAAGCAAAGTATAGTAATTACTTCACCACTTAAGGAAGCAATTCCTATAACTGCTGTGGAAGAAAATTCTGTGTTTTAGGCACAAGCCTGCCAGAAATAACTTCTATTAATTTGACTTACTCTAATCTAAGCCTTTTTGCTTAGAAAGAGAGGAGCAATGATGGGCAAAATCACTCCATAGTTCTGAAATCTCTCTCTCATATAAGCAATTGCAGCCTTCCTGGACAACAGACTAAATTTCACAATGAGATAAGTGAGAATTACAGCATGGGTAGGTATTCCCCTTCCTGCTCCTTTTGTGAATCTCTGTCCTGTATATGATTAGGAAGGTGTTTTGGTTTTTTTTTCCTGAAACATAAAAAGATTTATTAAAAAAAAAAACATTGTGACAGTGCTCAGGATAAAGGTCAGTTAACATTTATTTTATCAGACAGGACAACAGTCAGTTACTTTTTAACACACACTTGGAAAATCATTCCCCTAAAGCCCCAATCTCTCTTTAACCACTTTTTTCAAAGATTCTCCTGCCTGGCTGGTCAAAGGTGAAATTAAAGAGTTTCTCTCTTTCATCCCCTGCCTACCCCTTACTCCCGCGAATGACCATATCAAGGGAGGGACAGTAGCAGACAGTAGATCCAGTTGAGATCATAGAGATTGGACCAGTAGCAGGCAATACATCTGCCTGGGAAGGGAGTCACCCATGGAAAGGCAACTTCAGAGAGAGTGATCTCTTATGACAGTAGTGTCAACTGACCCTCAGACTTCAGTGGAGAGCTACACCTAGAAGGAACTTTACAAGAATTCCATGAAGGAACAAAAAGATTTTCAGTCACTACATCTTGCTAGTTACCCCTTTGCCATACGTATTTCATACATGTGTGCATCACTACCTTTGCTCTTGAACTTCTTGTTCACCCTCCACAAAAATGCTGTATTTGCAGGAGAATATACCCCAGACTTTGGCTTCATTCAGGAGCTCATGAGTAGGAACAAAGAAGATGAATAGGGGAACTAATCCAGGACTGAGGCTTGTCAAGAGAAGAGTAATGATGGCACAAGGGGGCAAGGGATTCAAGTACAAGGAACGGGGTAGAGTTAAAATGGTTAACTATTGTTTTGAGGTTAGAGAGGGAGGAGAGTGAAATCAGACTGACTAAAAGAAGGAATAGATGACCTTGGGCAAGTTGTTTAACCCCAATTGCCCTCAAAAAAAAAAAAAAAGAAGGAATAAAGGTCTCTGTGATAGCCAGAACATCCAGGAATAAAAAGGGTGAAGTATTATAGGGAGAGGTGGAAGGATAAGGAATTATGAATAGATAGGAAAATGTCAGATTTTCTCATTAGAAAATTGGAAGTAATGACAGTGTCTAGTATGTGGTCATCCCTATATGTGGCTGAGGCATAGTGAAGAAGTAGGTTGTGGAATTTAAGGAGGTTGAGGATATGGAAGGTTAGAGACTTTGAGGGAGCATCTATGTGGATATTAAAGTCCCTTAACAGGAGGACAGAAGTTAAGGAAGGTAGCAAGATGAACTAGGTGCTAAACTCCTTGAGAAAGGAGGGAGAATGGCCTGGGGGTCAGTATGCTACAGCTACCACAATTTTGGTTAGCTGGAAAATGTGTATTGTTTAGATTTCAAAAGAAGAAAAATTACTAAGTGAAGGAGGCACAGGAAGAGTCTAGAAGTAAGGAAGGGAAGGGAAGACTATTCAAGTTGGTCTTCCAGGATCAGTGTAATGGGGGAGTGGGGAAGGAAGGGGAGAGTGGAAGCAGAAGATAAAGTGATGATGAAGAAGATAGCTGGGGATACAGTGTCATAAGGGAGCCATATTTAGATGATGGATAATAGATTTAAAGTATGAGAGAAAGAGGTCTAGCATGAAGGGGAATATTTCATGAAACCAAAATTCCTGAGAGTGCCACAGAAGAGATGGTCAATGTTGGATTGCAACATGGGGGGAGAGGAAGGGGGAAGATTCAGGTTAAAGGGCATAGGGATTTCAGATAAAGGAAGATGAGGATGGTAAAGAAACAGTTTTGCCCTAAATGGTAACTAATTCATAATTATAGAGATATAGAGAGAAATTAAGAGATATAGAAGCCGTAGGGGTATGATGGGGAGAGAAGGTGGCAGATAAAGAGAAAAGTTCACAGACTTCTAAGGGTATTACAGAGAGAGCTGGTGTGGATCTAAATCTGTTCCTTCACCTTGAAGGCTAATGGAGGTGGGCAAAGTATCTGAGAAGGGTAGGAGGAAGTTCTTCACCCCCACCCCCAACTTCAAGAAGGTACTAGTCTATGGCCAGCCCTGGGCCTTTTCTCAGACCAGAATCTGTCAGGTATGGGTGACCCTGCCATCTCTCTGCATTACCATTGATATTTTCTTGGTAAGTGACATATTTCAATTTGTTTTCAATATGCTAGTAACCTTAACAGTAACTACCAATAATATTTTCAGTTATTTGAACTATTATGCTAATTTGTTCAAATGACAATTTTTTTATTTCCCACTAGGTGGCAATGTTACATAATCTAATTTAAAGCAATAGCTTGATTTCAGTGAAGCTCAGTTTTGCAGCCTCCTGCCTCTGCCCTAACTTTTCCATACCCATCTTCCTAACAACCACTCCCACTCACTGATCACTTTCCATTTGTATATTAATGATTTTCCTTACATAAGTATAGAAAAAATTGATTATATATCCCATAAAATGACTATATTAAACTGAATAGAATAATTGGAATGCAAATGTGTTTATGATGTGTGTGTGTGTGTGTGTGTGTGTGTGTGTGTGTGTGTGTGTGCGCTATTAAAAACAAGAACAAGCAAAAATCCTTAGGGAAGGAGATTTCATAGCTTTTTAAAAACCATTTCAGTACTTAGCAGTCTTTAAAACCAAGGAGTTCTTCCTATGTGTCAAACCTAAGTTACTTTAGTTTCAATTTATAGATATTTCTCAATTCTAGATTCAGCAGAGATGGGGAACAATAAGTTTCTCTACCCTTTAAATTCATTTTAAACTGGAGTCACTCTAACTTTTTTCTTCCAGTGGAATTTTCCAAATTACTTTACCGTTTGTGTAGGTTCTCTTCCAATTACATATTCAGTTTTGTGTAAATTCTCCATAGATTTCAAGGTATACAGTCCCCAAACAGGCAAGAGTTTGACCAATGTTTTCTTAGTTCACTGGGAATTTGATAACAGATCCATCATATGTAATATATTGGAACATACCCCTTGCCAGAGCTAGTTCATTGTTTGGGAGGTTTCAAAAGTGTGGGAGAGGAGCATCAGGCTGCATACCAAACTGAAGGTCTGCCACTGCACTGACTTCATTTTTGTATGCCTGTGAAACCTAAACGGTATACTAGTGCCATGCCAGAAAATCAAATCTCTTCTGTTTGAATTGTCTTACAAAGAGTCTAAAGATTACTGGCAAGATAAAGTACTGGACACTGAAGTCCCCTCTTAAGCTGAAATGCCAAGCATTCAAACTCTACTGCGGAAAGTACAACTCTGATGGGCTGACCATGTAGCCCAATGCCAAACAAATGTTTATCTAAAAGTCTATTTTATGGAAAACACTCACTAGACAAGTGCTTTTTTGAAGATCAGAAGAAGTGGTACAAGGAAACTCTTAGGGTCTCTCTGGAGAACTTTAGTATTGATCATGAGACATGGAAGATGTTGGCACAGGACCACCCATCATGGCACGTCTGCATCATAGAAGATCTGTACTCTATGAGCAAAGCAGAATCATAGTAGCACAAAGGAAACACAAGATGCATAAATCTATAGACATCTCCATTCCCAGTGTTCAAACAGACCATTTGTGTCTGACCTGTGGTAGTTTTTCTGAGCTCTTATTGGACTGATCAGCCACCATCAAACACACTGTGCCTTGACCCCAACACTGTGATATCACTGGTCCTGTTTGAACACGAAGGGTGAACAACAGCATTGGAAAGTACACCGGATTTGGAGACTGGAAAGACTAAGATTCAAATCCTAGTTTTGTTACTACATCTGTGACCGTAGGCAAACCAATTCACCTCTCTGGGTATCTGTTTTCTTGTATGTAAAATGAAAAGATTGGGCCCCTGGATGGGGAGACAGCTGACTGTCTCAGTAGATCGAGGGCCGGACCTGGAGCCAGGAAGTCTTTGATGTTCTTCAGTCATTTCAGTTGTGTCCAACTCTTCGTGACACTGTGGACCTCTGTCCATGGGATTTTCTTGGCAAAAGTACTGGAGTGGTTTACCATTTCCTTCTCCAGCAGCAAAAAAAAGTTAAGTAATTTCCCCAAGGCCACACAGAAGTTTCTGAGGTTGGATTTGAATACAGGTCTTCCTGACTCTAAGCCAGTGCTCTATCCACTGAGTCACGAGTCAGGAAGATCTGGGTTCTAATCCAGCCTCAGAAACTCCTTAGTTGGGACATTGGGCAAACCTCTTTCTGCCTTGGATAGAGCAATAGGCCTGGAATCAGGAAGACCTAAGTTTGAATCTGGCCTCAGATACTTATTAGCTATGTGACCCTGGGCAAGTCATTTAACCTCCATTTGATTTAATCCACTGGAGAAGGAAATGATGAACTACATCAGTATCTTTGCCAAGAAAACCCCATGGACAGTATTGCATGTTAGAGTTGATGTGTTCACTAAGAGGCAGATATGACTGAATGCAATACAGTGCTCACGATCACTATAAATATACCTGCATAGTGCTGTAGTACAAAGTATAACAGACTCTCCCTACAGAAGACAGAAGTAAAACATTTATTCAGACACCAGAAAACCAAATCCCCAAACCAGTAAATCAGTTCCATCATAGTAGCAAAGAAGTCAATAAGCCATAACAGCAACAGAGAGCAACAGCATCTTTTAACCTTCCCACACACCAATATTTTTACTCACAAGTCTGAATGACTCCCTGGGATGTGTGCTCTCCTTCTCCCAGTCTAGCTAGCTCTGACTCCCAGCTTCCTGTAGCTCTGCTTCACCCTTCAGCAAACTCCTCCCATCACAGGCTCCCTGAGATTACATTCAGCCTATTAGGGGGCTGAGTTTATTTTCAAAGCAGGGAAGGTCTTCAAATTTCCTTTGGCTTATTAAGGGGCAGGAAAGATCTTCAATTATTACCATTTACTTTACATTACTTGTTACATATGTACTAAACAAGTGCATGTTATCAATGATCTGCCTCTGCATATTTTGGCGTGGTTAAAAATTGATCATGAAGAATTAAAGAATACTTATCCATTGTCTTATGTGGTTCCACCCACATCAAATACATGCATGCCAATAGCATTTAAGAAGACTATTCCAGGGACATTTTGGAAGTTAGATACCTTTTTTGTTTCTTGATTTATTTGATCAAATGCTTTTGATTCTAAAATTAGGAGATTAAAATTTGATTTTTCTCTCTCTCTCTCTGGATGTCTATAAGTACATTTTCTTGATTTTGTAGAACTATTTTTTTTTATCTTGAATTTTTTTTGTAGAACTATTTTTTTTTATCTTGAATTTCAGTTTCAAATTCTCTCCTTCTCTCCACCCCCTTCCTATCCACTGAGAAAGCAAGAGATATGATACCCATTTTTTTTTTGCCATTTTCAATGGCACTATTATTATCTATTAAATAATTTATTATGGCACTCATTGTTATATGTCATTATGTATATAATTGAATCTCATTAGTAAAATTATATATATATTATAAAAATTTTTTTATATATTACAGGTCTTTCAGTTTTACAATAAACAACATTCCTAGTGGAAATATCCTAGTGAAGGCAGTAGTGATGCCTGTGGCTCTTGAGTTATCAACTAAAGAACTAGTTCTAAGACCTACTTGAGGCTTCCTGGTGAAAACAGGATACAAGGGGACAGTCAGATTGTGTAATTACTGAAACTATGCAACTAGATTTAAATGAGAACCGTTGATCCTAGGTAATGGGATTGCAGCTAAAGTAGAGAGTGCTTTATTTTTGTTTATTTGTTTGAAGACCCATAATATTAAAGTATATGACTGTATTGCTAACCATGGGTTTGTTCTTTGATTTAGAGCTGGTGTTATAATGTTTCCATCTTAAAGTTAGGGTTCATTTTTTTCTATAGACTTGGTTTTCATTATGCTTATTACAGATGATACAGATTTAGTGGAATTTCACTGAACAAAATTATGAATTTAGTCCAAATTTGTCATTGAATCTTAAGAAAAAACTCCTTTTTTTAAAGCAATAAAATTTAGAGAATTTGATCATCCTAAAAAAATTATTATTATTATCATTTACCACTTCAATAATTACCATTACACTGAACAACAACAAAAGTCCCTTCTGGCTCTAAGTCCATAATCCTATGATCTTGTGACTATATGATTTCTAATTTCCTTTTCTAAATTCTATGATCATAGAAAGTAAGAGTCACAATTTACCTCATACTAGTCAGACTACAATACAAGAGACTTGTCTAAAATGCTGAGCCTCACATTTTAAAAGGGGCATTGACAGATCAGAACATGGTTGATCAAGGTGATGATGGGTCTGGAATTCATGTCATTTGCAGAAACTGAGGATGTTTAACCTGAAGAAGGGGAAGTTATAGGAAGACGTGATATCTAACTCCAAAAATTTAAAGGGTTGCCAGTAAAAGAGCCAGATGAGTTGGTCTCTATTGCTTTAGAATGTAGAAATATTATCACTGGATGGATTATAGGAAAGTGAATTTTAGCTCAATATAAGGAAAAACTTTCTAACAGTCATATAGCAATGGAAGTCACTTAATCATCACCCCATCACTGGAAATATTCAAGCAGAGACTGGATTCTGTCAGGGATGTTGTAGCAGGAATTACACAATAAGAAACTTATACTTCTAAGTCTATTTGATGTATTCCCAATAAAGATGAATCTGGGCTTTGGGCTTTTGGTTCTGTTTTTAACTGTGATGACTTGCTTTGGTTTGTTAGGTTTGCTTTGGTTTGCTTAAGTTTTCACATAAATGTGAAATAGTCAGAGGTCTATTTCCTACAAAAGGGAAGTCACATCTTTTCTTCCCTAATCTTGGTGTTCAGTTCTGTAATATGCACTTAAATAGAATGTAAAGCACTTTGAAAATCTTAAAGAATGATGCGAATGTCAATTATTATTGTTATTAGCATTATTATTATGCATAAACCATTAATAACTAATAGAGGAACCTAAAAGGGAATATTGCAGAAATAGTTATGTATCCTCCATTACAAACTTCCAATTTGGCTATCCATTCTTACTTATATTATTATTGAATGTTTCATAATCATCTCTTTGTCCTGGTCTAATCCATTTCTTTGATCCTGGATTAAGTCATAATAAAATAAATGGAATTATTAATACTTGCCCCATCATTCCTTTTCCTTGCCCTATTGTAATAAGCTTCTGAATGCATTTTTGTGGTATTTTTTTAAATCCAGAAAGAAATAACTCAATCATAAGATCAAATTATGTAAAAGGTTCTTTTGAAAATTATTTTTCTAGAGGCAATATTTCCTTTATTCTTCCATCAGATGGCACTGTGGCATTTGTTTGTTTTTTAGTTCCTTTAGATGCCATCTACATAGGATTACAATTCCAGAACCTAAAATAGGTACAATAGGTGTAGAAAGAGATATGGTCCTCTCACCTCCCTTGTGCTGCTAGGCTATCTAGGCTGCACCCCCAAATGTAACCAGGGTTGGAATTAGAAAGAGAATCCAGAACAATATAGGGGAAGAAAAGGCAAGAAGAAGTAAATGTTGTAAGCTTGCAGCTGCCATTCCAGTTACATTCACTGGCTACTTCTGCATATATGCAAAGCGATATTTTATGAACAAATCCAGTGTTTTTTATCATGAATTTAGCATTGTTTAAAAGGAAAAAAAAAATCCCCAAATCATGCAGTACAGTATTGTTGAGCCACATGTGTTTACATCTTTTTGTTGTTGTTCATATTTCCCTGTCCCCACAGTTGGCCCATTACTTAGCACTATTTTCTCCCTTCAGTGTTGCCCCTTTTCCTGTTACAGGTACCAAGGCCCTTTAGCTCTCTATCACACTCTCGAGCCCTCCTCTCCTTCCCCCCCCACTCCCAACCCATCAGTAACACAACTGTAAAATCAATATCTTAGCCATTGCTACTTGTTGACTTTTTAGCAGAAATTAGTCTCAGTTATAGCGCTCCTTAGCTCAGCCTGGCATTTCCTCTTTATTCTGAAATCATGAAAACAAAGGCTTTTGCCCTGGTCAGAGAGATTTTTTAAGAAATGGAAAGTAATGGAGAAGACCCCAGCATTATACTACGTTAAAAACTTGCCCTCGGGGCTAGAGTTCTGAAAATAGGGTTGACACAGACTCCTCCTACCCCCACAGCTCCCAGGAACATCTTCAACTAAGGTAGCTGAGCCAAAGGGCCAGTACTTCCTTCCTGACCCTTTCTTCCTCTAGACTTCCTAAAACTATTAACGTGGATTTTACATTCAAGGACAGCCATATATGTTCCATGTAGTTCGATATCATAGCCCACCCTACCACTCCCTTAAAATGTCGTTTAAATTAACATTTTAGGTAGGGAGTGGACAGAGGAAGGAAACAAGGATGCATATTAGACAATATTGCAATTATAGTAACTTTGATCAAAACTTAGATGGGAAAATAGAATGACGTGAAATTTGATGATTTTCTGGGGATTTCTTTTATCTATGCTATCGTAGTGTTCAAACATTTGACAGATAGTTGTAATTGACTGTATTATAAATGTCATTTACAAGATCACAGAGCTAGAGCTGGAAGGTGTCTCCATTCCGAAAGAGAAAGAGATGAAATTTGAACCTTGATCCTCCGAATCATGAACCAGTGCTCTAAAGGACAGGTGCCTTCTGTGTATATTGTTGATTTTTATTCCAAACTCATCCAAGACTTGCTCTTTCTACCTTGACAGAAAAGGTAAGAGCTAACATTTGAGAGTCAACAGAGAAATAAAGTTCTACTTACCAAATTACTTAAATGCCTGAGGCTATTAGTTGAATAACAGCTATGCTAAGAATTGGACTTCTGGTGAAATGAAACTGATCTCAAAATAGGGAAATGAAAGAGGAAGCAGAAAAAGAATATGAAAGAATAATTAATAGTGCTTTGCATAGAGTGAGGCCCATAGTAAGCACTAAATAGATGCTTATTGACAGATTGAAATCAGAAAAGGAGCAAGAAAGCTGAGTATGGTATTTGAGAAAATGTAAATAAATAAAATAAGATTAACAACTTAAACTTTTTGATAAACTCAGGAAAAGAGACAGAAAATACAATAGAACTTAAGATGAGTATTAGGAGACTATGAATATATTCTAAAAGAGAACTAAAATAAGGAAATAGTTTATGTGTAGATTCTTTCTCCCACAAATATTTGCCGTTTTAATAGCAGTGAGAAAACTTTATGAGGAGGTAGGAAATACATTTTTCCTTGGCCATGATAGGCATTTGTTTGTAGGCAGTTATCTTTTTGCTTCTTATACTTACAAAACAGATAATCTCTCAGGTTTGTTTTAGCTCTATAATTCTATAACTACAAGAATTTTTAGATGTTTTGAAGGTATAATTGACAGGACTTAGTAAATGATTGGATGTAAGGGAATAAGTAGAAGGAAGAGTCAAGTAGGACTACATGGATGTAAATCTCATTGACTGGGAAGATGGTGATGCCCTCAACAGAAATAGGGAACTTGGAAGGAGGGCAGGTTTCATGGGGGAAGATGATTAGTTGTGATTTCTATGTGCTGAATTGGAAATGCCTATGGGACACCCAGAAGGGGATGTACAGCAGACAGCCATTGAAGTAGGGTTGAAGTTCAAGAGAGAAGAGATAAGGGCTAGGAATAGAGATTTGTAACTTGTCTGCCTAGAGATGATGATTGTACCCTTAGGAGAAGATGAGATTACAAGGAGACAGAAGATTTGAGCCCAGATCCTTTGACTCCAAAGCCCAGGACAGGACCTTGAGGAAGACCCCTATTTAGTAGATATGATATGAATGATGATCCAATAAAAAAAAATGTTGACCAGGAGTAGTCAGGTGAATAAGAAGATAAGATGGAGGAAGAAGTATTGCTACTGGGAGGAAAATATTAAGATGTAGGGAGTGGTCATTAATGTCTAAAAATTACACAAAGTCAAGGATGAGAACTGAGAAAAAGCTGTGGAATTTAGTAAATAGGAGAAAGAACAATTTCAATAAAGGAGTTAGATCAGAAGTCATTTTTTACCAGGTCAAAAAGTGAGTGGGAGGTAAGGAAGTAGGTGGTGCTGATTACCATTTTTAGGCGTTTGACTGAGAAAGGGAGGAGAGCTAGCTTAAGGGGACTGAAGTTTTAGAGAATTATGTGGAGTTTTGAGTTGGGTAGCAGGAGAGAAAAGGGAGCTTATGTGAATGGGCCTAATTTTCTAGAATGAGGCAAGGACCTCGGCCAAACCAGAGGGTGGCATGAAGAGCTTGAGGAGAAAGGTCTGAAAGAGCCACTGGGGAGAGCGTGATAGAATATCCAACAAGGAAGAGTAAAGGGTCTGCTTGCTCATGGTTGCAGGGGACTAGCATGTTTACCACCTCCCTGACAGAGATGTGAGAGAGTCAGGGGGAAGAATGAAGCATATTTTGGGGGTTATGGACAATGCAGGAATTTGTTTTGCTTGACTATGCAATTTGTTGCAAGGATTTTGCTTTTCTTTTTCTTTAGTGGGGGAAGGAAGGACAGACAGTAGGTGGGAGGAAAAGAAAATAGATTTCTGTTAATAAAAAAAAATTTAATTTTAAAAAAGAACAAAGGGTTTCATTTGTAGTAGTAAGGGCCCATCTATGATTAGACAACATAAATGTGTAATCAGTCCAGTTGATGCAGTTGCTTGATTTCAAATACACTCAGCAGCACGGTTATAAGAGTAGCAAAGGCAGAGGGTGGTGACTTCTGCTAGTGAGGTTTGGCCAGATCTGATTACTGCTAAGATAAGAAAATCATAGATTTAAGGATAGATTGCAGACTAAATAATAGTGAACTGGTTCATTTCTAAGGTTAAGACTGTGGAGGGAGGAGAGTGGGGCCAGAGCAGGGGTGATAAAGTAGAAGAACAGGGAGAAGTTGAGGAACTGGAGATTGTAAAGAAGATGAAAAGTTACAGTCAGGACAAAGGAGGCAGGAGAGCTGAATAGAATGAAGATTATAAGCAGAGAGGGGAATTTCCAAGTTTAAGACAATGGAGGTGACACAATTGTGGGTGATGATGAGTTCTAAGTATGGCCACCCCTGTGGGTGGCTGAGATTGAAGTAAGTTGTGGGCCATGGGATGTGTGGAGGTAGTATTTGGAGACCAGAATATTTGTTGTTGTTGTTGTTTTTTAAGAGGCTTTCAGTAACTGGTATGTATTATCAAAGTTGTAATGTCAACAAGATGCTACCGCTACAAAAAAAATTGCGTACATTGCAATCTCAATGCAAACAGTCAAATGGAATCCCAGTCATTAAAAAACATGAAAATCACCCCAGAAAGCAACTGAATTTTAACGTCTTTATACATCCAGCCAACAAATTAAAATGGTTAACAAGGAAAACAAAATACAAATTTGGAAGTCTGGTATTGATGTTTAAAAAAAAGGCAATTGCTTAAGCATTTCTATCAATTCCCACATCAATCTCTCTGCCACTGAGTTTTATCCCATTCATCATCTGGCAGTCTAGTCTACCACTTCTGGGGACTCAAACTTAACCACATCACAACCCTTAGATTTGCCATTCTCCATCTTGATGTCTGCATACAACACATGGCCACATTCATTGAATTTGTCTTTTAGCATTTTCCATGTAAAGTCAAAAGGGAGATTTCTCTCTCACAAATATCTGGCAGGCTTTTCTAGCAACCCCAGGCACGTGGCCACCAGCACCTCCAAAAGACCCTGCAAAACTGCCTCCAAAGTTTCCCCTATCCATTTCCATAGCCCTGTCAAAGCTACCTCCCATAGCAGGTCCCATACACTCCATTCCTGAACCTAGGGCTGGACCCATAGTGGGACCCATTTTCTCTATGTTATTGGCACCCATACAGTCCAATCCCATGTGCTCCATGTTATTGGTACCCATACAGAGACCAGAATATTTGAAAGCACATCAGTGTGTATACTGAAATACCCCAGACCAAGAGTAGAAGTTGGGGTGGAAAAGAAGATTGTAAACCAGATACTGAGAAAGGAAGAAGAGTCGAGGCCAAATAGATAGTGGAATGAAGGATCCTGACCAAGTGATATAGAATGCAGTGAAGTGCAAAGGAGGAGAGGTTCATAAATGATGATAGCAGAGGGAGGGTTTGGGAGTAGTAGTGGGTCATACAGATTCTCAGAGTTCAAAGGGACCACTGAAACTATGGAGCCCAATCCATAAATGAAAGAGATCTTGAGCTCTCTCTATGACATATGTGACAAGTAGGCCTCTAGAATTTTCTTGAAGACCTCCAACGAAGAGAAACTACCTTCCTGAAGAAAGTAATTCTAATATTGTACAAGTCTAATTGTTAGGAAGTTCTTCCTTATGTCAAACAAATCTGCCTCTATGCAACTGATGTCTCGATCTTTATCTGGCCACTGGTCCCAGATGGCTCCTGGAGGAGAAAGTAGGGCTGGTGACTTTGCACAGCCCTCCTTTAAATCCAGTTCATGCAAGTGCATGTCATGGCATCACCTCTCTGATGTCACGGTCCTCCTCAAGAATGAAGGACAAACAGCAGCAGCAACACTTTGCCCTTGAAGGCCAAGCAGAACAATATATATAGGTCATGAAGGTCTATTATATATAAGTATATATATTATATAGAAGAATATATAGTTATATATAGTATTATATATAATATAATATATAATATATAACATATTATATATATTATATATAAGAACATGTGTTCTTATATATAATAGACCTTCATGTGCTTGAAGACAGCTATTGGGTCTCCTTTAAGTTTTTGCTTCTCTAGGCTAAACATAGCCAGTTTCTTTGCTGAGTCTCCTTTCTCTATATATTTGCATAGAATTTCCCCAAATCTCCAATACACCCTCCCCTTACCTCTGCTTCTTAGGCCTCTGCTTCCTGACCACTGCTTCCTCCCAGCCCATAAATAATCAAGGCAACTCATCTTCCCTCTCTGGTGAGCCCTATCTTCTCCCTGAAGCCTTGAAGCTTACAATATTAACCTATAGTTGAAGCCTTCTAAAAATGAAAAAGTTAAAGAGCAAATGTTCTCACCCTGGACAGCAGCAGAAGGCAGGACCTGGTTTTGTTCTCTATGTTGTGACTCTTGTGTCTTGCCAGATCTTGACTCTGGTTCCTGTTTGCTCTCATTTTGGTCACCCTGTTTGGTGCTTACTCTACACAACCTGGTGTAGTACAGAAACTTCTTTAGCTACTTTTCTAGCTAGCTACTCTCTTTCTTTCAGCTGTGTTTCTCTCCATTTTTTCCACTTCCACGCCTGTTCTCTCAGTCTCAGGTATTCGCTCAATCCACATTCCAAAGGTGGTATCAATGGAGAAGTTACGGAGACATCTTCAATAAAGGCCTTATATTGAGCAAGTTCCTCTGCAATTGCTGATAAGTTATGGTATGGTATGGTACAAGTTGCATTGTA
Organism: Pseudochirops corinnae; assembly: GCA_028646515.1. Classification (NCBI taxonomy): domain Eukaryota; kingdom Metazoa; phylum Chordata; class Mammalia; order Diprotodontia; family Pseudocheiridae; genus Pseudochirops; species Pseudochirops corinnae. The sequence continues at coordinate 207,887,034 of CM053587.1, forward strand.
TAAGTCGGGCAAAGAAGTAAACGCTAGAAAAGGGGTTGAATCAGATAATCTGTAGACCAGATGTTCAAGAAATAAAGTTTAAGAAAGGCAGAGATGAGTAAGTACCTTTGATCTGGGCAGGAAAGAAAGTGGGAGCAAATCATTTGGCTAAAGCACAGAAAAATAGACACTCTCAGCCAGTTACTCAATAAACATTTTATTAAGTGACTGTTATATGCCAGGCAGTATGCTAGTGTTAGGGATACGGATATAAAAAACAAAAAGAGGTCTCTGCCCTCAATGAGCTTACGATCTAATTGGGGAAGACACGCTGAAAAGGAAGGAAGGAGAAGGTCAAAGGAATACAGCTGGATAGGGAAATGGAAAGATGGTTGGTTGACCTCCTTAAATGGAGGTTTGAGGGAAGAGCTCTTTGTTCTCCTTCTCCCTGTTCCATTCTGAGGGACAAAGGATGCTGATGAGGTTTGAATACTAAAACTGATGTAACTTTTAGGATGATGTAGGATGACAAGATTCCTATGTACATGTTGCAGAACTCCAAAGGAGTACAGCTGGGTGGGAAGTGAAGAGCTAGGCAGGCAGATTACACAATCCAGATCAGAGAAAGATAACAAGCAGGTGAAAACAGCTCTCTGAGTTTTGATCCTAGGGCAAAAGCTATTTGTGCTATCTCCTTTCGTATACTGTCTCCTAGGTGTAGGTAGCCCTGAGCCCACAGTTATTGATTTACAGGCAGAAAAGAGGTCAGGATTTTGCTGATAAACACTGATTGATGTAGGGGCAAAGATGCTAGGATCACTGGGGAGATATGACCTGAACTCTCTGACTATTCACACAGTGTTCGCTAAAAACCGGTATATTCTATCAACTATTTCCATATGCAAAATAAAAATAACAATCACACATTTGTATTGTGCTTTGTAATTTATAATGTGACTTCCTCTAAACAAATTTGTGAGGTATGTGTATCCAAGGTCACAAAGCTAGTAAGTCACCCCTTCCAAATTCACAATCCTTCTCCCTATATTATTTAAAAGCCACAACTCAAAAAATGTCTGTGGTTTTCTGGATCTGGACTTTCTTTTGACAAACTCTCTCTGATCCTTCCTGACTTAGAACTTTTTATGTGTGTTATCTTATTGGCTGGGAACTTTCAGCTTCTTTAGTATCTCCAGGTACATCAGAGATAGGAAGCTAATTCAACATGGTTGCCGAACATTCTGCACTTCCACACTGGCAAAATCCTAATCTGTTTCTCCATCCATAAACAGACTTGATGCATGGAATACTGTGGGGTAAAAGATTCCTACCAGCCAAATTAGAAGTGGCTAGACTTTGATGTAACAGTGAGGCAGTTCAGAGTGTGACCTCTGGTGATAGCACTTACTGCTTCTTCTTGCCATCACGTGATTGAAAAAAATTTTTTTCTTTTTGCACAGCAGATATTTGCCAACAAATGCTCAAACCAACTTCTCTGCAAATCAAATTCATCACAAAAAATTAGGTGACCTATTATTAATGTAAAGAAGGGATAAGTCCTTAAGCTTTGGCAGTAACATTTGCTATTATATTTGTCCAGAATTTTGTTTTCCCTCCATGTTAACTTTATTTACATCATCACATGTTGTTTCTCCTTCTTTATTTTGTACCACTTCATATGTCTTTTCATGTTGCTCTGATTTCTTGATATTGACATTCTGTACCAGAGTAACATTCTACACCATTCATATGCCATATATGGTGAGACTCAAAACTCAACTGTCCCAGAGTTCCATCATTCCCTGTAGGTTCTAGGGGTAGCCCTGAGATATTAGGAATGATTATTCTCTTGGTATCATCTTGAGGTTCCATTCCTATGTTTTCTCCATTATTAACTGAGAGTTAGAGTTAGTATTTCCCTTATATCATTGATACCCTTCAAGGACTAGTGTTCTAGTACCATTTACAGGTTAAAATCAATTAGTTTCATGTAGTATCAATCAATTCAATATAGTATCAATCAATTACAAAAGGATATTTGCTAAGGAATTATAGCAAGAAGAGAAGTTACACAGATTTGCTCCCAACATCTATGGCATATCCTCTCTCTTTTGGTTCCTGGGGAAAATGGACTCAAACTTAAAGAAGTTTCTACAAAGGATTTACCTCCACCAAGTTCAGTTCCAAATCTGGTATAGCCAAAGGTCTCCTGACCTTTCAAAGCTCATAAAACTGAAGCCCAGAATTTTTCACTTAAAAGCAGAAAGGAATAGACTTGTGTGGCTCTTACCCCTCAACAGCAGCAGGTTTTGTGCTCATAGATTAACTGGCTCCAGGTGGGAGAGGCCACAGGTTCCTACTCCATCCTACATAAATACCCAGAGCTTTTAGCAATCCTTGTTTCTTTATTAAACAGAGCCAGATAGGAAAGAGAAAATGACTTGGTTTGTCAGTGTCTTTTGAATGCATTCTCAGTTCTGGCTTACTAGCCAAATAAAAGGTTCTTCTTCTTCATGTAGTAAGCAGACTTGAAGTAATATCTGTGAATGCTCATGTCCACATGAGAGTCATGTCATGCAGAGTATGCTATTAATGCTTATAAAGGTTCTCACTGGCCAGTCCTAATTCTCCATTACACATAACTTCTTTGGCCATTCTCTATTCATTATGAATATAATTTGATTACGGACTTTTGTTCTTTCTGTCGACATTTTTGTGTATGTGGGTTTTGATTTGCTGTCAATCAGTGCCTTGGGATATGGCCCTAAGTAGTGGCATTTCTGAGTATGAACTATTAAGTTAATTTTCTTAAATATGTCCTTGGAAATTGGCAAGGAAATTCAGTACATGTTCTATAGAAGGGCCTCTCCATTGGGTGTTATCCCCACTCCACATGAATTCTTAATTTTTTTCCAGAATGGTTAAACCATTTCACAGGTAGATCAGTAATGAATTAGCATGCCTGCCTTGCCATAGCTCATCCAGCAGTGAACTTTCTCATTGTTTATAGTATCTTTGCTAGCTTCTAGGTTTTAGATGATAACTTAGACTTGTTTAATTTTAATTGCTCTGATAATTAGTGATTTTTAATTTTTCAGGTGGTTATTAATAGTCTACAGGTCTTGTTTTTCAAAAGTTGTTATGTCCTTTAACTATTTGTGTATGGGGAAAATGAGTCTTAATTTTTTAATATTTCTGTTAATTCCTTATATGTGGTATTTTGCACATCAGACTTCAGATATTTACTGTCAATGTTTTTCCCAAACTGCACATTTTCTTCTGATTTTAGCTACATTGTTTTCATTTGGGCAAAAGTCTTTTAATTTCATGTAATTGAGACTGCTTGATGCTTTTTTGATATAATAATTTTTATATTAATAATGACATTTATGTAGTATTTAAGATTTACAAAATACTTTACAACTATTACCTCATTTTATGTTCAAAACAACCTCAGGAAATAGATGTTACTATTATTATCATTTTACAGATAACAGACTGAGGCAGAGATTAAGTGACTTAGCCAGAATCACTCAACTAGAAAGTATCTGAGGCCAAATTTAAACTCAGGTCTTGACTTCAAGTCCAATGTTCCATTTACTGCACCAACCATAACATATATCACTTGTCTAATTATACTTTTTTTCCCTATCTAGAATTATGAAAGCTATCCTCTATTCTCCAATTTTTATAGTATGACTCTTTATATTTAAATCGTTTATTTGGAATATATTGTATATAAGGTGTGAAGTATTGCTCTTAACGTCTTTTTTTTTGTCCAAACAGCTTTTCAGTTTTCCCAGAAATTCTTGTCAAATAAGGAATGCCTTCTCTGTGTTTTGGATTTGTAGAATGTTAGACTGCTACATACATTTGTTTCTAGGACTTGCTTGTCTAGCACATTTCACTGATCTACTTTCCCATTTTTTGATCTAATACTGGCTAATTAAGGCTTTGTAGTAGAGTTTGAGATCTGTTAGCACTAAGCCCTGCTTCTTCCTTTTCTTTTTTCTTATATCCCTTGATATTCTTGACCTATTATCTTCTCTAAATAATTTTGCTATCATTTTACCTGTCCTTAAAGCATACCTTTAGTATAGCATTAACATAAAAGTGAATTTGGGTAGCACTGTTGTGTTTTTGTTTTGTTTTGTTTGTTTTTTTGCATATCTCTGTCATTTTGTATTTTTCTTTTTTTGATGGGTTTCCATTGCCAAAGAATTGATAACTAAGTGGGCAGCCTTTTGGTAATCTCTCCACACTAAACTAGCATAATGTTTGGAATGAAGACAAAATCTGTACTGCCCTGGAATTATAATGACAATAATTATAACACCAGCTTCAATAGCCTCAAAGACGACAAATATTGTTATTGTATTTTTAAAAGGCAATGTAATATCAGACAGTTTTAAACTTAGTTGTTATTTTATGAGGAATCTGTAAGGAGATTGAGCATTGAACTCTGATCATGAAGAATCTGATAAATTTCATGGCTAAAGAAAGGCTGAAAGAGCTGAGAGAAATGAGTAGCTCCTCAGAGAAGTGATTTAACCCCTATCTTGCAAAGAAATATGAAGAGAATTATTTTTCAAAATATATTTATAGTCCATATTTATTGATATTCTCAGTCATCTTTTTTAAATATAACAATGTCTAGGTTTTTTTTTTCCCTCCACGCATTCCATGTTTTCTCCAGGACTAATCTATCCATGCTTCTTAAAATCACTTTTCATCACTTTTCTCCTCTGTATTTACTTAGTGTAGTCTAGTTGTGCTATGCAAGCTTTGTTTTTACATGAAGAGAACTCTTGAGATTTTAATTAGCATTCTGAGAGAGCTAAGTGGTGGGACTATGTTTCCAGAACTGAAAAAAAGTCAGCAGTTCTAATAATAGTTAAAAGTCATTTTAGCTGTGATCTTTCTCACAGCTGATATATTGAAAATAATTGTTTGTCTTTGTTTTAGTGTTTGTTACACTGTTAATAAATTATATAACCAATAACATTCTTTAATTAAGCTTGGGAAATTAGGTTTGATAGGGCAAGAGCTTATGGGGAAAGAGGCTTCTCTCGTATAGTTAACAAATAACATATAATAACCTGAGGTGAAGACCCAGAGCTAATTGATTATTGAGATAGATGTTGTAATTCCAGTAATTAATAGCAGAATATTCCCCCTTCATTTCCCTGGAACCCAGGATGAAAATAAATAAGAAAAATAAACCAATGGAAGGTGGAGATAACAATGGTTAATCCCAACAAGGCTACATGTTAGCTGACTCTAAATCCCTGTTAAGTAACATAATATTAATTACAAAAATGTCTCAAATTATTTGAAAAGAAAATGGGCATACTTAGATCAGAATTTTCAAAAAGCTTTTTAAAATTTGATTACATAAATCTAACTAGGAGACCAATTATATTAAAATTGAGTAATTAAAAATTTTTGGAAGAAAGTACAAGAACATTTTAGTACTTGAACACAACAAATGGTATGCAAAAGTAAGAATTATAAGAAGAAAGGTAAGGTATCTCAATAGATATGCATCAAACATCACCATAGTAGAAGTGATTTGAGAATGGTAGCAAAGATGTATTAAAAGTCACTTTTTTAAACATACAAAAAGTATGTATATAACATATCTACTATGTGTAACATCTACTATGAGATGTGAATGCCAATAACCCTTCCAAATAGAAACTGATTATATATTTTGTACTTTATAGAAATTTACATAACTACTATATATTTTATGTTCTATGTATTTAATATGTTACTATATATGTACCAATATAGTAATAAATCTGTGTATATGTGTGTGTGTTTATATACACACACATACACCACACAAACACATACATATAAGAAAACAATATTATGGCTGAGGATAAAAAAGGATATGTCAAAAGGTTCCAGCTGTATAAAGAGTTACTTATTACAATAATTATTGAACAAACTGCCCAAAAGCACTGTGACATTCATGTGACCTTTTTTGATTGTTACACATATTTTATTCAGTCTAGCTCATATACTACAAATATGTAAAATCCTCCCAAGTAGAATGGGAATGTTGGGTTACTTTGTGTCCACCTGGAAAACTATTCTCCCTTTAGACAATACCACCAATAAAATAGAGTTAATCATAATTTACATAGTGAACTGATCCAACCATTCTGGAGACCAATTTGTTTTTATTTTATTTTATTTTTTTTGGTTTGTTTTTTTTTTTGAGGGGAGAAGGCAAGGCAATTGAAGTTAAGTGACTTGCCCAAGGTCACACAACTAGTAAGTGTGTCGAGTATCTGAGGCCAGATTTGAACTCAGGTGCTCCTGACTCAGGGTCGGTGCTCTATTCACTGCACTACCTAGCTACCCCTGGAGACCAATTTGGAACTATACCCAGCAATATACTATACCCAGCAGTACACCCAGCACACCACTAGTAGGTCTGAATCCCAAAGAAATCATAAAAAAGATAAAAGGACCTACATGTGCAAAAATATTTACAATAGCCCCATTCATGCTGGCAAAATATTGGAAATTGAGGGGATGCCCATAAATTGGGAAATGGCTGAACAAGCTGTGGTATGTGAATATAATGGAATACTACTGTGCTATAAGAAATGAGGAGGAGATGGACTTCATATTTACCTGGAGAGGCTTATACAAACTGATGCTAAGTGAGAAGAGCAGAACCAGGAAAAATTTGTACACAATCACAGACACATCATATGTGT
>CM053587.1:207894249-207918160 GCA_028646515.1 Pseudochirops corinnae
TGGGTAGGTGATTCTTGGTTTTAATCCAAGCTTCCTTGATCTCCGGAATATCATATTCCAGGCCCTTCGATCCCTTAATGTAAAAGCTGCTAGATCCTGGGTTATCCTAATTGTGTTTCCACAATATTCAAATTGTTTCTTCCTGGCAGCTTGCAATACCTAATCCCCAGACCAAGGAGAAGGTATTGCAAGCTGCCAGGAAGAAACAAACCCACCCTAATTCTAGCAAAGATACCATCATCCTGTCTGCCTTCTAGATTCATAACTTCAGCATTATTTTTGTTGCTACATCAGAGAAAACCAAATAAAATCAACCAAGGGAAATACTGATTTAGTGATTTCTGCCAGTGCTTTAGTATCTGCTCTTTTCCCGTCCAGTTCTAGTAGGATATTACTACTATACATTTGAAAGTATAGTTTATAAAGCATTTTCACATCCATTATAATTTAAATTGTAATTTATTTCATGTGTTTTTCCAAAGTGATCCCATAAGGTTTATTACTTTACTTGAGATCTAAGGAATAATTGACAATCAGCAATCCCACTTTTTTGTTTAGATGGAGGCAGATAGGCAAAGAAATTTAAATAAAATATTGGCTATTTAAACCTTCCCTGTGTCTGTTTTAAAGGATACTGAATTGCTCCTACCCTGCTTTTCATTCTGTCCTTTCTATCTGGGAAAATGACTCAGAGTTTTTAAATGCTATTTAGAGGAGTACCTGTAACAGATGAAGAGATCAAAGCTTTTGATTTTCTTTTTATTGGCGTTTGGAGAGAAGCTTTCAAAGAGATATGCTACAAGGGGCTCTTCCCTCACCCAAGACCAGAGTATTGTCTTGATTGTGTAATAGATTATAATATTTTAATTAGGTTATAATACTTTATTTTGTATTTCATGGTTGGGAAAAACTGCATTTTACTATATAGTTATGTGCATTTACTTGTATAAACTCTTCTTTCAACCAGTGGAATCCAAGTATTTCTTTTTATTTAGGATGATTGTTTAAAAAAAAAAAAAAACACCAAACCTTTCAGTTCTCATTTTGCTTCCCTTTTACATTTTGCTCAAATTCTAAACAATTATAATTTCAGCTCCTTAGCTTTATCTCCCTTGCCTTCCTATTTCTTAAGATATTCAGAAATAGGCCTGTCCTCTCTTCTTCCCTTCTCCATTTACAGCTGTGGGTTTTAAACATGATTCCATTTTCTTATAGTTTTAAAGAAAGATTGTTTTTTGATTGGGTTGGGATTGTAAGAAATACTGTTGACCGCACATACAAGCACAGTGCTTGAATACAAAGTAAGTGTTTAACTGAGGGTTTCTTGATTGACAGGCTGAGTTGGCAGGTTAGAAGTAGAAAGAAATGCTTATAAAAGTTATCAATACATAAATGATCGTGTCACATAGAAAATGCTGAAAATGGGTGCATTTGCAAAGCAGTAGCTAAATATTGTATAGGTCTTAGTGTGAGGACGCTGTAATTAAGATTTCATTTATACAGTGAACATGTATCTTATATCAACAATAAACTTGTTTACTGCTTTAATACAGGGCAAGAAAACAGTTGTGCTTAACACAATTGTATAACAATACCATTTTTCTGTTGAAATTGTTTTGCTTTATTTGTTACTTATCTTTAATTTTTTTATTCCTTAAAATGAATTTTTTTTAAATCATTGATTAAAAATTTAGGCAATGTTTAGGGGTGAAATTTGATGTCTCATTCAATTTTAGGTTCACTGGGAAATACATCCAAATCATTTGTATGTCTTGCTATTTAATCTGATCAAATCATGCACTGATTTAGAGAATATTGTATTCATCTTTCATCTACTTTTAGGTTACACTTCTTTCTGCAAGTCCTGGAAAGGTAGTTTGTGAAATGAAAATTGGAGAAGAACATACAAATAGGCTTGGCTCTCTACATGGTGGTTTAACAGCAACTCTGGTAGATGTTGTATCAACATTTGCTTTGATAAACACAGAAAGAGGAGTACCTGGAGTCAGTGTGGACATGAACATAACGTATGTACTTAATATATTTTAAATTACATCAGCTGAGACAAAAGAGCTATTAAGATAAAGATAAGTTTAAGAGACTACCATTATACATTTCTAGATGCAAGTATGGCTTTACCTCTAAGTGCTACCCTGCCCTTGAAAAGAGCCATCTTATCCTTTATACATTGCTAATGGAGAAAATCATAAGGCTGCCTACAAATTCTTAGCTGGCATATGTTTAAGCTATAAATTTTACTATTGTGTATGTTAGGTCCCTTATTTTCTTTCAAGGATAACTTGTACCATCATATACAACTAAGTACAGATAAATTCCACAACATGCAATGCTAAAACAGTTATCAAAGTAAATATGGAGCATTATTGCAAAATAAAATCCCAAAGGAAAAGAATTATAATGTTTGATGTATCTGAGTATACACTAGAAAATTACTAGTAAGGATATTTGCCCCCTAGTAATGTTAGAAATAAGGCCAGGAGGGGCAACTAGGTGACCAGTAAATAGAGCACCAGCCCTGAAGGTGGGAGTATCTGAGTTCAAATCTGCTCTCAGACACTTAACACTAGCTGTGTGTCCTTGGGCAAGTCACTTAACCCCAATTACCCTGCCTTTCCCCCTCCAAAAAGCAAAAAAATGAGAGCCATAGGAAGAGAGAGGAAATAGAAATTAGGTAGCTTCTTGGGTTTCTTAGTGTCCTTTCCTGAGCCTCTGAAGACATGCCATGTAGACATACTACAAGACCCATTTGAAGAGTTGCAGAGGAGGTCCAGATGTCATATTTTGCCAACTGTGTCGAGGAGACAGTATATTCAAGTCAACATCTTTGTTAAATGGTAATCATACAAGCTAGAACTAAACCTTCCTGTTCCTTAAAGGAGTCCATTATAGCAAAAATGAATTATATAAGCATCAGAGAAATGTTGGTGATCTGAGTATCAGAAAAAGGTGGGTATACCATCATCCCCCTTCCACACTTACCTATAAAGATAGGAAGACATGAATTCCTTTAAATTCTTGACTGAGGTTACAAACAAGAAAGTTGAGATTTTTTTTGGTTCTTCCTAATAGCCTATTTTATTCCATTTGAGAAAAAAAAATGGGTGGGATTACTTGCTAACACTTCTTCCTTAGACCTCAAGCAAGGTTCTTAACCTAGCAATCTGTCCCTTGCCTCTCATGATGAAAAAAAAAAAAATCACACAATTGTGAAACCACCCTGAAAATTTTTCAGCACAGCTTCCTTCTTTGAAAGTATTTATAGCCAAAGATATCAGCTGAGCAACCCCTGGTGGTAGCTGTCAAGCTAATTTACCTAAAGGGAAACTAGGGTAGTCCGAGTAAGTTGTTCAACATTGCTGGTATTTGAAAAGTCAGTTCAGTAAACAAACTCAGATGGGCCACTGTGGCAAGGCTATAAATCTTGGCATGAACACTGGTGAATGAGACTTTCATGGTATATGGGAGTATGTATTCTATTTTAAAAGTCTAAATTTATTCTTTAAGTAGGTTCTACAAAATTAAAACTGCCTTAATGTACCTCTATTAAGTTTTTGACTGGCAAAATGCCTAGTCAAATAAACCTTGGTTTAAGTGTTTTAAGGGTCTGCCATGTGCTAGGCATGAATGTTTGCTAGGTCACAAATGTAGGTTGTTAGAGCAACAAGAGGAGGTTCTAGGTTGAATATTGGGCCTCTAATTTTCCAGATGGATAAAGGGGAGGTGAGTAAGCCCCATGAGAAACCAGAAGTTTATAGATGTCTCAAATTGACAAACCAAAAAAAAAAAAGCAAACTAGGGGAAGGTGATCAAATTTAGTTCTAGTTAACCATGCAATTAGTATTTCCAGTCAGTGTTTTAAAAATAACCTCTGTACTTGGTCCAGTACATAAGAAACAGAATCTCTATCTTTACTTCATCCTCTTTAGCTTACTGTTCTTGTTAATGTTTTGGAGAAGAAACAAAAATAGTTGCTAAAAATTTTAGGTAGGGCAGTAGTTCCCATAGTGGTGTCCATGGCCCCTTGGGGGAAATCTAGGACTCTTCAGGGGGGTTTAAGAGATAAAAACCATTTTTATCATAATACTAATATCTACATAACTCACAGAAACAAAATCTCTGGGGTCCTCAATAATATTTAAGAATCTAAAGGGGTCCTGGTAACAAGCTTAAGAACTACTGCTTTAGGGTTAGAAAGGTAACCTATCTTAAAATGCACTTACGTGGAATCAGAAGTCAAATCAAACCTTAGAAGGCATACAAATGTAAAGAACAGGCCAAAATTTTACTCTTATTACTCCCAGTGTTCATAGAAATACTTGCTATCAGAAGCAGTACTAACAGTTGAAATTATGATAGATTTGTAGTTGGAGGAAATAGATTCAAATCTTGGTTCTACACTTCCAGTGTGAAGTGACTCTTAAGAGCCTCAGTCCACCTTCTGTAAAATAGTTTCCTGGATGACCTCTAAGGTCCTTTCCTGCTCTAAATATGTGAAGTATCTATTCCTTTAGTCAGTTTCTTTCTATTAATTATGTGTCTTATTTCAAGGTACTTGTCACCAGCTAAGATAGGAGAAGAAATATTGATTGCTGCTCATGTTCTGAAGCAAGGAAAAACTCTTGCCTTTGCAAGTGTGGACCTGACAAGCAAGACGACAGGAAAGTTGATTGCACAAGGCAGACACACAAAACACCTAGGAAACTAAAAGCAGTTTCTTTAAAGCTGTTCTTCAAGAAGCAATCATAATTCCATTATTTGTTTGAACAAATAACTTGTTTTAAAAAGTTTTTGCTTTGAAAATAAACGATTTTAGTTGTAAAATTCAATGGAAGCTGTTCAAAGACTTTATATGTATATATAAAGTTGAAGCAGAACATCCAGCAGAGAATACTGTAGTGGGGTACCATAAAATGGAGCTTACTTTTGGACAAATGTGTATAAGGGGCAAGTCCTTATATTACTTAAAAAAAAAACCAAATGACATTGATGGAAACTAGAAATTGCAAGTGTGCAGGACCCAGGATACCATTAAAAAAATGAATTTCAAACCTCACACAGAGAGCTTCAAGGGCACCAAGTCAAAAACGCCTTTCACATAAAACCCTCCTTTTCCTCAATATATACAGGAAAACAGATTTTGGGGTTTTGTACCCATAGCCTATCAACCTCCCTGTTAAATCTATATGTAGGGAATCAACCTGAAAGTCTCCTTAACAGCACTAACAAGTTCAAAAATCTCATTCCTAAAATTAAACCTTGTAACAAGTAGTTCTTTGGTAAATGTGATTTGAGCTTCCACTTAACTTAAATTCATTAACTGACAAAGGAATCACGTGAACAAGAGAGGCTCTCCATATACAACCTTAATGTTTTCCTACTTGAGAGGAAAACATATAGCAAAATTTAGTTTAACTATCACTTTCATTTTACTTTAAACGTGAAGCTTAAAAAATATATCTAAAAACAAGATGTTTTTAAGGCAGTTGGTATAAGAGGGAGATTTAGCCACATGCCAGAAAGGGAAGGTGGCAGCTCAAGTGAAGGAAAAGAGGACAGGTTTTTAGCCTTGGAGTAAAGTTGAAATCCCGCTTCATATACTATAAATGTGTGATCCTGGACAAATCATTTTAACTAATAAGCCTACTTTTCTTCTATAATATGATAATGGCACTTACCTCAGTGTTATGAGGATCCAATATTTATATAATGCTTTATAAAAACTAAAAGAGAAAGCTCATCTGGAGCTATAGTGTGGAAAATGAGAGGGTTAGGGTCCGGCCTGATTTCACTGATGTAAAGAGTTCTCAGTGAGGAAACACCTACCAATAGTGATTTGTAAATTAAGTCTTACACAAAGTTGCAAGAAACACTGAGAGGTTAAGGTATTTGCCCATAGTCATACAGAGGTAGTACGTGTTAGAAACAAAGACTTACTAAATCTAGCTCTTCATGGCTTTGATGGGAGCTCTGTTATGCTTGCCTGCCTGTCCAAATATTTGCCACTGTGCCAACCATTATGTGTTTCACATGAATACAAAGTCAGGTAGCTTTCACCTATTTTATTTAGATCTGTTTTTCCAATTCCAAATAAAAGCTAAATATAAATTTGAAACAGGTAAGCACTAGTTTTTACCCCAAGGGAGTAGGCTTATACAAATTTACTCCAATAAAGTACTCAACCCTTAAGCAAAGCCTTCTTCATTTAAAAAAAAACAAAAAGAAAAACAAAACAAAACAAAAACCCTATACAGTAGTCTTCCTTAGGTTCATTGCACAATCTTAACAAAATGTTCTGTCAGAACCAACTTTGACACTCCAAAAACACTATTTTACAATTTAAGATCACAACTGTTTTATCATTTCTAAGCAAAAAACAAAACAAAACAAAACAAAAACCACCTTACTGGGTTTTTATGACATTTTAGAAACCAGTATTTCCTGCACAATTTACCAGCTTTTTTAAAAGTGTCATCTCTTCAAGAAAACAAAAATTTTATCATGTATGGTTTTTTGCAGCTATAAATATATTTTGTCTTAGTTTTAACAGCTGCTTTAAGCTACTTCAGACTCCAGGTCTGCTTTAATGTGTATAATTGTATCCACTCAGCAGAATACTCTTTTTACACAGCAACCTGAGGAAAGAGATCTGAAAAAGACATTTAAGTGCTAGGAAATAAACATGACCCAGCAAAAATAAGAGGCAAAAATGCCTACAATGAAATGAGATTCTTTTTTCATGTGAGATTTCTTTCCCCACTACTATCGTAGCAACCATTTCTGTTCATTAGAATGAATTGGACAGTGGTCTAGAACTGATTACAGCAAGCTACGGCTGCTTTTTAAAAAAATGTATATACCTGTTACATTCACTTCTCACCCTCTGAATACTGATGACAAAATGTTGGGGAGGCATAACCAGCACAAATGGGAAGACCATCACAAATGAATTTCACCTTGTGCTTTCAGATACATTTAGGCATTTCAGTGTACAACAGTCCTTTCATTTCACATTTTAGTAAGATGCTGATGCAATGCAGAAATATGCAAAGCATCTTCTTTCACAAGGTCCATGCAGAAGACATCTTTTTTTTTTTAAGTTCCAAGATACAAATGATAAAAGAAAGATCCAGGATGAAGAAGTTTCACAATGTATAGTGTTCTGTGCATGAGTCCATTTTCTTCTAAACTCTGAAAGAATAAAATGGTAAGAAAACAAGAAAAAAAATCGCTGCTGCATTCTGTGATCTTCCCCATTTTGCTGGCCAGTACTCTATTCTGGCATATAAGGACGGAGGTGATCCTCAACGGTGCCAACCGCCCAGTGGGTGAGCTGTTCCTGTGGCAGGTACAGGCAGATGCTGCATAACTTGAAGATTGTAGCTTTATTTTTTGGAGTCTGGAAAAGGAATTTTTTTTTATTAGTGAGGTTTTTTTAAATGGAGTTAATCAAACTCCTGGTAGTGTAAGAACAACATGTAAATATCATTTCTTAAATAAACCTACGTAATGCTGATCTTAAACACTGAAGCAGTCAATATAATCCAGTTCTAAAGACAGAATGCACAACATTTTGGCTTCCAATCTCATCATTACACAGAAATTACTCTCACCAAAGTTACTAATGATCTCCTAACTGCTTGATCTAATTACTTTTTCTTAATGCTCACCCTTCTTGACCTCCAAAGCATTTGGTATTTCATCCTCCTCCTGGATACTCCTCTCTGGATTTTCTTGATATTGTCAGTCCTGGTTCTATTTATCTGACTGCTCCTTTTTCACTCGAGCTTTTGATGGATCTTCATCCACTTCACATATACTTCGTACTCCTTAACTAAAGCTCTGTTGTTGGCCTTTTTTCACCCTATAGTTTCTTATACCTCTACACAGATGGGTTCCCCATCTATACGCCAGCTCTAGTCTCTCTTGAATTATGGTCCCATGTCACAGCATATGTGTAGGGATCAGTGTGAGTCTAAAAGCACCTGTGGTGCTGAGGGTCACAGCCCAGTGGCTAAGCTCATGGGGCAGTCGTGCAAGACCACTCGCCTGATGAGCGGCAGCTGAGATGGCTGGCTTGGCCTCTTCTCCATTGGTCCATCCCTCCAGCGAACATGGAGATCATGCTTTTAATCATGTTACTTCTAGGGTATATAAGGAGGACCCTACAATACAATAGAGGACAGCTGCTGCACACTTCTCTCTCACCTCTAGTCTCTTCAGTCCCTCCTGAGAATACAGCCTAAGGCTGGCCCTTGGGCTACTGAGTTAAGAAGCCCACCGCTACCCATATGGACATCTCACACTTGAGGTCCTACTCACCACGTCCAAAACAACACTCATTCCCTTTCCCTCAATACCCTCCCCCCCCTTTAAAGTTTCTCTCTTATTGATATGAAGGCACCATCATCCCAGTTATCCAGGCCCTCAGCTTCAGTGCCATCCTAACTCACACTACATATCCCTTATTCACTGTCAAATCTTGTCATTTCTACCTTCACAACCTTTCTCATACATACCCTCTTCTCTATCTTTTCACCTGGACTACTACAATACCCTTCTAATTGGTCTCCTGGCCTCCAGTATCTCCCTATTCCAGTTCATCTTCTAGAATGCAGCTGCCAAAGTGATTTATTCTAAAGTATAATTGTGATCACATCTTTATATTGCCTCCAGGAGTAAATGTAAAATATCCTGTTAGCATTCAAAGCTTTTCCTAAGTTCTGGCACCTTCCTACCATTCCATTTCTCTTACACTTTACTACCCTCATGAATTCTACTATAGCAACACTGGCCCATTTACTGTCCATCTCATAGCACTGTGCCTTTGCACTAATTCCGCCACATATATGGAATATTCTTTCTCCTCACTTCCATGACTCAGCTTCCTTCAAGACTCAGTTCAAATCCCAAGTGCCTTCTCCTCCTAGATTATACTTCCCATCTACCTGGCAGATATTTATGTTGATACCTACTTACATGCTGGGTCATGTAATGACCCCCTCCACCAAAAATTTTAACTTGTTAACAAAATGTTACTTTCAGGGCCAACTTTCTGAATTAGCTACTATTTAAGCCAGGTAACTTGAAATTCTAAATCATCCTTTTGCCTCAAATCAAACAAACATCTATTAATGTGCCAAGTACTACACCTCAAAATTGCTGGTGCTTTAAAGTCAAAGAAAAATCTCATGGTGGCATGTAAAACTTTGTCTTTATTAAAATTGTAAATATCTTCGAAGAGGGTAATACATTAGCCATTTTTATCTTAAAGTAAATGAATTTTAGATCCTTTCTTGAGAGATTTTGAAGGGGAAAAGGGAAGGAGAAGACATAACTAGGTACCTATAATGGGATGACTATATCAAATGCGGAAATAGAAGTACTGGAAAGGCAACAGCTTAAGAATGTATTTAATAATGACTAAAAATCCATTCCAATTCAAAGGGCTACAAACTAGCCTAACTCTTACTAGAGAACCTTATGCTACATGCCATGAAAATCAGAAAAGTCTGATTATTTGAATAACTAGGAATAGGTTAAGCACTAGGCAAGTGAACAGGAACCATCTTTTTTTAATTCATTATTTTGCTTCTAAAACTTTTAATTACATGTCCAACATGTTAAACTAGTTAAACCTTTCTAGGGAAAGAACAAGCAATAATTAAGAACCTATGCTGTGTGCCAGTGTCTGTGCCAAGTGCTTTACAAATATCCTATTTGATCCTCACAATAACCATGTGAAATAGGTGCTTTTGCTTGAGGAAACTGAAGCAAAGGTTAAGTGACTTAGTGCCCAAGGTCACAGGATACAAAGTGAAGTTGTATTTCAACTCAGCTATTCCTGACTCCAAGGCTGTTTTTGTCATCAGTAGGCTGGTAATTATAAAGTGCTAATACTGTATAAACTTGAAGGCAAATGGAAGTGAAAAGGTGAAAAGTATTCAATCAGATCTGGAAAACCTGCCTTAAAAGATATAGCGCAGAGGTTCTCAATCTGTGGGCCGCGACCCCTTTGGGGAGTCGAACAACCCTTTCATAAGGATCGCCTAAGACCATCAGAAAACACATATTTCCGATGGTCTTAGGAACCAAGACACTGCTCCTCTATCCGTCTCCAGGTGGGTCTGCCCACATGCAGATACACCCACATGAGTATTAAAGGGCTGCGGCATTAGGAAGGTTGAG
Source organism: Pseudochirops corinnae (assembly GCA_028646515.1). Taxonomy (NCBI): domain Eukaryota; kingdom Metazoa; phylum Chordata; class Mammalia; order Diprotodontia; family Pseudocheiridae; genus Pseudochirops; species Pseudochirops corinnae. Next base: position 207,904,456 of record CM053587.1, read on the forward strand.
AACCACTGACAGCGAGTATAGAACCTTGTATTATGTCTTTAAGGACCATTTAAGTTTCAAGTAACTATGCAATATATCCACAACATTATTTCTTATTTCAGCTTTGAGAAGGGGCAAATTTTAGATTATCACACAATACTGTGAAGGACTCTACATTATTAGGAAACCTGGATTTTAAATACACATATGTTAACTCCTTGTAAATCATTAGTTCAAGGGCAAAGCTCACATCTCCATTTCAAACAAAATCTTACAAAGTTATTTACCTGCAAGTGCTGTCTGTCAATGAAGAGAAACACTGACTGGTTAGGATTGTTGACAACAATTCCAGTCTTGTCCTTTCGGCTCAGTACATGCAGAAACTGTTTTTCGTAGTCACCGTGATAAAATTCAAACTTGGCCTAGGTGAGAAAGATATTGCTGTAAAACCATAATCATACATTACAGTGCATTTTAATGGGAAATAAAGTGCCTAAATAAGTTATGAATAAGGTGCCTAAAAGAAAAACATCTGATAAATCAAACCAAAAGACATATTAAAAGGTTATTATAACATAGCAGAAAGAACACTGTATTTGGGTCAGAAGTCCTGGCCTAAAATTCTGGCATTACTAATTAGCAGATTTTTAATCAGAAGGGAATACAGATGCCATTTGGTCCAAGCTATACTTATTCATTAAAGTGAAGGCCAGATAAAATACAGGACAGCAGAACCTACTACACCACCTAAAGCATTCCATTCTTGAATAGCTCTAATCATTAGGAAATTTGCCCTTATATCAAAACTAAGTCTGGCTTTCCAAAGCTTTGTGTCACCTGAAAATTAAATAATCTATATTTCAACCAGGTCATTCATAATTTTTGTAAAAACCAAGCAAGGATATATCCTTAAGAGCTTCAGTAAATACATTCTCTCACGCTGACATTTAGCTATTCAATTATTACAATTTTACTTTGGATCTAGCCATTCAACCAATTCCAAATCCCCCCAAATATATTACCTTCTAGCTCATACCTGTTCCTAGCCACAAAATTAATATGAAAAATTTTGTCAAATGTTTTCCTGAGAGCTAGGCAACAAAGGCTAAAATTAGATACTTAAAGGTTAAGTTCACGCTTAAAACATTTGTATACCAAGTTAATGGAAATCAGGAATTTGGAGCATGGAGAATCTATGCCCCAACGTGGATTTAAAAACCGAGTTGACACTACCTACCTTTTGTTCCCTTCTTAAGGTTGGGTTTTAGGTTCAAACTTGAGAATCTGGGCTCCAATTCTGGCTATGCTACTGAGCAAATCATTTTCAAAGTGTGGACTTCACTTTCTTCAATCAAATGAGAGGGCTGGAATAGATCTCTAATAAACTTTCCAAGCTCTAATTCCAAATCCACAATCTGATGCCTTTACAACCTATGCTGCCATTAAGCTACAATAGTTGCAGTGTATATGTACAGACAGAAAAAGTAGTTTCTTCAAGTTATAAAAAAAAAAAAAAAAAAAAAATCAAACCTCATCTCCATGTCCAATCTCAAATTAAAATTTTTAAATCTGGGGCAGCTAGGTGGAGCAGTGAATAGAGTAGTGGCCTTGGAGTCAGAAAGACCTGAGTTCAAATCTGACCTCAGACACTTAACACTTACTAAACCATGTGACCTTGGGCAAGTCTCTTAACCCCAAATGCCCTGCCTTCCCCACTCCAAAAAGCAAAAGAAAACAAAAAAATTAAATCTTACATTCATTTCTCTTAAGTACTAGAGTTAAAATACACAATAAAAGAAAATTTGCCTTGGTCTATTGAACTAATTCTGTAATTAAAGGTCGTAGCAATTAACACAATGGAACACACTAAATGTGCCAAACCTAAATTTTCCAATGCTGTTGTATTGTATATCTCAACAAAAAAGCTTCAGATTTTAACATCTTAGTCAAAGAATTTGAAACTTTGAGTCTACTTTTCTTTTTGTAATTTACATTATCAATAAAGCAATATTTAAATTCCCTTCACCTACTATATTCAAATATATATTTTAAAATCACTTTACTAAAATTTAAGATTATTTAAATCTGCCATCATAAATCATGTCATGTGGAACTCTCAAACTCACAATTTAGTTCTTTGTTTTTCCATATTAATCTAAGCTGTTGAACTAAACTGAGTCATCCCTTCAAGTCTTTTTTTTTAAGGGGCCAGGTTTTGAAAGTTTATTTTTATTTTTATTTTTTAAATCAAACATTCTTTTTTTTAAATATTATTATTTTTATTATTTTTTGAATGACCTGTTTATTTACTTTTAGTTTACAAGATTCAGTTCCACAATCATTTGAGTTTCAGATTTTCTCCTCTCCCTTCGCCTCCACCCATGGTGGCGTGCAATAATGTATAGGATCTGCAAATACTTTCACATTGTACAATAGTTTGGTTATACAGAAATCCCTTCAAGTCTTAAACTTCATGGGCAGCCCATAAAATTCAATCTTAGTCAAGTGGTCCATTTATTGGATATCCTTGTTTTATCACCCATCCACCATCTTAAACATCAGTAACAACTTCATCATAGCTGTCTTGTACCGTGAGCTTTTTCTGAGAATTTTATTTCATTTGTAATCATTCTTTCCATTAACAAACACCCATATTTTCTGAACTCCCTTTTTTGGTGCAACATTCTTCTCATGTTTAAATAAGCTATTTTCCCCTCTAGGAAGGGCCTACAAATAGACCAAATCCACTCAGAAATTAATGGGTACAATGACAACTATAGTAATATATATCAGAAATCAGTCACTGTCTGCTGCCTAGGAGACATATTTTTTTTCCTTCAAGGAAACAAGCTGTTCACTATTCTTCATCTAGGAAGACCTAGGAACAAATCAGACACCATTTCCTAAATCAGGTTTTTCTTTTAAAATTTTCAAGTATTGTACTTCCTTTCTAAATGATTACTCTAGCCCACAAACTGTTCTTAACTGACACACAGTATTACTCAATCTAACAAAGATTTTTATTGTTTAATTAAGGCACTTGTATTTTATTATGTTTCAAAGAATTTTAGAAGTAAAAATACCTGAACAGGCCTGAAGGGCTCATCAGATCCTTTCCACCTAGAAAATAGGAGACAGACAATCTTCTCAATATCATTCCGAGGCCAAAGAATGAAATCCATCTCCTGAGTACAGCCAATTACATCCTATACAAAAGATGGAAAGCATTAAGTTGTTAAAGGGTTCAGCTACAGAATCCTAAGTGAAAAAAACACAAATAGTTTTATATATTTTAAAAGTTAGTAGGGCTACATATATTGTTGTTATTTGTCCTTATACTCAACTGTTCACATATTTAATGCCACCTATGTTTTACCACAGAACCTATAGGCAAATGAGGTAGCTTAATGTCTGAAAACCATGCCTGAACACAGCAGTAATCCATCTCTCTCTAAGACCTTGAGTGTCAAGGTAAGCAGTATTTTCCCTAAATCACATCTATAGCAATCTTCTCCAGGTCAGACTGTCAAATGTTATCATTCTTACTCCATTTACTATTTAATATAAGAAACATTATAATATGTTTAATAACATGTTGGGCTATTTGGTGGCACAGAGTGCTGGGTCTGGATTCAGGAAGACTTTAATTCACATCTGGCCTCAGACACTAGCTATGTGATCCTGGGCAAGTCACTCAACCTTGTTTGCCTCAGTTCCCTTATCTGGAAAATGAGCTGGAGAAGGAAATGGTAAAGCACTATAGTAACCAAGAAAACCCCAAATGGGGTCATGGAAATGTTAGACAGGACTAACTGACTAAACACAAAAAGAAACATATATTAAGTACCACTTACAGAACATTTTTTTTCTTTTTGGAGGGGGGAAGGCAGGGAAGTTGGGGTTAAATGACTTGCCCAAGGTCACATGGCTAGTAAGTGTTAAGTGTCTGAGGCCACATTTGAACTCAGATTCTCCTGCCTCCAGAGCTGGTGCTCTATTCACTGCACCACCTAGCGGCCCATATATGGAACATTTTAAGATGCAATAGGAGAGCTATAAAGTAGGAAATTTATGCAAAAAACTATGAATTTTAGTCTAGTATTTCTAAATCATATCCCATTTAGAGGTTTCGGATGAACATAATGATCTACGATTTCTAATAGGAACCATCCCTGTAGAGTTAGTCAACTAGCATTTATTAAGTCCTACTGTGTCGGGCACAGCGCTATTGTGTAACTGAGCTCTCATTTCATGATTCTGTGTGCAAAGCCTTATTTTTTTCCCCCACTCCTTATCAGAATATATTATATACAAAAGCCTAGCCTCACAGGGCTAGTCCATGTTTCAAAGCCACAAAGCATCACCAGACAAATGTTAGTGTTAAAGAACACTAAAGTCTTTGTTTCCAGAAGCTGGGAGTCAGGGGAAAACCACTATCTTAAATACAATATCTTAATGTGGTTATGAGTCAGACATGACTGAGAGGACTAAACAACTTGAATATGGATCTAAATTTTTTTCTTATTAAAAACATAGGCTATTGGTACAGCAGAACTAGAAAGAGATGCGTTCAGATCCTACTTAGATACACACTGTATGTCTCTGGACAAGTCACTGAGTGTTAAGAGACTTGACTACAGCTCACTGAGTGGTTAAGTTGCAGAGATCTTCCCAACCTGCAATGGTAGTGGAAGTTCTCCCTGCTTTATCCTTCCTCCTCATCCCCCCCATCCTAATTCAGCCCTGTTTCCTATTCTTCAAATTCTTGGCCAAGTTTATTATCTATCTGAAGTCTGTTCTAAACATATATTAGCTATTTGGACTTCTCAGACAATTGCACATTAGGTCTTACTAAATATTCTCTAAAGAAATGAAGTTGCAATTTATCCAAAGGACAATAGAAAGCCACATAGTAAGCTGTTGCATATTACCATACAATTATAGGGGAGAGGTAGAAAAATGCACAGCCAGAAAAGGAGATGCATAGGGCTTGCAGTAAAAGCAAGGAATAAATGAACAAACAAATCTGACTGATACACGTTCAATGTCAAGAGAAAGATTGCCCAATTTTACATTTTTTTTTTAAAGCAAAGAACTAGAATAAAAAAGGTAGTGCCTTACACTACCTCTTAAGACAACTGGGAAATGGCAAACAAATGTATATGTGAAGTAATAGAATATTGTCTCTGTAAGAGTGATTTTGAAGTATCCCAAGTAGTATGAACTCTAAGAATGAACACAACCAGAACAATTCACACAAGGATAATAATATTGTAAAGAAAATAATTTTGAAAGGACTCTCATTATTTACAATTACTAACCATGTCTCCAGGACTCATGATAAAACATGTTACCCACCTCCTAGGAGAGAGATGATGGACACAAGGTACAGAAAGCAAGGTACATTATTTTAAACATGACTACTGTATGGATTTACTTTGCTTGACTATACTTACTGTTATAAGGGTGGTTCTTTCTTAATTTGGAAGTGGGGAGAACTGGCAAGAGTAATAACAAAAAAAAGGAAGGGACCACTGAAACTTTTTTAAGAATGCAAAGAAAAAAGGAAGTACAAAGAGAACAGTTGTGAAAGTAAACAAATTATATGTTTTTTTAAAGCATGCATTATGAAATAACAATTAACAGTTCCATCCAAGGATGTCTTTGTGTTCTGCTGCGTATACGGAAATGTTATTTTTGATGTTTAAATTCAAAATAAAAATACAATTATGTAAAGAACTGATTTAACTTTTTTTTTTTAAGGCAAGTAGGAGTGAAAGGCTCCCAGTACATCCGTGGCTTTTAATTTTATAGGCAAGTATGGACAAGAATTACAAACAATGAGAAAGCATTTATCAGTTACAGTTAGTACCATTCTAATTTGAAGTAATATCAAAGACTTTCATACCCAGTCACAATCTTAATGGGAAAAGTGACCCTTTCCCCCAATCCAATACTTCATAATTTTTTACTTGTGCTGAAAAGTTAAAAAGTCTGAAAAGCTGTTGAGTCCCTACACCATAATTTTTTTGCCCTTCTAAGCAGGCAAGCTCTTTACCAAAAGGTTAATTATGTGAAGCCATCCATCATAAAACTTGTTTGAGTATAAAGTTTTTATTAATTTGGGGATAGGGGCTAGTTTCCAGATTCGACTTTATCCATTGGTGCTTCCAAGATGGAAACTCTTCACTGATCAGCAACTTCCAGTTTCAGAGTTGCCCTGGGAAACTTATTAGGTTAAGTGGGTTAAGTATCTCAAAACAAATACTGTCAGAGGCAGTACTTGAAACCAAGTGTCCTAACTCTTTAACACCTGGACCTCCATCCACTCACTACCATTAAGATGGCCTTTCTTTTTATTATAGGAACATAATACCTGAAATGGGTTTTCAATTTAGATCCTAAAGTCTTGTGTACATGACTTATTTGTCCTTTAAATTAAAAAACACAATGAGGACTTCAAAACCAATTAAGTAATACAATTAGGTACAAAAGGCTTCACAAGTGAGATTCATAAAAGACAAAAAAAGGCATTCTGGATTTTTCTATACTACTGTACCTCTGCACTTATATAGTATTTTAGTAATCTGCTAAGTGCAATGTAATTGCAAAAGTAGTATCTGCACAAATATAAAACTGGTTGACTCTTATCTAAATGCAGAATGTATAGGGAAAGTTAAAGCAGTAGGAACCTAAAATTTAGCGTGGTTTTGGCTATCTACATGCATAGGATGGCAACTGCAGGCATTGGAGGGGGAAAAACACCTCTCCAAATTTAGAAGGCTAGCTAAAAACTAGCAGACAATAATGTCCCTAGGGCAAATTAATAGAAATTAAAAATTAACTCACTTGCTTTTAATTAACTGCTGACTGACAAAATTTACCACAATTTACAGACTTACGTTGGCCCAATAAGAATTGTGAAATAACCTGAATTTCAAGTTATACTAAATAATCAGTTGATTCAAGGTGAAGTTGTCAGTTTTTTCTTAAGAGTTATGATGCAATGATGTTTACTGCAAAAAATTCATAGCCAAAGTACTTTTCCATTTAAAAGTTGTTTTTTTTAAAAATCAAGTTATCTCTAAAACTCTATCATCAAGACAAGTACAAGGAAAAATAAGGCTCTCACCCTTCGCATCGACTGGTAGCGGGGAGCATGGAGCTGTACTACATCCTTCTGCAAAAGTTCTATGGAACTTTCCAAGGAATAGCTGGAATCTCGAACACCTTTCAGAATATTTTCTTCATAATTGTTTGTCATGACTGGTATCACTTCAGACACTTCAAAAAGTGCTGATTTTTTCTTCTAAAAAAATAAACATTTTTTTAAGCTTAAGTTTTCAGCTACATACAATCTGGTAACTTCCAGTTAGAACTTTAGTGTGAAGCACAATCATTCTAAACCAACAACATTCTTGATTGTTTGCGAAACAAGAAACAAATTCAACCCATTAATAATTTTTATTTTTACCCAGTTAAGTTTAGACCCTAACATTTCTCTATCTTCACTAAAATAACTTCACATTACCAGCAGGGTAGCAGTTTGCCTCCTTTAAGGTAAACAGAATTTAACCTAATTTTAAAATTCCAAATTTAAACTTCATCTATAAAAAGAAAAATAAAACTAATCAAAGAATAAGCATTTAACTTTTTTTAAAAGCATATAACTTTTACTACTTTGCAGACAGAAGTTTTGATTTTTCCTCTTATACAAGTGTCAACATTTTTTAGACAGCAAGTACCAAGGAAAACTCAACTTCTCAAGTGCAGCAAATTTATGTCCCCAATCAAATTATTACATGGCAGTCATAGCAATTGCCTGGACACTTCACAATGATAGAGTAAGTCCAGATGAGGTTTCCATAGGGGTCAAAGCTCATCTATTACTAGAAGAGTTTGAGTCACCCTTCTAAGCAAAACTACAAACAAATTAATAGTCTAATAATTTAGTTTCTAGGTTGTACTCAGTGTCAATTTCATTACTAATTTATCTCATACCATGGCACCTTTTGCTGAAATCCAAGAAAAAGGTTCAGATATCACTTCTGTATTTGACTACTGTAGGTGGCAATGATTGTGAGCACCTAGGTTGGAATTTTGAGGCTACTAGCACTTCAAACAGAAGGGTCTCTAAAATTCACTGCTTTGGCATCTGATGCATGTTAGTTAATCTTCCTGGATCAAGAACTTTTTTTTTTTGGTTGCAGAGTTAGGGGTGAGAAGCCACATTTTATTTTACCTGTAAGATCATGATCTAGACAAATGCAAAAGTGCATCGTCACATATGACATTAAACAAATGTTTAAAGTGTCTACTATGTGCACAGCACTAAGGGATAAAGATTTCTTGATAAAATCTTTTTAAAATTCAACAGTGGCTGTTCACTTGAGATGCAACTTTGTTCAATTTAAGCAAAGATACTTAAAACTAAATCATGATGTATTTAAACTTCAAACTAATTCATTATTCCAAAACTTTGTATTGCCCAACCCTAGAAGTTGACTGTAAAAAATGTTTACACCTTCTTCTTTACAATTATTTTCTAAGTAAATCACACGATTCTGGTACTATTTGTTTCAATGGAGCAATGACTATTTATGGATATTTCCTTTCTTGTACTAGGTTGAAGGGGATCAGTTACTTGGAATCCTCTCATAAAGTAGGTGTTATTGCTACCAATTAGCCCCTTTAAATAATTCTAACATCTCTAATTCAAATGTTACCTAGGATTCAATAATTTACATAAGACCATATAAAAACTTACAAGTAATGGCTCCCAACAATGCTACAAGTCCTATAGCACAAAATTTATTACATGTAGATAAATTCCTCCTTCCCTCAAATCAAAGTACATGTGTATTAGAGTACTTCATGTTCACAGACTACACATACCTTGGACCTGAGAAACACATAGCAGGGGCAATGTAAATTTTAAGCAAGTTTCTTCAATTAGTATGCATACCTATTACATTTAACTTGTTACCCTTTATTAAAGTCACCCAAGTGTTCATGGAACAAAAAGTTTTTAAGAGTTTTAAGTTACCTTCTCCTTGAATACAAAGGCAATATACATCTTGAAGTCAAACTGGTCAGCTAGAGATTCTTTTTTCTTTCTAAGCTGAGCACGAAGTCTGTTCAGAGCTTGTTTCTTCCGGGAGTTTGGGTCCCCCATTTTGTAAAATACAGGTGGTACTAAAGCCTTTGGAAATTGTAGCTAAACTATGGGCACTTTTTCTTAAGACTCAAGTACAACAGAAACAAGTCGTTTTATTCCTGCTAATATGACTGAATAGCTAAAACAGCTGTAACCCAAAAAATGCACCCCAGGCAATTATGAGGAGACTATCATATTAGAGGGCTAACAAAAAAATTGCTATCCAATCGTGTCTTGGACAATAAGATTTTGGAATGGAAAGGAATGGGGAAGGAGAAGGGTAGCAAGAGAGGAAAAGAGTTTGAATCAAAAATTTTGAACACACATTTATGGGAGACAACTTAATTGCCAAAATAAAGGGGAGGAGGTAAATAAAATTAGAAGCCTTTCATCAAGATTTAGGTGTACAATAAAACACAGCTAACACCAGCCCAATCCTTTAAATCCATCTGGTGGGGTTAGTTTGGTTTCTGGCCCGTTGAGAAAGGAAAAGGATCGGAAGGGTAAAGGGGAAACTGATCCCCGATTTTTTTTCAAGGGTAAGTGAATGAAACTGAAATATCCAATTGAGTTTTACCCAGCCAGACCCATGGCTGTGGTAGCTAATTATGGTTAGTATTTCAGATTTCACTATTGCTATGTATCGCCAGTGCTTGTTATTGATTACACTTGGTGGAGAGCAAAGAGGAAAGTGCAAAATCGGTAGAAAAGGAAGAGAGGTACAGGATTTCCCTGCAATAAACTACAGTGTACACCGGGGGCGGGCAGCTGTTACCCAAAGGAGCCAACAGAAAAAACAGCGGAGTCATTACCAACTTCCCCATCACCCACATTTTCACCCTCAGGCGGCTGCAGCTGCTGCCAAGGAGGATCATGATGGCAGGAGGAGAGGGGATAGAGAAATACCGTTTACTATTCCCGCTCAGTGGTGAGATCTGATTTAAGTTCGGGATCCAGATTTCCCCCAGCCCAGTGAAGAGTGCGCTACATTCCCCCAGGGTTCCTTACTGAACTTGACCCTCTCTCTCCAGCAGCCCTTGCTCACTCTGGGGGGTGAGGAGTGCGATTTAGCTATGGGTGAGCATGGCAGGGCAGGTTGGCTCTCCCGTCCCAGGCAATGGCCAGAGCCACCACCTGCCCCTCTACCCCGCCCCCACCCCCTTTTCCTCAGCGACTCACTCGCACCACGGGAAATTTAGGGTCACTCAGGGTTTCGTTCATCTCATCGTGGAAGCGATTCCAGCCCTCCAACCCCCGGTAGGGGTGGATGGAAAAAAAAGAAAAGTTAACAATTGAGAAAATAAAAGTTGTTAGAAACAAAATGTTAACAAAAAGGGCCCTCCCCCACCCCCCTTTTAAAAAAAATTTCGGTTTTCGCTTAGTTTTCCCTCATGTTGGGCGGATCATTTTCCCAAGTATTGGTTTAGGGCTCGGGGAGGACTGGGAAAGGATTTTCTTTTATTGTTTTTGTTCTTTTAGGAAACAAAAACAGATAAGGAGAGGGCTGGGGCAGGCTTGGGCAATTTGGCTGGGATCCCCTTCCCTGTGTCCCCGCAAAACCGGGACTCACTGACCGACTCTCTTTTCTCTCTCGGGTGGGGTGGGCTCGGGCTTTCTTAGCCGCAGCCTGCGGGCGGAGCGGTGGCGGCGGCGGCGGAAGAGGCGGCGGCGGCGGGGGCGCTGCTAGCAGCACGGGCAGGAGCCATGTCAAGAGAAAACCACCAGCCAACTGAGCCCCTCCATCCCTGCTGCAGTGCGCACTGTGACCGGGCCGCCCGCGCTACTGCCGCCGCTCAGCCCCCACCTGGGACCCATAGTCTAGCTCGGCACCCCGGGCGGCAGCTGAGGAGGCGGTGGCTGCGACTGGGGAGGAGGCAGGGAGAAGAGAAGAGGAGGAAGAGAAGAGGGAAGAGGAGAGAGGGGGGTGGGAATGGCGCTGGCGGTGGGGGAGGGGAGGGGAAGGGACCCTGCACTGAGGTCCTTCAGCCGAGTGAGACCCAAGAATTAAGTTATTCCTGTCCGAGCATCGGCTCTCGCTTCTCTCTTCCCCCAACAAGCGGGCTCCGGGCTCTCAGGAAAAGAAGAACGAGGTTGATGAAGATGGGGGAGGAAAAAAAAAAGGCTGAAGCAGCAGCGGGTGGTAGGCGTCGACGGTGGTACAGCCTCGGATTTTTTTTTTCCCACCCCCACCGGTGGTTGAGAAAGCGGCGGCGGCGGCAAGCGCCTCCGGGCCGGGGCAGTAACGCGTTTGAGGGAAGAAGCGAGAACAAACAACTTAAAATGGCAGCGACGGTCGCTGCGTCACCCGCCCCTCCGCGGTGCCGCCCCAAGGCCACCGCGGCTGCGCGTCCCGCCAGCCTGTACCACTCGCGCTACAGCAGAGGGGGAGAAAGATGAGCATGAGGAAAGATGCTTGGGATAAGAGGATGATAAGGACAAAATTAAAATAAAAGTAATATTATTAATTTACTTAAATGAATGTCCAATGTAAGTTAAGCTTATATCGTAAGTTAAAGGTCTCAGGGATGAAGCAATTAAGAAAAGAAATCACTCCCTTCCATTATGGTTTCTCCGAAGGGCGTGAAGGGTCTCCCCGCCACTCCCTCTGCTCCCCCTCGGAGGGTCGCGTGTAGCTTCCAGCTTCCTCCCTCCCCCAGTGACGTCAGAACCCCCCCAACTTTTCCCCACCCCCACCCCCCACGAAGCACCCGGATGGAACTGTAGAGGACGACTGGGGGAGGGGAATGAAAGTAATCAGGATTAAGCTCGGAGGCTGAGCTGGGAACTCAGACTTGGGAGGAGAGGGGATCTGAAGTGGGCCAGAAGAAATTCGCTTCCCCATTCCCTTCCAGATATTTCGGTTCCAAACGGCTAATCATTCCACCCTACCCCACTTTAGGGGTCCACAGCGGGGGTGGGGGGACGAAGGGAAGCTTATTATAGCGGGCTCGATTCAAGTTCAATTCCATCACTCATCTTCCGGGGAAACTTCTCCAGCCCAAGCTGCCCATTGATCTTCATTCCCTTTTCCTCGTGGGGCTAAACCCTGCAGAGAGAGCTCTGGATTTGGAACCGGGACCGGGCTTCCAACTAGGGTTCGGCTACTTATCGGAGTGACTGAATTTCAGCAAATCACTCTCAGAGCCTCAATACCTTAATCTGTAAAAACGGGAGTAGCAGGCCGGAGGTGGGGGAGAGGGGGTGGGGATGGGACGTTGGATGTCCTAGGTCGTCTTGTGTCTGAAGTGTCTGTGTGTCTGAAGCCCGGGGTCGTCTTTCCATCTGGCCCAGGCTAAAGTTCTGTATTGTGCTTGAAACCAGCTCAAAAACCTCACTTTCCTAGCTAAATTGTGCTGGCTTATTAAGGGAGAAGCTGCCTGCAGTTTTTGTTTTGTTTGTTTGTTTTCCTGTTATCTGATCTGATCGGGTCTCATGAGTAAATCGCCTGGGCTTTGTCTCTCTTTCATAATCGTTTTGATAAAGTTCTGCACCTTCACTCTCAACCGTAACTTGCTGGTGGAAAACCTAGTGTTAGGGGATTTTAGCCCACCGATGTTCAAAGAAGCGGCTATTGCGGAGGCGCCCTGGCTTCTTTGTAAAGGCACTAAACTATCAAACATTAAAATGATTCTTCCGCAGCCCCTGCAATAAATCAAAACGTTAAACTTTACAGGTATAACTGTCTTGACTTTGGTCCATCCTATGTCAGTCTTGGTAAGGATTTTATGACTTCCCCCATGTACATACTTTGTTCTTTTTTTATGGACTTACTGTATTCTAATTTGTGTTACAGTTATTCGAGTACATATATCTTATCTCCTTTATTAGCTCTTAAACTCTTCCAGAGCAGGGACCTGTGTCATTATTTTTGTATCTTTCCCAGCACCTGGCAATTTTATTCAATTTAACGACTTGAGTCAGCACCGGTAAAGTGGAAAACATGCTGTATTTGGGCAAAGCCACTTTTCTTCCTTCGGCTCCTCAGTTCCTCATCTGTGAGGGGTCAACTAAAATGACCTCTAAGGTTCTTAACCAGGTCTACACCTATGATTTTTTTTTTCAACCATGATCTTTTGATCCTATGACCTACCTACTGGGGAAAAGTATTGTTCGAGCCTTAAGTGATACACAGATGAAAAACAATACAGTCCTTATCGTCAGAGATTTTCGATTTGAGGAAGACAGAAGAATCAGAGTTGCCTCTGAAGTTTTTAGTGACCAGAAACAGGGTAACTGGGGAAAAGAGAAGGTTTGGGGTAAAAGGTGGGTTCGGTTTTGAATATATTCATTTTCAAATGCAGATAAGACTTTTTGGAGATATCTAGTGGTATTGAAGATGTAGTAATGAAGTTCTGAGAGATTTAATAGCAATAATAATAGCTAGTATGTATATAGCACTTTTTTTAAATTTTATTATAGTTTGCATCATTCATTTCCACAAGATTTTGAGTTACATATTTTCTCCCCCTCTTTCCCCCACCCACCGCCCCAAAACAGCATCCCAGTGTGTTCCCCCTCCCCCAGTCTATTCTCTCCTATGTCACTTCTCGGCAGGGCAGGATGGATCTC